>JAKWJA010002497.1:58064466-58684466 GCA_027704765.1 Solanum habrochaites
TCTTTGAGTTATTAAAGTTCCCCCTCATTTTTATATAGTATAAATGTAAGTCTAACATCAAAATGTACGCTTATAGTCTAGGTCTCGTACCCATTTTTATCCATTTTATAAGTGGTTTATAAAATTTTTGAGCAATATTTAGAAACTTATTTGGCTTTATCTATGTAATTTTATATATAATTATGTGTTTCCATCCATTTGCATAGCTGCAAGATGGTTTTTCCTAAAGTGTTTTACCTTAGAATCCCGTTCTGGAGGTACAATCTTTTTATTCACCAATACTGTTGTTGGTACCCTCCTGACATCTTATTAATGCGAAGTCCCGCTATGTCTCTTTCATATCGTTTCCAATTTGGAGTTTTGCTAGTTATGCTTTTTAACAAGTATTTATATTTTTATTTCATTACATTTGGGTGTTAAGTCTTCATTCATGACTTCTTTATTATCTTTGCTGTTCCTGTTGTATATTTTTTTCTTTTTCTACCTTAACTATTCTTTTTTCTAATTCTGTTACTTTTTGCTTCTACTACTAGTACTTTAGTTTACTAGAGGTTTTCATTTGTGTATATTCCTTATTCTTTTCTGAGTTATTATTCTAATATGTGTTTCTATACAATTTATACATCGTTCTATAAAACATAATTACATTTAGCTCTTTTATGTTTGCTTGGGTACCGTAAACAACAACACCACTTGCATGGATGACTATCTATCCTGTATCTTTTTTCAACTTCAATGTTCACATTCCTATTATATTCATAAGATTTATTTTTAGATTATCTATATTTAAGTCTTCTATTCCTGTTCATTAATTAATTCTTCTTCTTCCTTCTGAATTGAAGAATCTTCACTTCTTTCTTCTTTGTTAATTTTCGTCTATAATCAACTTACTATAAAGAAATCCTTTCATTTGTCCTGAGCTATATTTCTCTATACATTTAAGATGCTTCATAAATTCTTCTACTGTTGTGCATTATCTAGTTTTAGCATTATATCTTTTAGGACAAGTATTTGACTAATATTCTATACTTTTCCAAGTAAAACATTCTGTTATTTTTATAAGTTGTTATCTGTTCTATACTTTCTTCGAACATGTCTATCTCATTTAGATATGGTTGCCTTGCTGATGATTTTCTAAGAAATATATTTTTTTATTATTCTCTATTATTTTGTGGAGGTATTTTTATCTTTCTCTTTTTATAATATTGTTCTTATATCATAATTTGATTTGATATATTATATCTTTACAGAAGTTCTTTTCATTTTTGTTTTAGTTTGTTTTTGTACTGTATAAGATTAGTCACATTTTTCTTGTAGTATTTTCCATTCTAGTTTATTCTATCCTATATTGACCATTTTGCTTGAGGATTTGGGCTACTTCCATCTCCTTGTAGTCCTATCTTTCCCTTCTATTTCCCTACCTAAAAGCTCTGGTAATATTAAAGAAAAAATTAATAATTTTTTTCCTAGTCTTGGTCAAAATATTTCCACTAATTGTACAATAGTAAGAAATAGTCATTTAAAATTCTTTATATACGTACCAATTACTTATGCTTAATTGTTCTAACTAAGTTTATTACTAACTACTGACGGGCGTTCTTTGTAAAGGGCTATAATCCACTATTTTGGGTCTTCTCCTGTTATTAAGGTAGTATTTTATTTGTAAAGTTATATGGGTTAGGGTCCTAATGATACTAGAGTAGAAATTCTGAATGGGGAATGTCTACTTTAATAAGCTTCCCATAATATGCTTTAGTTGATCTCCTAAGAAAGTTTCTAAATTTTAGAACATAGTTTTCTTCTGCATCAGTTTCTGTATAATTTTTTATGAAATCTGCCTCCTAAGAACTTTATTCCTTTCCCTAAGTCTTTACTCTGAGTTCCATCTTGTGATCGTGCTGCTATATGTAAAATTTTTTCCTTTACTTTCCTCCTTCGTGGAGTACTATTGTTTCTTCTATATGCATTCTTTTTCCCGGTGTTACTTCTATTGTTGGAGTTCTCCTTGTCTATATCTCTTCTAAACGTGGTATATTTTCCTGTGCTATTGTCCTGCAGTATGTCCTTGTTCATTTGTCTTTGAATGGACTACTAGAACTAGCGTTTCCATAAATTCTTTCTGACTAATATAGATTCTAACCAGATAGTTCAACTATCATCGTCTTGTATTTGGTCATTAATATTTGTTGGCTTGTATCTATTTTAATCTTGCAAAAATCTTTTTCTAATCTTATCTCCTTTATTATCAATTCCTTTGTTCACATATTTTAAATGAGATTTTTTTGTTTCTAAAATTTAGGTTTTTTTAGTTTACATCCTTTAACATGTCAAAAGCTATTTTTTTTTCTTTGGCATATTGTCTTCTTTTGCTTTTTCTATAGGTATATCTACTGCATAGTCTTCTCTCTTCCAATGTTATTTCCATATTCATACTTCCTTCTAAAGGCATTTCTTCTCTATAGTACTACTCACTTCTTCAAGTCTTTTGATCTTCATAATTAATAATTTGTAATCTAATTGACTGTTCTCTTTTAGAATTTGTATATATTAAAGTGAGCATCTGGTGTTAATTCTTTCTTTTCTTTAAAGTCTCCTAACTTCCTTCTAATCCTGCATATTCTTCAGGGTCTAATTTTTAGTGGTTTTTATTAGTTTTATCCCTAAGGCGTTTGTTTCGCTAATGATTTGTTTCATAAAAATAACGGAGATTGTTTCCAAAATAGATGCTATTGTTTTGTTTCTTTTAGTTGTAAAGTCCTACATCAGTACTACCTTCATCGTTTGTTCTAATTAAGTCATAATCACTCTAGTTTTCATCATTGTTTCAACTTCCCTTAGGATTATAACTTTTTTTTTTAACTATGAAGTCTATTTACCGTTCCTCTCTTTCTCTTAGCCTTTTTGTTCTTACGAATTATCTTCTTTAACCTCACCCCGTAAAAAGAATTTGGTTATTCATCGTTCTTCTTGAACTTTAACTGACATAGTCCCTAGACATTTACAGGTTAATCCATCGATATCCATAAGAGCTAAAGATAACCATATACTGAGATATAAATAGTTCAAATAATATTTATATTATATATTTTCCATGAACTTAACAAAATAATTAACACATATTTTTATAACATAATTTTAAACACACATAATTTACATATAGGGGAATTTTTAACAGAAACTTGTATGAAAACTTACATAATTAGAACCGAGTGAAGTTTCCCTTTCGAAACCCGAAAACTTCCAGCTTACTTCAACACACTTTAAAGAACTTTAAGAACTAACTTAAATCTTTTTTTTTAGACATGTCTAAAAAGAAAAAGGTTGTTCTACTAAGGAATTTTATTTTTTTTTTTAGAGCTTTTGTAGTGAGTTCTTTTCTTTCTCTGCCTGCCCTTTTTTTGTCTTTCAGAATAATTTCTTTTATAACTGTCTTCGACTTCAAACTTTCGGATTCAAATGGAAAAGGGAATCTTAACACGTCAGCCGGTACACCCTATTGGCCCCATCGTCGCTGAAGTCAGTTGTCCCTTCTTCTTGCATTAATTGGTTCCTTGGATCCTTATCCCCTGACATCCTTATTATCCTTATCTCTTTCCTGATACGAGACGCGTCCCACAGTGTTTTTCCCCACAATGCGTTGTAGGATAAAGTGGGACTCACATATTTTGACTAAGAGGCATCCCTCTTTTAAGTGTGCATAATATGATACAGTGATATATATATTTTATTTTATTATATTATTATTATATATATATATATATATATATCCTATATATATGTATATATTATATCTCAATCTATCTCTCTATCTACTTATATATCTCTCTCTCTCTTTATTTGTCTCAATTCTTGCCCTTCAATTGAATCAAACTTGCTCCAGAATCATCAATCATTTTTGGGCGTGGGCAATTGCATTGAGTTTTGTCTTCAAAGTTCTGCTGAATTATTTGGGCTATGCGTAGAAATTTTCGTCTTGGTGGCTTTGTATTGGGCTTGAGTTTTATTGTTTGTCCTTTTCTTTGTTTTTGTTTGAGTAGTTTTTCTACGTCTGGTTTATTATGATTCTAACTCTTTATTTGTTTGGCTTTTTTTAATTTTTCCGTCTGATTGTCTGTTTAAGATGAAATGGTAAGTTTCTTCTTGAAGATGACTTTTTTTTTTCGTCTCTTTCACTTTTTCACTTTTTTTTGGCAAAGTGACGCCATTAACACGATTTAGACATCTTTATATTTCTAACCGCGGCCACCGTTTGAACCGGACACTGTAATCATCAACCGATAGCAAAGTGGATTTTTAGCATTCCGTGGTGAATGACCACCCATCTCCTCCTTTTTGTTTGGGATGGAGAACCCCGTGTGTATGTCTGAGGTTTGTATATTCTTCCTTTGGCTTTCCTACTTTGTCGAATCTTTCCCTGAGCTTGGCATTTTCTTCTATTAAGGCCCCTCATTTTTCAAGTTCAGCCTCTTGATGCTTCAGTCATGGATGATCAATGTCAACAAAATATGATTTTGGCTGTGTCTTTTGGATGTTAATTGTGGGTTTTTCTAGGTTTTGTCCTGAGGCTGGACGAAATTATAATAATTGGTCCTAATATTCCTCTAGCAGTCTAAAGCTTCTGTAAAATCGTTAAAACCTTTGAAAAGTGGGTTTTTGAAATCTTTGATTGAATCTAAAACTTCTATCCATGTTTGAAAAACACCGTTCTTCTTCCATGAACTACTCTACTAATATTTTTAAATTTATTTTCTTTATTTTTACTAGTAAAATAGTATCCTAAATCATTTAAACATAGCAATTATATAGTGAGTGTCTTTTTTTATTATGTGCTAGCCATATGTGTATCTATAGACAGTCTGTTGTTTGTCTATTGAAAGTTAGGTACATGATCTAAATGTTCGTTTGTTGACGTCCATATGCAATAGGTTTGTACTCCAAATTGCATTCTTTCTATTCTATATATCGTCAATTTTATCTAATGATTTACACTTAAATTAGCAACATTGTCCGCCTTATAGTCTGTGCCAACCCTGAGGTTGCGTGTTGAACCTTTTTACCTTTGTCTGATAGTAGAGGTCTCATATTCTGTAAAATTTAAAACTTTAATTAGTAATCTACTTATGATCCGCAATATATTATCATTTCCCTTTAATAGCCTAAAAATTATAGAATGGTAAATAGATTATGTATCTAAAGATTAACCATCTTCTTCTACGCTAGTTTTATCCTTAATTTTTTTGATGAAACTTTACTATTGCTTCACAATCTGTTCTTACTAGATATTTCTGATTTTTTTAAAATATAATTCTAAACTCTTTAAACCATATATACCATTACCGCTAAAATTCCAACATCCTATCTATACTAGCCTTATTACCTTTTTCTTTAAATTTTCCACTTGATAGGCTCCATATCTTTTCTCTCTTCTTTTTTAATACTATATTTATTAATTTTTTTATTTTGTAACTGCACGTCCCATCCTTCAAACTTCCATCTGCTTATATTATTAAATAATCTCTTTCTGTGGCATATTTAGATCAGGGATGTTTTTTTTATTTTTTCTTTTTTTTTTGTACTATTTTAAGTCTTCTATATAAAATTTCTTTGTCCTTATTCCGTCCTTATAATATACTGGTCCTCTATTTTTTCCTCACAAATCTTTTTAAAAGGTCTTGCATAATTAACTTACTAGAAATTTTTGTAGTCCTTTAAATTATCTTAATTTAATCTGGCATATCTAATGCCTTTTCAGCTATATGAGGTTGTAATATTTAACCTTTACTTCTCCTAAAATAATTCCTAAAAAATTTTATATAATTTTACATATTTCCATTTTCTTTTTTACTAATTATTATTCCGTTGATGAACAAATATCGAACTTTGTTGGAAATGTCCTAAATGTTCTTTTATTTTCTACTAATAACAAATATCATCTACATTACTAAAATAAATCTTTTATAATTCTCCAAATAATTTTTATCCATATTTCTTTGGAAATTGTAGGTGCGTTTTTAAACACCAAATGGCATTACTAACCATATGAATGTCCTTCAGGCCCATTAAAAAAGCAGTCCATTCTCTACTGTCTGGATGCATTTTTTATTTGCCATTATCCCGCTGATTTAACAAATCAACTTTACTAACAAAAAAATATTTTCTCCCTTGTATTCTATTTATTAAATTCTGTTTTGGTCCGGATAGTTTTATATCCGTCCTGTTCTAAGTGTATGTCATTTAACTCTTTGGTAATTTATAACCATTCTAGCTTTTCCGAATTAATTTCACTACTGATTTCTACCGATAAATGTTGTTGATCTATGTTTTGATAGATCTTCTTATTCTCCTAACCTACACATTCTTATTTGTATTTCTTAACTCTTCTAGATCTGATTTGTAGTCTTCTATTGAGGCTGTTTTTTATTATATATTCTGGATTTTATTATGCCTAGTTTACTACTTCATGATATTTCCCAATATTTTATTAAGGACTTTCTCCTCTTAGGTTCTATTTGATCTGATTTTTACTTTTACTAGGTCCTGCTGATTTTTTTATTTCTCCTATTCGTTGTATTCCGGTTCCTTAAAATTATGTATCTCTGTTTTCCATTTCTATTAAAACCATATTTTTATTATATTTTTCGTCTTCTTTCCTTCTTCTATTTCTAAGTATATTTTTCATATAAATAATATTACAAATTATTTTTTAGTAATTCTATATTTTTTTCCCACAATTTTCCACAAAGACATTTTTTGTTTTTTGTCATATTTTAGTTAATTTTGTTGGTCCAACAACTGAAGTATAAGTTGTATTTTCTATAAAAAAGATTCCCATCTTTGGGTTATGAGTCCTCCTTTATTATTAGTATAAAATCTGTCCTAACACAAAATCTACTCTTATGTCTAGGTCTCGTACCCATTTTTAAATCCATTTTAAAGATGTGTTTTATAACAGTTTGAGCAAGTTTATTTAAGAAACTTATTTGTGCTTTTATTAATCTATGTAATGTCTATAATATATTATGTGGTGTTCCATCCATTTTGCATAGCGCAGTGGTTTTGGCTAAAGTTTTTATTAGTTCGGGAGGTAACAATCTCTTTTTATTTAAAATACTTTTTGTATACTCCTGAAGCAATTAAATGCTAAGTGTCTCTATTCAGACTTTCCCATTTGGAGTTTTGCTAGTATCTTACAGTATTTATATTTTTATCATCATTACATATTAGGGTGTTCGATTCTTCATATCATTAATTCTTTATTATCTATGGATTGTATCCATTTTATATTTTTTTCCTTTTCTACCTTACTATTCTTTCTTCTAATTCTTTTACGTTTTGCTTCTAATACTATACTTTTGCTTTTAGTTTACTAGAGGTCATTTGTGTATATTTCTTTCTTTTCTGAGTTTATTATTCCTAATTGGTGTTTTCTATACAATTTTATACATCCTTCTTAAATATTTTTATTACATTTAGGCTCTTTTATGTTTGCTTGGGTACCATTTACCACCAATTGCATGGATTACTATCTAATCCTCTATCTTTTCAAATTCATGTTCACATCTATTATATTCATAAGATTTAATTTTTAGATTATCTATATTTAAGTCTCTATTTTAATCCTATTTCATTAATTAATTCATTCTCCTCTGAATTGAGAAGAATCTTCTTCTTTGTTTTTTCTTCTATATCAATCGTACTATAAGAGTAAAACTTTCATTGTATGACATTAATTCAGCTACATTTAATAATGCTTCATTACATTCTTCTACTAGTTGTGGCATTGGTAGTTTTAATAATTATAAATCTTTAGGGACAACCTATTTGCTAAATGTTTCTTACTACTTTCCCCAGTAACATTCTAGCTATTTTTAATAATTTCTATCTGTTTAATACTTTCTAACATGTCTATCTATATTTTAGATATGGTTTCCTTGCTGAGGATTTTCAAAGAAAAATCCTTTTTATTATATCTCTTATTATTTTTGTTGATGGTAAATTTTTTATAGCTTTCTCTTTTTTATTTGTTCTTTTATCATAACTTTAGTGTATATATTACATCTTTGTACAGAAGTTTCATTTCATTTTGTTTTAGTTGTTTTTGTATCGTAATTAGTACCTTTTTTCTTGTAGTATTCCATTATATGTTGGTATTCTATGTCCTATGGAGCATTTTGCTTGAGGATTTTTGGGCTACTCCATCCTCTTTTTAGTCCATCTTTCCTTCTATTTTTCTACCTAAAGCTCCTGGTAAATTTATTTAAATAATTTTTTACCTAAGTCTTGGTCAAAAGCATTTCCACTAATTGTACAATAGTAGAAAGAGTCATTTCAAAATTTCTTTATATGTACCAATTACTTATGAACTTAAATTGTTCTAATTTTATTACTGCAGTTCTTTGTAAGCTATTAATCCGCTATTATGGGTCTTCTGTCTCCCCTGTTATTAAGCATATGTATTATATTTGTAAAGTTTATATGGGTAGGTCCTAATGATCTAAGATATTAAAATCTGATGGATTTCCTACTTTTATAAGCTTCCCATAAAGCATTTAGGTGTGATTCTCCTAAGAACTTTTTTAATATTTATCATAGTTTTTTTCTGCATCAGTTTCTGTATAATTTTTTTGAAGATCTTCTAACTACTATTTCCTTTCCTTAAGTCTATTACTGGTTTCCCATCTTTGTGGATCATGTGCCTGCTTATTTACATTTTTCCTTACTTTCCTCCTTCTTTGGAGTACTATTGGTTCTTCTATAGGCCTTCTTTTTTCCATATAGGTTTTACTTCTTGTTGGAGTAATCTCCTTGTCTATATACTCTTCTACGTGGTATTTTCCTGTGCTATGTCTGCAGTATGTCCTTGTTCTTTGTTCTTTTAAAATGGACTACTAGAACTAGCTGTTTCCATTACTTCTTTCCTTTCTTTCTGACTAATATGATTCTAACTCGATTTTCACTATTCACGTCCTGTATTTGTGTCATTATATTGTTGGCTTGTATCTAATTTATCTTGCAATCTTTTTTCTAATCTATATCCTTTCTTATCAATTCTTTTTCACATATTTTAAAATTATATATTGTTTTTCTAACTTTAGGTTTTTTTAAGGTTTACAACATCCTTACATGTACAAAGTCTATTTTTATTTTCTTTGCATATTTTCTTTTGCCCTTTTCTAATAGCTATATATAAATATATATATATATATATATTCGCAAGAAATTTCCTTCTGTTTCAAAAAATTTCATCTCCGAACTCCTATGGGTTTATTTGGGGATCTTCATGGGCAATCACTTGCGAAATATTTCTACGAATATCTGAAAGAAACTTCGTTTTTGTAAAAATATTTAGAAAAAACTCGCAAGAATTTTCAATAATTATGCAGATAAATCTGCAAGTAACACAACTGCGGATTTAAATTCCCCAGGTAAATTACCTAGGGATTGTATAAATTTACAGGTAAGAGTTACCTACAAAGGTTTTTCCATCGTATTTTATTTAGCAAAAAAAATCACAAGTAATCAAATTACGTGTGAATTTACCGTACCATCCCTAGGAAAATCCGAAGATAATCAACACTTTTCTTGTAGTGGTAAAAGTTAACATAGCCAATCAACTGAACCAATCGTCTAATCCCACTGCCCCTAAAAAGCAGGAGCAGGATGCATTCATGGTCAGGAAAATAATAAGAATAAAAAATCTGTTTGTTGAGGAATTTTAAAACTACTCCTACAAAATCAATGCTCTATTAAGAACATTATGAATTGTGCATAGGGAGAGTGAATCAGGGGTTTGTCCCTTTGAGATATTATGCTTGATAAATGACACATTGTGACAGATTGTTTGATCTTTTGCCTTAGTTGGGAACAGGAATGATGTGCATTATCTAAGACATTGTTTCGGGTCCATTCATAGGATTTTTAATTAGCCCGATAGTCTATTAGTTTATTCTCCTTTATAACTCTAATCCTATTGTATAATTACACCATTATGCGTGTTGTAATAACATATAGGGTTAGTGAAACGTCGTGCATTTATCAAGGATATATTTAGGCTGTGAAGAAAGGAAATTATTTGCGCCAAGAGTCCTGGTCGTTGTAGATCCATTTTCACTATGGAGAAATCCGCAAGTCTTCTGATTGGTACAAATTCAATTTCACTGGGGAGAAACCCATAAGTCTCCTTACTAGTATTTACTTATTCAAAATACTAAAGTGATATATAAAAGTCTACATTGACCGGTAATATCCGGTAAATAAAAAGGGTTAAGAGGAGTTAGTTTTTTTTATCCCTCCCTAGGACCTCAAACACTTTTTGCTACCTTGATAACTCACACTCACGAGCTTAAGATTCGGAAGTGAGAGTTTTCACCATTCGAGAAATTCTCTCTTCCAAAATCGTTAGGCCAACAAATGGACACGTTGTGTTTCCTGTGAAAGGGAATATGGTACACCATATCTCATTGTAGTGGAAGATGGCAAGCAAAGAAGTAGCTAAGAAAAGAGTGTAAGTTAGTGCTTCACAAAACTTTTTTTTCCACTTGGTGTCTGGTATCTACATTGCGATTTAACTAAATTTAAATGTAGAAAAATTTCACATTGAGGAAGTTGAATGCTCTCTAATAAAAGGGTCTTTGTACCCTTAAAAACTTGAACCCTAAACCTTTGGTTTGTTAAGGATGAAGCAAATGCTTTACTAACTTTTGAGTCGATAAGACAATATGGTTCCTGCTTTTATTTTCCAATGTTATTATGTAGTCCGTACAGTTAAATCCGTCATCAGCCTAAATCCAACTAGGCACATATTTTATCCTCCAGACTCTGTGTCCCAAGGCCTATATACATGTAATTTTCTACGATTCACAAGATATAATGCAAGTAATACATGTTTAACTACTAAGTTAAGAAAATTCTATCCTACTTGTGTGCTAAAAAATTGTTGATGATTCTTTACCAAAAGATTTCGGCTTCGTGAGAGTAATTTTTGATGAACTACAATCAAAATTCCTTGGGTTTGCATCCCCTTTGAAAGAAAATTCCACCCTTCATTTATTCTGTTCCGTGAGTGTCTTAGGATTGTTGTTTTAGAAGTCCTCATCTATTTTTTTTTGGAAAATGGGAGGAAAATAAAAGACCTCGTATTTTATTACGGTCTAATTCCCGTCAGCCTGCTAGAGCACCCAAGCTAGTGACATAGAGGAAGTCTTTAACCTATGGTTGAGTGGCATTAGCCAAACTCTGTTCAATTTTTTAAAAGTTATTGTGCGCCAAATTTTTAACTTAGTATCATATTTGAAAATTTTTAAGATTCTACATGAGGTGCCTTTTTAAATAACGATGAACACGGTTGTTAAAATTGTAGACTCTTAGGAGTGTGCTTGTATGAATTATTTTTGTAACTTGGGTATTACTAATTGCTAATTCTATTGAATATCAATGAGAAAACTAGATTATAAGTAATTATAACTATCTAGCAATCAATTATCACAAATCATGTGGATTTTATCCAATTTCAAACTTGTATTGCTCTAAAATCAATCCAAGACTTCAGTTCAACTAAATTATTTCAAGCTCTGTTATCAATTGAATTATATCTAGTCATTACCACTAATGATATTTCCCAAGCAGCATTAGATATCTAAGTAACAAGAGTTTGCAACCTTAAATTATAAATGAAAACATAAGGTAGTAGTTGAACTCATATAGTTTCATTATTTTAAATCAATTAAACAAAAACCAAACAATAAATTAATCATGCATACATTACATAATCGAAAAATAGCGATATCAGCTATTCATAACGTAAGGTAAAAGAAATATACCAAAATTATCATCGATTATTGCAACTTGATTCGAAATTCTAATATTTCAATCCCAAAGACCTTCAATCTCAAGAAGGTTCTATAAAACCTTCAATTAGTACAAGCTTAATCCTCAATAGTAAAGCTTCTGTAGAGAGTAATAGAAAATTGAAAATGTTAAAAAAGTGTTTTTCTCTCTTTTCAACAAGATATTTATATGTTTACAAATTTCTTCATAATTGATTTCTCTATCTAACATGAACTAGACCATTGTTTCATCATAATTGCTCTCAGTGTATGTCATGATCTACATCATTGTGAGTGACACATACTAAACCACCTGGCGGGAGAACCAACTACTAACCCAAAATTAAACCAACATGTAATTTCTAAAACCAAGACATCGAATAATTATTAAGAAAATAGTTTAAAAGCAACTAAGGAAATGATTAAACTCAACAAATAGTCAAATGTTCATGCACAATAAACTCCTAAAAAGTGAGAGAGGTAATACCAAATCTCTAGTGTAATCAATAATGGGGATGCAACCCCCAAATACTAAGAAAACATAATCTACTCGTCTAATGTTTGTGTCCAAAATAATAGACAAGAAATGATAGAATAATCTATAACAACCTCAAATAGTAGCTCACCCTTGTATATAAAGTCAAACGTCTCTTAACTGAGGTCTCATCTTAGCTGTTGGAAGATGTCTTGCACTTAACAAGGAATAACCATGACATTATCGGTACACAAACCACTAGTAGGATTACAACAGTCAATCCAAGATGTGAGTTTAAACAATTTACTACATTATAGTAACACAAGTCAAACCATACAACTACAATCACCAATATATATAGAATCCTAGTCACAACATAATGAAACAACAAATATGTGAATGCTCATTCCACACGATCACAACTGCAATTATTTTGTGCTTTAAAAGAACCATAAACACATATCCGGTCCTCTCATGAAACCATTATACAAATTGTTAGTGTACCAGCGTGGTACCCAAGTCAATAAGATTTTTTAATTATATCAGGCGTCATATTTGCTCTAATTGTTAGTAACTATACTAGGCATGATATTCGAGCCAACTATTAGTATTTTTGTACCGGCTTGATACTTAAGCCAATTAACCTGTAATGAACCAAGAGGTCATTTTTGGTAATTTAAATATCTTTTCAATATGAGTTAGTTAATTGATGAGTAATTATATATAAATGATTTAACTGATAGTTAATGGGTTAAAGTGATAATTTATTGAAATTTTTTTATCACTAGGTTCATGTATTAAAAATAAGTTAGTGGGTTTGTCAGTTTAATGAACAATTAAATTAGAAAAAAAATAGCGAGAGTCACAAAACACGAAGAATACAGAAGCGACATCGTTTTTTCAGATAACCTTAAGCATAACTTTAACTTTGTTTGTTTAAGATAATGATTTCATATATGTATACATATTACTATTATATTATGTAGTAAGAATAATGAATTGTCCCCTGGAAATTGTTACAAAGTATAGTTTTGTGTGCCCAAATTATTCATCATTAATGACTATAGTGGAATTATGAGTTGGCAAGGATAGATAAAAGGATAAAAAGTTTATATGTTGGAAATATTGATTAGAAAAATTAAGGCATGTTATGTGTTTATATTGATATAAATTAGAACGTGAGTTCCTAGAAAAATTGGGGCAAATATTGAGGATTTATTTGATTGGTAATGGTGGCCAATGATTGGCCATAATGAGCCAATCATTGAATTTGGATAAAGGGGGGGACAATGATTGGCCTTAATGAGTTAACCATTGAATTGGAATACAAGAGTTTTGAAAAGAAGAAAAAGAAACAATAATGCAAAGTTTCTCTTCAAATTTATTCGGGTATATTTTCATAGTCTTGATTAGTATATTATGATTTAAACTTGGATATATTAGTATGTATATTTAAATATTAGATGAGTGGTATTTTGTGAGTGACATTCGAATTATAATATTGAAAATTATAATAGTTGAAATGTTAGTTAACATAAAGAATTATGAAATTGATTATAAATTTGAGTGAATTTTTTTCACGCCCCGAGCTACCCCCGAGACGCGGACACGGAACCTAGGATCATAAGTGATCCCAAGCTAACCATGCTGGCATAATCATGAGCATACTAAAGAATATAAACTGACGTGGAACATAAATCATAATTTAAACTCAAAAGATGGGGAATATCCATATTCTATAAGTGAGATATTTGAAAACAATGAGTTTAATACCAAGAAGTTATCAACTCAATATTAATCTGAAACTGACTATATCTGAAAATAGCTTCTAAATTGAACTTGAAATACTGGGACAAGCCCCGGCAAAATCTAGCAAAATCTGAAACTAAAAGACTAAATACTGAAAAGAAACTCATGTCTATTGTCCTCGGAGAATGAGGGCTCACTACTGAATCTGCTGAACTGAAGATCTGAAATCAATCTATACGTGATCTAGGTGCTGAGAACTTGAACCTACATCACGAGATGATGTAGCGCACGTATGCGTCAATACTTGAAATGTACTGAGCATGTAGGATAGAGTAAAGCTGAAATAAAAATATAATTGAACAAGTACAAAAGCAAGTATAATAATATTAACATGATATAGAGAATTATGAGCTAACTAAATGCAATGACCAATTTATAAGATGATGAAATTGAACACAGAGTTTACTCTGTCTGACTGAACTGTGGGAGCTACTAATAATCGACAAATAAAATTACATGAGTTAAATGTGGAGTCCGATGTATACGCCATATCGAGAGGATACAATATACCCTGCTAGAGGTATAAAGGAATGACGGCGTGATCACTAAACTGATTGCCCACTGAGGGGACTTACAACCTACTTGGCTAGTAGTTCTTGGACTAATTGGGTACGTTGAATCCTAGTCCAACTTGGTATTATGCTACGCCATTGATTTATGTAGGTAACTGATTATGACTGAGCATCTGTAAATACTAGATAGCTCAAAACTGAACATGCAAACTAAGAATGCAACATTTAATCTAGTAATTATGCATCTAACTGAGGCATGTATATGTGAAGTAACTGAAATATCTGACCTAGTATGTGTAATTGAAGAACTAAATAAATACATAGGTAGGGTTCTGAAATTCATGAGATAAATTGAATAATAACATAGTAATCTGATTTAGAACATATAACTAATTAATTCATGAATTTCTGTTGATGTTCTAAAAACCTTAGGTCTACTCATGATATGGGAATCAAGAATCTGACTGAAAACTAGGGACCCAATGGGTGAAAGGAACCCACTAGTGAAATCTCACATACTTGGGATGAAATTAATGGAGAAACACTTAGATTTCAGGGCTGGAACTGTTCGAACCTATTCAAGTTCTTGAACTAGGGTTCTTGACCTTTTTATCCTTTCTTGCTTCTAATTTTCTATGTTTTGATTTAATGATTTGACTTAAGTAAGTTTTAGTTATCTTTCTAGGCTTAAATTGACTAAAGTTTGATCATTTAGGGTCAAAAATACGTATCATAGGATTTAAACAAAGTGGGAAAAGATCGAAAGACCCCTACGTAAAGTGTTGTCAAACCAAACGACGACTTGGACAGACGGTCTGTTGTTCCTTCGACGGTCTGTCGTTTGGTCTGTAGGTTGGGCCTGATCGACAGGTCTTTACTAAAACGGGCATAACTGTTTACTCGGAGGTCGCATTTTAGCGAGATTTGTGTCTATGGAAAGATAATTAAATTATCTACCTTTTGGTAGGTTATGGGACACCTAATTCACTTTTTAGTGAGAGTTATGATCATTTGAATTTGACCCAACTAAATTTTCCCTCTAACTGTCTGCTATTTGTCACCTACGGTCAAACCTACAAACCGTAGGTCCATCTACGGACCGTGCTGGTCATCCATGGCTCTTATCAGAGAGTGGGTGAATCAGGTGTCGATCGCCGGTCACGGACTACAAACTGTAGTCTGAGCTACGGAGCATAGGTCCATCCGTCGATCATGACTTAACCAAATTCTTGTGGGCTGAGATCTTAGGGTTTTTTAACCCCATTGATAGATGTGCAAGACAGACCGTGGGTCAGTCTACGGTCCTTCAATGGCTTCGTTGGTTGCACATGCAGATTTTTATGAAAAGCTGGTTTTTAGTCTATTTTGGATACTGTTTGTTACATTATCTCCCCCTTGGGAACATTTGTCCTCAAATGAAGACTAAAATAGTTGTAATAGAGGCAGAGAGCTGCAAACCCTACTATTAAACACTGAGGACTGAGTTTCTGACTGAATTGAGTTTTGAAAACATGAAAATACGCTAAAAATGCAAGTACAAACTGAGGGAACATGACTCTAAGACTAAATTCACGCATGAATGACTGGAAAACTGAAGACGAACTATTACCTCAAGATGGAGTGGAATCGAAAGGAAAGAGGTTAGGATATTTAGCCTTCATAACTGTTTCTGGTCCCCAATTAGTTCCCTATACAGACTGACTCTTCCACAAAAACATGACTTAAGAGACTTGTTTGTTTCTCAACCTTCTAAGATGATGGTCAAGAATCTCAGCTGGTACATCCTCATAAGAAAGATTATCTTTCACCGCCATACTTTATAATGGCAATATCGAGGTTGGGTCACCCACACACTTCCACGAGTTAGATGTGGAATACCGTATGCAACTGCTGCTACTTTCGGGTTTGTTACTCAACTCATATGCCCCCTTGCTAACACCTTTTCAGGTATTGTAAGGGCCTATATCTCTAGGACTGAGCTTCCTCTTCTTTCAAAATCTTATCACCCTTTTCATAGATGAGACTTTCAGAAAAACCAATCACATCACTTGGAACTCTAGTTCCTTCTCCTACAACTGCATAGGATTTTGAACAACTTTGGGTTGTCCTTAAGTCCATCTCTAATGATTGGCACTTTCTCTTATGGCATAACGAATTTGAGAATCTTTCCCTATTAAAGCTGCCTCACCTACTTCAAACAAAACCAACAAAAGATCACATCTACAATCATATAAAGCCTCATACAGTGTCATCCTGCATGCTTGAATGGTAGCTATTGTTGTAGGCAACTAAATAAGAGGAATGATTAATCCCAAATACTTTGAATCGCTCACACAAGACCTCAACATCTCCTCTAGTGTCTAAATAATTAATACGCTATGCCTTTCCATCCGTCTACTGATGAATGCGGTGCGTAAGTGGTTACTTGAGTACCACGACCCTTCTGAATGACTTTCCAGAAATGAGAGCTAAACCGAGGACCCTCTATTTGAAGATTGATAGACAAAGGAACTAATGTTGTCCTCACAGATTTTCGTTGTATGTACAGTTTTAGCATATTCCATCTGCGAATATGTAGTCCCTTGGAAGGCTGATGAAAAATGAAATGGACGTTTGAGGCAATTGCAAAAATCTCCCCTATAATAATGTAACTAGCATGCAACAAGAAAAGAAAAAAATATATCCTAATTATAAGTTTCCCGTAGCTCAAAAATTCCTCAGATTAACTTCTGGAGATAGCAGAACGCTGGCATTGGAGTTTAGTATAGAAAAATAAATAAAATGAAATAAAGCTATTGTTCTCATCAACCATCTAAAAGAGTTTATTTCAATATTGCCTCTGAGACAGAAGAGTATGGTCTCATATATACATCATATTTTCAGTAACATAAACATATAAGAACCTCTCTACGACTCCCCTCAGTCTAACATGATGTTTAGTAGGTAGAGTACATACCCCTACCTAGACTAAGTTACAACCCCTTAGGTTTATCCAAGTAGAGTTCCCTCCTTTAATTTTGTTTACCTTTTGGGAACATTCTTTTCCCTAACGACATAACCCAATGACTAAGTGAGAATTCGACTTTCATAAAACCCTACATGACGGAAAAAAGGCGACTAACTTTCCAAGGTAGTACAAAAACATGACATAGCACTACAATGGATCCATTAGCTCGTATTCCTGTGGGGGCAAATATTCGAGAACTAGTTAGTATAGTTGGGAACCCTCTTGATGCGCCATGCATATAGTCGCCAATCTCAAGAGTACTATTGTGTTCCACCTTCCCTATGTGGAGGGACACTCCTCATCTAGTTTCACACTCGGGGGTTCGCGTGGCTAAGAACTTAGAGTCCCTTTTTGAATGTAGCTCTACTCATTTTGTTATCACGCATTAGCTTACTTTTAGATCACGGGTCTTACCCCTTTTATAATATCATCATAATATCTCAATAATATTGGATGGAGTATATTTTCCTTTCATCACAATCCTATGAAGTGAGGTACACATTATAATTTCATAGCCAATATTTGGGCCCCTTGAAATAGTTTTCACCTCTTTATCAAATACACACCTTACCTAAACCTCGCAAACATAGTCAATACATTTCAATAACATCATACACCCTATAAACCTATCCTATTCATCTCCCAATGTAATATCATAACATACAACAATTAATACAATTGGAAACAAAGATAGAGGATTCTAACACTTACTCAAGTTTCCTCAAAGTCTATCATGAAGGTCTTGATTACGTCAACACCATAACTTCCCCCCACCTAATTGTGGGGAGTACATCTAATATAATGATACCAATAAGATGACAAGGCCATTGGCATCTCTAATAACACAATCAAAATTAGATCACAACTTGAGACAAGACTACTAGGCTAATTTCACATTACAAATTCATATCCAAATTGATTATAAATAACAGAATGATAGACATAATTCATATTAATTTCCAGTATGATATCATCAAGGAAAGTATCAAATCAAACAACCAACTCAATTGAATGATCATAATACAAAGAGGGCAAGATCACTTCCTATGTAAGGAATGAGGACAATTCTTAAATTAGACCAAACTATCCATAATACCATATAAAAAAGTTGAATACCATGTTCATAAAATTCACTCGAATATATAATTCTAAGAAATGCTTAACCAACTCAATCCATACTTCAATTTTGTAATTGAATGACCCATAGAAACTCACTTTGAAATTTAGTTTGAAGGAACCTTGATGAAAGAGTAATCAAAGGTGAATAGAACCTTAAGCTTAACGTTTGTCAACATTTTGATGGTTTAATGTTCGTCCCGTTCCATCCTCCATTAACCCTAATCCTTGCCTAGTCTCATGGTGAGTTCATGTAGAGATAGAAATAAAGAGAGTCAGGAAGAGAGTTTATATGAGAGTTGTCTTTTAGATTAATGAGGGTTGGGAGTAATTTATATATGGTATTAATTCAACTTCATTTGACTCCCTTAACCCTAATTAAACCACCTAGCCTCCTAACTAATTAAATGAGACCAAATTAATTAGTCAACAAACTCGACCCTCATCACTAAACCCGATCAACCGGGCCGTCTATGATTGCACCGGACATCCTCCCCTACCGTCTACATTATGTCGTCCTTGGTCAGAGACTGTTCCACCGAGGGGCTCCTTCAATTCTGAGTTTGTGTACAAACGATGGCAATCGCGCCTTTTTGGTTACAAATTTACTATCTCGTCCCTTATTCTCACACTCTCTGTCATTCTTTTTATTATTTTCGAGCTTCTGCAGGTGAATGGCCTTCTCACAACCAGACTAGTGTGGGCGAGATGGAATCAATTCCCCGTTCGAATCCACACTGTGGCTGTCCTTTCTGTCTCCGCCATGCACACTACCCAGGCAGTGTTGCATAAAAACTACAAGGTTCCCCTCAAGGCCCTTAGTTAGTCTTGGGGAGTCTTACTGCGGCATTTTCATCACTCATCAACCTAAACAACTCAAAAACCTATTAGCTACCTTTACCCTAATTTTCTTACCTTTCCCTTTCCTTCCTGGCTCCTAAAAGTTATTCCCACATATACTAAGGCACACTAACATCCCTTGAAACTCACTCCCGCCCCCCGGACGTTCCTTGGACCTTTTGGTTTTAACCCCAACCTAAAATGAACTATATTTATTAAGAATGGGACATTAGAAAACAGTACTTATACCTTATAAAACCTCTGTTAGGCTTTACAAATGTTCTTGGATTGGCAATTGTTAACAAACGAAGAATGTCCAATTGCTTTTGATGTTATCAAGACTATTTTTTCATCCACATGTTTGGTGACTTCATCAAATAACCCCTGTTGCGATATTTTTCTTTTTTCCGTCTCAATATGTCTTTTGGGAGCGTATGCATGTCAAAACAAAGCTACGTGAATGTGGAATAAAACGAACCAATTGTGTTACATAACGCAAGAAGTTCACCTCCATAAACAGTCTCGATTAACACTTCTAAGAAAAGTTGTGATTTAACTTGGATTTCCCAGAAATTAAGACATTCTTTGTCTCTTATACCATTATCTTATTTCCAGATGGATCCCACCAATATATTTTCCAGAAGGCTATCTTTCTTCGCAAAGTTTGCTAATGGCAGACTGTTTTCAAGTGAAATTTTCAATTGTGTATTTTAACATCATAGCTCACATAAAAACCAAGCTTAAGATATCACCTTGCAAGAAAATTTTGTTGACTAAGAGTATGAACCCGCTCAAGACTTAGTTTTTCTCGCTTTGTTCCCGATAAAGAATATAAGTTTTGTGGTGAAGATCGTTCTTAACATATCCTGGATGAGGCTTTATTTGATGGAGAGCAATCACAACGGAAGAGGTATTGTAACCAGTTTTAGTGTCAGATTTTGCGGTCAAAACACTATCCCATGTCAGCAAATTCCGATTTAATTGGCACAACAACATGATGAATGAAGCTGCGTGTCCTTAGTTGAAATACCATGTGATATATCAATGTTCATGAACTTATTCTGGTTATCGGAGATTTAGATTTATTAATTCATCAGTTTTTCATTCAAGGATATGGGCGTGAAAAGACCAAATATCTACCAATATGCACTGCTATATAGAAGTTGTGCAAAAGAGTTCGCACGATTGAGTTTGAACATACCCCAGAATGCGAATGAGTGTGCTAATGCTCTTAGCCCAATAGTCCATCACCTTAATTAATAAACAGACAGATACTTATTATATTTGATCCTATAGATAGGAGATTAAGGAAAAAAATTTTGCGCCCCAAGGTTAGTTTTCCCTGTAGTAAATAGCAACCAGACTGTTTACCATGGTATTTTTGACCTCAATGGAAATTTTCGAGTATGAAAGTTATCCTGAAGGATTCATATCCACTGAGAGTTCGATACGAAACGCCGTATGGCTGCTCTTCTTTTTTTTCCTAATGGGGAAATTCATCTATTAGGAAGGTCTACATCATGATTTATAGGTCCTTCTCAATGCGCTTCCTATGCAATTGAAGCTGCGAAGCTTTCGAATCTAGATACATGCCTGGAGTTCTTGCAGCACGCACATGAATGGATTACTTTGGCAAAGAAAGATCCTTCGAGCCCGGC
The DNA here is from genome assembly GCA_027704765.1 of Solanum habrochaites. Lineage (NCBI taxonomy): Eukaryota > Viridiplantae > Streptophyta > Magnoliopsida > Solanales > Solanaceae > Solanum > Solanum habrochaites. Next base: position 58,085,709 of record JAKWJA010002497.1, read on the forward strand.
TTTTACTTGATTAACTTTGTAGCATGATTGTTGCAATTTTGTGGCATAGATATCACTAAATGTCAGTGCAACGGTATTTGATGATCCGAGTGTCGCCTTATGAGCTTCCATGTTATGATTTACCTTGGGGCCATTCATAGCTAGGGTTTAATGTTATCGTCCGATAGTGCCAACCGTCTCAACGATACTAAACTTTAGTTTCTTCTGCTATTGACTACTTCACGCAAGAAGGTGAAAGCAACTCCTACAAGTCGGTGACCAAGAAAGTCTGTAGTTTATTTTGTTCGCAACATCTTATTGCAGTTTAGAGTAAAAGAGTCCATCGATAACTGATTGATGGTGCTAATTTACATCAATTGATGAGAGATATATGTGGCGCAAGTTTAAGATTACTCATTGGAACTTCAACGTCGTATCTCCTCGAACTTGAAATGGAGCTGTACTGGCTGGTGCCAAATAGAACATCATAATTATGAGGAATGATTGACAATCTTAATTACCGAGGTTGGCATGATATGTTTTTCTAAATGCTTTTTGGGTTATTGAACGACTGTGTCGGAATGATCCATTGGAGCTACCCCATCATTACATAGTGTGTGGCAGAGCCGTCATGCCATTGAGGTTGGATACTACCTCTTTAGAATCACATCTAAGAATTGAATTATAAGTAATAGTTGAGTTGGGATCCGCAAACGATTGATCATAACCTGACTCGATGAGAAGAATAATCACCTGTTTCTCCGCTTTTTCATGGTTAAACTATCAGCGCAGAGAATATTTGTGCTTTCACAAGAGAGTCCAAAAAGCCTGAATTTTTAGGAAATCTCAGTGTCCTTAAAGCGCATTTCCCTCACCTAAGATGAGTATAGGAAATTCAACCGAATGGCAAGGACTTAAACTTGATCGCAAAGATTATCTGGGAGGTTATTTGGTCCTGTCGGAAATGGATGGCACCCGCATGACTGAGACCAATCACTCATCTTTTGTTAGTAGATACCTGTGTGAAGATTTCAATTTTGCCTTCTTGTACATTCCGCAAATCATTATGTGCTAATGAATTGTCAATATTACACTTAGGCTACCTTATAGGGTACATCGGCACTCTCCAATGCCCATTTACGAAATATATGGTATAGTATAGAAAAATTGCTAAGAAAATATTAGCCAGTTTTCTATATATTAATAAGAATATACTTTTTGGGTTGTCAACCCTAATCCAAATTGATGTTCAGTAAATGTACCTGAACTTAAGACCCTAAGCTAAACGAAAATCCTTTTGAAAAGTTCCCAATGTGCTAGCTCATCAAAGTGTCCAAACCTGACCAATTCCGTGCATGATAATCTTAAAATGATCATGTAATTAAGTGATTTGCCGCAAGGACATAGGAGGGTCCTTAGCAACAATAGTAAACATTCCAAGGAACCATAATAATAAGTAGGTAAGGAAGGTTTAGCAAACAACCCATGTTCAAGCAGCATGGTGCAAGATATGGAATAAGCACCAAAGGAGGGGACCACTCCTATACCAATTCGGTTAGAAGAGTTAAGGTGGACCAAAACGTGCATAAGGGACCGACTCCATGTGGGGCCCTAACTCCTAAACAATTTTATACTTGTAAATTACCACTCTTACTGGCCCAAATTCAGGCTAAATAAACCTGAGGACTACGAATGGATCCACTGGTGACCCACAACCTAGACAAAACAGACGTTGACATTAAAACCTAGTACTAGTAAAGAGAAACCTAGTACTCGTACCTAGGATGGTCCAAAAATTATTATGGGTCCTAATAAATTTAAGGGGTACTTTATTACCTAGGGTACTTAATTTAATTAACTTACCTTAATTAATTACATTAAAGGGTTCAAACAAACCGAAATTCTTATGCTGTGGCTAGTATATTGAATGCAGAAGACATCCTAGTACTTTAACCTAGGATGGGTCCTAAGGGTTTATTATGGTTCCATGAGTTAAGTAGGGTCCTCCTTAGTATTTAATACTAGGTCCCTAAAATTAATAAATTAAGGAGGTTTAGTAATTAATATAAAGTAAATATTATTGACCTAAACCATATGTCAGCACGAGAATTGTAGATTTGGTAACGTCAACATTCCTCCTATGTTTAGATCGAACTTGGTAGGTTTTTTTTTAGTAAGTATAGTCAATTAAATTTTTGATTAACATTATTTAAACCTAAGTTAAATAGTAACGATCAGTTCCTAAACCTAAAAAATACGTTGAAAAAAAAACTCAAAACAAATAACACGACTAGAATAAGAAAACCAGCGTTAGAAAAAGTCATTGATCCAAACGCAAGAAGAAAGACGAAATTTCTTAGACGATTTGCCAAGGTTTTCTTCAAGGTTCAATCAGGGGGTTTTTTAGATTAATTCTACTTAAGGTATGGTTTCTCTCCTAGATTTCTTTCTCCAAAGAACTTTCACCTTCGATACGGCTTCAAGGATCTTGAATACAGGTTGGTTCCCGTACGTTGCGTTGTCGGAACGTACTCCTTTCCTAGTAATCGTTGTTTACAAGTTCAATCGTGAATAGGGTTAGAGTCAATCTTGTTGTATGTTTACGTGAATGTTCTTAACTATGACTACTTGTTCCTTTGAGTGATGAGTATCGAATTAACTTATAAACTTGTAATGTTGCGTAAAGTTAACTCTTATATGATAATAGAGGCATCGATAATAAGGTAATTAGTTTTTTGGTGATGTGTTAAGTGAAAGTGTCTTTGGGATGAATGTTTACGTTGATATTTTTTAACAATGGAAAGAAAAAATGTTTTAGAAAATGTTCAAGCCATCAATTTTAATATAATTCGGGTCTTAAAAAAGTATATGTTCTTAAAACGCTACACTAAAATCCTAAACTAAAAATTGGCTCAAAGAACATCTATAAATCGTGGGAGAATATCGTTGATTAAATTAGCTATCTGGTTCAATAAAGTTTATAATTCTACTGTGGTCAAACATGATATATTCTGAATGATAGTATTAATGTAATTAATTAAAAGATGTTGGCTTAAGGTTCATACATACTGGCAATTAAATATGAACTCCCATAAAAATTGGCTTTTGCCAAAAATGATCAATTGCTATTCTCACATCCTAATCTTTGAGCCAATACTAATCATATGCCACTGTCTTGCTGCGAAAGAGGTAATCAAATATATATTAGCATCTTATAAGTAATATCAATTGAATCCAACCAGGTCTGAACATCATTGGGACAGCTCCAACATGCTTTACAAGAATGAACTATGAACACATAAACGTCATTGAACTGAAGTGGCTTTCATCCTCCATAACGGTGAATGAAGCTCTACAGTATAAGTAAGCTAATGTGAGTTATAACAATTTAAAATGGGGTATTAAAAGAAGGATACAATCTTACTTACGAATCAAAATTACACCAAGTCTATTGAGCTATGATGTTCTATCTAGAAGCCAGGCTTCCATGACGTATATGATTGAATGATAAGGTAACTTTAATACGAGCACAAATAACCTGCTATCGAGCGGTGATTCCTCTTTCAGGAAGATAGAGGTTCACGTAACTCTTATGAGATTTGAACTGTCCGCTATGTCGGGTATGGGTGTACTTATATCTCCTTTTCTTTCTTTTGAACCTATACTAAAAATATAGGACTCTGGCAGGGTAAAAAATTCCCATGTACCTACATGTTTTGGGTTCACTTTGGCCGTGATTCAACCTCATTTTCATGTGGGGAGACACTGGATTTCATGATGCTCACTTGATCTATGTCAGTTCAGGTTAAAGTTCTCAAAGTATGATCGATATAAAATGAACGATAACTGTAAGGTGTTTGTTTAAGCATCAGGAAGTGAAATCAGATTCAAGTTAATGTGACATTAGGTGCTTCTTTGTCATTGCAGTTGCGATCCCGATGGATCCTTAAAATTCATCCCTAGGTATAGATGGTGTTACATCATCCTACGAATGGAATGATAATGAATAATGTGAAGTACAATGAACAATGGAAGCATACTCGTATTTGCTAAAGAAGACTCTCGGGTTGAGGTCCCATATGTTGGGCCCTCACTAGAGATGTCTTATGCTCACATCAACGATTTCAAAGTCCGTGGATATAATATGTATTATACAAAACATGAAAGTAATGAACATAAATGGCATGATCAATAGAGAATTCTTATGAAAGTTTAATGGATATATTAGTGTAAAGAATTACTCACTATAAGGTGGTAAATCATTCCTTAGTTTTGGATTACTATACAGAAAACAGACATTCGATTCATTTGTGGGTATGAATACTATAATAAAGTTCCATTGATCTTTGTTCTTTAAACCAACAAAAAGAAAAAATAGTAACCAAAAGAATTATTGATATAACCAAACAAGAAGTGAAAATAATCTTAGGCTGTAACAAAAAGTCGCCTCTACCTAGAGGAATCACAAAATCATCAAAATTATTGCCCGGCTGTTCTAAAATTATGTTGATGATACTAATATTTTGTAGTCATAGTCATAATAGAAAAACTGAGTTGAATATTATCTAATTCACCTTTAAAATACATCATATTCAAATACCACAATCACAACTAACGTTACGGAACTTCTAATGACTAGACTTTCGAGAAATTGCATGTTGCTCAAGAAGAATAGCTTTCAATTGAACATGCATAAGGTTTATTGTATGTGTTCATCAAACCCAGTCGTCTATAGTACAAGTGTGTAATAACCCCCTATCTTATTATATTTTATAAGGTGTCATGTCAGAGGACAGGTTTGACTACCTGTAGCGGTTTGGACTCTCAAGCGTTTTCTTCCAAACATTTGGTAGGTCTTCATGATTTCGAGGATGCTACAGCTTCAGTCTAGCCTTTTTTTTTAGACACTAATCTTGGAGGTATGCCCAATATTTATTTCGCAAACCTTTTCGTATTCAATTGTTTTGTAATAAGGCCGGTTTGGCGAACTATTTATGATATATTCATCCTTCAGTTTTCGAATTAGTTCTTTATGTTAGATGGTTTTGGGGTCTCTTATGTCTTATCTGTATTATATGATTAGCAGTTAATATTTATATGAAGTTATCTGATACTTCAACATATAAAAAGTTTTAAATTTTTTCGCAAATTAACTAGACATAATGTGATGAATTGCAGATGGAGCTTGTCTGCGACCTCTGAGAGGTCAACGACACCGTTGCGATCCGAATTCCGAATACGGGCTTACAAAAAACTTTGTATCAGACACATTAGGTTAAATTCCCTAGGAACTAAATCTCAATAAACCATCTACATACTGTCTATCTTATGGTTTTGAAGCGCGCCACAATCATGATTAGACACTAACGAAATGATGGAAATTCTCCCTTCTTCTAACTATTAACATTCTATCTAGAGCTTTGACACACTTTGTGGCATTCTAAGTCTCTAACTTTCTCTTGTTGTGAGCACTTATAGGGATACAAACACAAGAATTAGGATGGCCATGTTGGCTAAAGAGATCTAGACTAGATCTAGCCTCCAAAGAAGGGGCATATGTAATGGGCCGATTCGGGGACTAAGTATTTTTGGTGAGTTGTGGTCTATCGCATGGAGGTGAAAAATTCATGTATGTCTAAATCCCTGCTAGAGTATTATGAAGGAGGAAAAGGATAATGTTGTGGACAAGGCATACAACTCAAGAATATGGCTGAATGGATTTTTCTATCATAATGTTTTATGCTATACTAAGATATAGAAATAGGGACTAGTAAGGTTTCAGTTTTCAAATTATTAGATGGTTGAGATGGAACTAGGTCTTCATGGTTCAAATCTAACAATCCAAATAGTTTTCAAATCTTAAGTAAACCTAAGATGTTTATATAAGGGGGTAGGAGTCATGATAACCTTCTTACGAAGAGATTTTCCGTTGAACTTTAGATCGCCAAGTGGAAACGGTTTAAGGAAAAAGAGGTTTTCCTCCGGAAGATATTATGCGGGAACACACACCTTTTTAGGAAGAAGATGGGAGGCCGAGAATGATATGATATCCCGTACCCACCTAATTTGTTCAAATCTTTATGGTGTTAGATTTAACTCTTTCAAAATGTCTTGTTTTATGTTTAAGAAACTCTATGTTTTCAGTGCCTACAGTCGAATTTTGGTTTGAAAAGTCCCTAACCTCGTATGTCTCTATATAGCACTAATGTGATTAAAATTAAGTCGTTTGCATTACATGTTGTTGTTTTTGTGTAGCATCGACAAGATGTTTGATATTGAATATTTGTGGTGTCCCATTATAGTTTAAGTGCTTTGAGAAGTAAATTCTAATTCTTCATTCAAAAACATAGAAGCTTCAAATAATCTTGATATATTCATCATTCAAATTATAGTGTGGAATTAGGTATTAACAAAGAGAAACGTTTAAGTATGACAACACTACACACCTCCACCCACTTTGTTTATAAAAATGATATATCACGTGTCATTCTGGACGAATGTATCCTACAGGGGGGGGGGATATGTACAGTTCGGCAAAATCATTGTCTACTGAAGAGCCCCTATGACCTTAGGATAGACTATGAGGGGTACATAGGCACCCCAATGGCAATATTGAGAAATAATGGGCATAGGTATTGAAAAAACTCCTAATGATATTAGCAATTTTCTATATACGATAAGATATACTTTTTTTTTTGTGGGTTGTTATAAGACCCCAATCAAAGAATGATTTCAATAAATGTACCTGCAATAAGACCCTAATGCTAAAAGAAAATCTTTAATGATATTTGCCACACCGCAAAGTTAGGCATCCATTTAAATCCTATTACCCTTCCACTGACCATTTAAATGATCATGTAAATAAGGAGTGTGTCCCAAGGAACAATAGTGAGGGTCCTTGGACTAAATAATAAAGCATTCCCAAAGGATCATAATAATTAGTTTAGTTAGAAAAAGTACACCAAACCCATGTGCTAGCATATGTGGCAAGACTTGAGAAGCAACAAAGGAGGGGACGCCCACCCTAAACCGAATTCGCCTTAGGTAGTTAGGGGACAAAACGCTGGCAAAGGTACCATCCATGTGGGGCCTAACTTCCAAACCATTTTAGACCTCTAACCTCCGCTGCTCCAAATGATAACTAATTCAGGACTAACTGAATGGACTCACTACTAATGTAGCTCCCGAACACCGAGGACAAAACCGGTTGACCGTTACCTTGTACTAGGTAATTAAAGAGAGACCTATTACCAACCTAGGAATGGTCCAAAAGGTGTTTATGGTTCCTAGTCACTAAAAGGTTACTTTAGTAAGTACCCTAGGTTCCTTAATTAATTAAATTATCCATTTAATTATTCAAATTAAAGGGTCAACAGAAATTCTTAGCTAACCTAGTATAATGCAGAAAAATCCTGAGTCTTAACCTAGGATGATCCTTAAGGGTTGATTATGGTTCCAATGACTTAGGGGTAGCTTTATACTTACCCTAGGTCCCTAAATTAATTAAATTAAGAATTATTAATTAATATAAAACAAAATATTTACCTAATCCATAGTCACCACCAAATTTCAGATTTTTAGGGTCAAGTCAATTCTCCTATGTTTAGTGCAAGATAGGAGGGATTTTTTTTATTAGTGTAGTAAATTAATTACAATTTAATTAACTTATTAAAACGCTAAGTTGAATAAGTCGAAGGGTAATTCCTAGACCTAAACTTCACGTTCAAACCAAAAAATCCATGACTGAAAACATGCAAACCAAAAAGCGTGAACAACAACAGTGAACAAACGCACAAATGAAACAGAAATTTCTTATAACTATTTTCAAGGTTTCTTCAAGGTTCGTTCAAGGTGGAGAACTCTTACTTAAGTTCCAACTTAAGGATGGGTTTCTCTCCTTGGACTTTTTTCTTTCTTCCAAGCTACACTTTCTTGTAATTATTGAATAGCTTGAAAACTGGGTTTTTTCCCGTCGTTTCTTGTCGAACTCCCTTTACCTATACCTTGTCACAATTTCAATTTTGAAATAGGGTTAGAAGATCTATGTTGTTGGTATGTGGTGCTTGCTGTTCTTACATGAATTGGTTCTTGAATGATGGGTATCGAATTAATTATGAAACTGTAATCGCGTAAATTTAATCTTATCGTCATAATAAAGAATCGATAATATGCTTAAGTCAAGTCCCTGCTGTGTTGAGGGAGTATTTTTTTTGCTGCAATGTTGACTCTTGTTTATTGTTGTGATGTTTAGAAGATTTAATTGTCAATCAATTTTTTTATATGCTTGTCCATATGTTTTGAACGTTCCCTAAAATTCCATAATTAGAATTACCAACGGAAATTATGAAAATCCTATCTTGATAATTGGCTTCCGGTTCCACTAAAGTTGGCTTACTCTATGTCGTCAAAATGATGTTATGATAATGGATGGACTTATGTAAATGATAAAAACGATTGTCTAAGTGTTCATACATATAGGCAGATTTAAATATAAAAATGCGTAAAATTGGGCTTACCAAAAGGTTGAAATTGATAGTCTAGTTAACATCCCAAATTCTTGAGTCCAATACTATGCATTGCCACTTCTTGGGTAATACATAGTATAAAATAGCATATAAACATAAGCACATTCTAACGTAGTATCAATGACATCCATAACCACAGGCATGAGATCCTTCATTGGGACAACTCCCAACATTCCCACAAAAGGAATATGAACACATGAAACTCAATTGAATGAAGTGCTTATCGTCCATAAGACGGTGATATGCAGAACTACCATAAAGTAAGTATAAAGTGAGTTTAACATAATTAAATTGGGTGTAAAGGAAGTGAGACGCAGTCTTACTTACAAAACAAAGCTTATTTGTTTAAAAGAATACTCACGAAGGAAGGTGTAGAATGTTGAAAATAGTACTCTTAACATCCTAGGATGATAGGTAAGGCATATTCAACATTTCCATTATGTAATTAAGGAGATGATATGAAAGAACAATTAACATTTCAACTTCTATGTAAAGTAGAAGACCAATCAATATAGAGTAATAATCTAAATCTATGGAAGCAAAGACTCTATAGTTGCTTGACTCACACTACACATTATGAAATGAATCTTCACGTAAAAAGAGATACTAACCTAAGATGATATGTAATGAATCATAAAAACCAGAAGTGTTAAGTAGAGTGTGAAACACACTAAATGGCCAACTGTATTGGCATATGATATAATGAACATTCCGTAAAAGGGATGAGTAATTATGAAAGCAAATGTGCTAATGCTAATGAATGTCCTGAGACAATATGATAAGATGCTAATGTGAAGATGAGAAGCATTCTCAAATGACCCGGAGTAAATGTTACCAACCAAACGTACTCACCTAAAGAGTTTAAAGAAATAATGAATAGACCAGTCTTTATAGTACAGTTTACATGAAAGTATTTGTGAACACTATGGTAATAATTAATACTAATGATGAGATGAGAAATCCATTTATTGAATCCGAGTGTTCCTCATACTAAATCCAACTTCCATACTTATGAGTTGAATGAAATGGAACTTGTATACTGAGCACCTGCTAGACTAGCTATGAGGCGGTGAAGGCTTTCTTCGGGAAGGGCGGAGGTTCACGTAACTCTCAAAGATGAGACTGTCGTGGCATTCCGGGTATGGGTGACCTTATATCTTCATTTTCTTTGAAACCTATTTCTGCCAATATAAGGGATCTGGGAGGTTTAAATTTCCCAGAGCCTAGCATGTTTTTGGGTCACTACTTTGTTCCGGGGATTCCACCTCTTTTCGGTGTAAGATAGACCCTGGATTTCAATGATCTCACATGATCTAGTCAATTACGTTGGAGTTCCTAAAGTATAAAGATCATGGAATGAAATACCGAAGGTGTATTGCGACAATCAGGAGGTGAAATCAGATTCAAAGTAATGACTTATGTCACTTCTTTGTCATTTTTGCGAACATCAGATCCGAGAGATTCTAAAATTCAAAATTTCCCTTAGGTATAGACTGTGTTAACCATCCTCTCCATGATGCATAGAATGAATAATGTGAAGTTACGAATGGAAGAATGAAGCAGACTCGTATTTTGCTACAAAAAGGCCTCAGGGTTGACGGTTCCACCATATGTTGGTTCCCTCACTTTATGATGTCTTATGATACATCAATATTCCAAAGTCCTCGTGTATATTGACAATGTTAATTATATACAAAACATGAGACGAATGATATCAATTGGCATGATCAATATAGAATTGCTTGCCTTATGAAAGGTCCTGAATATATATTGTAAAGATGATTCACCCATAATGTAGGGAAATCATTCCTTAGTCCTGGATTACTTACAAATCGAATCTTGTGTTTATGGGAGTATAATAAACATTGCAAATTGTAATTCAACCATAGTACCAAAGAATTTTGAGCTACATAACTAAAGGAGAAAAGACGACCGAAAAATAATCTAAGTTTACAAAGAGTAGCTCTTGCCTAAGAGGATCAAATCTAAAATCTGTGCCCCGAGTTTTCTAAATTATGTTGATGAATAGTAATTTTTTTTTTAGCATAATATAAAAAAACAGAGTTTTGCGCTTTGAATGTTTAAAATACATCATTTTATACCACAATTCACAACTAATGAATTAGGAAAATCTATGACTGCTAAAACATTCAACAGAAAGGGCAATGTGGCTAGGAGAACGTTATTTGATCATGCATGCTTTATTTGTAAATGTGTGATACACCCATACTAGTAAGTGGTGTATCTAACCCCCTGCTAGTTACTATTTTTATAGTAGGTGCAGGTTAGAGGAAAAGGTTGATCGACCTTACAAAAACGGTTTTGTAGTTCACAGCATTTCTTTCAACTTTGGTAGGATCCTTCATTGATTTCGAAGGATGCTACAAATTTTGGTCTAGTCTTATGTTAGTGACATACTAGTTTATGTTGTCCCTTAGCATTTATTTCGCACCTTCATTGCAAAGCTTTGTAATATGGCCGGTGTTTGGCGAACTACATATGATATATTCATCTTCAATTTCGATTAATTCTTTAGTAGATGGTTTTCTCGTTATGTTGGCTATAGTAATGATATTCTATTTATAATAATATGAAGTCTATGTATCTTTAGACAGTCTAAAAGTTTTAAACTTTCAACCAAATTTTTACTAGATGAATGTGATGAATGCAAGATGAGGCTTGTCTGCAACATCTGAGAGGTCAACCAACACCCGTTGCGATTGGGATTCAAGAATCTGGTCCGTGACCAACTTTGTTGTCATTTTACTTTTATCCTCTGATTTTTCTTGTATTTGCGCTTTGTTTAAAAATTTTTGCCCTCTTATAATGAACTATGTCTGACCTAATTCTCAAGAATGAGATACGTATGCAAGCCTATGTTAGCCTCGGTCACCTCCATTTATCTTCTAAATATTCTTGTATGTGAACTACGTTCGACCTGAATTCTCAAGACTAGATACGTAGTGTCACTATTTCGGCTTCGGTTGTGGTTTTTCTTAATCTCTTGGTTGTTTGTCAAATCTTTAAGGGGCACTACGGTTGACATGAATTCCTTCCTGCCTCAACTCACAGGGATACGTATGCGCCACAAGGGTCCAGTCTCTTCTTTACAATTAAACTAGGACAAATTTTTGAGAGGACTCAAAAATTCTTGAGAAGAAAACCTTTTCTTAGCAATTCGAGACTGAAGTTATCTTTGAATTGAAATCTGAACTGAAACAAATGGTTGAGAGTATCTTAAAAATTTCATGATTTTGCGCACCGGAAGTTGATGATGAAACCAAGACGTAACTGAGCATAAATTTTGAGGATGGCCTCAAAATTTTAAATTTGGTTTTAATAATCGGCAGTCCAATGTACTTTTAAAACCCCTAGCGATAATCACATAGATCTCCAGAATCAGACTAAAAAGTTACTACCCGTACTTGACGATGATACTTGGCAGTAAAATTAATTTTTTAAAAAAACAATAATCACTTTTTTCAAACTCTTTTTTTCCTAAATTTCCCTAAATGTTTCATTTATTTGAGAATGAACTATTTTGTATTAATCTATGAAGAATCAAAGGAATCAGAAAATCACCAGGATAGCAAAGGAACGCAAACAAGTGAAGAATCGACATAGATCATTCAATTTTGAAACTGAATGTTTTTCTCTGTGGACCAGGATATTTGCTTTGAAATCAACAAAAATTCTCCTAACCGATCGCCGAATAGTGAGAAATTCAAAGGGTGAAAAGCTCCCTAATTAAAAAATTTTTCGATAGATGCAGGAAGTTATTTTGTATTGGCTATATAACAGAGTTTTTTTTCATTCAATTCCAATAATGTTAGTCTAGTATGATTACCCAGGTTCAAAGGTAGAATAAATAAACCCCGAAAATCATATTCAACTGTTTCTCAAGACTCTCTATACATATTATCAGAACGAATAGTTTACTAACCACTACCATTACTACCCTTTGCTGACTACCTCGAAAGGTCATGTTATTTGTATTGTCGTTTGATATGAACTCTCACGGATGGTCATTTTATTGATTAGTGAGCACTAAACCCCGAGTGTCGGTTCTTTTCACATTATATCAAAACATGCTTAATTACTACTGGAGGTCATATCTACCTATTGTCAATATAGACGCTATTTCTCTCCAGAAGGCAACCGAGAAGACACTGTTTTGTCATTGAGCACTATCTTCATTTGTTCCAAAAGATTGCATCGCAAGTTGATATTCCATTCATCGCATCCGCGAGTTGTTCATGCATCGGCGTGTGATCTTCATGCATCACGAAAGATCATGCATTGCCGAGTTCATCATGCTCGCGAGTTGATATTCCAGCATCATCACGGAAAGTCATGCAACACCGCGAGAAGAATTCACGCCTCGAGTAAAATGTCATGCCTTGCAAGAATATATTCATGCATCGCAGAAAATTATGCATCCGGACAAAATATTCACACATTGCAAAAGTTGTACATCGTGGGAAGAATGTCATGCATTGGGAGAAGAAATTCATCCATTGCGGAGAAAAAGTAATGCATTGCAAGAAAAAATTTATGCATGCAAAAAATCATTCATTACGAAGACAAATATCGCGCATTGAAGAAAATTTTATGCATCTCGAGAAAACCATTCATTGCGGAGAAGAAGTCATGCATTGCAAGAGAAAATTCATGCATCGCGAAAAAAGTAAGAAAGAAATCTTGTATCCTATAAACATCAACTGCATGTTTTATTTGGAAAGAGTAGACACCAAGAGAATCATCAAAGACAATATCGAGAGAAATATATGCACACTGCATAAAATTTTATTTTTGAACAGTATATTGAATATTATATTGCAAATATAAGACATAAGATTTATTTGCTTTATGTTAGACTGATGAAGTTGACATCAAATCTTGAAGGAGAGCAATTAAATGTCGACACGGGAAAGGGCACTATCTCTCAATTGAATTGCATTTTTATGCTGATGAGTTTATCTGAGTCTTTGTCGAGAGCATATGAATGAATGAATTCTCCGGAAAAAACAAAATCACAGGTGCGGATGACATAAAAGGGAGGCACCACAACGTGGAACTTTACTTTGCAGCGAATTGGGACCTAGTCCAAAGAGGAGTGTCAGACTCTTAGGACCCAAGCATAGGAGCGACTTCCACAAAAATCAAACCACACCCCTACCAGGAGGCATGTGGGGTTTTCTTTAGGTTCCTTGGTTTCAATTTTTGTGTCCATAAATTGTAGTATCTGCTGGAAGCAAGTTTCCAATCTAAGTGGCAATGCACCAAGAGCTTTCAAAATTATGTCCATGTAAGTTCTTACCTATGGATGTGAAGAACTTCACATTCATGGATAAGAGGTTACAAGCCTCCTTTTCATACTCGATATAATTTATCACTTATCCTGAACCAAATGTTATCCAGCATAATGGATTTCCTTTTAAACCGATCGAGTCGAACTAAAAGCAGACTGTTTCCTTAAGTTTAAGGATATGTAGGTGTTCTCAATGTTGAAAACTCGGTTGTATTTAGAAATTAATTCTTAAATCCTATTCTCGAGCATTTTTGTCCCTTCATAAAGTTGTCGAGATGAATTTTAAATTCTTTCAAAATCATGCGTTAAATTGAGCGTATCCAACTACAAGTGGCCTGAATTCTCATTTAGCCGAAGATATGTAGTAAACCCATTTACGGGATTCAGCCGTAACTCCTAAAGTTCTTACCAAGTCCCTTTTCAAAGAAGAGAAATTTGTGGTTAGTCAAAATTGGTTTGACCAATTTCATTTTACTTGATTTTCTTGCATCAATCCAAGTAAAATGAGGAACAGTTGTTGACACCCAATTTTTCGACCATTCCCGATAATAATTAATTAACAAGCTTCTTAATTCTGACTGATTACAATTAGATTTTAACGAGTGTAAAAGGTTTTTCAAGTTTTTCTAAGCCAATCTTATCGCCTCTTTATTGTTGTTAGCTGATATATGTGTTTTACATAATTTCGTATGCTATTAGTATGTTTTGTAAATATTTGAAAGTCTATTAAAATTTTTTTTTAATGAAATGCTTTGTAAATTATTTTAGTTGTGTAATAGTCTATGCCCTTTTAAATTATATATCTTACATTTAAATTACCTATTTTATTTCGTTAAGATTAAAAAGATAGTAAATTAGTAACTTTAATTTATCTTAGTTTGGTTCCATGACGGATTTACAAATTTGTTCGATCTCGCTATAATTGACATTCCAATTGCATTTGCAATTGTAGCAGTCTTCTAACCTTATTTTGAACAAAATTTATAAGACAGTTTTGGGTCCCAAAATCTTTTTTCCTTTCTATTATTTCTTATCCACATAACTCATTATTCCCAAACATATCCAATACCCTTCTTAATTTATTTTTAATTGCCCCATCCCACTTCTAGCCGTCCGACCCATCTTCTTCCCTCTTAAAGAAAAGAAACCTAGAGCATGTAGCAGCTGGCAAATGACTTAAATGTAGCGACCAAATTATCTGCGTCTCTTTCATCCCGTACAGCAGAGCAACACTGTTCTAAAAGACTACAGATTCATCCTTGCTCACGTGGATGAATGCCACGTCGAGTGCAAGGACGAAAAAGTTTGAATTTTAGTTGTTCGTTGCTCGTGTCGTCCGAATTTCGGGAGATATCGGGTGAAACCAGTTACCTATAACAAGCTTTCTTTGGTCCTTGGAGAGGATTTTAAAATATATGGATCAAAATCCGTTTGTAGATTTTTCCATTTAACCTACATTCTGAAAAACCATAAATTTTGACCCTATATATTCTCTTCTATTCATTATCAGCGAAGGATTTTTTTAGGGGAGAAAGTTCTTGGAGAAGAATTTTTTGAGAAAGGGAAGCATAAAATAGAGAAGAAAAAGGGGGAGATTGGTTTTTCTTTTGTTTTTCTTTGAAAATCTTAAAGTTGGGTTCGTGTTGGGAAATTCTCAGAGCAAGGCGGTGATAAAGACATAGTTGCAAGCTATACAGAAACTTCTCTCCCTTTTAGTTAATTTGCGTTTGACGTTCGTGTTCAGTATTCCGTTGGTGAAGTCTCCCTTGCTTCATTCATGTCATTGTTCATTGCCCATTAAAAGGTAAATTACTCAAATCTCTTTATTTCTCCTGTTTTGTAGCCGACGTTCAAGTTAAAGGTGTGAATAGCATGATTTCTGATTGCTCCTACATGATGCGTTTGAATCCTTGTGAGGTTTTGATCCTTATTTCTCTTAAGAATGAATAGCGTGTGTTTGGAATCTTGGTTAGAATAATACTCGTTTGACTCATCTTGTTATGCGACTATTCCAAATTTAGGATCTACTCGTGGATCACATAATATTTGTCTTGATATTGGTCGTGTGAGCTCTTCCATGTCTATGGCGTTCATTTGAGGTCTAACAAGAAGTTTGGGTGACTTCTCTGTTTGAAATTACGTTTTTTTTTCTTACTCACATTTGTGCTCTTGTATGCTGCTTTGTTCATGTCATGACTATGCTTTAATAAAAAATTTCAAATTAATCTATAGTTCGCCTACGCATGCACTATTTTGTTTAGATCTATGATTTATTTGCTCGACTCTAAATTTCTTTGTTGCTGTTATGTCAATTTTAGGGGAGGAATGTATAAAAACACTTTGAATCGGTTAGTCTTACTTCAAATCTTCCTGTCATATTTGATGTTGTGGTTAAACGAGTTTGGTTCCTATCTTTAGGGTAGATATTCACTTTTTTGGCCGCTTAGATTTTGTCTATTCTTCAAACATATTCACGCCAATTTGATTTCCTAGTCTAAAAAAAATGTTTACATTCCTGTAGTTGAGTATGTTAAAAAATTTCCGAATGACGTGTGGCATTATTATTATTATTATTATTATTATTATTTAAAAGCTATAGTTTTGGCCGTGGTTTGGTTTTTGAGATCATTTGAAATAACATCTTCAATGATGTCATCCGAAATTTGATATGATAATTCCCTGAGTTTGACAATATTTCCGAGTAGTTTTTTTTTCTTTTTTTGTTGTTTGCCTATATTGTGTTTATCACTCGATAATTCATAGGATTATTTGTCAATGTGGGAAGTATTTTTGAGATTGGAAATAGGAAGAATCCAAAAGGGGCATTTTGTTCATAAGTTGTTTGACATATGCTCACAATGTCTTGTTCTACTCCTGGGTTTATTGTATTTTTCTGAAGGACTCTTCTGATTTAGTTTTCCTTTGTACAAGTTAGTAATATTTTTATGAAGGAAAATCAAACAACACTTTATTATTTATTTATTTATTTTTTTTAAAATTTCTTCTTACTACAACCAATGTCTAGTAGTTGGCCAAGTCTAAATTGGTCCTTTATATTTTGTCATGGTTTTGTTTGGTGGGCTCATTAGCCATTTGAATGGTCATTTATTTTATCCATTTCATAAAATATGTTATAATGTTTCCTATCATATTATTAATATTATCTTGTTCATCTTTGGATGTAAAATATGCCCGGGTTCGCCAAAAACTCATTATTTCCTCGCATTTCAAGAGAGCCATAAAGGCTCAACTTCTCTTGTTTGAGTAAAGTTGTCCACAAGATCGACTTACAGGTTCCAAAGCAGAAGGAATTGAATATTGGGAGTCAAGAATTCATAAAAATCATTTTTATTTTAACGCTACATACTTTATTCTTTTCGGGCCTAATCCCTTGTCGCCTTTTCATTCACTTGTTATTATATTGTTAGCTTCAGACAGGTACAAAAGAAATATTTACAAACACCGGTCCAGGCGGACAAAAACCGGGTTTGGGTCCAACCCAACTCTCTCCCTCTCTCTCTATTTTACCTTATCGTTATTTGCT
Source organism: Solanum habrochaites (assembly GCA_027704765.1). Lineage (NCBI taxonomy): Eukaryota > Viridiplantae > Streptophyta > Magnoliopsida > Solanales > Solanaceae > Solanum > Solanum habrochaites. Next base: position 58,103,068 of record JAKWJA010002497.1, read on the forward strand.
TGTTATTATTTATCGTAAGTTTTAGGGTCGAAATTTCAAATCCCCGCAAGACGTCGTTTTATTTTAACTACTTAGACTAAATCAAACGACTTCAACTAGACTTAAAAGAAAATAAAAATTGCAAGTCAAATTTTACTTAGATAGTAAATTAATACTTCATTTCCAACAAGCCTTAACTAATCTTTATCTTGAAAATTGAGATATACATTTTTAGCCAAACAATTTTGTTCCAGGAAAACCGTATTAACGGGTATTTTAGGTACCGTAAAAACCTTCCTAAAATATTAATATGAATCTCCAAACCACTTTGAAATTTTTCACTAGATTAACTATTTAACTCTTTTGAAAACAATGTTTTTTTTTTAAAAAAAAATTCAAAAATTAGGTGGCAACACTCAAAAAGTCGAAAACATATAAATAAAAAAAATTATATTTTTCTAAAAGAAAATAGATGTCCTAGACAATATCTTCAGTCTCAAGTTAATTCTAACACTTTCAATCAATTATCTTAAACACAACCATCCTAAGGTTCATTATTAATCAATTCATTCTATCTTCATTCATAGGTAGATGATAGAGTGTTTTAGCCTTAACTTTCTTTTTACATTCTTCAATATTAGGTGATATAGACATAGTTCGTACTTCATGGTTCAATTCAATCAAGACTAAGTCCAATTCACAAACCTAAGCCAATTCATACTTAGATGATTCTATCATGATAAATTAATATAGAATGTAATGAAGTTAAGAAGAATCAACACAAAACCTTCATCAAGTCTCTAATGTCCTAAGATCACAATGATCACCCTCAAACTCAATTATCATAATTCACCATTAAAACTCCATAAAAATAGTATATAATAATAATATAAGCATCATTGAATGTTACCAACTAGATTGGGATCACAATAAAGTCTTACCCACAATACAATCACAACACTCTCTAGATTGGGGTTCTTTGGATTTACAATTGAAGGGGAAGTAGGGGGATTCATGGATTAAAGAATACATGAATGAAGTAGCTTCACATACCTTATATTAAAGACTTAATCCAAGCTTAAACTCTTGGTGAATTCGTCCTAGGTTGTGGCTCCTAATTTTTCTTCTTCTTCTCAAATGGTGTTCTTGGGAGTTCTAATGTTAGAGAGGGGTTTTGATTTGGAGTCTAGAGTCTAAGGGTTCTTTTTATTTTTTAAATAGTTATATAATACCTAAAACTACCTTAAATAATAGGCGTGCATCGATGGGGCATCGACCAGACGACGGGCCGTACTGGCAAGCCGTCGTTTTGATTAGAATCTGCTCCCAGGTTTCCATTGCTCAAAAGACTAAGTCTCGATCAACGCTTACCATCAACGGGGTGTCGACAAACCCACGAAGCGTCGATTACCTCGTCGATGGACACTTCCCAGGCAGTGTCTAGTCCATGGTTGGGGTCCGCCTTGAGGACCTTTTACGGGGCCCTACAAGGATGTTTCAACCCCTAATACGTCTATATAGGCATTAGGACTCCTCCCTATCAATTTGAGATTCAAACACTACATAAAACCTTACGAAACATACTAAGGAATGCTAGTGCGTCTCAAGGCTAACCTGAAACGTCACTGAACGTTCTTGGATTTTTAACCACAAAACTCTCTCAAACACTATATATTGCCTCTAAACACCATCATTGATTATTTAAGAACCTCATAAGATCATGGCACTGTAACACTTCAAAAGTCTAAGACATGTTCTAGAGACTAACCTAAGTTTCACAAGATTAAGACACTGTTTTAACGTCTATTTTAATGAATGTAAGTCATTTAGAAAGTTTAGAAAACAAAACATCAAAGAACATCCATGACGTCCGAAAATAGTTCAATGAGGTGCTAGTGTGCCTTAGCCTATTTCACTAAGTTTTATGATTTGGAAAAAGATGAAAATTGGTGGAAGGGTGTCTAACATGTATTATATTTGATTCATAATCGAAAAGTCCATGCACGACTCCTCAAGGACCAACAAAGGTCCCTTAAGGAGGACCCTATCATTTTGTGTCAAAGGCTGCCCAAGGTAGTGTCCACCAACAAATGCAACCCACGATCCATTGTCCAATCGACGAGACGTGGACTGCTTCCGTCGATGGACAATTAGACAAATTTTTGGAATCCTACAAACGGAAAGTATTTGAACTTAACAACGAGTGTGGAGCATGGATGTGAACAATGCCCATCTAAATACACATGATCTGTCGATCGTAGTCTCGTCTATGGAGCCACCGAAGTGAAGTTCAAGGTGTGTTCTAGGGATGCAATCACCAATATTTATCCATCAATATCATTAAGGTATGTGACTTATTTAACCTTTGGGACTTATTTCCCCAAAGGGTTTCATCAAATTGATTTCGAAAGTATGAAATTCAAGTGGGTCTTTTCCAATCTTGAAAATTGATCTTGTGAATTGCATATATGGATATTATGAATAGATTAACATGTATTTCAATTATGTTATTTTTGTATGGATTGGTCTAGTTTGTAGAAGATGACCTATTCCTCTTAACCATATGTTGTGATCTGTACGTGAATTGTGTAATGTTGACTCAATTGAATTGGTTATTGGTTGAATTACTACTAGATGGTGTTATTGTACAAATTATGCATTAATTAGGATGAATTATAGTCCTATCATTCTAGTTCTTGAATAATTTATCTAGATTATGACTGACCTAAGTCTCTTATCTTAAGTTATGAACTAGTGGTTGATTGTGATGTAGTGATTCAATTGGCTTTGTTGTCATGTTGGTCATTTATGTGTGATAAGATTAAACCGTTATTGGGTTGAGTTAAGGGTTGATGGTAAGACCTTGATGATGCATTATGATGAATACTTGGCAAGTCTTGTGATCTCACCTCTTTATTTCAATTGTGGTTAATTGTGATTAAGTGATGATGTTGCATAAAGTATACCTTGTATTAAGATTGATAGGGTTGGTATGATGTTGTATTGAAATGTCTCTATCTATGGATTGTGAGTTGGCTAAAGTTTAATATTATAAGGATGGTTATAACTTACCAATGTGCCTTATCATGATGTGAATATGTAAATGTGCTAACCTCATTTATATGAATTGTAAAGAAAGGACTATACTCATGCAAATCTTATTGATCTATGATGATTATGATTATACATGGTATAGACCTTATGACCTACATTAAGCAATGATAATTAATAAATATATTAAATACATTTCGAAAGGGACTTAGCTTAGCACCGAGTGAACTTGAAAATGTGAGGTGTTGACTTTCCATAGAGGAAGATTCATCGAATAGTTCCACGTGAGGTATTGACTCCCATATGAGGGATACTCATCTTATGGATTCCCATGAGATGAGGCTCCAATTTCCAAGTGTCATGTATATATTTCACACCTATCTCTTAGTTCTTGAACTATGTTTCCCCCCATAGGAAGACTAGCTAGTGGATCCACCTAGAAAGCTACGTTTATGTTTGGTTTTACTTTGTTCGGTAGGCCACCTTCAATCGGTTTAAGGTTTTACAACACCGGATTCCACATTTAGCCTTTGTGGTCTATGTCTGTTAAGGCAAGTGTTCCCTAAACTAAAATAAAGTAATGAACTACAAACAAACTAGGTGACTTTAGAGGTTTAACTTAGCCTAGGTAGGGGTATGAGACTTTACGTATCTCTTGCACTAGTTTTCCTTGAAGGAAGGAGGTTATTCTTATGTATGTATATGCTTATAAATGTAAATGATATGCATATGATGATTTTACATGTTAATGACACTATGTGATGTTGGTTAATCTTATGAACATGTGTTTGGTCTCTATTGCTAAAGTATGATGATATGTTCTCTTAATGATATACTATGTGAAGTTGAACATTAGTTATGAGTTGTTGAGTTTACTTGATAGAATAAGGTTATGGGGCTTTGGTTGGTCCTTTCACTAGTTGACTTAATGAGGGTTCATGAGTAATTATCTTCCTTTGTTTATGTTGTAATGAACTCCTTTTCACGCTTGTGATGTTATAGCTTGATAATATGGTTGTCATGACTATGTGTTCAAATTAAGTTGATATGCATGTTGACTTGACTAGGCTTAGTATTATTAGTCATATCATGTGCATACTCTTGACTTATTGAATATGTCCTATTGATTGGTATTATTTCTTGAAATATACATAAGGATTTTCAAAGTAAATTGTATAATTTATTGAAGTGTCCTGTTTTAGCATGATTTTGTGATATGTGTACATATGGTCTCATACTTAGTAGATGTGGTGTACTAACCCCATTTCTTCCTTTTCCCCTAAAATTTTAGGTTTTGGTCGTTAAAAGTCTTTTTAGATGACTTTGAAGGAAGACTTAGAATTTTTATTCATCCATGTTGGGTAGGTCTTCACTTTCCGAAGGCAACCACTATCAAGCTTATGATGTTGTTCTAGTTTTAAGACTTCTATGTTCTTTCCTTTTTATCTAAGTATGGCTCTCATTGTATTGATGTATGGGCCAGGCGAAAATTGTTATACTCTTGTTGGATGGTTATCAGATGAGACATCCGTTTGATACTATGTTATATCTTATATATCTATGTGCAATAAAAGTAGAATACTAAGTAATCTTCTTATACGAAGGGTCTGTGTTTACTCGAAATAAGTACTATGTGTGTGTAGACATATATTTAAACCTCAACGTAAAAGTAGTGAATAAGTTTTTAAAATTTTCTCCGCATTTTAAACCTATGACTGTATTTGAGTAAGCTCAAGCTAGTCTTAGTCCTCAAAGAGAAACGAACCTACAACCGGTTACGTCGTTCTCCTCAGCTGGGACAGGCTCTACATGTTACGGCAATCTATTTGAATCTATTTCATTTTGGGTCCGTACAAAGAAATCTATTTCCGCTTTCGAGGAATTCAGGGTAAATCACCGGGGACGACTTTCGGAAATTCTTCTTAGGGGCACCGACTCTTAGGAGGAGCCTCAAACTCAAGTCATTCACCCTAACAATATAATAGATAAATCAATACAAATCATCTTACAAGCTTTTAGACATGAAATAATCTTACCTCTAGGGATTTTGCTCCCCCAATCCATAGTAAAATGGGTTCGTTATTAAATCGGACTTAACTACCCTTGTTCTACAATCCATTGAAGCAAACAAGCATGAACCACTTTATCCCAATGGAACATAAAGTCAAAATGTCAATTCTAACGCAAGTCAACAAGATAAGTCTATCGGACAATAATGATGAGGGATAACTCCTATAGACCTCTTTTAGTAACAAGAGGGTCAAACCACCGGTATAGAAACCGAAAAAGGTTCAACTATATACGGGAGCACGTCAACATCATAGACCTAGACGGAGTTAAACAACATTATAAAGTGGCACCTAATCTAAAAATCATAAAAATTAAGTTGAAATCTTACACAGACCAGTAACAACATCGAGCGAATCCTCTTGATCACACCCTAGTTTTGGAGCTAGAAGTGTTTTTTTTCTTTAGAGCATAAGAAGAAACGACTTTATTGATCTTGAATTACTGTTCAATCACTCGTTGATTTTTGTCGCAGGGGACAATCCCCTTAAGCATGTGATTCACTCTTTCCACAGCCAAAACAATTTTTCGTACCAACTGGACATTTTAATCACTGCTTCTTGACACATTTTGCACAATGTGGGTTTCTCACTTTGTGAACCCCCACAATTTTCTCCCCCCTTGAGGATTAGTGTTTGGACACCCTATCCTTGTTATCCTTTGAGAAAGTATAAGGAACTTTGTTGGGAGAATCATTTCTTTCTTCTTGAACTTGTGTTTTTCTTGGTATTAAACTTACTCTTAGAAGTACCATCCATATTGGGCCTTGCAACTATGGGCCAGCCCTAGTTTTTTCTCTTAAGCCTACTCTCCTCAACATATTTGACATGAACCTCACCAAGTATGAATCCATGTCATGTGTGAATCATTTCCACATGACACTCTTCCACAAGATCCATCAGACACTCCCGTACGAAGCAACTCGTTTTAATCCCTCATATTATCACCAAAGAATAGAGGAAATTTTAAACAACTTAATGAATTTAAAAGAGTATTCTTGAATACTCATTTATTCCTTGACGAAGGTTATGAAATCTTCCCCTTATGCCGCTCTTTTCATCCATTGGGAAGAACCTAATCAGTAAATCCTCTAAAAAGGTTTGCCCAACTTATAGGGGACCCGCCCCGCTCTCAAATCCCTTATTGTCCTTCAATGAGTATACCAAGTTTGAGCCTTATCCTTGAGTTGATAAGCACTAGCTCGGCTTTCTCATTTGAAACTCACCCCCATAGCATACAAGATTTTATAACCTCATCTAGAAATTCTTTGAGGATAATATCATTTACCTTAGACCCAATGACATTGGAGGGTTTCTCTAGTGAAGTCCCTCAAACGTGAAGGCAATGGTAATAGAATTTTTGATTCCACATGGGGTGCAACTTACGGGAAATTTTTGAGTCAATCATAACTTGGAGCTTGAGTAGGGTTAAATACTTGAGCTGAATTATCCATCAATTTGGGTCAGTTTAGGAAAGTTTGCAAACTTATTTTCCCCTTCCCCTCCACATGAGCGAGGATTAACCATAGCTTTCCACCTAGGGAACTTGCTTTGAGAAGGAGCTTTGGTTGTCTTGGGGAGGACCTCCCCCATGTTCAATCTCCTTTCAACCCTTCCTTGCAGCTTCCTTTCTAGTAGTCATAATAAAGCCTATATCTACGGAAAAAGATCAAGAAAGGGATTATAGAGTTAAGACTCTTGAGTCAATGACTAAAATTACCAAAGAAGTGAGAATTTCCTAAGTAGTACCTTCTCTCATTCATATTTTGACACACTTCACAATTAAAAACAATATTCTACATAAGACTGGTTTCTGTGAGATATCATTCCTAATATTTATTCAGCCTCATCTCCTAATAATAATTTTTCACGATTGGAGAGTACCTCCTAGTCGTAATCAGCATCTTCGTCCTTGAAGAGAGCTTCGACAAGCCTTAGCATTCATCATTGCATCAGAGATAGAATAAAAAGCGGGAAAAAAAAATTGACATTTTTTATTTAAAATTCACCTTCACTTGAGCATTTTTATCGAAAACTAGAATCTAACTTGTCTCACATGCCATCTAAACACAAGTATGAGAATTGGGGAATTAGGCGTTCACAAAACAAAAAGTCCTTATAATACTGAATTAAAATATAATCTTTGAGTAAGGAAACGTGAAACTAGAAAGAGATCAAACATCTCCATCTCCTACGTGAGGACCTTAACCAACATAGGAATAACAATCCAAGTATCTTCAGAAAAGACTAGATTACCTCATGGCATGAACCTACACTTTTGTATAGAACATAGAAGAGACGGGTTTGTACAAACCATTGTACTAAGTATGGAAGATATGCAAGTAAAACATTGAAACATGCCCCGGGAAATTTTTGTTATAAAAACCTGCTAAGTTCACTTTAAAATCCTTTATGCACATTTCAAGAACATATACAAGTCCATATCACCACACAACAATGAACTATTATTATTCATGTTCAAAAGTAACATCATAACAAAGATATGTTTCACATTTCATATTTAGAGTCCATATTTCATCAATACATCACAAAACCTTAATCATACCCCAATCCGAGTCTACTAGTGAAATGTGTACGTAAGCCCCCGTAACCTCACATAAACAGTAAAACTTACAAAGATAGCATAATAATTGGTGTTTTAACTCATACATCATCATAACATCATAGTCAATATCATGTATAAAAATTAGACCACATCATTTATCCCAAAAAAACCAAAATACCACATATCATGAAACAATTTAATCAACAACATGCGTTTTCATTCTAATATATGTACATAAACATTTCACCCTAGGAATTTCCCCTCGATGGTCCACTTGTGGCAATGTATAAGTCAAGTCACATACCCTTTACCTACACTAGTGTAACACCTCTTAAGGTCGTCATAGTTTTAGTTCATCTTATTACTTTAATTCATTCAATTTTAAGTTTTAGGAAATTCTCATTAACTGACTCAGAACCATGTTAGCTACATGGAATTCAGTGGTCTCCCCTCACATCACTCGAAGGAAGGATGTTTAACTAAGCTAAGGTAAGACATATACATTCATCTAGCATCTAGGTAGAATTCCACGAGATATTGGTGCTAGAGGAAACATAGTAGACTAGGAGGTTGTTAGTGGAAACCTAACCATAAATAAACGCTAAATAGCATTGTAGGTTTCCCACTCATGAGAGAACATAGTTGTGGTACCTCCTTTCCTTGGGTGAAGGAATACCTCTCAATGTCAGTTCACTCATCTTTGCTAATTTTCTTTTTTGAAAATCTTTCAGTATTTCTTCAAATTAATTCATAAAATAGTTCTTAGGATTGAAACACCTCGTATAACATTTCATGAGCTTATTAGGTTTAAGATCGAAAACCCTTTTCCTCACAAAAATTCGACATCATGTAATGACATAAAACCATGCTCGTCATAATGATTTTCATTGGGAATTCCTTCAATCCCTCATATTAGCACACCTACCATCGTACTCACTAACCAATCATATTAATAAAATGATCAGACATTCATAACTTCATGATTCTATTTCAATTAATCAACAATTACCAAGAGAGTACTAACAATAATGCAATCGAATGATCGTGACCTTGAAGTTCTACCAATATCCTCCAAGAAACCCATTCAAGACTTAATCCCCAAATCATGGTATCCTAGCAATCAAAAAATCTTATCATCATCTCTATAGTCCCATTAATCAATATAATTCAACAATAAGGGTTAAGAGAATAGGTGGACAATTATGGATTCCTAAAAAGAATTAGGTAAAAATTGAAATAATAAAATCTCTTAGCTAATCCATGAGTCTAAAAAAATTAAACCTAATTAGAATTGATATATTCATTACATTGACCAATTCACAAACAGATCCAAGATTTATCAAATTGGGGGAAGAACATGGTCCAAGGGAATATCAAGTGAACAACACTCAATTACCCATCATTATACACTTAAAAACCCTAAGTAATCATAATTCATTATAATTTAATCATAATTTCTCTGGCCATTCCATCCTTTTTCTCCTTTTCGAGCCTATCCGACAGAGACTCTATTACTTCTTGGTCGTGAATATTTGAAACTGGTTAATTGTTGTTTCCATAATTTTTTTTAAGGAAGTTTCATAAAAGAAGACCCCTGTGTAATAAAAACCCTTGATTTCGTGGGATTATGAAAACATCTTTGAAAGGAACCTCTTGGGTGAAAGAAATTCCAAAGGGAAGAATTAATACTTAATGAGGCTGATCCACGAAATTGAGTATAAAACTGGAGAATTGATAATTCGCTTGAAGCTTAAAATGTTCTTGCATGGAGGTTTGGGTAGGGAGGACTTTATAAAGAGTGAGAGCAATTGAGTTTTCAATTTTTTGTGAATTTGTTTTAATTGGTAAAGTGAGTACAAGTGTCTTAAAATAAATATATACCAATCCCCCAAAATATCCAAGCCCCCCTCCACTTCGTTGGAAGTTTTAATTATTAAACAAATCACTTTTAGTTATGGAATTTGTTGCGGAAATAAGCCACATCGCGGAGGTGTTCCCTCCAGTATTTGCAAATAAATTTTTAGACGAAAGAGTCCGCAATATTTTTCTTCTTCTCACGGCGGAACACATTTGGCCTTTGTTGATTCAGTCTTTTAAGGCATACATGCGCCCTCCATGCCTTGGGCAACTTGTTGGACACAGTTTTGGGTCCTCCTCAAGGACCCCTAGGATTTTCGCTTCAAGGGAGGGGTCGCACCTGGACGTTTTGATCCTAAAACTTTTATTTACCTATTTAATGTGTTCCACATTATTTACCCTCATTATACGCTACTCCCAACTCTTCACATACCTAAGAAAACCTACTAGTCAATTTCACTAGTTTTGAGCTTCCTGGTCATTTGTTTACCGTTTAGGATCTAATACTTCCAAATCAAATTAATAACAGTATTAAGTTGGAAACACAATTCATTATCAATTTCATTAGGTGATGATCTATACTACGTCATTGGATTCCGAGGTATACATTTCTATTCTACAAGTGTTTGAGAGTAGTTTTTGAGAGGATAAAATAAAGATTCTTGTTATTACTTTCTAAGTTGAGAAGATATGTCCCATGTGATTCTTGATGTGATGAACAACGTTCCAATTCGCTTCTTTTACAAACAAGAGGCCTGCTTAGAGATCGTGTTCAAGAGAGACGGATGTATCCATTTAAAGATGTGTAAAAGCATTTGAATTTTTCACAAAGTTTATATAGGCCACCAATCCTTTTCTTAACATATATATACATACATACATATAGAAAAATTGGTAATTCAAGCAAACAATTAAAAAAAGGGGAAAATACTAAGGATCCGTTGTTCAGCTCATATTGGGAGAGAAAACTGCTGAGTTTTATTCTTATTACTTAGGTCATATTGGGAAAAAAGCTCAGATTTTTATTTATATTACTTTGGTGATGAATGTGTCATGTATGTGAAACAGTCCCAATCGCAATGATAACGGCGATATTTATTCTCTAATCAACCAATTCAGTTTTTTAATTAAAATGGTCAGAGGATCTAAAAGTGTGAAAATTGACTCTTCACGGATATACGAATCAATCACTGTGACAAATATTTTGCTTCCTGTCCAAGATTCAACCATATCTCAACTATTCATATATGTATTCCCATCAAATTACATTATCATAGCGTGTTAATTAACTAACAAAATATTCGAATATAAATGATCACTATACGCTCAAACACATGGGGTAATGAAGTCACTATACATAATTCCCAATACGGATAAAAACTTATGAAGTGTGCACCACTAAGTATTTAATAATATATCAATGTTATCTTAATTTATTACTTGAAATAACAGTCGTAGTTTTTCCAGCAATGAAACTCAGTGTAACGACCTGTTTAGAGGATTCGTTTGGAGAAGCACGAATTTTATTTCTGCCAACTGGCAGAGTGCCCACCGGATGCACACGACGGACCGTCATGGTCAACGGACAGACCGTCGTGGATGTCTCGTTCCAAACACTTGGAAAGTTTATAAAATTGGGTACTCAGAGCCGACTCTCTGACGTCACGATGGGAATGGCAGGGGTGAGACGGACCCGCAAAGCCGGTCACGGACAACCCCCTTCACAAACTCTGTGGTGGAAATTAGTCTCTGATACTCTGCGACGACCTGCAGGACGGACCGTCGCAGGCACGACAGCCCGTCACAGCTTGCGCAATCCCAGGCTGGGTCGATTGCTGTTAATTTATTTAAAAGGGAGCTTTTTGGACTATTTCCCTGCTTTAATTATACAGTGGTGGGTGAATGTTAATAAGTCTAATACTTTTGGGGGTTAAAAGAGGTAAACCTTAAGTTAAATTAGTGGGTTATTATTGCCATCTTTATACTTAATCTATATGCTAATTAGGTAAAAGAAGAGGGTTTTGAATAAGAAAAAGAAAAAGAACAGAAAGAGAGGTAGAACGAGTGAGAGAGAGAGAAAACGCGAGGATAGCCAGGATTTTAGAAGATATGCTTGTTTGATCGCATTCTTCGGTGGAGGTATGTGTTATGGGTTTACACTATTCGTAGTAAACTCCTTACTAGCGAATGAATGTGTTTTGGGTAGTTTATATAGTCTTCTTTATGCTTAATATTGTGTTGTATGCATGATTGTGATTTTTACTATATAGGATTCTTGATGAAACAAGCATGATGAAGCTATTGATCCCAAATCTTGATAAAAACCTAATATATTGTTTAATGATTGATGCCTTGATATAACACGAAGGCTTGATCAACTCCATGTCCCAATAGAATGCAGATTTAGTGGACGAGTGTCAGACGCGTACCGACACATAACACTTAGTGGGACGGGTGTCACTAACCTACATCTGTCATGGGGGATCAGAGTGTCACGTACGACACTTGAATCAGGGAATCGGAGTGTCCGTTCCTACACATATAGTAGGGGATCGGCGTTGTCACATTCCGACACATAGTCGCTAGACGGAATCGGAGTGCTCACGTAACCGACACAAAGACGCTCAATAAGATAATGAATCTTTAAAGATACTAATATACCTCAATCTAAAGAACATGTATCCAAATGAGTAATGGTAGGAGGCTTGAGTCCTCACAGATATGTTTTCGTGATGCTTCAAATGCATGTTTGTACTTGTTGCTATTAACATGTTAGATTTAGTTGATTTATGATGTTATCTGAGATATGATGCTTTCTATTATTGAGTTGGGCGATGATACTACTCGTACTTGTGGTTTACTGACGCCCCTACTTTTATGTTTCTCTTCTTTATGTGTGACAAGTAGCAATGTGCCGGTCATTCTTCGAACTTCCACAGTAATTCCCTAAAGCCAGTCTTCGTCACACTTCGTCACACCGATCTTCATGTCAAGGGTGAGCTATCGTCTAGCTTGGTACTGATCTCCTTCCTCATGTCTTGGATGCCATTGAGTTTCGGCATAACTATAATCTTTTATTGTTTTTAGCTTCTTAGAATACTCTTAGTTTTGGTAAATTGATCAAGATGTTCTGTGGGTGATGACTTCCATATTTTGGGAAATTAATAGATGTTGAATTTTCGAAGTTTTGAATTGTCTTTTTTTATTAGTTTAAGTCTTCCTCCGTCATTGCTTATTGTTGATATTAAATTGAAATGAATAAGGTTTATATGGTTGGTTCGCTCCACATAGAAGGGTAACTGTGGGTGCAGTCGGGCTACGGTTTTGGTCGTGACAACTTGGTATCACAGATTAGGTTCGTTGGTCTCATCACACAAGAAACAGGTCTAGTAGAGTCTTAAGGAACGGTAGGGGGACACCTTAACTTTTCTTTGAGAGCTATATACTTAGGCAACTTCATTCTTTCTTTCTCTGTCGTGCTATTACTGGATCCCATGGTATCTAGAGTGATACAAATTGGTTATCTATCTGACAATCCTCATTTGTTTCCGCAATGGTTAGAACTAGAGCAACAACGACTCACGCCACACAATATCGGCAAGAACAAGAGCATCTGAGCCAGCCACCTGGGGCTGTAGCTCAGAGAGAAGTCCTGACACGAGGTCCGTGGAAAGGGCCGTGGGAGGACATCCTATTAGAGGGAAGTAGGAGACGATCACCTACCCATAATGGTAAGTAGGGCGGTGACATCCTCCAACCGACTGAGGAAGTGGTAAGAGAAGGGGGAGGATGATGCATGATACTGACAAGTGCAGAATGAGGAATTGCCAACCCCGCCAACCTAACCCCAGACTGATATCAGGTTTCTTGCTTATCTTAGGTTATCTGAATAAAGTCAAACCCCTCCAGTGTTTTCCCACGACAGCACCTCAGGTTCCAGTAGTACAACATGCGCTACTGATGGATCCCCGCTGGGATGCCTTGGAAATAGGCACGTTTCCTCGTCTTGCCACAGGGCCTATAATGAAAAATGACAGCATGAAACTTTTCAGTAAGTTCTTGAAATTGAAACCTCCAGTCTCAAGGGTGCCGAACGGAGAGGCCTACAATTTTCTGGTTTGACTGGCAATGAGCTACTACACAACATATGGGTATATAGAACGTTTTGGTGTTTGAGTTGTAACTTATCAGTTTCAAGGGACCCAAAATGTGGTGGCGGTCCACATGTTGAGTGTCAACCAATTAGAGGCTCACCACCTTATGACTTGGGCTCATTCCTCTAGCTTGTTTATATGGAGAAGTTATATCCCCCGTACTTTGAGGATTGGAAAGGGATGAGTTTTTGAGCCTAGAGCAAGGTAGGATGTTCGGTTACGGCATATGAGGCTAAAATTCGTGCATTAGCCCGGTACTCTCCACCCCAACTATGTTTCAGTCCACAAGATCGATTCGCCGGTTTGTGAAGGGGTTGAGATCAAGTTTGCGAATTTCACATCAGCCTTACAGGTAGGCCCACAGCGAAATCTTTTCAAGAAGTGGTAGACTTCGTGATAGAGGAGGGGAGTGAAGCCAGATGAATTCACCATGGCATTCGACTCTAAAAGGTTTCGTAAGGGAGGTGAGTTTAATGGTTCTTACTCCAGAGGCAGGGTTCATGAGGTTCCTCATCATCCGCCAATTCAGTCTTCCACAGACTGTATTTGGGGGTCCACCTCAGCAGACCGGTCACACTTCCTCCTGAGAGACCTATGCCGACTCCATAGGTGTTATGGTGTGGGGAGACTGGACATATAGAAGGCATTTTCCAAAACGATTATAGACCCCCAATGCTAGAGGCAGAGGTGGTCCTGGTAGAGGCAGTTATTCTGGAGGGCGTGTTGGCCGAGGTAATGGTGGTTCCCAAAACGGCGCCATGGGTTGTGGGCACAATGGAGCCCTACTCACTACAGTGGTATGGGCAACGACAACAAACGAAAGGGGCCCTGGTATGCTTTCCTGGAGATCAGATGGCGGATACCATTTGATGTTGTCTCACAGGTGAAATCTTCCTCTGGTTTGTGATTGCATGGCTTCTGTATTGTTTGATCCTGGATCCAAACATTTTCTTATGTATCTTCCTCATTTGCTATGGTCCTAATTTACTTGGGAATTGCTTGAATACCTATTCGTGTTTCTACTCCGGTAGGTGAGTCGGTGATAGTTGAAAAGGTGTATAGGTCTTGTCGTGGTGAACTTTGTGGGGAGTGGCAACACTTATGTAGAATTTGATTATCTTAGAAATGGTTGATTTTGATGTATTCTGGGTATGACTTTGACTTTGCTTTCTCCGCAATTTGCCGATCATGGCTTGTAATGCTAAAACCGTGACGTTTAGCCAAGCCTGGGACAGATCCGTGTATTGTGGGAGGGTGACTACACTCCATCTGGGTGCTTCATCTCCTTTCTTCCGTGCTTAAGAAAATGGTTAGGTAAAAGGTGTGTTTAAAGCTTTCTTGGCACATCTCAAGGATGACACTACCCAAGTACTTCGATTTGAGTCGTTTTTGGTGGTCCGTGATTCTGATGTGTTCCTGCAATCTTCCTGTTTCATGCCACCAGATGGGATATTGAATTCCTGGTATTGATCTTGACCGGTACTCGCCATTTCTATACCCCTTATAGAATGGCTCCCTCGGAGTTAAGAGAGTTAAAATCCAAAACTTCAAGAGTGCTGACAAAGGCCTTCATTAGACCAAAGTGCATCTCCCTTGGGGTGCTCCCGGTTTTGTTGTGCAGAAGAAGGATGGGGAAGTTTTTGGATGTGCATAAGACTACCGCAGTTTGAATCAAGGTGACCATAAAGAACAAGTATCCTCTGTCTCGCATTGATGACTTGTTCCGATCTGTTACACAGGTTCTGTGTCGTCTCGAAGATTGACTTGAGATCCGGTTATCAATCAATTGAAAAATACGGGCAACGGATGTGCCAAAGACTGCTTTTAGAACCAGGTAATGGGCATCCAATTTGTGTAGTGATGTCTTTTGGTCTTACGAACAAAAAACCCTCTGCTGCTTTCAATGAGTTTGGATAACTGGGATTTTTAAGCCATATGTGGGATCTCTGTGTGGATCGTATTTATCGATGATATACTCTATCTCAAAAGTAAGGGGGAAACATGTGGAGCATTTGAGAATGTATTGGCAAACGTGAGGGAGAAAAAGCTTTATGCCAAATTTCTCCAAGTGTGAGTTTTGGCTAGATTCATGTCCTTCTTTGGGCACGTGGGTTTCCAAGGATGGAGTGATGGTGGAATCCTTCTAAGAATCGAAGTAGTGAAGAATGGGTAAGACCTCTAATGTGTCCATAAATAAAACTTTGTTGGTTTAGCCAGTTATTACCCGTCGATTTTTCAGGGATTCTCTGCTATTTGCTTTCCCAACTGACGAACTTGACTAGAAAAATGTTCCATTTGTAGGTCGGATGAGTGTGAGGAAGCTTTCAGAAGCTCCAAGACTCTTGACTCCTGCACAACCATTCTCACCTTGCCAGTTGGAAGGTAAAGAATTTTCATTGTCTATTGTGATTCATCCTATTCCGGTTGGGTGCAGTGCTAATGCAAGAGAAGAATGTGTTGCTTATGCGTCAAGCAAATTAAAATGCTGAATGTAAACACCAACTCATGATTTGGAATTGGCCGCGGTAGTGTTGCCATTAATCAATGGAGACAACTATTATATGGGGTTCAGTGTGAGGTCTATACGATCATCGTAGCCTACATGTATTACCTCACGAAGATTGAACTGAGACAGAGGAATGGATGGAACTACTGAGGACTAAGACCTCACTATTTTGTATCATCCGGGGAGCGAATGTTGTAGCGGATTCTTTAATTAGAAAGGCGGGAGCATGGGGAAGTCTAGCTCACTTGCAAGCTTCTAGAACGCCCTATGGCTAGAGAGTTCAGATCTGTCTAACGACCTTATGAGATTAGAAGTAAATGAGACGGGAGGATTTTTTAACTTGTGTTGAGCAAGATCTATCCTTCTTTGACAAGATTAAGGGAAAGCATTTAATGATGAAAAATTATCCGGATCGGAGATAATTGTTGCAAGGGAGAGTCTAAAGAAGCGACCTGATGAGGAAGGTATTTTGAGGATTAGGAAGGGTATGTGTACCCCGCGTCGATGATTTTATCAATACTATTCTAACAGAGGCTCATCATTCAAGTATTCGATACATTCGGTGCAACAAAGTGTAACGTGACCTAAACAACACTTTTGGTGGAGTAGAATGAAGCGTGATATTGTGGATTTATTGCCAAATGTCCAACCTTTCTAACAAGTAACGTATGAACAACAATGCCCGTAGGAACACTTCATAGAATGCCCATTCCCGGAATGGAAATGGGAGGATTCAATTGACTTCGTGGTTGGCTCTTCCAAGACGATGGTAAGTAGACTTCTATTTGGGTTATTGTTTTTGTTAACTAAGTCTGCTCATTTTATTCCGGTCATGGTGACTTATAATGGGCAGAAGTTTAGCCACACTTTACATCTCAGACAGTTGTTCGATGCATGGAGTTCCCCGTCCTCATAATCAGATAGGTACCAGTTTACTTCTAAGTTTGAGAACATTGCATTGCCGATTAAGTGTACTATGTTGATCTTAGTAACTTCGCTTCCATCCTCAGACCGACGGTCAGTTCTGAGCGAACGGTTCAAGTGTTAGAGGATATGCTTCGTGCATGTGTTTAAATTGAATTCCGGTGGTCCATTGGGATAGAACTTCTTATCACCCTTAGCGTAGTTTTCATACAATACTAGCTATCAGTCAAGTATTGATATGGCTCCTTTTCGACCTTGTTATGGGAGGAGATTTGAGGTCTCCCATTGGTTGGTTGATGCATTCGAGGTTTATACCTTGGGGACACTGACCTTTTGAGGGTTCATTAGAGAAGGTGACATCTATTCAAGAAATCGTTTAGTTTTAAAGCGGCTCAAAGTAGGCAAAGGATATTCGATCGAAGGAGTTATGAGACTTGGAGTTATGGAAGAGAGTAAGTTCCTTTGCTGAAAGTTTCGCCCATGAAGGGGTGATGCGTTTGGTAAAGAGGTAGCTTAGTCCAAGGTATATTGGTCCCTGAAGTTCTGACGAGTAGGGGAGGTGGGGCTTATGAACTAGCCTTGCCTCCAGCACCTCCGAGTACACCCGTTATTTCATAGTGTGCCATGTTGAAAGTACCATGGGGATGGAACTACATTATCGTTTGGATTCGTTTTGGCCTGAATGAGATTGTCTAGTCTATGAGAGGAGCTGTTGCATTTTAGATAGAGTGTTCGCAAGTTGAGGTCAAGGGAGATTGCATCCATCATGTGCAATGGAAGATCGACGGTTGAAAGAAGCTACTTGGGAGAAGGAGGCGATATGTCAAGAACGATACCCACACTCTGTTTACAGACTCAGGTACTCCTCCCCGTTTGTTTTCTTCTCGTGATCATTCGAGGAACGAACGATGGGTAAATGGTATCTATTGTAATGACCTGTTTTAGGTCGTTTTGAGCAGCAGATTTTATATTTCTGGAAAACTGGCCAGAGGCAACGGTGGCCACGACGGCCCGTCATGGTCAGACGACCGTCGTGATGTCTCGTTCCAAAACCCTTGGAAATTTTAGAAATTGGGTACTAAGAGCGACTCTCTGACGGTCACACGGGATGGCGGACGACCGTCACAGGCGTGACACAAGACCGTCCACAACTCTGTGGTGGAAATTGAGTCTCTGATCCTTGCTACGACCTGCAGGACAGACCGTCGAGTCACGACGGCCCCGTCACAGGGCTGTCGCAATCCCCATGCTGGGTCAGATTTCTTTTACATTTTATTTAAGGGGCGTTCTGGACTATTTCCTGCTTTTAAATTATAAAGTTGTGGGTTAATGTAAGTAAGTCTAATTACTTGTGGTTACAAGAAGGTAACCTTATGTTAATTAGTGGTTTACTTAGTGCCATCATTTAGACTTAATTATAGCTAATTCGGGTAAAAAGAAATAGGTTTTTGAATAAGAAACAGAAAAAGAACAGAAAGAGAGGGGAACGAGTAAGAGAGAGAGAGAACGAAGAGGATTCAAGGATTTTTGAGAAGATAGCTTGCTTATCGACTAATTCTTCTGTGGAGGTAGTTCTGGTTTTTCACACTATTCGTAGTAAACTCTTATAGCGAATGATATGTGTTGGGTAGTCTTATAGGTCTTCTTCTGCTTAATTGTGTGTATGTCATGATGTGTTTTACTATATATGATTTGATGAAACAAGCATGATGAAGCTATTGATCCAAATCTTGATAAAAACTAATCTCTTGTAATGATGATGCCTTGATATAAAAGAGCCTTGATGAATTTAATAGAATGAATTAGTGGATCGGAGTGTCACGTACCGACACATATAATTAGTGGGACGTGTGTCACGAACCGAACGTAGATGTATGGGATTTGGTGTCCACGTCCCGACACATTGAAATTAGGGGATCGAGTGTCACGTTCGACACATAGTAGTAGGGGATCGGAGTGTCACGTTCCAACACATCGTAGTAGAGTATCGGAGTGTCACGTAACGACACAAGAGGAATAAAGATTGCATCTTAAAGATCCTAATATACTCAATCTAAGAACATGTAGCCGCCAAATGAGTATGGTATGGAGGCTGAGTCCTCACAGATATGTTCGTTGATGCTATAAATGATGTTTTTGTACTTGTTTGCTATTACATGTAAGAATATTAGTTTATTTTATGATTTTTCTGAAGATTATTAGCTTTCTTTTTGAGTTGGCCGATGATATCTACTCAAGGTACTTTGGTTGTCTGACCCCCTACTTTTGATGTTTTTCTTCTGGTTATATGTGGGAATGCAAGTCAAACGTGTCGTTCATCATGTCTCTTCGACTCCACAGGTAATTTTAGCCAGTCTTCGTCACACCGTATCTTCAGGGTGAGGTAATGCTTCTAGCTTGACTGATCTCCTCTCCTTCCTCATGTCTTGATGCCGTGAAGTTTCGGCTAGACGAGCTTTTTATTTGTTTTTAGCTTCTTAGAATACTCTTTACTTTAGTAATTGATCTAGATGTTTCTTGTGGTGATTACTTCCAAACGATTTTGGGGAAATTAATTAGATGTTTGAATTTAGAAGTTATTGAATTTGTCTTTTATTTATATTTATGAGTTTAAGTCTTCCGCATTGCTTATTGTTTATATAAAATTGAAATGATAAGGTTTAGATTGGTTGTTAGCGCAAATAGAAGGTAAATGTGGTGCAGTCGCGGCTCCATCATTCGGTTTGGCTCGGACTCAAGTGTGCTACATTTGTCAATTAGTTAAGAAGTAGATACTGACTCGACCTGAATCTCAAGTACTCCTGACAATGATAAGTATTGTGGCATGGTTTTAAGTTGAAGAATTTCTACAGAACAGAAAAAAATAATGTGTGTGTCTACATACAAGGTGATGTTGATGGTACTTGAACTGGCCAAACTCTTGAATATTGGGTGTCATTCTATATATTATTGAACTGGGTGTTCAAGTTGACCTAAAGAAAGCTTGTATGTTTCGGTGTGGAGTGGTGTTTTGACCCTCATGTAAGGCACAAAGGTAAAACATCAAGATCATATAATTGAAGTTACGTACACAGAAAATACAGAAGTTATTATCCTTTATTATTACATCAACAAATGTTAAACTAAGTGTATTCTGCTTGCCTATCCAATTTGGTAGATTCAAAGTTTCAATTGTTGTTTGTTTGTATAAAAAGTAGTATGGTTGGAAATAATGAAATAAATATTTTATTAGATGTGGTGTATATAAATGATGTTGCAATAGTTCATGAACCGCTCATAATTGAATTGAAAATCACACAACACATCCTTAACGCTTAGTAGAAGTATAATGATATGAGAATACTTAATGTTGAGGAAGATGATCCAATGATGAAAATGAATTCATAGATGAAGAAGAATGGACCCTATGACAATGAAACTAGTGAGACACGGATGAAATGGGATAATAATAGGAATTGAAACAAGCGAGGAGGAATATAGTAAATGAAAGATAGTATATGTCAGTTAAATTATTTTTTCAAATTTATTTAATTTATGATTTTTATGTATTATCCATGTAAATTTTCATACCGATGTCATCAGTCGGTGACAATGGACAAACATCGCGAGCATCTGGAGTGAGACGACTTAATAAAGCTAGACAGAAGAAGTCCTAGTAGACATAGATCCCTGATGATATTTCCCCGTGATCTATTTTCTTCTAATGCCTGAGCGCATTAGCCATGATACTCATTATTTTCTATTTCATTTCGTACAGAGGATATCGGCAATTTTCCAATTTACTATCGATCATTTGCTGCTTCCCTTACTTCAAAGACAGTGCCTCCACGGTGCTACGAGGCCTACCTTTACAGGTTTTCAGTGATCACGAACCTTATCGGAAAGTAGGATATAGGATAAGGTTAATACACCTTTATTGACTTAGTGTTTTGTGTATCCTAGTGTATTATATTCATCTAAAAGATCTACATGCTGCAGCAGTGAATTTAGTATATTTTTACTTTTTTTACTGTAAATCTAAGTAACCGCTATTCATTTTTTTTTCAGACTATATGTACTTGGTAATCAAGGTACAATTTGGTCATTGCAACCACATTTGAGAAAGGGCATCGCGGACTTTTGAGCTAAATTCATGATACTGGATTAACATCTGGGATGGCATTTGCCTCATGTTTTGATGATTTCATGCGCAATTGGAATTGACAAAAGTACGGCAATTTCTGAATAAGCCATAAAAAACAAAAATTAGAGGAAGTCTCTAGGGGTGACTCGTTGCACCTTGAGGTGCAAAGAAAGAAATTTGATTAATTTAAGAGAGAATGGTGAGTTCTACTTTCAAAATTTTAAATTAGTTGAATTCATAGATACCATATAAATTTCACTTATCTCTTTCTTTAAGGAAAAAGTATTGGAACACTCACTTGACCAGAGGTTTTTCAAGAATAATCTGTCAATAATAAATAAAATGAATTGGATTTGTATGTGCGGCTCAAGCAAAGGCCGAACGAACTTTTATAAGTTATTTAATATGAATAATATTTATTAGTAGTGATGTCAATTTTTATATTTAATATGCCGAATGAGTTTCATCGTTATGTCACTAAGAAGTTGCATAGTTCAGTTCAAATGACATCTGAACTTTCCACCCAAATTTTGATGGAAAAAGTGGTGTAGGTGACACACAAGGGTAGAGTCTATGGTAGAGGCTATCGAAATGACGTAAAACGATACCAGTCATGATTAGAAGGTAGTGGATCGTCACGTCAAGTAGAGACACTTGACGGTGTTTATATTGACGTTGTGTCGGCTCAAATAGCACAACTTACATATGTACTAGAAGAGTCGGAGAAGACAAGAGTAGTTGAACAACAAAGCATGAGCGATACCGTTCAAGACATCAAAGAAAAAGTGTTGAACTTCGCTCGTTGACTTACTACTTCATCTCCAAAGGACACCAATTACAATGAGGAGGAAGATGATTTTGTAGATGCCACTCCCTAGTTTAGGTCGCTTTTGAAAATACATTTGAAACACTTAATAGTTTTGTAATGTTTATTTTTTCATTTTGAAGAATGATTTAAGTTTAATGTTTGTATATGGGTTGTGTGTTTATTCCATTATATTGTTTCAATTGGCTATATGAATATGAAATTAAATTGAATTGATTGATTTATTTTTGTTTGTCGTTTTTTTTGCTTTATTTTTCAAATACACCCAGAAACGCAAGCAGGGTCCTTAAACCCTCATTTTTATGTTAATCTTTTAAAAAAATAAATTCAAAAAGCAATGATAGTATTCTTAGCCCATCTTTTTTTAGAATTTTTAAAATATTAATTTCTAAAAAGATCAAAAAAGTGGAACCCACTTCGCTTATAGGAAAGGAGCACAGAGGAACGGGGAGGAAGGAAGGATAAGAGAATGAATGGAATGTGGGGAATAGCGAGTAATGGGGGAATTCGGGCGGGGGCGTTGGAACTAAAAAATAAATGAAAAATATAAAACAGCACACATTCCGTTATTTTGCTAAAAAACATTTTTTTGAAAATGAATTATAACAAAGTGCACATTCACTGTTTTTTTAAGACCTTGTCCATCGCGTTTCGAAAAGTGTCAAAACCATAAAACGATGAGAGGACTGCATCACTTTTCCGTTGATTTTAAGCAAACGCACATTGTAATGTCGCTTATGTGATTTGTTTTTTGGAATGTTTTTTAGTAGTTGTAGGATGGAAACCAACCTTTGTGTCTATTGAAACTATTCCCCCCGAAAAAGTTAGTCTGACGTCATGGGTAGTCATACCTAATCAATGCCAAAGAATGGTAACCTTGGAACAACAGTTCTCTTAGTGTTGACTCAAATAAAAATAAATAAGGATTACTGTGTAGCAATACCGTGATGCATGTTGTATGATTCATTAGTTAATCTATAATCCTTATATGTGGTCATGAATCCATGTTGGTGGACAAGTGTTTGTTGTTCTTTTCTTGCTTCAATTTGGTATCTAAAACCTGTCTTGTCTGTATCCAATCATTAGATTGTATGACTTAGTGAATGTGATTAGGCGTTTTCTTTGAAATTCCATTCTTGAACTCTACTTGTAGGCCTACTATAAATGGCCCCCTATTAAGCCTCATTTGAGCCATTTAGCCTTATTTGTTGATAAACCTATAAGCCCCAACCAGTTGTCTTCATACCAAGTTATTTTTGAATCCTGATAAAGCCATATAATATGCACTATGTTTATAAGAAGAATGAAAATGATTGTTGGATATGCGAAAGGTAATGCTAATTTTATGGGAAAATACAAGAATAAGTGAAACTATGTATTGTCCCTCAGCTTTCGTGCCATTGTGCACCCATCATCAACACAACTGAGGGTGGCTTTTTTCAAAAATATGCTCTATCATTGTCCCCATGGTCCTACCAAGGATTTTTTTTGTACCTGCATTTGACCTTAAATATCTAGTAAGGGTTACTAATGCAAAGACAACTAAAAAATCGGACAAAAGGAGAATACTGGGAAAACAAGGAGAAGAGGGAAAATATTCATGAAGTGGGTATTAAGAGAATAGAAGCTAATTAAGCTAGTAGGAGTTTGTTGGAAAAATACGACATGTGCATTAGGAGGTGTAGTCCTCTAAAGGATTCTAAATATTCTCTTCCATACCAAAAGCCAACATATACAACCAAGTACAAATCTCTTGTTTCCGTTAGAATACATTGTGAAAGTGGCACATAATATTTGCAAACTATGGCATGTTTAGAAAATTAAGAACTTTATTTGTGAGATTAATTAACAATGAGGAAAAGGCTTCGTAAACATAAATAAGTGAGTGGTGTCATCGGAATGTGTCATATTAACTTATTGGTATTTTGTGTGAGTCTGCATTAGCCCGGAAAAATAGTAAAAGAGTCATTTCCTTTGAGATATGTGTTGGAACTTGGTATAAAAGTGTAAAATGTTGCATCCACTCTGAAATACAAGATCGTGATTGGAAAATATATCGATTGATTTTAAGGTGGGTTGAAATAAGCCTAAAGGTACCATAAAAAAGAGTCAGAATAGTCTAAAGGTTGTTTGAGGACAAACGAAAGTGTAAATGTGGGGTGGCTGTTCTTAGGCGCATTTATATACCTAAGTTGTCGATATTTGGCAATTTTTCAATTAAATTGAAAAATGATTAAGACTTGAAAAATGATCTAAGAACTATACTAACTTCTTCTTGTTAACTAGTGATGATTTGTGCACTAAAACATATGACCTAGTTGTTTTAAAAAAAGTTGAGATTCGGAATTGATTGTGGAGAAAAGAAGACCGCATAGAAAAGAGAAACACTCAAGTGCCAAACACCAAAGTGGCTGCTGCCTAGTTGGCGCGGCGCGCCAGTTGAATTTCTAAGATGGTATTGTGGAGGCGTGGTGTAGAGGAACCACCAAGAGCTGAACTTCGCGAACCTTTTAGGTGTACTGGCAAGTCACGATGAGCCAACACCTAAAATTTTGAGGCGCCTGCTAGACGCAGTGCGCCAAGTGGGAAACTTTAGTGTTATTACCAGGCTCAAGCCCCACGAAATTTCTGACTTTTTCAGTTAAAAAAAGCTTAAATTGGATCCTAGGTTTCGTAGACTTTGACTCTAATTTTCCCCAACTAGTACAATTAGACCCTTGGGCTACAATGTTGGGGTTTGACTTTTATTGGTGGTGTTGAAGAGAAACTTTATCATTTGTTTAAAGTTTTGATCATCTAACCTCTTCTATTTTTCAAAATCACATTATAATCATATTTTGTGGTTGTTATAATTGCGATGGCTACACACCACCTTATTCTGGATGTAGTTACAAATTTTATTGTTTATTATTTAAGAATTATTGAATTAATTTCTTGGTTGTTATATATTTTGATTCTATATTTTATTTTAGTATTTCGTGCTTAATATTACCATTAGGTAAAATCATTTTTAACTTAGATGAGAAAGGAGGGCTGAGAATGACCAATGTGTTGGAGAGATCAATCGACCCATTTGATTGAGGTGATTGGTGTGTTAAAAGTTATACCCAATAGAAAAACATGTTGGTTACGAAACAGACGATGAAATATAAATGCTCCGTCATTAGGCACATTTATTCCTGCCAAAGCTGTAGTTTAGACTATAACTGGAGTAGGTACTATAGGTTTATACCGACTCCTGTGCAATAAACTTGTAAAATAGTGACTTAACATTACAACTATTTCTAAGTGGAGAATATGATACATGACATGTTCAAAACAATTTAGAGCCCTGTCATTGTTTACTCTTTCTTGAAACTCATCTTAAAGTCATGCAATCTTTGTAGTTTTATTTACTGCGTAATAAGTGTATAAATCGTATAGTTAACAACCACACCTCACTTAATTTGTTACCTTTATTTATTTGTATAATTTAGACACAGATACTCGTTTCTTAAGCTTTAACAATCTATATTACTTCTGCAATCTATTTACACTTGTGGTTTAATTGGGCTAGACCGGTTCACCACATAAAGCATCACAACAACAAATAAAATCTTTACTTTAACCGATAACGTTAGAAAGTGGTAAGTGGTTAAAAAATGTCTTCGCTTGTGAAAATCTCCTCACATTTGTTCATTCCATTCAAATGACACTCCTTATTAGTCAAATTTGTCAAGTGAGTGGTAATAGAGGCAAAGTTCTTCACAAATTGATGATAGTGGCTGGAAGCCCCACGTATTCCCAACTTCCGTCGTAGAGGTAGTCCGAACCCAACTCTTAATGGGCTCAATCGTTTGAGAGCTACCATTACCACCCCCCTTCCATTCAACAGCTCCAGTCCCAAAAATGCAACCATGTCCACAAAAAATCATACTTCGAGAATATATCATACAATACACCTTTGTTTCCAGAACACCTAGAACAAAAGTCGAAATTCTCCTCTTACTTTTGAAAAAACAAATATCATCAGTAAACTAGAAGAATATTTAAAAATGACTTTAACACCCCATTCATTAAATTCAAAATCTTCAATGTCATCATTAGTTACCTCAAAAACACATCACTGAAGTTCTTATTGCCATCCAAGGTTTTAAATGTCCGTCGGGAAAATATTCAATGTCATAGATTTTAACTGATGGGTAATCGAGATCATCATCTCAGATCAATCTTGGGAGAAAACCTGATGCCCTATAAATTAGTCAAAATATAATCTATTCAAGGGAAATGGTACTTATTTTGAATAAGTGATCTTATCCATTGTCGGTAATCTTCATACATTTGATACTACAATCATTTGTCTTAATAAACCAACTGGAGCATCCCACGGTGAGCACTAGGACTGAACAATATCTTTTATAAGACTTGTATTTGAGCTTGAGAATATCTTCTTCCATTGAAGAAACCTCAAGGAGGGATAACATGGGAATGAGTACAACTGTAACGCGCTGCCACAATCTATATCTCTATCCAAGAGCAACGGAAAAAATCATAAGGAATGTTCTCAAATTTTTACAAACCACTTGATTAGACTAAATAGATGGGGGATTTGAGATTCAAACGTCAATATCCGTAATATGAATCTAAATAAGCGAAACGCCTCTGCCTACAATTTTCAACCTGAAACAAGGTATACATATTAGCTTCCTGTGCTTGTATACCCCTTCCCACTCTAACCTTTCCCTTTTTTCCATAATTTCTACGTTTTACACACTTAAAGTTAACAATTAAGCGATCAAAATATGGGACACAGGTCATCCTAATTCAGTCATATCGAATATCACCAAATCAGCCCCAGTCTGAAAACCCATAATAAAATAGGACAACAATGATAGGCATGAGTGACTATGAGAAAATTTCCAACTAGGATAGAAACATGGATGGGGACATAAAGTATATGACAAATCATAGCAACTGCTACGGCAAATCGCACACACATAAAAATGAATAGAACCAGGATTAAATAAAACATTATTCATCCGGTCACAGATAAGAATAGTACATGTGATCACCATGTAAGACGCTTTTGTCTCGTTATTGCCTGGAAAGGTGTAAAACTGAGCCTTGTTATCTTGACGGGCGGCTTTTCTACCTGGATGCACTATACCTCTGCCATCATTACCATTTCCTTTGTCTATGTGGTCACGCTGATTTCTTCCTCGCCCACCTTGTGGATGCCCTCAACCATTATTACCATCCTCTGCGGATACCACTACTCTACTCTACTGTTGCACGGAATCCAATACACGTGGGTAGAGACGGTATCTCCTCATATGCCAAGGTTCTCCGCAATGGTACGATCAAACGATGGATTGCTGCCCGTTGATGGCGCGAGTCCCTTTCTATCATATATTAAATTATGAGGAGGAGTTCCCGAGTAATTACCTATAGAAGCATGCATGGAAGACTGAATTTGTGTGACCTCCCTTCCCCTTTGGAGCAATAACCTTTAAAGTTACCCATGTTTTTGGCCATTTCAGCCAATGCCTTAGCCTGATTGTCTCGCCTCAACCCCTCCATTTTCTTAATAAAGTCCGTTACCGTATTAAAGCTCCTCTATGAAGAGGTAATGTGAACAAATAATACCTTCAAATAAAAATTTAGTCATGTAATAAATAAACAAATACTCTCTTCCTCAGTAGTTACGAACTGCATAGCGTATCTAAACAAGGCGTAAAACATGGCCTCATAAGTAGCAACAGACATACCTTGCTCCAAAGACATGAACTCATCCTTCTTGCTATCTCTCAAAGTCCTAGGCACATATTTCTCTAAGAATATAGCATGAAACTTGGTCCAAGAAAGTGGAGGTAAAACTGAAGATTTGCATTCCATATAATCTCTCTACCTTACTTAAGCATCACGTTGAATCTTACAAGTCCACTACCTCAATTCCCATTCTGTCAAAAAATTCCAAACTTTGTAAACCTACATAGAAATATAAAATAAACTCATAAGCATCCTCACTCTCAAAATAATAAATATAGGAGTAAGTTAACTTCAAAAACTTACTCAACATTTCAGCTCATTACCAATCATATAACCCAAAAAGGAGGAAGGAAGATTGTCATTACCTACAATCCCTCCCATCTTTTGGATATGATAGCCATAAGATTCTCCTGGGCTTGAGTGGATTGATAAGAAGGACGCACCGTGACCAAGCAACCCTTTCAAGAATGAACTAATCCATTGACCTAACACTTGTTCTATGGGAGGAATCCATGTTATTCTCATCTGCACCTCTCCTCTTGTCCAACCTCCTCATCCTTTTTTCCCCAAACTTCTCCTCCACCTCCCTATCTCTTTAAGATTTATGGGATAGGCCGGTCATTTGGGGAGCATTTTCGACCACCGGATAACCTCATCTCTAGTAGGTGTCGCCTTGCCTTTGTCTCTACCCCCCTAGATTCTTCCTATACTATGCCTCCACTTGACCTCTCGCTGTAGATTCCTCATCTAGAAGCATTGAAACTGAGCAATGGGACCGATTCTATAAATCTAGTATTAACCATCTACGGAATAGAAGAGGAAAAATGTTGATACAAATTACTGAATCTCAAATATACCACTTTTGAATCAAGTTATAGCAGAAGAACACACTAGAAACGAAGTGTTTTCATAAAGTCCTATAACCTCTCAAAAAAGGTCTAGACGTTCCAATCCTTCCTTAAAACTCTAGTAAGACTCATTCGTACATCGAGATTAACAAACCTAGCTCTAATACCAATTTGTCACATCGCAGACATCGTGATTGACACCACACTACCCCTTCAGTGGGAGACCATTATACAATTATTAACGAACTGTAATCAATACTAAAGTCATTTAAGGTAAGGCAGAAGTTAAATACTAAAAATTAAAGTTGGCCATAAACTTCCAAAAGATATAACAATAAAAAAATTAGAATATGCCTAAACCTGAAAGTTAATGTACAACACTCTAACAAGACCCCATAATTTTAAACAATAAAGGTCACAATCCCACACTAATTCACAATAACTGACTAGAAAGTCAAAAAAAACGCATGATGTCACAACGAATTAACATTCATGGAAGCTCATCGAATTGGCTCACCTTGATTGGATCGCGCTAACTATCTTCTAAGCAAGGCTATTATACAATTAAATAATACATGCATACAACCGATCATATACAAGCTTCTCACCATTTATTAAACAAACAAGCAATTTCACAATTCTCCAATACCAAATTATTTAAGCGTCCCAGCTTGAACCAAACCCAAAAACTGTTAGCATATCGGAACGGATCCCAATTAAATTTTTATTCTATAACAGACAACTAATCCCCAAAACTATGTCGGAACATGCAACAAATCAGTTAATGTGTCAGAATGCAAACCCACCTGATACAGACGTAAACAAGAAACAATCACAATCACAATCACCAGTATAATTCTCAATATCTACGTCAAGTCCATATTCACGACTTGTCAATCATTAATCATCTCATTTACAACAAGTATTATCAATAATGAAATATTCTCATACCTCTGATATTCATATTGAATCAAAAACAAATAGACAATCACACAATCATTAATCACAAGAACCATTAAACCTATCTTGAACAAAGCTTAATCCCCTAAGAAACTTGATTTTTTCCTTTATGTATTCGTTCAACTTTTTTGGTCAACAACACAATATATAACAAAAATCAATAAAAAACTAGTAACCCCAAAAAATAATTTAAAAAACTATTATCTTCTAGATCATATCCATGATCCACATGCCAGATTAGGACTTTTTTTTTTTACCTTATTGATTCTAATGAAACCTGCAATTCTTTAATTGAAATTACCCATTTAGATTAACGTCAGGATCAAAAAATGGATTGAGGCGTTACATCTTAACATTATGAGGCCTTTAGAATGGTGACAATCTATCACAAACCCCTGGGTTAGTTCCTTATATCTCTCAAGTTTTGAAATTGCAAATAAAAACATTTTTTGGAATGTATTTAATCGTTCAGTCGCTCTGTGCCCCGCCACGTCGGCACACACCCGCTACAACAGCGCACCTCTAGGGACACATTCATCACACCCTCAAGCAATGACACTCAGAAACTACCCGTTCACCGCCAAGATCAATTTCGGGAGTTTCTACTCGTCAGAATTTGATTCTAATCGTATGGATGTTCTTACCAAATTATCTATCTACTTATGTGGTAAAATTCATAATTACATTGGCCGAAAGTATTACCAGATTTGCCAAGACTTTAATAATTAGATTTCGTTCAAATCTTTACTAGGTTTGCAACAATTTCAAGTCCTATAAAGTTTTTTGACCGCAATTTATTTTCCTCGTATTCTTTTTTTAACACGAATTCGAAGTCATTACAATAAAGTATTATTTATATACCTATAAATCGTCTCGAGTGATAAACTTGGAAAAATTGCCAAGAATGAATGAGTACTAACCTGAATCTACAAATAATTAAGGGATACATGTCTCACTTGTCCTTCCTAAGTTTCTCAAGTGCTTCAAGAAATTCAGGATTTTTCCAAAACCTGTTCTTTGTGGTAATGTAAACCTTTCATAAAAGCGTCTAACTTGTTTCTGCAGCAAACATCTTGTTCCTTTTAACGAAATTCATCATGAGATTGAAGTAATATGATAAATTGTTGAGTTCTTGAGTTTTGTGCTTCACTTTTCGATAATAATTCGTGTCGAGTTCTTGAGGTGAAGTTGTGCATGAGTTTTATTCTTGGTGGTTTTTGGTGTATAATTTGTTGTTATTATGTTAGTTTAAGAATCCCCAAAGAGTTGCATGAATTTGAGAGTAAAAAAATGTTCATCAGTTTTAATAGGTCGGGTATGGGGGACCCCGCGCCACTCACTGCGCCTTACCAGTAGTGTAGAAGACGGTCTAGCACCCTGCAACCACCGTGCACTAGAGTTTCTAGGTTCGCGTACAACCTCTTTCTTCTTTCCGTAGAGCTTCCTCTCCGAATCGTACCCATATTTTCTACTTGATATTCATCAAAATTAAAATCTTCATTTTATCATTCATTATTTCTATATGCCTTCAATTTATAACTATTGAATTCATAATTCAAATTTGCAAGAAGGAGTCAAAGTATAAGTTCAAGAAGTCCTTGGATTAAATTCTTACTGCTTTGTGATCACTATCCATATGAGCCATTTTTGAGGAAGTAGTATGCGGATGGAGAGGAGTTGTACCCATGAGTGCTAGCATTTTCTTGATACACTTGATCAGTTGCCGTCATATCGCACAACTCCCATGAACTTAATAAATCAACAGCTTAGAGATGAGTAGTAGCACTGAGTTCTAGTTCTGATGTATTGAGTTCCTAGTCCATTTTGGCAAGCTATATATATTTCATAATTATATAATTACCATATATGCATATATGAAAATCCTTTAGTTGAGTTGGCATGTTGGGAAGACAAGACACTAACAAGAATGCCTGCAGGAAACAACAGCCGGAAATACCCAGTCTATACTGTCGGCTTTCTTTCCTTTCTCGTGTGAACAAGAAGACAAACAACACAATAAATATGATAGTAAGGCAGAATGTACTTCCACAAAAACAAATATAACAAGGCAATAATAAACTAATCACACAGACCACCAAGATTTACGTGAAACCTCTTCGATTTGAAAGAGTAAAAACCACTGGACCAAAGCTCCCACTATAATCACCAAGATGTTCATATTTTTATCAAAATTGGGCAGACAAAACAAGTGGCCAAACAACGAGCAAAACAAAATAATATTGCAATTGCAACCAATCTAGCGAATTAAAGGATGCAAAATCCCCAATTTCGTAGCTACTGTTTTCGAGCGACATGCAAAACTGAAGCGGCAGCCACCAATAGTAACTCTGTCGTTCTCTCATCAAGATTGAGATGAAATAATAGTCTGTCCAAAGTCAGGCTCAATCGGACAAGACACGAAGCAGGGAAATTGTCAAGTTGAAGTGGTTTTTAGGGATGAATTTTGACTAGACTGCGAAACTGCTCTCCATTTCTCTCTTTTGGCTGCTGAAAACTCTCTTGTCCCTGAAATAAGAGCTAATAGGCTAATTTCCTCATAAGAATGGGCCTATGGAGAAAAGGGGTTGGTCCACGTTGGGCTTTATTTATTTCCACATATAAGGGGAAAAGGCCAATAACCCAACAATTCTCTCCCCTCACGTCTATGGTGGAGAGACCGCGCGTCCCACGACACCATGCAACAATCTTCAACCTACTTCTTGGCAAAGTTTTTCGTCCTCTATCGGAACCATTGTCATTTAATATGAATGCTTTTCAAGCTCAAGAAACTTAGAATCCAACACATCTCGATCCAATGGTATCACTCACACTCAATGTGTTTAGGACTCGACCATTGGAACCGTAGAATTCTTGGGCCAGATGTATAACACTTTTGACTGTTCACCACAAAGCAATACCTATTCTTGAACACAACCACGTTCCCCAAGAATCCTCTTCATCCAAAGGCAATTCTTAGCAAGCTTCGACGCAGTCAATAAGCTCAGCTTCTAATTAGTAGATAGAGCAACACATTTTTGAAACCTAATGCCAAACCAGTCTCCCGCTTTCAAAAGTAACCAGTAACCTACTGAAGTAGACTTGGGAGTATCACATTCACCAGGCCAGGTCTGAATCAGTATAACCACAAATTAATAAACTTCCCTGTACCAACACAAACTCAGACTAGAAGGTCCACACAGTGATATCTCATAACCCCTTCACAATCAGCTTCCATGTTCTCTTCGAATTAGAATAAAACGGCTGAACACCTCCAACAGCGTGAGCAGATAATCCGGTCTTGTACAAATCCTCACATATCATCAAACTAGCCAAACTTCATCTGAACATAGGAACATCTTCATATCTTCGCTTCTCATCATCACTAGACGACATTATTTCGTGCTCAATTTGAAGTGGGCATAGCTACCGGTGTACTGACCCTTATCTTTGTCCATGCGGAATCTGGCGAAGTACACTTTCTGAATGTACTTTCTTGTACATACCAAATTTCTGTCGCTTGTATCACGGACCATCTGGCAGGCAAGCATCTTGCTTTGCTTGTCCTAAGTCTTTCATAGTAAAAGACTCACTCAACAACCTCTTGCTTCAACTTATGATCCTGCAATATTATGACCAACAACCAGCATGTCATCAACATAAAGCAACACAATAATACATTCACCATCAGACGAACTTTTGGGTTCACAAATAAGACAATCGTCTGAAGAATGTCTTCTTAGACCCTGCCGACTCATAAAAGTAACGCAAACTTCCTGTAGCATGGCTTGGGAGCTTTTTTCAAATCCTATACAAGGCTCTTCTTCTTCAATTTGCAAACTAATTCTCTTTACCTTGCCGTGACTTTCAAAACCTTCCGGTTGCTTCTATAAATTTCTTCATATAAGTCACCATGGAGGAAAGTAGTTTTAACATCCATTTGCTCAAGCCTCTAAATCAGACTTGCAGCCATAAGGCCTAGCACCCTCCTCAGACGCGACTACGTAGGCAAACACAAAAATGGATTACATCGTCACCTACAACTGGAGAGAATCTCTCATAAAAAAAACTCAACTCCCCTATTTATTATTAATAACACCTTGACAAACTAATCTATAGCTTTGTACCGTGGGAACTTGGATTAACGCATCTTCATGTTTCAACGCCGAAAACCCATTTTGTTTTCAAGCTTTGTCATCTTAGGTAACTTAACCAAATGCGAGGACGATTAATCATAGCAGGATTTACTCCTCATCTTCCATAGCCTCAACCACTTTATTTTCTTCACTTTCCACTTTCCATGGCCTCATCAAGACTCCTCATGTTCTCCCCACCCGTCAGTCAGAGTACATACTCATTTGTGAGTAATAAGCGAGATGAGGAATTCTCTCTCTACTATATATCGTCTGAGAGAACTCGCTGTAGCACATCTATAATTGGTTGTTGGAAACGCACATCATCTTGCATTGGAGCATCAACAACATCATGCCGTTCATATCTGAACGATGATCACCATCTTCTTATCAACTTTATCCTCATTCATTATGAAGATTTTCTTCTGGTGGCAATGGGTCAACGGACTGGATCAACATCACTAAGCTCTTCACTACTCTGAAAATCACCTTGGTTCATCTTTGTCAAAATCTTCAATTGTTTGGGGTCTTCAAAAGACACAACACACGTCTTCTAACAAGTTTTCGTCTGTAAAACAGGATCATAAGAAACGATAGCCTAATTCTTCTGACCCTAACCAATTGAGATACCTGTGCCTAGTTTTAACATCCAACTTTGACATTTCATCCTTAGGAACATGTACAAAGGCTTTAACCAACCCAAGAGTCTAAGATGATCATAAGAAACATCTTAGCGCATCCCAACTCTGTAAGGACATCACCATCTAGCAACAGCAGGAGACATTGATAACATAAGCAGGCAGTATTCAAGTGGTCTTCTGCCCAAAAGGAATCTGACAACTATAGCATCTGAAACATACATCAACCCTCCAACTAGAGTTCTGTTCATTCCCTCGCTAAACACATTTAACTGGGAGGCTTGGAGTGAGTTTTATGATGCCTAATACCTCTGGCTCTCTGCAATATCTATCAAAGGACCAATATCCTCACACCATTACTGAGGCGATGCATTTCAATGGTCTCCATGTTGTCTTTCATTCAACCAAGGCCCTGAACACTCTTGAACAACATCAGTACTTGATCCGTGACTTCAAATGAAATAGCCAGAGTTTGCAGAATGTCATCCATAAAAGAAGTCAGCAAAGTAAAGTGTGCACCACCATGAGATGCTTACTTAAAAGGGACCACACAAATCAGAATGTTACCATACTCCAGCAATCAGCTTTCTTGAAGGCAGATGACTCTGAAAAGAAAACCCTTTTTATGTTTACCACTCCGGCTATGAATGAACACATTATCAATTGCTTCCCCTGCATGTTTCACTCCACAAAGAAAATTTTTTCTTAGGCCAAACTATCAATCCCCTTCTCGCTCATATGACTCACCTTCTATTAGCTAGACTCTGATTAAGTATCATTCTCCATCAAATTTAAAGGAGTCTCTGACTATGGAGGCCCTGTAAGACATACAGTTAGACAACTTGTCATCCACGGGACACACCATCAAACCTCTAGTAAGCTTCCACTTGCCACACCAAGTGTATTAAATACCCGTCATATCAGATATCCCACAGAAATCAAATTCAAGCGACAACATCTTGGCGGCATGCTTACGTATTGAGAACTAGTTTATGAAACTCATTGTTCTTCCAAACAGCTATCCGGCAACGCCAGAGAACTTCAACTTCATGATTATTACCCATTTTCAATGTTCAACAATTAGCCTGGAGTATAAGAACAAGAAATTCCTCTTTGGCGTGACATTAGAAGTAGCACTATAATCCACAACCAGCTAGACCATCACGAACAAGATTAATGTCATTTGCAATCACAATAAAAAAGAAGATCATTATTAGCACAATAGGAACACGATTTTCATTATCGCCTTCTCTCTTTTGTTTCTCATATAACTCTGTACTTGTAACAATATTTCATGATAGGGCCCATTCTGTGGCATAGTCCATTTACTATTCTTGTAATAATAGACTTTGACTGCTCTACTTTAAAACCTTCTATCATTCTGACCTCTGGACTTGTTTTCTCTCCTTTCTTCTGTTTCTCCCCCTATCTTTTCGTAACGCAAAACATCGATGTGAACTGAAGAGATGAGGATGAAGATATTATTCTCATTTCTTCATTCAGATCGACCACTCTTAGTATATTTACATGGTTACAACACCACTGGAGCAGAATTATCAAAGAAACTCGAAGAGTTCCGCCAAGAGTCTGGGGCATAGTATTAAGAAGCTAAAAGCCATGTTCTCATAAATCAAACTTTACAAAAACCCATTCCTGACAGCTGGTAAAGAAAACCCTTAAAATCATTATATGATAAGAAATAGAAGTTCCCTCTTTATACCTGATATTCCATTAATTTTTTCAATAGGAACAACTTGTTTGTTGCCAGTCTTCGAAGCATAATGTGTCTCCAGCTTGTCCGCAGACAAACGTTTGGCATGTGTCTCATTTACAATATGATTTCTAACATCATCTTCAAAAAAAAACCTGCATTGTCTAATATAGCGCCACAACCTTCTTGATGCTCAATCTCATCTCATCTTCAATACTTAGGCTTATTAGAAGTTCAAACTAGGTAAAATGCATCTTCTTGATAAATAGAAGATCTTTCATCTTTGCCTTTGCCAAATATAATAGCTACTCACCATTAACACAACCGCTTCGGCTCATATTTGACTCCATCATTCAAAACAGCAATGCAACAATAACCAATGCTCTGATACACTTTTTGGGAAAGACAAGACACTAACACAGACTGTCTGACAGAATAATAGCGGAAGGAAAAGCCAAGTCTATATTCTTTCCCTTCCGATTTGAAACCAGAGAGACAAACAACCACAAGCATATGATATGAAGGCAGAAAGTAATTCAACCAAACAATATACACGGCAATAATAACCCATCACACAAGACACCAAGATTTACGTTAAAATCCTTCGATGTGAAGAGTAAAAAACCACGGGACCAAAAGCTCCACTACTAATCACCAGAGTTACAATATTGTTCTCCCAAAATTTGCCACAAACAATTGGCCAACTCAACGAGCAACAACAAAATAAGATTGCACCAAATCTAGAGAATTAAAAAAAGGATTCAAAATCACCATTTCGCAGGGTCTACTGTTCACGGGACATCAAAATAAACTGAAGCTGGGGCAGGCTAGCCAAATCCAACTATGTCAGTTCATAAGCAAATATTGAGATGAAGATAATACTGCTTTCCAAAATCAGCTCATATCGGATCAAGAAACAAGCGGAAATCGGCAATTTTGAAGTTGTGCTGTTAGGGCTGATTTTGGCCACTGCGAAAACTGCTCTCTTTCTCTCTCTTTTTTTGGCTGCTGAAAAAACTCTTTGGTGTCTATGAAAATAAGACCTAAATATCTATATTGCCTCGAAGAATGGAACTAGGGAAAATGGTTGGTCCAAATGGGTTTTTATTTATCCATAAGAGGAAGGAAAAAGGTCAATAATACCCAACATGGCAGCCATAATTTCACTTGGACCTCCCATGAGTCAAGGAGTTTTACGCCAATCACCTACCCTTCCTTATGTTCAAGAATTCCACACCTACTCATTAAATTTTATTTTAAAATCTATAAAATCAATCTAGAGTCTTTTTTGCGCTATCTTACAAAAGCAATTTTGCCGGTGATACTACTTTTCCTTCCTTTTCAAGAATCTTTACGATTATTTATTTGTGTGTAATAAATTTCTAAATCCTTAAAAGAAAGGAAAAAGCTAAAATTTATCCTTGTAAAAGATGTGTCAAGCATAGCAAAACCTAATTATTACAATTGTTCTAATCATAATGGACAGTTTCTTTGATTCATATTAAAGATGATACGAATTTATTTCCTAGTCCTATCACCCACCCTCCCCGAAAAAATATGTTGATCGCGTGCTAGAGCGCTTCTTATAGATCCACTTGTTGTGCATAGTGCCTATGTGTTTGAGTGTTGAACCAATCCGTCAAGAATCTTCCTTTAAGCTTAAACTACATATACTGGGATGGACAATGAATCTTCATCAATTTTTACTCGCCTTTGTTTCAATTTATATGATCTACTCTCCTTTTTAAGTTAATTCTAAAAAGAATGACATATTTCTATAGTAAAGTTCAAGTTTAACTAGAAAATTTGTTTTAAAACCTTTAATTAAAATATTACATTTACATAATTTCTAATCATTGTTTGGACCACAAGTTTCAACAATCTTCATTTCTTTCTTAACTTCGTGATGAATCAAACTATCTCAAAAAACTTTACTATGTTAAGGCGTATATATTAATGGTTAAAACTTGTACAATACCTCACTTACTTTGGTCACGTGCATAGTTGGGGTTCGCATTTCAGAAAAGGGACCAAACTATCAGTTCTCTCTCTTCTCTTATAAAGTTGTTTTTTCCCCTCTTTTCTTATTCTTACATTAGAATATATATTGTATTTTACTACAAAGTATGCATAAACGGGTATAGGGATGAATGGATATAATTTGATAGTAAGGGAGACGATAGGAATCTTAGGGGAAAGGGAGGGGGAATGGATGTCGACAAATTTCACTAGTTTTAACCAAATAAATTTGACTTCTCTAATTGAAAAATCTACAACATTACTACCATTGCCTTAAAACGATAATCAGATTCAACTCAAAGAACTCTTCTGCTTCCAAACTTCCAGGGAGTATCAGTTTACAATAGAAAAACACCATCAAACACAGTTTGATGATTTTGGGCCGTTGACATGATGGTGTAAAAAGACGAAGTCCTTGTTTCTTTATTCGATTTTTGTTATAATTATATGTTTTAGCAAGGTATACAACCAGTCTTGAAGGGAATTCATCAACTAGTATCAGTCATAATAGCATTGACTAAATCATTTGCCAAATCGATCATCGCAATTGACCTTCAGATTATCATCTTGGAGGGGGGGCATCGATTAATCTATGTTCGCCAAAACTTTAACTTCCACACTGATAGGGGTGTTATATCTAAATCGGTGATAGTGTTATAATTCCAATCGGTGACACCTAATAACTTGATTGGGAAAATGTGAAGCACACCCCATCGCTCCACACGTGGAGGTCTGGTAAAAAAAAAAAAACTCAGTTATTCATGATCTATAAACAGGCTCTCCAAGTATTTATTTATATTTCTATCTCCATTCTCTCTTGGCAAATTATATATTTCCTTTTATATTGGAAAAAAGTTGGCTCATGATTCATTTGCCAATTTATAGATTTATGTCAAAAGATTTTCTCCCCAACCCATAACAATATATTGGGAGTGTTCTTGTAACAATTGATCTCATCGTTATTCAAAGGACATATCGTGGCGATCTCAATATTTCTTAAAATGGTGTGGCCAATTGCACTTGGGATGACATATAAAACCCAAAAAACAAAAATTAGAGACTTTGGGTTGATGTATACCTCCATAGTAAGTAACTCTCTCATGTATGACCGCGTGATACTTCTATGGAGGAGTCAGTTAGAATGGAAACCATAATGTGTATTTGTTTTATTGTTTTTTTTCTTTGTCTCCTAGTGGTAAACGTCCGATGGATTGTGTGATCTTTGCATAGACCCTTCATGATAGATCAACTTAGTTTCGTAGTGCCTATGTGTTGAGTATTTTTCCAATCCTCTTCAAGAATCTTCTTTAAGCTTAAATTATGTCATATACAAAGTAAATGACAGTGAAATCTCCACTCAACTTTTGTATTCCTCTTCCTCCATTTATCTGATTAGCAATTTCCTTTTTAGTTAAGACTAAAAGAATTGACATTTTTGTTATTAAGAACTAATTAACTATACAATGCTTATTTACTTTAATGAAATTAAGTTAGCATGCCACACAAATTTTCTACATTTGGCGTTAAAACCACAACTTTTAAAAATCTTTTGTTCTTCTTAAACTTCTTGTCGCAATCAAACTACATCAAAAATATTAGAGTATGAGGGCATATATAGACGTGTAGATTACTTGTATGTAACTCCACTTTACTTTTCCAAGATGTCATAATTGGGTTTCAATTTCAAAAATAGTCGCAAACTATTTCTTTCTCTCTCTTCCTTATAATGTTTTTTTCCTTTTTTAAATCTTTACTCTCTTTTTTTGGCTTTGCGTTCTTTCGCAACTATTGTTCTATTGTGCAACTCTAACTCCTTAATAGGTGTTTTCATTCTGCTTCCCTAAACATTGTGTGTGAGTTTTATGTTTTGATGTTGAATATTTAAATTGCTTAAAATAGTTATAAAACTTCTTTCAAATTTATGAATTAAGATATAATTAATTATAATTTTCTATTTTATAATGATAATAAATCTTTTTGGAAGTGTAATTAAAATTTATAAAGTTCAAATAATACAGGTGCAAATTAGTAAAACTTATTTTATTTATGATTTGTTAAGAATTTGGGGGGTAAAAATAAATATAAGACATGACTGTGAAAAGACATGGTCTAAAACTATTTATATCTTTATTCTTCTCTTCACCAATTTCATGTTTTCAAAAAGCATCTTGAATCCATTAAATACTCTTCATTAAGTATAACGGAACGAGCATCAATGATCTTAAACAATAATTACATAAGATTTGATACTATTTCCCTAAAATTCAAATAATAAATAAGCATCCATAAATACCCGTACATAAGATACATATCCTTTTTGTCAATTGTATGATATTTTTTATCTTTAACATTCCCAGCTAAGGCTAAATTTAAAATATATTGTTTAGCTCGTTTCCTTATTTCTTAAAGTTTATAAAAAACACTATAAGTTTTACTGTATAAATTTATATATATCTTTTTTTTAAAAAAAAAAAAGTTTTGGATCAAATAATTTCATATAGCTTAATTTATAAACTAAAATTAAATAAAGCTATTTATTACAATATAAATAAATAAAATAGAAT
This sequence comes from Solanum habrochaites, assembly GCA_027704765.1. NCBI lineage: Eukaryota > Viridiplantae > Streptophyta > Magnoliopsida > Solanales > Solanaceae > Solanum > Solanum habrochaites. The sequence goes on from JAKWJA010002497.1 coordinate 58,143,738, forward strand.
AGAATATTAACCAAATAATTTAAAACTAAATTAACGCAAAGTCTAAAATTATCTAATCATCAGAGAAATTTATCATGCTATGTAAAAAATAAATACATAAACGAGTTATATAGCTAAACTGGGCAAAAAATTGTTTTAAAAAGTAGAACAAAATACTAACAGGTAAAAGCGGCAAATCATTAGCTGGAAGGTACTTAATGATAGTTCAGCCATGTCCACTTGCAATCCAATGATATCTCAATTCAAGTATAACTTGCATACCTCATGCATGATAAAAAAAAATTTAAACTACTCATTCATATGGAATGGCCGAGGATAGTGTGAACAAAGAGTATCATATGACATTGGACAAACTCCATATCAATGTTAGGTTCCTTTAAACCTCAGGTTCCACTATCTATTAGTCTATTAAATTCATACAAGGAACATATGTGGACATGTGTATATAAGGACAATTGTGACTAGAGAGTTAAGATTGACAGCCAACGAGACTACTAGACTATAATTCCATCTAAAAGGTTTGGACACTTACTTTTTGGGTTCAGAAAATAGGTCCACTTAGAAGACTTTATGTTGTTATGTAAGTTGTATCAAGTGTGAGAATTTGGGGTAGATACATGGAGATCGTATATTATGATTCCTAATATTCTCACCCTCTTCTTCCGTCTTTTCACCTCATTTCTAGGCTTTTTAAGTTATATTTGAGTGTATTTCCTTGTATTTGTGTGCTAAGCTTGTGTTTCACTTTTATTAGAATACATAAAGAATTGTATTGCCATTAATATTATGTAAGGAAGCTTACATTGCACAATAAAAAATGGAAAGTCATTGTCCGCATTCGAGAGTGTGTGTGTATATATATCTATATATATATATATATTAATATATAATATATCCTATACCAATATATCATATATTACTGGACTCGTTACTTTTAATCAAACTAATAAAAGTTGTATATCTAGGAAAAAATGATCCATTAGAAACTCTTCTTAGTTATTATGTGTTATTATGTATATTCTTAAAAAATAGATACTCCAAATGATAGCGACACATCAGACATATCTTGTAAGTGCTTATTTAAGAGGAGCAAATATAAAAATTCCCATTCAAATTATTTTTAGCAATTTAAATATCATATAGTATAAAAAATAAAGCACCACGTAGAACAGGATAAAAACTATTAAATAATCTAAGTTCAATTAGAAACAAAAAATGAATTGGAAAGAATAAACGAAAAAACAATTAAAAGTAAGAAGAAGAGGGTAATCCTTTATAAGGGAAGAGAGAGAAGAGGATAAGTTTGGATCATTTTCTGAAATGGAACCGAATTATCTTTTTGACAAACTATAACGTAAGGTCCATACAAGTTTTATCTGTGCAGCATCATATATAGGTCTCATACATACTAAAACTTTTTCGATTAGAAAACACTCTAATTTAGATCCTTTACTTAACCCTCACCGACACATGCATAATTGACATTGTAATTGTCATACTTTCCATATGTATCTCTTTAGTTTTGTAATGCAAGAGCTCCTTAATAACAATTATTTTTTAATAACGACCATTAGATTTATTTATGACTTAAATTGAATTGAGTTATAGTGGAAAATGAAACGGTATGCATTAAGTTGAACAACTTAACTTTTAAAAGTTTAAAGGATAAATATTTTTTTCAATAGTGTAATAGGTAATTTGGTAATTCAATTTTCATTTTTATGTTTCGGCCACTTTTTATGATAAGATGATGTTACATTGTATTATACACCATAGATTAACACATATCAGCTATAAAATATTCTTTCGGCATTATATGTACTGAAATATTGAGCAGTTATAAAGGTAGTAATATCAATTTTGATAATGTTGGGCCATTTTGCTGGCACATACCATATTTCCAAGTTGTGTGTTGTCTGTATATATACTTACATGTACATGACATATTTTTTATATATTAGTACGTACCATATTCATTTATTTTAACTACAAATCCATTAGTTTATACATATGATGTATTCACATATTTTAATTGAATTGGTGTATATGATCATATTCAATCAAAAAAAATACATATAAGCAAATAACGAGAGATATTTCGATAGAATAAGAAGATTATGTAAAAAGATAAACTGAGTGAAATGATAGTGGAGAAAAAAGTATAAGAGATTTAAGAAGTTGAATGAAAAAACGGAGAACAGATGGAGTGAAGATAGGCGTATATTAATCAACAACTCATTTAGAACGATATTCATTGAGAAATTAAGAATTTTAATTAATTAGACAACATTAATTTATAGTTACCTATATAATGTTGGGACTGATATTGGATTTATCGCTATTCCAGATTAATCTTTTTAAATTGAATTTTAAAATCACAACCATATGATTATGAATTTTTTTCATATAGTCTATATGAAAATCACAATCATCGCGACTATATTTCTTCAATAATTGAATTATGAAAGTTGTAATTGGAATATTACTTGTTCCCTAGGTACTTGTGAGATATGATAATCATAAAGATATGTCTAATTTTAAAATATTTTTGATTGGTGAAGTTTAGTTACAACTATGGTGTTTTCTAATTATATTCTAACATTTTGTTTTTTCTGTTGCATATTTCGGATCATATCGGTAAAGTTATCGTTGTTTTATAGTTGTGGTCACTAGTTGATCTTATCGTTTTCCACGTAAAAATCCAAGTTTTATATTTATGTTGTCTGAAGTAATTACGTTTCAATATGAAATAAAGAGCAAAGAGCGATTTTTTTAAAAGAGAACACATTAACCATGTGATTTCATAGTGGGAGTTTGCAACAATTTTATGGGTTCTTGAATTTTTTCTGTAGTACAGTTTGTACTTGATTTTTTTTTTTACAAAGTGATTTATTCAAGGGCGAGGACATCGAAAAAAGTGATATTAATCATGTTTTCTTTCATTATCTATAATAGTATAATATATATAATATATATATATATTATATAATAGATATATATATTATATATATCTATAATTACACAAAACTAAAATGAAAAATAGAAATTATTGAATATAATTTAAGAGAGGATTCTAGATAATGTCTTAAGAAAATGAAATTCAAGGGCAGTAAGATTTTATTTTTAAATCAAAATTATATCTTCTAGCATATAACGTTTATGGTTTACTTATTATTATATAATTTAATTTGGTGTTGGTAATATAGTATGTATAGATATATCTATATATATATAGTATCATCTATATATCTATATATATATATATATATATATACTATATATCTATATATATATATATCTCTTATCTATAATATCTATATATCTCTATCTCGCTCTTATCTCTCTTCTCTCTCTCTCTCTCTCTCTCTTCTCTCCTCGCCCTGTCTTTGCCTCTCCTCTCCGCCGCGGCTCCTCCCTCCTGTCCTTCCGCCCTCGTTTCCTCGCTCTACTGTGAATAGTGAAAGGAATTATTAGAGAAATACTATATAAAGAAAAAGGACGATTACTAATTTTTAAGGCCAGAATGAAAGTAAAAACAGCATTTAAAATACACAAGATTTTTTTTTTAGCAAAAAGAGTCGCCCTCTTATAAAGTCTAGGTATAGCCCAAGTGTCATCTCTCATATGATCTTCAAACGATTATCATTGTTTCATTCATTATAATATTATTTATCGTCTTTACTCATGTATCAGACGGGGAAGATTTTTCAATTGATTTTGGCACACATAGAGGTATAGGGAGGAGGGATCAAGGGATAGTAAGGGGATGGACTTACTAATAGGAAACTCAGGGAGGGGTGGGGAAGGGATGCAATAATTTCAGTCGTTTAGAAATAAAGTTGTTGACAGTCCTAATTGGAGACTTTACAACATATTATTATTGAATTAAACATATCAGATCTTCTCAAACTCAAAAAATTTCTTTCTACTACCAAACCTTCCAATGGAGCTCCCGAGTTAAACCATAACACAATATCAAACTCACAGGTTGGATGATTATGGTATGCCGTTGACATGAGGGTGGCAAAAAGACGAAATCATGTTTCTTTATTTGTCAACTTATCCAATTCTTCGCTTTAATGTTTTAGCTGAGGAGAAACCATCGTCTTTTCAGTACTCCATGCAACAAGGTTGCATGTTGTGATCATGAATCGATTAAATCACCGAAATTCTATCAATCTAATTGACCTCAAAGTATCATCTATGGAGCATTGATTATCTATGTCGGAAATAAACATCAGTTCGCCAAAATGACCAGTCATAGGCAATTCCAAATCAGTGATCCCAAACCCTTTTCGGGAAAACATGTAGCATACACAATCCTCACACGTGAGTCTCGTATAATTAAATTCACTTATTCATGATCTATGAAATGCATCTCATAGTATTGATTTACATTTCTATTTTCTTCATAATCTAGCAAGGATTTATATATTTTCTTTATTTGGAAAAACAAGTTATCATAAATGCTTTTTCCATTTATAGACTTCTGTAAAAATTTTTCCTCAAATCCCATACATATATTGGGACTGTGCTTGTAACAACCTGTTCATGCGCAATTCAAAGGACATCTATGAGCGGAGTCTCCAATATTTCTTTAAACACGATGTGTGCAATATTAAATTTGGAATGACATAAAAATCTAAGAATTATAAATATTCACTCCAAGAAGTTACCTTCCATTGTAGAGCATTCTTAGTATGGAAAGCGTGATAATCCTCTATGGAGGTATCGAGGAAGAAACTCAAATTTTTTTTTTAATTGTTCTCTGTCTCTTTAGTTTAAACAATCGATGGTCACTCCAAAGACTCCGCCCTCAACGCACAAAACCTATTCAATGCTTGGATACGGGAGAGAGTAGATGCAGCGAAGGTGGGTGATACCCAGCAAATATTTTAGCTACGATCTTGTGATTGTCTCTCTCCACAGAGCTAGAAACTCGTGTTTAGAGTTCTCTAAAGAACGGTTTCTTGAAGTCGCATATAGGCTAGATTTTGAGAAAGTATTAGACTATCTTACTTACTTTGTCCCTTTTAAATGTTGGGCGATTACATGTATCGGCCATAGACTTTGAGTTTGAATGACTTATACCGAGTTAAGTTAGGGTTTAGATGATAAGGAGTTTTATAACTACCTAATTTTAAAACTTGTGATGATTTCGTGGATGCGTTTAGGGAAAATGTGTGTGTAATCGGTTCCAATGTAATTCCCGCTTGGAAGAGTCTTCCGATGTAAATGATGGTTATTGTTTTCATGTTTTTTATGTATGGGCATTCTACTATGCCTCTATAGTGAAACTTGTATAATTATGTTAGGAAGTGTAGGGGTAATTAATGTTGAGAGTGGAGTGATTATGGACGTATGTCACGCGATGAAGGTACTTTGCTTACTCAAGTTTTACAATTGTGTTTGAATGGTTATCTCGAGTACCATTCTTGGTAAAAAATATTCATATGGTAGGCTCGTCACCTGTTGTGTGTAGTAATAGTTGGATTGGGTACCATGGGGGTCAAAATAACTAATGGTTGTCTTTGGTAGCACGCCTTGTACATTTCATATCAACCTTTTGTATGTGTGGTTTCATGAGAGAACTAGGTTTACTACTTCGTAATGAGATTGTTACATGTTTGTCCATGAGTGGCCGTGATTTGTGTTTAAATACTGGGATGGTTCCCATTTAGACTGGAATTACATGTTAAACACTGTAGATGATGTCTTAGATATTTTTGATGGTATGTGTTGACACCCAATTTCGACCCTCCATAATTTAATTTATTCTCAAGCTTGTCCAATTTCAAAAAAATTGAAATAATTGTTTTGGAAAATAAAAAATACTTTCAAAATTTATTTTAAAGGCATTTTTGTCATTTTTCATATAGATTATATATTTTTATATTTATAATATATGTATTTATATATTTATCATTTTTTATGAATATTTGAGAAAAATCAATTTACCAAAAAAAAAAGGAATAGAAGTTTTAATTGAGTATAATTTATTTCTCTAAAAGAAAATAGACTAATTCATGAATTTATTGGTATAGCCAGTCTTTTATTCCAAAGTAATTATTTTATCTTGTTAAATTAAGTAGCTCGATTAATTAATTTTAATTCGTATAGAATCGTTTTCTTCAAATTCAATTTCTTGAGAAAATACATATATTTGGGTCCGATATTTAGGCCTACTTTCTCAATAAATCACCCCACACATCTAGTTATTTCGCTATTTTCCTCACGCGCCCACTATATTTATTTTCTTCCCAAAAGAACGCAGCGACTCAGTTTTACGCGCCCCTATTTTCCACTCTTCTTCTTCTTCTTCTTCTTCTTCAACAACAACAAACAACAACCCCCAAACCCGCACAACTCCAACAAGAATGATCACTAATTCCCAATTTCATCATTCGTCTTTCCTTCTTTTTCATTAAACGTACTCTCCGCATTGAGTAGACCCGAGCCGGCGAAAGACACTTCAAGCTTCCAGCAATGCATTCATCAACGGCAAATATCCTTCCAATTGCGATTTTATTGTTCCAGTTCGTTTCAAATTTGTACTGTCGTATGTTTCCAGCTCAATGGAAGACTTATCCTAAAGATTTTTTAAAAAAAATTGATCCTTCACGTCGAAAAATACTTCAAAATATGGAGGATTTTGAAGGGTGGTATGGAGCCCCTTCCTCCACTATTTTCAAGGAAGGATTTTTGACACTGAGGGCCGGTTCCCCTAAAAAAAGGTTTTGGAATTTCTGTCTTAGCATTTTTTTTAAAAGTTTGTTGAAAAATTTTAAAGTTGTTTTATGTGAAGAGGTGTATGAATCGGTCTCGTCCAAAACTTGGTGCCGGTTCGCTTCCCAAAACCAGGTTAATCTTCTTTCTTTAGAACTTTTTTCCTCCGTTTTGGTATAGGTTACTTTGGGTTGAGCGTTTTAAAGTATTTTAAAATTACATTTTTATAATGCTTAAATGTTATGTTCCTTTCCTATTTGGGTTAATTATGAAAGTTGTAGTTTACTTGGTCAAAGCTAAGCTGGAATTTTTTTTTATTTTCTTATTTCCATTGATTATGGGATTGTGCTAGTCTCTGATTAAATTGTTATGTCCATGAAGTGAGGTAGAGTCATACGATTGTATGTTAATCCTCTGAAAATATGTTCAGTGGTTATACTTAAGGATCCATGTCAATGTTAAGATGTTTTTTTCTTCCTAAAAGTCATATTCTGTATTAAGAAAGACTATCACCTATCTTTCTTTCAAAGCCAGATTTCTTCAACTCTTGGTTAACAAGCGTTAAGTGTGAGCACGACTGCTGGTGTTTTTTAATAAAAAAAAGTTAAAACTTGCTTGGCAGTCTTAATCTAAGATCGGATTCTGTCCCCAAATGATTGAACTTTTGAAATAAAATTGAGTTTAGTTGTGTGTGGTTAGCATTAGCTGTAGCTTTCTCTTGTATTGATCAAGTTTCGGAATGCTTCTTACATTTTGTTAGGCTATTTGTCAATTTTAATATTAATATTTAACCTTATAAATTAACAATTTGGGTAGTTATAAGACATGAACGTTGGTTAGACATTTTTGGTTTAACTACCCAATTTTAATTATGCTATTCTTCATTGACTTGGTAGCCATTTAATGCCTAGTTGGCTATTGGCTGAATTAATTGTAGTACATAAAAACATCTAATAAACATCTGAAATTGATACTTCTACAATAATCCATTAGAATTGGTTATCACTTTATTTCATTCTTAATTCCTCCATTACTCTTTGTAAACCTATGTAATCTATGTAACTCCATTGTAACCTATGTAACCTATGAAACTTCCTAAGGCCATTATCTCATATTTAATACCGGCCATGATCTTCATATTCAAAAAAGAGTTATTTATTAGTTGAAGGGAGGTGTTTCTTTTTGGTGGAGCTTTAGTATCAAACTATTGTCCAGAGATGTTGATGATTTTTGTGTTAGTTGTTGTAAAAAAAAAAAATCCTGGAGGGGACAAGTCAAAGAGAACTACTGTTGGACCAGTCAAAAAACATTTTGTTGCAGTGGACTTGAGTCTCTCTAAAGCAAGTGAGATCTCTTGCCTCATCCTTGAGAGATTTGTTGTTTTTTTCATTTTATTTTCAATTGTTAATCTTGTATTGTTTGTATCTAGTAAGTTTTTTCACTAACAATTTTTAAGGTGAATCATAGATGGCTACATGAAAAAAATCGTTGGTGGAAGTCAAGATGGGAGACCTTAACAAGCAATTTTCTGTTTCAATGATAGCCTTTAAGAGAGGAGGTAAAATTACTTTTCTACTTAAGTCTTTCAATGTTTCTTATGTGTTAACTGAGGAAAGAGAAGACTCTTATAAATAGACAACACCTCTATGACTGATGATGAAACTATGTTCTTTTTTTTCATCTAGAAAAAGTGGAAAAGTGACGGAGATAGATTCTTGCAAGTGTTGGATATATTCTTAATTGTCTGTCTGATAATTTTAGAGTATATGACAAAAGAAAACTTACTCTAGTGCCGACAAAGAAAATTTGGAAAGCATTGTAGAGTAGTATGTGATACCGAAGGAGGGGGCGGAAAGAAAAAATATGAGGGCCTAGTAGATTTTTTCGTTTCCAAAGGTGGACATAAATCAGTGGTAGTAGAGAAAGCTCAAACTTTATATGATGTTGGACGAGCTTAGTTTAGGTCCCCGAAAGAGGTTAAAATAGAGATAACCTATTGTTTGTGGCATAGTAGATAAACTTTAACCTTTTTTGAAGGAATTCAAAAAAAACTATGCGCCACAAAACCAAAAGAAAGAAAAACTTCTCTTGAAACCTTGATAATGAAAATCCGCTGGAAGAAGAAGCAAGGGGCGAAGATGCACTTTTACAACAGGAATAAAAGAACAATATCACACGAAGGTAAAGTTAATTACTTCGAATAAATGCTACTCTGCAACTCACAACAAATATTCTTAGAAGCATAGAAGAAAAAAATCCAAGAGGAAAGAAGAAAACATAGTGGTTTATTACCTCCAGAAAAATAATGGGAAAATCACCACAGCATAAAATCAACCAAGTTACGAGAAAAGATGAGAAAAGGTACCAGGATTTGTTTGTGTGGCAAACAGTGGGCATATTGCTAGATTTACCAAAATTCCAAAAAAACGTGATCCTAAAACCTTAGGCAAACGTTACCGAATAAGCTTTGTGGCGGTGATTACCGACATAAAACATGGTTGAGGAATGTTGATGGCTGGTGTTGTGGACTGTTTGGTGCAAACATTCATGTCTATTATGACAAAAGACTGGTTTTAAAAATATCTCATTTTGAGGAGCCCAAAAACCATCATGCTTGTGATTTGTACACTAATCAAGTGCTTGGAAGAGAGATGTTGAATTGGTATTTTACCTCTGAGGGTTTATTAACATTGATTTGAAAGATGTAGTACTTTATACTCCTTCTATGAGAAAAAAAATTGATTGTCTAGTGTTATTCTTAATAAAGCAGGCTTAAGCAAATTATTAAATCTGATCATATGTCATAGTGAAGAAAGGTATGTTTGTGGGAAGGGGAGTATGCCTTGTGATGATATGTTTAAGTTGGAGAATGTTGAAATGAAACAAACTTTCTACTTCTTTTATAGCTTTGTTTCACTATTTTGGGCATTGCTCATTTGTGTATATTAATTGGATCGTTAGTTGGAAGCATGAGTATTTATATAACCCATGTTAAAAAGAATTTGAAAAGTGGAGGCCTTTTGTAGTAAAGCCAGATCACTAAAAGCTCAGTTTCAAGGTGAAATAACAAAAAATGATTTGTTCAAAGTAGTTGACCATGTGATATTTGTGAACTTGGTGGAATTCAACCTCGTGGAGGTAATAGATATTTTAACCACTTTCATTGATTATTTTTCTAAAGTTTAAACATATGTGTACTTGATGAAAATTAAAAGTGACGCTTTGGAAATTTCAAAACTTATCTCAATGAGGTTGAAAATTAGTTTTGAAGAAAAAAATAAAAAGAACTAAGAAGTGATAGAGGAAGTGAATTTGAATAAAATGAGTTTAATTCTTTGTTAGATCATTGAAATACATTCATTAAAACTTACTACTCCTTTCTCTCTTTTCAATTCTAATGGACGAGTAGCAGGAAAGGAAAAAAATAGAACTTTGTTTGAATGGACTAATGTCATGCGTATTGGTCACATGCCTTTTAAATTTTTGGGGTAAAGCTATCTTTACTATTTGTTATGGTTGGGAATCATGTGCCTCTTGACAAAGTCTTAATTGACACCTTTTGAATTGAACAAGGTTACAAGTCAAGTGTAGGATATATAAGGTTTGGGTGTTTCTAGCTTTTGTATTGTAAGGCTAATGGAATCCCGAGATTACAAGTTGCACCAAGAAATGATACTTGTGTTTTCTTGGTATGCTTCAAAATGTGTAGGCGTAGATTTTTTAATCTTTGACGGGGGAAAAATCATATTGTGTGATAGAATTATTGTGATGATATTTTCTTGAGAACCAAGTTTTCTTTGATTTAAAGAATAGTGGGGGTCAAAGGAATTGAACAAAATATTTGTCACTACTGGCTCTTCTACTTTCTACTTGAAAATTAAGGAAGTTTGATGATTTTGAGATAAAAAGAAGTAAAAAGAGGATAGAGTAGAAAAAAGATTTTTGGTCTGTTTTCCTATGTGTTTAATGTTGAAAATGACATATAACTTTGACAAAGAGCATTAATCATCACATGATTCATTTTTTGGAAAGAGGCTTTGTGTAATTGTAGGTAAATGATAGAATGGAATTTTAATTTCTAATAAAAAATTGGAAGTTTCGTTGATTTACCACCGGGTGTAAAATAATGCGTGCAAAATGGGTCTTAAGTTGAACGAGTTAAAACAAACCCCGGGATGATTTCTTTGATAAATAAAAGTCTAGGCTAGTTGCAAAGGTTTTAAACAACTAGAAGGTCTATTATTTTTACACTTTTTCTATTGTTACAAGAAAATTACATCCATTAGAGTTTAGTGGCTTATGCCTTGCCAATTTGATTTGCAAATTGTCAAATGGATGTTAAAAACTGTTTTTCTAAAATGGAGACATCAAATCATGAAATTTATATGGATACCCGAGTTGTTTTGTTGAGCAGACCAGAAAGCAAAAGTATGTAAACTTAATAATTCCAAATATGTCTTTTTGGAAACAAGCACCAAAACAACAAGCATGAAAAAGTTTGATTCCTGATTGATTAAAGATGGTTTTAAAAACAATTGAGTGTGATAAGTGCGTCTATCCACAAGTCTTTTGAAATTAATTCAATGTGATTGTGCCTATATGTTGATGATTTCTTTTGATCTTTGTCTCTAACATGAATGTTATTGATGAAAGCTTAAAGGTTGTTCTTAGAAGTCATTTTTATATGAACGATCTTTGTGAGGAAAATTTATCTGGAATAAAAAATAACAAGAACATTGAGAAATTTTCCTTGGACAATTAACATTATATTGAGAGACAAATTTAAAAAAAAAATATAACTTGCATGTTGCAAGCATTGGTTTTCTACTCCTTTTGATTTCAAGGAGGATTCACTTATTTACTATGAAAGGAAAATGATGTGATAAATCAAATTTGTGAATATGCTAGTATAATAGGAAGGTGAGATATGTGATTGATTTGCAAGAGGGCTTGATTTGATATTGCATATGCGGGTAGAGTAGAAGTACTGGCGTGTTAAAGCAAGCCAAGTAAGTAATGAAAACATTGACATTCCTTTTATAAGAGTTATGAGATATTTGCTTGGAACGAAAAATTGTTGGTTTATATTTTTTTTAAAAATGCTACTGTATTTAAAGGCTTTTGTGATGCAAGATTGAAAAAACCACTGTATTCATGTGATTCCTTTCTACCACACTTGTTATGTATTTACGTTAGGTGGGGGTGCGGTTTGTTGGAGGATCAAAAAGCCAAAATATAATTGTAACTCTACTTGTGGAGGCTAAAACTAATGCTTTAGCTTCGCTAGTGAGGAGGAGCGAATGGTTAAAGAGATTTGTTATTTTAAATTCCTTATTTTGAAGAACCAATTCCTCTACTTTAATTTCATGTGATAGCACCACTGCAATTTATAGAGTTTCAAGACCATTATTACACGGTAAATCCCATTACCTATAAGGAGGAGGGGAAACATAGTAATGTGAAGATAGTATTGACAAATGGTACACATTAATGTTAATTATATCAAAATCATGTAATACTTTTGCAGATCTCTTACTAAACATTTACAAGAGAAAAGGTTTTGGTCACATCGGGGGGATGGGGTTGAAGACTATAATTCCGGAGTTCATATATGAGGGAAAAACCGAAACCTGGGGAATAGAGATCCTATAACCAGGTTCAACGGAAAACTACTCATATGGACTTATTGTGAAAAAAGCACTATCTTTTTTCCCTCCCTATTGATGTGAGTGCATGGTTTTTGTAGTTTATGAAGGTTGAGTTTGATAAAACCTCTTAAGCAATATATGTAGGTTGGTTATGGGTAGAGTGTTAATTTATATTGAGCACTCTCGACAAATTTCACCTATTGTGATGTGTGGAAGTAGGGTCGTTCTATGAGAATGGGCTTACATTCAATGCACTCATGAAATAGGATAACCACTAACCCATAAGTGCTGTTGTCAAAGTCATTTAACACATTGATTATTATGTGTGAGCAGTGATATTTTATTTCCCTTAAGCAGTCATAGTTCAAGTTGAGGAACCACTACGACTTGAGAGTAAAAGTACTTTTTTCACTAAGTGGAGGTTCAATGCCGAAGCCCACTTATTACGCCTTAGACTCTTCTTTCAACTGATATACTCTTTATATAAATCTTAAAAATGAGTGGGGATATGTTAGGTTATTACATTTTAATCTAATATTTAATATAGGACATTGGTTATTTTGTAGTTATAAGAATGACCGTGGTAGGACATTTCTGTCTTAACTGCCAAAGAATAATGTTCATTCATCTTTGACATGGTAGCCATGGTAAAGCTATTACTTTTAGCTTATTGGCTGAATACCCTTATGAGCCAAAAATAATCCAATAAACATTGGAATGGAGATTTCTACATTCATCCCATTAGCATTGGTATCCATAACTTTTATTTCATTCTTTTCAATTCTTCCATTACTCTTTGTAATCTAGGTAAACCTATGTAAGTCTATTGTTACTATGAAAACTCCTTAAGGCATTATCTTGGGACTATTTACTACCCAATTACTTCCTATCATTGCTAGGAAGACTTTTTTATTTAAAAAGAGTGGTGTCTTTCATTTGGTTTGGACACACAACACAAAAGAGAAAAATATAGAGTGGACGAGTAAGTAAAAAGAGAGTTATTAGTAGTGAGGGAGGGTTTGTTTTGGGAGGTTTTAGCCTCAAATCTGTGCAGAGTTGTGTTGGATAGGTGTTTTATCCTGGAGGATACAAGTCCCAAAGAGAACTACTGCTGGGGGGGGTTTTTTTTGGGGGATGGAGCGATGAAAAATATTGCAGAATTGACATTGAATCTCATTAAAGAGAGCGAGATAGATATCCGCGCCTCAGCCTTGAAGAAATTTATTTTCTTTATTTTATTTTCAATTGTAATCTTGTATTTTTTCTTATCTAGTAAGGTTTTCTACTAATACATTTAAATTAGTTTGATTATTTTGATCAAGCTAGACATGTGGTTAATTTCTTATTTTGATTGTTCATGTAAATTAAGCAACATTATTGTCTCTTTCATATTTTTTAGATTAGCTCTCACATGAAATTTGTTAGCTTATTATTGTCTTGTTTGAACTTATTTAACTAAGTTTGCATATATAAACTCTATGATGTGAGTTTTTCCTATCTGTGACCTTTACAAATATGAATCCATCACTAGTTAATACAATTGATTTCTAATTTTGGTATTGCTTCCAACAAGACCAATTATTCTATGATCTAATCCATCGTTAGAGAATCAATTTAAATGAGATGTTCCAAAGTTCTTAATTTATATTTGCTATTTTATTTTGCTTGTAGTATAAAGAGTTATTGTTTTTTTATATGTTTATCCCTTTTAACTGTCTCTTTTCATAAACTTTGCTCTATTTCTCCATAAAGGTGTCTTAGTTTTGTTTGTTTTTTAATGGTGGCTGCTTCATGCTTGTAAAATATCATTTGAATACTCTTATGTTAATCTGCCTGTCTCGCTCCATTTTATGGTTGCTAGTATACCTTTCTGTCACAGAACATAATTGGCTTGCTCAACTTTATTTCTATTCATTCGAGGTATTTTTGTTTTGATTGTGTTTGAATGTGAAAGTATCTACTACACATAGGCTAATTCTTCTCCCTTTTCTCTATTTTTCATGAACTCTCATCCGAATGAGTCCGATGGAATCTCCTCTCTCGCATTTTCCTCTTTCCGAGTCAATTCTCTTAAGGTCGATGAGAAAGAAGCTAGCTATATATTGGGTTAAAACCCAAGAGACAGCACATCAATAGCCTAAAAGGTCTGAAAAACTGTACATAGGAAGAAAGCAAATTGAATAAAGAAGTAGTAATTGGTGGACTAATAGGCCTGACCAAAAGTACAAAATCTCTTAAATTTTTGTCCTTTTAAGGGGTTTGGACGTGTTTTATCTATTATTATTCTTTGTTTACTACCCTTTATAATTCAGGGATCCTTGGGGAGATATTTTTATTAAGTTTTTCAAACTCAAAATCATTTTAATTTAGCTAATCTAACTTATAGAATGACTTGAGAACCTTATGTTCTTTCATAGTTATTGAAAAACATTGAATCAACGTTTCTGAGTTTGAAACTAACTATTTGTTACAAAAAATTTAATAGGATAAAAATTGTTATGTTTCTTATATGGGTTCTTTTAATTTAACTATAAGACTTGGATGAAATGACTAAAGGATTTTTCTATATAACTTTAATAGTTGTTAAACAAGGTCCCCGGAGCCATGTTGATGAGTTGAATTAATTGTATGGCTCAAAAAATTGACTATGGATAAAACATTGAAGTTAGATTTTATTCTTGAGATTTTTAGAAGTATCAAAAGATTTTCATTCAAGTTATTCAACAAGAATTTTCTTTAGTAATTTTAGTTCTCTTTAAAAAAGTAGCCAAACTTTCAAATCCATCGGGTCAAGTGTAGGTTATTAGAGGATTCTTGCCTAAACTCTTCGTAGAGAATTGCTTGCAACCCTTTACCCGACCTGGTATCATTAAATTGTTTTCTTTCAAAAAATTCATTTTTTAGATGGTTTTCTTAATTTATCCTAAAAAATTAATTGGCGACTCCTAAATTAGCGAAATTTTTCAACAAAACTTAAGAAAAATTGCCAAAGTGCAAAATTGGTTTCGAAATCTTTATTTTTCAAAAAGAGGGATCCTAACAGGGTTACATGAAAGAGAGAGTTGAGAAGGGCAAAGCTAAGATATCCTATTTTCATCAAGGTTAAGCTGTTAATTTTGCATTTCAAACTCGCATTACTAGTATATTCAAGGTTACTAATGCCAGTAGGTGCCTTCACTTTTATGATGCCAGATAAGGTAACCTAGACAACATCCGGGGCATCGTGATCCCAGTGAGAACTCAGAGTCAAGTGGTGGACTCCTCGCATTTTGGAGGATCCTTTTTATAGTTCCAGCTTTCTCTTTCGATGTAATAGGGTATGTCCCAATATTAATCAAAGTATTTTTAGAGGCTTGTAGAGGATAAGTCAGTTAATTCAATGAATCGTCTTTATTTAGATGTTATATTTTGAAGTCTTACGTGCCAGTTTGTCTTAGACGTTGATTTCAGTATTTATAAGAATGTGTATAATTTTATGATTGAGTTAAGTATTTCACTTAGTTAAGTAAGTCAGGCCAAGGGTTCGCTCAAGGCCAGCAATGATCATTCGATGCCGTTCACGTCGAAGGTGTAGGCTCGAGCATGACAAGCTTGGTATCAGAGCACAAGGTTCAAGAGTATTAGGAAGTCTATGTAGTTGTTTTTATAGAGTCGTTGTCATTAGTGTGAAGCGCGCCACATCTAAGATTAGGAGACGACAACATTTAGGAATTTCTCACTTTCTTCATTTTTTTTCGTGCGTTAGAATTTATCCCTAAAAAGTATCTCTCTAATTCGTGATTTCGTACATTTCAAATCATCATGCCTCCATGAATAGAAGTTAGAGGTCTTCCAACAAACAGAAATGTGAAGGAGCCATAGGTACCGAATGCACTAAACGCGCAACCTCAAGGATAGGTCACCAATGCTGAGTTCCATGAGGCTATGCCTATGAATGCTAAGCGAAATGGTGACTAACAAAGTTTTCGTAAAAAAAGAGGAGCTCGGCGAGAAGAGGTTGACACCTCTAGAATTCATGAGTTTATGAGAACAAATCCTCCCAGTTTCACAAGTTAGAGCACTAATGACGACCCAGAAAACTTTGTGGAAGAGTTGAAGAAGGTGTTTGATATGATTAATGTGGTTGATAGGGAAAGTGTTGAGATAATTGCATACCAACTGAAGTATGTGGCTAGGACTTGGTTCAATCACAGGAAGGACGATAGAGATAAGAATGCACCACAGCCGAGTTGGTCTTGTTTCAAAGAGGTTTGTTGTGACATTTCTTTCCCCAAGAACTAAAGGAGGCAAAGGTACGAGAGTTCCATACTCTAAAATTGGACTCATTCAGTGTTCATGAGTATGGGCTGAAATTCACCCAACTGCCTTACTAGGCTCCAAAAATAGTTAAGGATATGAGGAGTAGAAAAAGTGCATCTAGTAAAGAGGGTAGAGCGACAATGCTGATCGGGGACATGGACATATCTCGATTGATGGTTTATGTGCAACAAATTGATAAGGAAAAGTTCATGGATAGAAAAGAGTACAGAAACAATAAATCCAAGACTAGGAATAAGTCTGGACAACAAAAAGATGGTTGCAATCGGCCACACTTCAAGAAATAAAAAGGGCCTACACCAGCATTTGCTAGTGCTCCATCACCCAGAAACAAAGGTGAGCATCATGACCAAAATTCACAGAATTACAGAGTTAGGCCAGCAGAATCTCAAGAAAGGGTAGCAACGGGGGTAGTTGGGCTCCTGTATGTGCTAAGTATGGTAAAACCCACCCAGTTAAATGTCGTGATGGACTAGACAGGTTGCTTCAAGTGTGTTCAAGAGGGTTACTTCATGAGAGATTTCGCTAATAATAAACAACGTGGTGGAGATCCGGGCAATAGAGCTCAATCTTCATGAATAGCTCCATGAGACATGGTTACACCTAGAGGAGCCACTTCTGGTACTGGCGGAGGGGCAAACCGTATTTATGCAATCACTGTCCGCCAAGAGCCAGAGAACTCACCAGATGTTGTCACGAGTATGATCAAACTCTTTACTTTTGATGTTTAGTCTTTGCTAGACCTAGGAGCAAGTTTATCTTTTGTAACTCCTTATGTTGCAAATCAGTTTAAGATTCTTTCTGATAAACTTTCTACACTTTTCTATGTTTGTACCCCTGTTGGAGAGTCTATTCTAGTAGAAAGAGTTTATCGTGTTGGTCATATTTCTATCAATAAAAAAGCACCATAGCTAATCTAGTAGAGTTAAAGATGGTAGATTTTAATGTCATTATTGGTATGGATTGGCTTCATGCCTGTTATGCATCAATGGACTGTAAAACCTGAGTAGTCAAGTTTCAAATTCCTAATGAGACAGTCATAAAAATAAAGTAGTAGTTCAGCAGTTCTTAAGGGTTGTTTTATTTCATACCTTAAGGTGAGGAAGTTCGTTTCAAAGGGGTTCTTAAGGGTTGTTTTATTTCATACCTTAAGGCGAGGAAGTTAGTATCAAAGGGGTTTATCTATCACTTAGTACGAGTTAATGACTCAAGTGATGAGGTACCTTCCCTTCAGTCTGTTTCTATAGTAAAAGAGTTCCCAGATGTTTTTCCTAACGATCTACGCAGAGTCCTCCTGAGAGAAAAATAGACTTCGACATACATATCATTCCAGATACTCGTCCTATTATTATTCCGTCATGTAGAATGGCACCAACAAAGTTAAAAGAGTTGAAAGAACAGCTGAAAGATTTGTTAGATAAAGGTTTTATTATAACAAGTTTCTCATATTGGGGCGCTCCGGTCTTGTTTGTGAAAAATAAAGATGGTTTCCTTAGGATGCGTATAGACTTCCGCCAATTGAATAAGGTTAGCATCAAGAATAAGTATCCTCCTCCAAGGATAGATGATCTATTTGACCAACTTCAAAGTGCCACTTATTTCCCAAAAATTGATCTCAGAACTTTCTACCATCAGTTAAGAGTTAGAGAATGTGACATTCCAAAGACACCATTTAAAACCAGATATAGGCATCATGAATTTTTGGTTATATATTTTGGATTTACAAATGCACCAGTAGCATTCATGGATCTTATGAACAGAGTCTTCAATCCTTACTTTGATATGTTTGTTACCGTCTTCATTGGTGATATACTAATCTATTCAAGGAATGAAGAAGATCATGTAATCACCTCAGGATAGTACATTAGACTTTGAAAGGAAAGGGGTTGTATGTCAAATTCTCAATGTATTAGTTTTGGCTTAATTCTATGGCATTCTTGGGCCACATAGTTTCTAGTGATGGGATTAGAGTCTATACCCAAAAGATAAAAGCAGTTCAGTGTTGGCCTAGACCCACGTGTACAACTGATATTAGTAGTTTCTTGGGTTTTGACTGTCTACTAAAGAAGGTTTGTTGACGAGTTTTCATCTATCTATCGACCTTGACCAAGTTGATTCAGTAGACTGTTAAGTTTTAACCTTTTGAAGCTTGTTAGAAAAGCTTTCAGCAATTTAAAAAGAGGTTGACTATTGTACCGATTTTCACTTTACCAGAGGGAACTCAAGTTTTTGTGGTGTAATGTGATACATTAATAGTTGGTTTGATCTGTATGTTGATGCATAAAATCAAGTTCATAGATTATGCCTCTAGACAATTGAAAGTTCAGTACAAGAACTACCCAACCCATGACTTAGAGTTAGCTGTTGTGGTTTTTTCCTTGAAAATATGGTTTCACTTTTTTTACGGTGTTCATGTGGATATATTCACTGACCACAAGAGCCTACAATATATGTGTACCCAGAATGAGCTTAATCTCAAACAAAGGAGCTTGTTAGAACTACTCAAGGATTATGACATATGACTATTCTCTACCACCCTGGTAAGGATAATATAGTTGTTGGTGTTTTACGCAGGTTATCCATTGGGAGTACCGTTCATGTTGCAAAAGAAAAGGGGGATGCTAAAGATGTGCACATACTTGCACTTCTGCGAGTCAGACCTATGGATTCCACCGAAGGAGGGATAGTGGTTACTAATGGGGCTGAATAATCATTAGTTTCTGAGGTAAAACAAAAGAAAGATCAATACCTCATCTTTCTTGATTTTAAAGCAAATGTTCATAAGCAAAGAGTATTGGCTTTTAAATAAGGGGGAGATGGTGTATTGAAGTACCAAGGTAGATTGTCTCTACTTAGGGTGGATGGACTCCAAGAGAGGATCATGGAACAGGCTCATAGCTCCAGATGTTCCATTCATCTGGGTTCCACCAAGATGTGATGCGATTTGAGAGAGGTATACTGGTGGGTAGGTTTGAAAAAAAACATTGATAAGTTTGTCGCCAAGTACCCGAATTTCTAGCAAGTGAAAGTAGAACACCAAAGGCCTGATGGGTTGGATTAGAAGATATAACTTCCAAAATGCAAGAGGGAAATAATTAATATGGAGCTAATAAAAGGCTTTCCAATGCCTCGCAGACAACATGAAACTATTTAGGTAATTACCGATAGAATGACAAAATCACCCAACTTTTTTCCTGTAAAGACTACCCATTTGGCCAAGGATTATGATAAGTTTTACATTCAATAATTTTTAAGACTTAATGGAGTCCCGGTCTCTATTATGTGCAAAATTTACTATTAGTTCTAGAAGTCTTTCCAGAAAGGTTTGGGTTCGAATGTGAACTTAATCACTGCTTTTCATCCTTAGACAGATGGACAAGTAGAGCGGACAAACCAAACCTTAGAAGATATTTTGATGAAGCAGGGTTTATAGGACAAGATCTAGGTCACTAACCCATGGACAAAGTGAAAATGATTTAATAGAGGTTGAAGACGACATAGAGTATCTAAAAGTTCTACACATATGTTAGAAGAAGACCATTAGAGTTTCAGGTGGACGATTGGGTATATCTTAAGGTTTCACCCATGAAGGGTTTCATGAGGTTTTAGTAAGAAGGGGAAAGTTAGTCCCCGATATATCGGACCTTATAGAATATCCAAGAGAGTTGGCATTGTATCTTATGAGGTGGAGCTACCAAAAGAGTTAGAATCGTTTCATCCGGTATTCCATATTTCTATGTTTAAGAAGTATATGTGTAATATTTCATTTATTTTACCAATTGAGAATGTTGGGATGAAGGACAATTTATCCTATGAAAAGATTACGGTTTAAATTTTCTATTGTCAAGTTCACTATTTGAGGACAAAAGAAGTTGCATCAGTCAAGAATCTTTTGAGGAAACAATTTTCTCAAGAAGCGACTTCGGAAGATGACGAGAATATGAAGAACATATATCCACATCTCTTTGAACCTAGAGAGAATGCAGATCAAGGTACTAATTCTCTTCTTAATACTTTATGAACTATGAGTAAGCATGATTGTTATTTGCTTTTGAATTGTTGAGTGCTAAACTTGACGTCACTTTTATTACCATATTGAAAGAAGTCTTATTCGAGGATGAATGCTCCGAAAGGGGAGATATTGTAACATCTCGCAGTTTGTAATATACAAGAATAAGCTAAGAAACTAAAATTAATCATTTTTTGAAGGGAATAGGAAAAATCTGAAAGATTTCCTAAATTCAAATAAAGTGTTTTTTGGTTATTTTCAAACGGAGTTTGCATATTTTGATATCATATGAGGGAGATATGCCTATCATAAGTTGGGATATTGGATTGAGGAAGGTCTCCATCGGGATTTTAGTGAGGGTAAAGTTTTCTTTTCATCCAACTATTTCCTAATTTGTTTTAAGGGTTTTTTCGGGGTAAAACTAAGACTTAAGTCAGTTTTAGAAAAGTTATTCAAGCTTAGGGCTTAGGAGAAAAGAGAAGAGAAGAAGGACAGAGGAAAAAAACAATGAATTTAACAAAAATGCCAAGATCGTCTAGTGAATTTGTCGGGGGTTATCCCTATGTAGGTATGTGAGATCTTTTTTTGTTGGGTTCATTCTAACACGCACAAACCTATTTAATTCAGTGAGTTTTGAATCGAGTGAATATGAAAAATTGCAGTTTTTGAAGAACCATGGTTGAATCTTGTTGGTTGAGTGGTAGCATGATTTTTTTTATTTGATTCGTGTTTCCATGTTTCCGGGCTATTTTTCGAGTCAAATCTTTTGGGTATTGAGGGTGTAAGTGATACTATGTTTTTAGGGAAATATCCATCGGGCTTTAGAAGGTTTAGAGTTGAAAATTGAGAAGAAAAGATGAAGATCCCGTCTGACAGGCCTTGGGGCTCCGCACCTGCAGAGCCCCTCAGGGTAGGCTTTGTCCGATAGGGCATGGCACGCCACGCTATCCAGAGCCTCTCATAACAACCTCTATGTGTCAGGATCTAGTGCCCCTCGCCTATTAGATTGCTAGGTTTACCGGAAGACCCCATTTTTTCGCCATCTTTTCGTACTAGTTCCTATGTGATGTATCTACAATTCTTAGTCAATTCCAACACTCTAAGATACATATAAACATCATGAAATCATCCATAAACATGAGATCATGAACCTTGAATCCATAATTCAATTCAAGGAAAGTTATATTCAAAGTCAAGGAAGTTAGAAGTCAAGTCTAAATCTATGAAGTAAGTAAAAGAAAAGTTCCATTAAGTTTCCAAGAGTCTTATTTAAAATTTTTAACCTCATTTAAGGGCTCAAGTTTCGAGTTAAAGAAAGAGTGTAAGTTGAAGTCTTTCATTCAAAGAAGTATAAGGGAACTAAGTATTACCTAAAGAGTTGATTAATATCAAAAGTTTGAAGTCAGGCAAAGTTCATTTCTTAAAAGATATAAGTTTATAAATATTTTTACATTTAAGTTAAGAGGAAATTAAGAATTCCCCAAAACAGTTACGAACAAGAAAAGGTAACATTGATTCTAAGAGAGCTTTTTTTTAAGCCAAGTGTTGAGAAATTGTCTCATCTTTAAGAAAGAAAGATTTTATAAAAGCATGACATAAAGTAAATTTTGGGAGTAGTATTGAGTACAGATGTGGGGATGAGATTTCATATGTTAAGTCTCCAAGTAAACCATGTAGACATTATGGGTATTAATGAGTCAAACTTTTTAGATGATCACGTAAGTGAAGCTACTGGATCCACTAAGTTAAGGAGTCCTTTGAAATGATAAAATATATGACAATTCAGGCGGCGTGTGCAAGACGATGTATCACCACTTAGGTTCATAGTGGTGGTTGTTTGTCATATATAAGTAAAGTTCAGTCTATTATTGCATTTATTTAATGAACTAAGTTCTTTTCTGTTTTACAAAGGATATATATATTGCATGTATTTGATTTACTTTATATACATACATTGAGTTAAGCAGTTCTTAAGTAGAGCAGGGCCAAGGTAAGTTCATCCTATTTTCATCACACTTAAGTTGTTGTTTAGCATTCCAACTCGCATACTCCTACATTCAATGTACTAATGTCAGTTGGTCTGCATCGGCTTATGATGAACACATAGGTAAGCGGAATTAACATCCGATGCATCATTGAACTAGTTTGAGCACTCAGAGCAGTGGTGAGCCTCCTTGCATTCCAGAGGATCCTTTTTATGTTGTCCAGTCTTTCTCTTTCAGAACCTTGTGGGGTTTGTCCCAACATTCATCAATGCATTTTTAAAGTCATCATAGATGGATAGTCCGTTAGTTCAATTGAGTCTCTTTTCTTTCAGATGTTATATTTTGAGACTTATGTGTCATTTTGTCAAGACGTTGATTTAAGTATTTATGAGAATGTGTCTTATTTCATCATTAAATTAAATCTTCCGCTGAGTTATATAAGCCAGGTCAAGGGTTTGCTAAAGGCCAACAATGGTCATTAGGTGCCGGCC
This sequence comes from Solanum habrochaites, assembly GCA_027704765.1. NCBI lineage: Eukaryota > Viridiplantae > Streptophyta > Magnoliopsida > Solanales > Solanaceae > Solanum > Solanum habrochaites. The sequence goes on from JAKWJA010002497.1 coordinate 58,166,914, forward strand.
ACGTCCAGGGTGTACGCTCGGGCGTGAAAAATGTGTGGTCAGTTTATTTTATAGGGATATGAGGTTGTGATGTGCATGAGTTTATTTAGTTTATAATTCCTGTGAAACCCTCAAGAAGTATTATGTTGTATGATTAGTTTCCCTTCATTGAAAAATGGTAAGAGTGAAGCATGAAGGAATTTTGAGACAGACAATTACTAAAATAAATTGAAGGTATGCATCATGTATTATGTAACTTGGAAAAATTGAGTTGTATCTAGTGAAACATGAGAGAGAGCTGGATTTGATAAAAAAAATTAAGGAGTGAACCTATTGTACTTTTTTGGTCATTATTTTCTTTGTAAGACACTTTTCACCCACCCTATAGCCGTATATAGGAAGTTTGATCCTCTATTGTTTGAGTTTTATAAGATTCTAAGAGGGGTTGTGGATGTTAATGATACTTTTTATATATTTTAGCGGAAGTGATTTAGTGGTAGGTCCATGATGTTAAATGTGTGTTAAAATTGCAGGATGTTTTCCCTTTTAGTCTTGAGTTAGGAACAAGGTTATCACAGACTTTAGTATTGAGTGAGCAATCAACTGAGTTTATACAACTAGCACATAGGCAAGTGCGTGAGTTTACTAATTTTATGCATCCGGTAATGTGTGCAATAAAGAATCAAGAAGCATTTGTCAGACCGATCAGGTTTTCTTTCTTGATGCAAGATGGAGCAGGAAAATGAAAAGTTTGAGATTGAGTGCGTGCATCATATATTTTTGACTTGCTGGAAAAAATTGGAGTTGTGTCTAAATAGACTGAAAAGTCACCCGGGTTAGGTGAACAAAGAAGGATGTGAGTCGATTGTAAACTGTTGGTCCTGGTATATTTTAATTATAAAAGAGTTAGAAATCATTTCAAAGTTGTATAAATAATAGACTGCAATGTTTTTGTCCTTATAATTAATAATAGAAGGTAGAAATAATAACTATCTTTGAAACCGTAAAAACATCCTTTGATTTAATTTGTAAATGTCTATCCTTTTAAACTATAATCAAAGTCTGCAGAAATATTGCCCGCAGAAAAAAAAAAAGATCACCAATTTTTGTTCATGCTCATGTTTCTTGTATACTTTCACCTTTAAGAGTTTTAGCTTTGAAAATTCTATTTGGCAATTCTCAAAGTTTTCCTTTCCACAATTTTATAATATCTATATTCTTCAATTGCATAATCACTAAACCGCATAATTTAAATTATTATTATTTACTTCACTAATAATTAACAATAGCTATATTTTAAAAATTATTTAAAAGATTCAAATTAATACACTTACATTGATAAAGGATCTTTCAATATTTTATAGAACTGTCCCAAAATTGAAAGACTCATTATCTATGTAAATGTATTAATTTGAAACTTTTAAATGTTATAATTTTTGTAGCTATCGTTAATTATTTGTGAAGTAATTAATAATTAATTAAAATATGCGGTTAAATGATTATGTAATGGAAGCAGGAATCTACTAGAACTTTGGGGCAAAGGAAAATTTTTAGAATTTCCTAATGGAATTTTAAATGCAAAAGCCCTTAAAGGTTAAAGGATACAACAAACTTGATCTTGAAGAGAAATTGGTGATTCTTTGTTGTACCAGACAAAGTTTCTGGAGTCTTTGAGTATATTTTCAAATAATAGAGATTTAGCTATTAAATCCAAGGATGTTGTTGCGGTTTCAAATATAGTTACTATTTTTACCTACTATCATAATAAGTACAAAAGCTCTTTATTTCAAAGATAGTATACTGAGATGCTTTCTAACTCCTTTAGAATTTTAATACTGGAACCAAAAACTTAGAATAAACTCACCTCTTTTTTTGTTTATTAAACCCGTTTGTCTTTCCAGTTCCTTCATATATAACTCCAATTTTCCAGAAAGTTAAAAAAAAACACGATGCATTCCTTCAATCTCAAGTCTTTCATTGCCTGATTAACCTTGCATCAATGAAGAGAAACTGACTGAACTACATAATATTTCTTGATGTTGTATTTCACACTTTATTGAATGCATAAACTTGATAAAGTCACGCACATTACTATCTGATAACTATATAAACTCCACTAATTGGAAACTCAATTCTAAAGCATGTTATAACCTTATCTCCAACTCAAGTAGAAAAGGGAAAACATCCTTCAATCTTAATATAAACTTAGCATCATGGATACACTACTCCATAATTGCAGCTAAACTACTATGGGAAAACTATATACAATGTATCATCAACACCCACAACTCCTCTTAGAAACCTACAAAACTCAATTTATTGAGATATGTTCCTCCGATTTTTCTGTGTCATCTTTTGGGGTCATTTCGAGAAAATGGATAAACATCTTCATCAGACAACTAACATTATCATTAATATATGTGTTTTCATTGAAGTTTCAAAGGTCCTGATAAGAAAATTCAAGTCATTTCTCAGCTTTCATGTGTAATATTTGTGTTGTCATTGTAATTGTAGAAGGATTTGTGTGTAACCTCTCTTTGCTTTGTCAAGAACACATGTCAGAGTAAAAACTATATGCAGTCAATATTCATATAGCATAATATATGCATATCCATATCGTTGTAGATTGCTTAGAACTATTCATACCATTATGATATATTACAACTTACAAATTACACCACCACATATTACAACATCCATAATTTATCTTCCATGGAATGTTGTGCTCTACATCATCTGTAGCTTTAACTAAAAATTTCCAAAGCTTGCGAATTACTGCAAATCTATGATTTAGACACACGGTGGACACTAAATTAATACTTAGCCTTGACAAACTCATCTTACATAGATGGTTGAGTTCTAAATAACAGTTAGAAAATGAGATATTTCTAGATAGCCATTTGTTTAATGGTTACTTATTTTTTAATATTATGTCAAGTTTTTAAAAGGAAAGATGGTCCTACACATATACCTACAACTCAAAATTTAGTCCCGTACAGAGGTCATATGAACAAATAATGCCTACAACTCAAAATTTATTCCCTTAATAAATAAACAGGTCCTCTCTTCCTCAGTAGTCACAAACTGCATAGCATATCTAGACAACACATCAAACATGGGCTCATAAGCAGCCACAAACATACCACCTTGCTCCAAAGAAAAGAACTCATCCTTCTTGGGATCTCTCAAATTCCTAGACACATATTTCTCTACGAACATAAAATGAAACTGGGTTCAAGTAAGTGGAGGTAAAACTGAAGACTTGCATTCCATATAAGCTCTCCACACTGCTTAGCCTTACTTTGAAGCTCAAAAGTCATGAACTCAATCCCATGATGATGGAAAATTCCTAACATATGAACCCTCTCATAGTAATCTAAAATAAATTCATATTAAAAAATTTAGTCAATATTTCATGCGCATTACCAATCATAACAGGACGCAACAAAAAAATGGAAGAAAACATCATTACTTACATTCCCTCCCATCTTGCGATAATGATAGAAATAAGACTATTATTTGGAGCTTGAGTGGCTTGAGCAGAAGGAAGCACTCCTAGTTCAACCAACCCTTTTTATAACAACATAATGTCTTGACCAAACATTAGGTGAATGGGAGGAATACATGTATTCTCAGCCTTCACCTCTTTCTCTTTTCCAACCTACTTAACATTTTCAACCTCATCGTTCTCCTCTATGCATTTATTATATACGAAAGAGGCCTCATTATAGGGAGAATTTTCGACCGATACCCCATCTATAGTAGGTGTCGCTCATCCTAGTCCTTTACCCCGAGTTATTCCTCTACCATTGCCTCAAATGCGACCTCTCGCTTTAGATTTCTCAGTTAGACCATTGATCAGAGCTATAGGCCTGACGCTTTCAAAGCTAGTGTTAACCATCTACGGACAAAAGAGTGAAGCAGGTTAGACAACAATTTGAATCGACAAATACCATAGCATGAAGAAGATAAGATAGAACAAAGAGATTTCCTAAAGTCCTATAGCCTCTCGAAGAAAGTACAAACGTCTCCCTACCATTTCTCAAGACTCTGCAAGACTCATTTTGGTACATCGAGATAAATAAACTTAGGCTCTAATACCAACATTGTCACGACCAAGAACATTGTGATTGACACCTACACTAATCCTCTAGTGGGAGAACTATTAATACAAATTATTTAACCAACTCTAATCAAATACTAAAATATTTAAGTTACGAATCAAGTTAAATAGCTAAAAATTATAGTTTCATAAACTTCCAAAAGATCTAAAAACTAAACAAATGGGGAAATACGCCTAGAACTTGAAAGTTAATGAACCAAAACTCTAACAAGACCCATAAGTCTAAATAAGAAGGGTAACAATCCAAAACTAATGCACAAATAGCTAACTGGAAAGTCCAAGTCCAAAATGATAGAAACTGATAAAAGAGAAACCATGGCAGCTCGTAAGAACTGGCCCACCCTTGAATTGGATCGGCAAATCACTAATCTTTTAAGCGAGGCCTATAAATAATCACTTAAAGATTCCCTATACTCAATAAAGAAAGAGCAAGTGATGTATGAGTACACAACCACAATGTTGTGGTAGGATCACACGATTATCCCATTAAAAGAAACATATATAAGTTAATACAACAACATAAAAAATGCATACAACGAACATATAAAATATCCTCATCATTTACGAACAAAGAAACATTTCACAACTATCAAATTAAAAAATTATATTATGTAATTAGTCCTCTCATGCAACCCAAACTCAAACTGTTAGCATGCCAGAACGTGGTACCCAATCAATTTTTAATGCTAGAACGTGACAAATGATCCCATAATTATGTCGGGAACGTGGCAACAAATCCAGGTAATGTGTCAGAATGCAACACCTGATGCATTCAGCAAAACACAATCACAATCACAAATATATTCTCAAGATTATACAATCAAATCATGATTCATGGATTTCATCATTCATCTATTTCATTTACAACAAGTATGATCAATAATGCAACATTAGCATACAAATGATGTATCATAATGAAGCAAGAACAAACATGTATCACACAATTCTATAATCACAACCATTTCTTACCTCGATCAAATAATGAATCCCCTAAGAAACTTGAGTTTTTCCTTTTTGGATTTGTGCCGTTTGTATTTGGTCTACAAACGATCATTACAAGAACGAAAAGCCATAAACAACAATTAATATCCAATTATTAAAATCGATCAACCCTAGAGTGTACTCATGATCCCCATGTCCATATTAGGATTTCTTCGCCAGATTAATGCCATATCTAACTCTTCCTTATCGATAATACCTATTAGATTTATCTGGTACGGATCAAGAAATGCATCTAGGGAGTTCAAAATGTTCATTGCGACTCACGAACGCTGATATCTTCAGAAACCATTGGTTTGTTTCCTTATCTCTCGTTTTGAGAGATTGCAAACTAAACTTTTTTGGGGGTTTATTTATGACTTTAAGTAGCGTCAGCCCTGCCACGACGGCACCCACCCCGCTACAGCAGCGCTGCCCTGGCAACTGAAATCCTTCTTCAGATGATTTAGCCGAAATAGTGAGCCATTTTAACATTCCAAGACATTTCAAAACACACCTTTAGTCAATGACATTCAAAAACAACCCATTCACACCAAGATCGATTTCAGAAGTTCTACTTGCCCGAATTCGATTCCGTAAAGTCATAGGGATTTCTTAACAAGTTATCTAGCTACTCATGTGGTTAGATTCATAATTATATTTACCAATTATTACTATATAATGTTATACTTTAATTACTCAAATTTCATCCGTATCTGGATTATGTTTCAAAATTCCAAGTCACTTCAAAAAATTTTTTTGACCCAAAATTTTTCCCTGTCATCTTTTTTATCATGGTGGAATCTAGTCATCTAATTTACCCATCACTCGTCCCCGAGTGACAAACTTAGGAAAAATAGGCCGTGGAAGGAAATGAGTAGTACTTGAATCGACAAATAATTAGAGATACAAGTCTCAGAAGTCCTTCTAGGTTTCTTAAGTAGCTTCAAGAAATTCAGGATTTCACCAAGAAAATAGTTCTGTTAAGTAGTTAAGCATCCATAGTTTTGGACTTATTTTCTCACAAGCTAATTATAAGTTTCTTTTACGAATTTTATCCACGAGGTCCTTGAGTTGAGTCGGGCATGCCAATAATTTCACTTGGACCCTATGAGTCGAGGAGCTTTAAGACAATCCAACTACCATCTTTGTTTGAGAATTCAAAATTTCATTTAAACTTCGATTGAAAATAATATAATAATAAACCAGTAGTCTTTTTCTGCTTCTATATATATCAAAACAAATTTTTAGTGATACTACCTCTTAATTTTAAATAATCTATCCAGAATCAGTTTGTTTGGTTGTAAATAAATTTCCTTAAAAGATAGCAAAATGGTAAAATTTGCCTCTAAAAAACTTCTCCAACGCTAGTTTCTAATGAGGAAAATTATTTGCTAATCATATGGACGGTGTCTTTGTCGTCATATATTAAAAGAATTTTTTATTCTAGCTTATCAACAGAAAAAATAGGTTGATTCTTGGCATTGACCCGACGTAAAGATCTTGTTGTTTCGTAGTGGCCTATATGTTTTGATTTTGAATCAATCCTTCAAGCATATGCATTAAGCATAAATTACATGTACTAGGATGACAATGAAATCTCCATTAACTTTTCACTCCCCCTGCTCCAATTTGTTTGACTTACTTTCATTTTTACTTAATACTAAAACTAATGACACATTTCTATGTTAAGTAACAAGTTAACTATAAAATTTTTATTTTACTGTTAATGAAATTAGTTACTGTCACACAAATATCTATCATTTGTTTGGACAAGTTTTAAAAATCATCTTCCTTTATTTTATAAACTTCCTGTCAAATCAAACTACCTCAAAAAAGTTTACTATGTATGAGGCATATGTAGAACGTGGCAGACATGTCACACCTCGAGCCTACACCCTGAATGTGGTCGACACATAGTGACCATATATGGCCTTGAGGGAATCCTTGCTCTAACTTACCTAACTCAATGGAAGACTTAAACATGAGATATAGCTCACAAAAATAAGTTAATGTAATAATTAGCCAAAATGTAAACTCGATGTCTTAGTCAATTACAAGTGAAAGGAAAAGACTAGAAACACTACTACCATCTGCCTAAGAAACCTCTAAAATAAAGATGGATGTTGGGGCATGACCCCTAGTCATCCTAACAACTGAATACTAAAGCAAGTAACTAAAAGCTTAATATGTCCTCTGGAATAACTGGAGGCTCACGAACTGACTCTGAGTTCCTCACCGAAAAATGGGTTGTCACCGAATGCTATCCTAGTTTACTCGCTGTATGTCATCATATGCAATGCAGGAACCACAACATTAGTGCATTGATGTACCAGTATGCGAGTTGGAAGCCTAACATAGTTAAACTTGAAAAGGAGTAATAAGAAACACTTACCTTGACTCTCCTCAACTCATGAACAAATTCCCTCATTCAATATAATGCAATTTAAAAGTAAGTGAAATATAAAGAAAACTATCTGAAACATGATGAAATCACTGAATGTATGCAACATACAATTTAATTCTAAGAATTATATAAAATACAAATGAACTTATGTATATAAAAGTACGATAACTTATGTGAGAGTTTCTCTAACCGACAACCAATACTTAAGAGCTATAATGATAGTGCAACGATCTACCTCATGGTTCCAGCGATCCTATACCCGCCCAAAAAGGTATAATACCTTAACTTTCTAATGGATGCACTAGTCTACTGTGAAAGGGGTTCATCTAAAAAGTTTTAACCTTCTCTACCCGTGGTGGCTAGATGGTTTAGGGGGTTATTTAATTGTCTGAACTCTCCCACATACTGATGCTCAATACTACTCCCAAAATATATTGGCTTCAATGTTTTAAAAATATACTGAATATGCTGGTTTGTAGAGTAGTGCTCACAACTTACTCCAGAAGAAGCCTATCTCTTGGAAATCATAGTTCCTTTGTTCTTCTTTTAGAAAGATTTAGTTCCTTCCTGAAACTTACCCTAAGGCTTTTGGGAAATAAAAGTTTCTCACTATAATAATGTTATAACATTTTAATTCCTCTTTGGGAAATACTTAGTCCCCATATACTTTGGAAGGAAAGACTTCAACTTACTCTTAACTTACTTGAACTTGAGTCTTAAATAAATTTTTATTGTTAAATAAGAACTCTTGAAACCTTTAAGTACTTTACTTTAACTTACTACTTGCTATTGCATTTCTTTTAAACTTCCTTGACTTTGCCTATCCTCCTTAAATGAATTTTTATTCAGGTTATAATTTGGGTTATTTGATGAATCTAGGTGTTTAGAAATCATTTGAAGTAATAAGAATCATTGGACGATGTTAATGTACCTTGAAAATACTTAAAAGGATTAAACTACGAAAACTAGACGAAAAAGGTTGGGTTGGGCGTAGTGGTGGCACGCCGCACAAACCTCATTTGAGTGAGGTTTGGTTATGGCACACAGGTGTGGCGGCGTGCCAGGCATGAGTTGACTGAGGCCAACTTCTGGTGCACTGCAGGAACGACATGCCTGCTTGCCCAGGTGCGTCTGACGGATTTTTCTACTCATTTTCATATGTCAAAACGCCTAAACCTCCATAGATTTATCCCCAAACCTTAGGATCATAAATACTATCAATACACAACATATCTAACTCAAAAATGACATTAAAAACTACTAATCAATATTAGTGGGTATTCAATCAACTCAACCAAAAGGGATTCGACAAGATTTATCAAGAATTCACTTTAAAACATATACAAAAACTCCAAAACTATAAAACTGAAGCAATATTGATGTGTCGATGAATTAATCCAACACAAAAAATCTCAAATAGCTCAATAGGGATCACCCCTGAATAATTCCACTAGAATCTATTGGCGTTCTTGGCGAAATTTTTCTCTTTCTCCCTTCTTCTTCTTCTCTTTTCCTTTCTCCCAAGTCCTAAGAATGAAAATACTTTTTCAAATATTACCAAAACTATTTTTACACCAATTAAACCATTAAAAGGATTTAGGGATGAAATGGGTAAAAAGACTACTTTTCCCTTACTAAAATCTGGAATTGGACTTCCCTTACTTCAATGCCCAACTTTAGAAAGGCGTATCTCACTCTAAAGATGTCAAATTTTTTAAAACTTTAAGCCGTTGGAAAGATTTTTTTGACGGATTTCCAATCATAACACCAACAACCTCTAACTTATCCTCAGCTAGAAGTTATGATCGTTTTAAAATGACCAAATCTCACTATTTCCAATAAGGAAATTTTCCAGATTTTCGCTTTTCTTTCCCAAAGTGATAAATTTTAGGTTTTTAGGTCATTACAAGCTATTTCGAATTACGAGATGTTCCAATATCTCCCCCTTGGTAACATTCAGCCTCCAATGAAACTTCTTTCACTAAGCTAGGAATAATAACAATAGTAGCACTCAACAACAAAAGCAAGTAACAACATGCTTACACATGGTTTATAAAGTAATGAGAAGAGAATCAATACCTTGATCGATATTTCGTCTAGATTCAAATAGAGATGGATATCTCTTATGCATATCCTCTTAAGCTTCCCAAGTTGCTTTTTAAACAAATTGGTTCCTCCAACGGACCTTAACTATTACAACTTCCTTTGTTCTCAACATGCCAACTTGACGATTCGAGGGGATAATAAAGGGTGTGGAAAGGATTCTACACCGGAATCTCTTGAAAGGATAAGCCGATCCTTAATCCTAACATTTTCATTGTTACAATCAATACAGATCACCCATGCACCTTTTCAACATGAAACATGAAATACCATATGAGTGATTTCTAATTTCTTGTTTGTAGCCCAAATCATAAGCTACACTGCCTACTCACTTGAATATCCTATAGATCCAATACACGGGGACTAAGTTTCCTCTTCTGAAAAAACCTCATGAAAACCTTTCATGGGTGAACATTCAGACATACCCTTCTCCACTCAACCTCCAACGTGTTAGGATCGAATTCACCTCCACACACACTAGATGCATGAAGAACAAAGGAACTTTCAGAGAAAGAGATGAGAGATCTAGAGAGAGAAAGGAAAATCCAATATTTCCGTGGTAACACCCCATGATTAACTTCCACGGCGTGAGGTAATTTATATTAATAATCAAGTATTTTTGGTTACAAGAATAAATATGAAAACCTAAAATTATTAGGCTCCACTACCTAACAATGCTCCCACTTGAGACTGACTCAGTCATCAACAAAATACATTCTCGACACTAATCTCTTCATCATCAACATCTTTCCCGCACCGCCACATCTGTAGAAACAACTAACAGAAGACAAACCAAGGTTTTACATAACCTTTATTCCCTACATCAACCTTTTCATCAACTGTCATGCCGGTTTCTTTGCACCCTCTATCTTCTCCAAGCATCCATTATAACAATTCCTCCCTGCCCTGCGAGTGAAATGGTATCGCCTTCTGATGTGCTTTGTCTTCGAATGATGAATGGATTTTTCACCAACTTATTGCACTCTGGCAATCTGAATAATGATCTTCTCGCTCTGCTTCTTGCCCAACTCCTCAAGATAATCTCCAGGCCATATCACTCTTTCCCCAGTTCAGCTATGCCACATTCTCATCTTCATAGATAAGAGAAACACCTTCTTGAAGTCTGGACATCCACTCCTGTTGTTCACCTATGGTGAAAATGTACCGGATGTACTCTTGTCGTGTTCAACATCCCCACCAAGATCAGCATCCCCCAAAACCCTGTAGAGTCACATTCCTTTTCCAAACAAAGTGAAATACTTGATGGTACCTCTCAGATATCTCAGAGCCACTTCAAAGATCCCAATGCTATTTCCGGGTTCTCTATGTACCCTGCAACAACTCCCACTGCATGTTCTATAGCAGGTCTATTGCAACCATAACATACATCAAACTACCACTTCTGTAAGTCATATGAACAAGTGCCATGTGATAGACTCTCCTCGGCAGTCTTGGGTGCGCTCCGTTGACAATTTAAAGTGCATTGTTCCAATGGATTATCTGGGTTTCGCATCATTAACCCTAATCTTCTCAACACCTTCTCAATGTACAACTCCTAGATAGATTTAAAGTCCGCAGATCTATCCCGAGAAATTTCAATCCCAAAATTTGTTTTGTCTGGACCCAAATCTTTCATCTCAATGCTGCCGGCAACCTTTGTCCTTAGATTGTTAATCTCCCTTCATAATGAGATCTTGCATCACATATCATCAATATACAAGAGTAAAAGACATTGAATCAGTGTATTTTCCTTGAAGTAACACAAGGATCCTTTTCAGCTTGCAGAAGTTACACTCTTGGTCATGATGGAGTCAAACTCTTGTACCACTGCCTTGTGCTTTCTTTAGTCCATACAAGCTTCCTGGTGAGCTGCACACCATGTGTTCCTTGCCTGGACCACAAATACTTCTGGTTGCTTCATATAGATCTCTTTGGTCCAGATCTCCATGTAAAACGTTATTTTTACATTCTTTGCTCTGATGCAAATTCTCGATGCAACACACTCACAGAATTCGAATAGAATTTAAATTCACAACAGAGAGAATATTTCAGCATAATCAATACCTTTCTTTGTGAATATCCCTTTAAACCACTAAACGAGCCCCCTTGAACCTTCTTTTTTCCATCTGGTTCATCTTGATTCTGACCACCCACTTGTTCGGGCAAGACGTCTCTGCCTGCATGTACTCAGTAACAACCATGTGTCATTCTTCTCAACAACCTCAATCTCATCATCCATGTCTTGCTCCACTTGATCGAATCCTCCACCTGTAGGGCCCAATCATATGTACTCTGGTTCCACCACTCATCAGTCAGCAAAAGAAGTTGTAATTTTTGGAAAAAGGTGAATACCTACTAGTTGCGGCCCTGATGGATCTGGATGATCTCCTTAACACCTGCTCAGGTTTACTTGCTCCACTTTAGATTCTTTAGTAGGAGTTGGTTGAGTATTTGCGTCAACACTCTGGGGTTACTCTTCTCCAACTCAACCTCAACTCCCACTTGCTTTCTATCTCTAGAATCTTCTGCTTCTCCCTGTTCTTGTACAGACAGACTCATCAAATTTCACGTCACCTACTTATTATGATCTTTCTATTCTTGTCATCCCAAATCTGTAACCAAACCAATCAGAACCATAGCCTATTAAGAACACTTCAAATCCTTGGCATCAAGCTTGTCTCTCTTTTCTTTGATCAACATGAACAGAAGCAGTGCAAACCAAAAGTCCTCAAGTGTGAGTACTTGAGTTCTTTTCCTCTCCACACCTCCTTTAGAATCTTGAACCCTACAACTGATGGTACCCTGTTGAATCAAGTATGCAGTTGTGCCACAATATCCGCCCAAAGTGTTTTTTGGTGCAGCCCACAGTGTAACCTCCTACCCTTGCACGCTCATTCAATGTTGGTTCATCCTCTCAACAATTCCATTCTGCTTTCGCCTTACCGGACTTGTTCTCATCATTCTGATTCCTTCAGCTGCACAAATTCCTGGAACTCTGATTTGTCATACTCCCTCCATTGTCAAGACCTAGGCATTTGAAGTTTCAAACCGGTCTTATCTCAACTCAGATTTCCACTTCTTGAAAGTTGCAAACACATCTTAATTATGCTTCAGAAGTAAACCATACCATTTCTGCGGAAAGTCATCAATGAAGGTGACATAGAATCTGGATCCTCCAAGTGATGAATACCGGAGATGGCCCCCAAACATCTGTATGTACCATTTCCAACCGCACTTTCGTTGGCTCTCTAGGAGTTTTGTGCAGCTACTCTTTTCTGTTTTGCCCATAAACATCTCTCTCAAAGACCCATATAAACAGACTTCAACCTCTATGCCTCTTTTTGCAACCACCATCTTCATTCCTTTAATACTCATGTGTCCAAGTCTGTTGTGCCTACAAACATGAACCGGAAACACCTTCAACAACAGCTGCCATGTTTTTTACACCCTTTAGTGTGTTACAAGTTTCAAGATTTGGTGCCACGCTCCTACCATAGCACCTTTCACGCTCTTCAACGACCTTTTCCCAACTCGTTGCACATCCCCGTGCTATCCAACTGACCAACAGAGATCAGATTTTTTCTTGATCCCAGGAATATATCTGACATCCTCCAAGTCCACTGGTTTCCACGCTGGGAGGGGGTTGGGTTGGGCTTTGATGCAATTTCCCTCTTTCCTTAAATATCTAAGGCCTTTATTGTTGCAAGTATACTTTCCAAATTTCCGATTTGAAGTTTTTGGAACCACTCCTTGCTTGTAGACAATGGAAGAGGCCCAAATGTTCAAATAATCTCATGATTCAACCGGGGCTTTCACACTAAGGATAGAGCATCCTAATTCCTCTGCTGAATTTTACAGATCATTGTCATCTCCAAATTTCTGATTCGTTTTGTCTTGGCTTTGTACAGTTCGTCCGAAAGTGCCCTTTTTCTCCACTTTCTACAGTCAGTTTGATCTGTTTCAGTGAATTTTCCTCTATTCTTTGGTCATTTTGATTGACCATGTTGATTTTTGCTTTTGTCTTACATCTCCCCCTTCGATTCAACGTTGGAGCACTTCCGATAATCTCCCCTTCCTCGTTTGTGAATAGTTTCGCTAAGACAAATCACAAATTCTCCAACTTAAAGTTTCTCAGATCCACGGAAGTGCTACTCGCAGCAACAATAGTATCCCAAGACTCTGGCAATATGAATCAACTCAACGCCTTAATTTCAGCTTCGAATTAATAGACCACACAATTAAGTTGACTCACAATCATATTGAACTCGTTATATGCAAAAAGGTCCAGTTTTCAGACATCTGTAAATTGAACAATCTACTGGCATCCATTCTTATCTGTTCAAGCCGATATTTTTCAGAACATGTTTGACAGTGCCGTCACAGATCGGACGTAGTCTTCTCTTCACGAGGTTGAACCCACGTTTCCTGACAAAGACCACCAATAAACCCTAGAGCCTGGCGATCCGTAAGTGTCCCCCCCCCCAAACTTTGTTTCTCCTCCGTCATGGATTCCGGTCTTCACCCCGTCAACGTTAGTTGCCCGATCTTCTCTTTTTTCTTCTGGTACAGATCATCTTCGATCTGCATCTTCCAGAAACTAAAATTGGATCCATCAAACTTCTCGATTCCAAGCTTCTAACTATCCATCTTTTGTGATCGTGTTGAAACTCCTTAGCTCTGATACCAGTTGTTAATATTGAATTCACTCACACACACTAGATGAATGAAGAACACATGAACTTTCAATAGAAATAGACGAGAGATCTAGAGAGAGAAAGAGAAAACCCAATATTTCATGGTAACACCCCGTGAGTAAATTTCCACGGCGGTGAGATATATTTATATTAATAAATCATAGTTCTTTTGGTTACAAAGAATAAATAGGAAAACCTAAAATTAATCAGGCTCCACTACCTAACACAACGGCCTTCTCTTAACATTTAAGTAGGATTTCTGACGACTTTGTGCCATTTTCAATATCTCTTGGATCACCTTCACCTTTCCATGGCTTGGTGAACTAAAATAGATTTCCTACAACCCCGATTCACCACTTCAACGCACCAAGTAGGTATTTACCTCTGTACCACTACTGAGTTTCCATATGGATCTATTATGCTAAATGGGTAACTATTGTTGTAAGACCCCAATGAGAGGTAGGTCATCAATCCCAATTTCCTTGGAAATCAGTCCCAAAAGATCTAAACATATCTTCTAAGGTCAGGATAGTCCATTCCCTCTTGTCCATCCGTCCGAGGATGAAAAATATGCTTAAGTTCACCTTGACTCAAACCGTGAAGAACGACTTCCAACTGTGTCAGTGATTGTACACCTCTATTTGAAATGTGAAAATATGACAGCGAAGTCTCCCACCTCCTTAATGTATAACTCTGTATAATCCTCTACAAAATGAGTGGCCTTCATCGGCAAGAAATGTACTATTTTTTTCATTCTATCGACAATTACCCAAATCTAATCATGTTGTCTATGATACCTTGGCTACCCTATAATGAATTCTATGTTGATCATCTCCCACTTCCATTCTAGAATTTCTATATATTGAGACAAAGATCTATGAATTTATTGCTCTACATTCACTTATTGGAAAATCCGGCATTTGGCAACAAACTCTGCAATACCCTATTTCATGTCTTCCCACCAATAAATCTCTTTCAAATTGCAGTACATATTTGTGGAACTTGGATGAATGGAATACATCGATCTATGAGCTTCCTCTATGATCTAGGAGTCCATCCACCCTAGGTACACAAAACCTACCTTGATACTTCAGCACATCATCTCCCCTTTGTTGAAAAGCCATAACTTTTTACATATGAACATTTGCCTTCAAGTAAAGAAAAATGAGGTCTTGGTCATGCTTCTCTTTCACTTTTGACACTAGTGATGACTCAGCCCCATTGTTCACTACTATTCATCCTTTTATGTAATCAATATGTTTGACTCTCATGCGTGCAAGTCTGTGCATATCTTTGGCTAGCTCCCTCTTTTCTTAAACGCGGGCAATACACCCATGGATAACCTTCTTTATGCATCAGCAACCACATTATCCTTACCTGGGTGGTAGAGAATACTCATTTCGTAATCCTTCAGTAATTCTAACCACCTCCTCTGTCAGAGAACGGCCTCTTTCTGGGTGAACTAATATTGTAAGATCTTGTGGTCGGTGAATAATTCCACATGAACACCATAAAAGTAGTGACACCATATTTTTAAGGCGAATATTACCACAGCCACCTCTATGTCATGGGTTAGATAATTCTTCTCGTGAACCTTTAACTGTCAGGACGCACAAGTTATAACCTAGTCATTCTGCATAAACACGCAGACCAAACCAACACTTGATGCATCATAGTACACCACAAAATATTGAGCTCCCTATGGTAAGGTCAAAACCGGAGCAGTAGTCAACCTCTTTTTCAACTCTTGAAAGCTTTCTCACAAGTTTCAGACCATTGAAACTTAGTTATTTTCTGAGTTAAGTTGGTCAAAGGAGACGAGATAGATTAGAATCCTTAACAAATCTACTGTAGTAGCCATCCAAACCAAAAAAATTCCTTTTATCTGTTGGAGATGTGGGTCTAGGTAATCTTTCAACTACTTCTATCTTTTGGGTATCAACTCTAATTCCATCACCAACAAACAATGTTGCCCAAGAATGCCACAAACTTAAGCGAAAACTCACACTTGGAGAACTTTTCATATAACTCCTTATCTTTCAAAGTCTGAAGAACTATTTGGAAGTGACTAGCTTAATCTTCTTCATTTTTTGAATTGATTAGTATGTCATCAATGAAGACGAGATAACATACATATCTAAATAAGGTTTGAAGACTCTTTTCAGAAGATGCATAAACGCTTATGGTGCATTGGTCAACCCAAATGAAATGACTAAAAACTCATAATGC
This sequence comes from Solanum habrochaites, assembly GCA_027704765.1. Classification (NCBI taxonomy): domain Eukaryota; kingdom Viridiplantae; phylum Streptophyta; class Magnoliopsida; order Solanales; family Solanaceae; genus Solanum; species Solanum habrochaites. The sequence continues at coordinate 58,183,427 of JAKWJA010002497.1, forward strand.
TCATTTCTAGCTTTACAAAGTGTCTTTGAAATATCACATCCCTAATTTTAAACTGATGCTAGCCTAATTTGAATCAATTTTCAAGAACGAGGAAGCACTCTGAAGATGGTCAAAAAGGTCATCTATCCTAGGAAAAGAATACTTATTCTTTATTGTAACCTTATTCAATTTGTGGTAGTCTATACACATCCTAAGGGTACCGTCCTTCTTTCTCACAAATAAGACCGGAGCAACACAAGGTGAGACACTTGGTCGGATAAAACCTTTATCTAAAAGATATTTCATCTGTTCTTTCAATTTTCTTAACTATGCTGGTTCCATTCTATATAGAATAATAGAGATAGGCCAATTATATGGAAGGATCTATACCGAAGTCTATCTCTCTCAGGAGGGACTCTGGGAAGATCATCTGGAAAGTGTGCTGGAAACTCTTTCACTACTGGACTGACATAGTAGAAGGTATCTCAACATTAGAGTCATTTACTCGGATTAAGTGATAGATGCACCCCTTAGAAACTAACTTTCTTGCCTTAAGATACGAAATGAATTGAACCTTAGGCATTGCTGCACTGTTTTTCTGCTCTAAGACTGGCTCATTTGGAAACTGTAACTTGACTACCCGAGTCCTACATCAATTGAGGCATAACAGGCATAAAACAAGTCCATACAAAGAATGACATCAAAGTCTACCGTGTCTAACTCAACTAAGTTAGCCATGGTATTCTTATGACTGACGGAAATGGGACAGTCATGATAAGTTCTTTCTGCTAGAATGGATTCACCAACAGGTGTGGAAACACTAAATGGTTCACTAAGTTTCTCACCCATAATATCAAAATTCATAGAAAAAGTAGAGTTACAAAAGATAAACTCGCTCCTGGGTCTAGCAATGCATAATAAGTATAGTCAAAGACTTGAACCATACTAGTGACAACGTCTGGCTAATTCTCATAATCTTGGCGATTGTTGAGAGAATACAAGCGGTTTCTGGTGGAGCAACTGATGAAGAGTGAGATTTGTTTCCCCCATTACAACCAACTTGCTTGTTCTTTTGACACTCTCTCATGAAAGGCCGAGTCTGACAACAAAGCAACCCGTGAAGCCTTCACGACAAACATTGAAGTAATTTCTACCACACTTCGTGCAGGCAGGAGGCTTAGTACCTAGATGCGCCACACTACCCCGTGAATATGCAGGCTTAGCTCGGGAGTTCCGGCCATGATGCTCAATCTGTCTCTGGGCGAAGGTGCACTAGTAGATGATGGTGCTGGCCCCTTCTGTTTCTAAACTGTGGCTGATTCGACCCACTTTTTTACATCCCAGACTCATTAATATTCTTATCTTTCTTTTTTACTCTTCTTGGTCCCTCATCTTTTCTTTCTATCCCCTATTGTACGTAGATCATCAACCTCAAAATGTGTATGTCTCCAATAAGCACTAAAACCCGACTCTGTTTTCTTTAAGAGAGACCTAATCCGAAAATGAGCAAACTCATCCTATTCCTCATGTCCTTAATTATCTTCGAAGCATAACGAGATAGTTGGGTGAATTTCAACCCATACTCATGCACACTAAGTGAGTCCTGGTTAAGGGTGAGGAACTCACGAACCTTGGCCTCTCTCAGTTCTTGGGGAAAGAAACGCCCTAAGAAGGCCTCCTCAAAACAAGTCCAACCCGCAAGTGGTCCATCTTCATATCTACCCTCTTTCAACTAATCAAACTAAGTTCTAGCAATGCCCTTGAGTTGAGAAGAAGCTAGCTCAACTCTCTTAGTGCCCACAACATGCATCACCTCAAACACATTTTTCAGTTCCTCAATGAAGTTCTCTAGATCCTCAGTAATGCTCGAACCAGTGAAACTTGAGGGATTCATCCTCGAGAATTCCCGAATTCTCAAAGTGTCAACCACTTCTTGTCAAGCTCCTCTTTTTTGACCAACTTGGTTAGTCACAACTTGACTCAGCATTCTAATAGCTTCACGAAATTCAGTGTCGGTAATTTCCTCTTGATGTTACACTTCATATGCAATGGGTAATTCCTATTCTTGAGGTTCAACATTCCTCCTAGCTGGATGACCTCTTACTGCTCTTCCTGGAGGCATGCTTACCTAAAATAGGCACAACCATGCCTTAGAGATATACTTTTAGAGATAAACATTAACTCACAAAAAAGAATATGAAATAGGTGAGAAATTCCTATATATTATAGCATCCTAATCATAGATGTGGCGCCCTTCACACCGTTTACTAAGACTCAACAGACACGTCTTCATAGACACTCTAGAACTCTCGAACTCTATGTTGTAATACCATGTTTATAACACCCAAGACTACACCCTGGACGAGGTAGGCACCTAATGACCATTGTTGGCCTTGAGCAAACCCTTGGCTTGGCTATCCTAACTCAGCAGAAGACTTAAAAATGAGATATAACTCAAGATATTATCTTTAAAATAATAATTATCAAAAATAAAAACCTAATCTCTTAGTCAAGTACAAGTTAAAGGAAAGACTAAGAAAACTGCTACCATATGTCTATAAACCCTCTTAAATCAAGATGGATATTAGGACGGGTCCCCTAATCATCCTAACAACTAAATACTACAGCAAGTAACTAAAAGCTAACGATTTTATCTAGAATGAAGGGATGATTACCAACTGACTCTGAGCATCTCACTGGATCAACAGTGAACTGAATGTTGATCCTAGTTAACTGCGTCTGAATCATAATACGATGCAAGTCAACTGGCATAAGTACATTGAATGTACGAGTATGCGAGTTGAAATGCTAGCAACACTTATGTTTTAAAAGGATTAAGAATGAATACTTACCTTGGCTCTGCTTAACTCAATAATAACTTAACTCATTCAATAGGATGCAATTTTAAAAGTAAGTGCAATATAAAGAAAACTGTCTGAAACATGTTGAAATAATTAAATGTATGCAAGATACTATTTAACTACGAGATGTATATAAAATACCAATAAAATGACGTATATAAAAATACGACAACTTCTATGAGAATTTTTCTAATCGACAACCATCACTTTAGAGCTACAATGATGATACAACCATCTATTTTATGGTGCCACCGCATCCTATATCCGGCCAAAGGTATAATATCTAAACTGCCTAATGGAAGTACTAGTCTACTGTGAAAATAGTTAATCTAAAAAGTATGAACTTTTTGTACCCATGATGGTTACCTGGTTTATAGGGGTTGTGAGTTCTGTGAACTCTCCCCAATATTGGTGCTCAATACTACTCCCAAAATATGTTGGCTCTTGTGTTATAAAAACATATTGAATCTGTGGTTTTGAGATTAGTGCTCAAAACACTTAGTTTAAGGCTGTCTTGGGAATCATTGTTTCCCTGCTTGCTTCTTTTAGAAAGCTTTAGTTTCTTTTTGAAAACTTGTCCTTAGGCTCTTTGGAAATAAAAGTTTCCTTACTAGTTAAATGTTGTAACATTTTAAGTCTCCTTGGGAAAACTTAGTCCCCATATACCTTTGAAGGAAAGAACTTCAACTTACGCTTTACTTATCTTGAACTTGCTTATTAAAACAAAGTTTAAATGTTTAAATAAGACTCTTGAAAACCTTTAGAACTTTACTTTAACTTACTTTTTAGCTTTAGGCTTGAATTCTTAACTTTCTAGACTTTGACCTTTAATTTGCTTAGATTGTATTATAGATTCAAGGTTATAATTTGAGTTCTTCGAGGAATTCTAGGTGTTTAGAAATCATTTGAAGTAATTATAATTATTTGAAGATTGTAATGTATCTTGGAATAACTTAAAATGACTAAACTACAAAAAATAGACGAAAAACACCAGGTTGCGCATAATAGTGGCTTGCCGCACCAGCCTCAGTTGTTTTAGGCTTGGTTATGGCGCACTGGTGGCGTACCACACCAGTCTTCCGTTGATTCAGGCAAACTTATGGCGCACTGCAGGCGCGACTTGCCTAGATTGCTCAACTACGTCTGACAGATTTTTTAACTCGTTTTCAAATCTCAAACACCTAAACCCCATAGTTCTCTCCCCAAAACGTTAGGATCATCAACACTATCAATACCCAACAGATCTAACTCAAAAACGACATTGAAAATTACTATCAACATCAATGGGTATTCAATTAACTCAATTAAAAAGGATTTGACATGATTTTTCATTAACTCACTTTAAAATCAAATGAACAACTCCAAAACTACAAAATTGAAGAAATATTGATGTGTGGATAAATTAATCCAACACAAAATATCTCACATACCTCAACAGGTATCACCCCGACAATTCCACTAGAATCTTTTGGCGTTCTTGGTGAAATCTTTCTCTTTCTCCCTTCTTCTTCTTCTTCTTCTCTTCTCTTTTTTTCCAAGCCCTAAACGTGAAAATACTTGTTCTAATCTGAAAAATTCTTGTTTTTATCCAATTAAACCCTTAAAATTATTTACGGAAGAAATGGGTAAAAAACTACTTTGCCCTTATTGAATTTGAAATTGGACTTCCCTTACTTCAACAACCCAGCTTCTGAAAGACGTATCTCCCAAATACGATATAAAAATTGTGAAAACCTGGCATCGTTGGAAATTTATTTTTGAGGGATTCCCAACCATAACCGGTTGTGGGCGAGGAGGGATTCGAACCCCCGACACTGTGGTTCGTAGCCACGTGCTCTAATCCTCTAAGCTACAGGCCCCACCCCGTCTCCACTGGATCTGTTGTTGCTCTTCCTAAAAGTTTTTTTCGTAATCCTGCTGTTCCATTAAATGTGGATCTCTTCTCCTTTTGTTTTTGGGTGCAGGTCCTACCCGAATAGTAACTATTTCTTTCTCTGTTCCTTTTTTCTTTTGCTTTTCTTGGGGTTGATTGAAGTCTGAGATCAGCCAAAGACTAAGGCCGAGCAACTAGCTGCTGCAGGATTGGACGTCTATCTATCTCACCACGCTCCCCTACTCCTATAAAGGCCGGCCAAGAACTACCTTAAACTCATTCTGAGCTAGAAGTTATGGTGATTTTTAAATGACCAAATCTCTCTATTTAAAATTAGGAAATTTTCCAGATTTTCTTTTTTCTTTTCAAAAGTGATAAATTTTAGTTTCTTAGCTAATTCCTATATATTTCAAATTAAAAGATTTTACAAGAAAAAAATTGTATCATTACTCAACATATACTTTGCGAAGTGCATAATTGGTTTCCATTTCATAAGATGGTCAAAACTATCTTTCCCCCTCTTACCTTATAAAGATTTTTCCCTCCTTTCTTAACTTTTACATTAGAATATATTTATTGTATTTTTCTACAAGAATCATGATAGGGAGGATTTTTCAATTCATTTTGCTTGCATAGAGGTAGAGGGAGGAAGGGATATAAGGGATAGTAGGGCAGACTTAATAGGAAACGCAGGGAGTGGTGGGGAAAGGGATGTTGACAATTTCACTAGTTTTACAAAATATAGTTGTTGACTCCTTCATTGGAGACTCTACAACATATATATCATTTCCTTACACATATCAGATCTCAAACTCAATTAACTCTTTCTGCTCCCAACTTCCAATAGGATATCAGTTACACCATAATAAAACATCAAACACAAGTTTAATGATTATGCCGTTGATGTGAAGGTGTAAAAATATGAAATCATCTTTCTTTATTTGTCAACTTTATTTTTTTCTTCGTGAGTATGTTTTACGGCGGAGAAACCCTCGTCCTTCAAGGTAGTTCCATCATGTCATCAAAGAATCAACAAAATCAGCCAAAACCTGATTAATCCAATTAACCTTCAGAGTATCCTCTTTGGAGAATTGATTGCTCTATTGTCAGAAAAAAATTCTATTTCCAAAAATGGTAACAGAGCGTTATATCCGAATCGGTGGGAGTTTATATCCAAATCGGGGACACCCAACATCTTTATGGGAAATAGGAAGCACAGACCATCCTTACATGTAGAGGTTGGTAAATAAGTTAAACTCAATTATTAATGATATATGAAAATACATTTCCTAGTATTTATTTATACTTCTATTTCCATGCCTCTTGCAAAGATTTATATATTTGCTTTTATATTACAAAACAAGTTTCTCATGGATGCATTTGCCAATTTATAGATTTAAGTAAGAATCTTTTCCCCATCCCCATAACAATATATTGGGAGTGGGGTTGTAACAACCTGATCAATCGTTATTCAAAGGACATCTCATGCGGAGTCTCAACTTTTTTTAAAACTGATATGGCAATTTAAAATAAGGATTGCATGACAAAAAAAAACTTTAAGAATTTGAAAAGTAGACTCCAGTTGATATTATCCCTCCATAAAAAGAACTTTCTCAGTATGGTAGCGTGATAACCTCTATGGAGGGGTCAGCGAGGAAGAAACTCAATAATGTATTATTTTTAATTATTCTAAGTCTCTCTAGTTGTAAAACAGCCGATGGATATGTTGAGTCTTGCATAGACCCTTCTTGAATAGATCAACTTATTTTTTGTAGTTCCTATTTGTTGAGTTTGAACCAATACTTCAAGCTTCTTCTTTAAGATTAAACTACATCTACTAGGATGACAATGACATCTCCATAAATTTTATCCCTCTGCTCAAATTTATCTGAATTATTTTCCTTTTTAGTTAATTTTAAAAAGAATTACTCATTTCTATATTAAGTAATAAGTCAACTATAAGATGTTTTTTTACCTTTAATGAAATTAGTTAGAGTCACACAAATTTTTATCATTTGTTTGGTCCACAAGTTATAAGTATTTTTCTTTCTTTCTTAAACTTCGTGCCGAATCAAACTACCTCAAAAAAGTATCTTATGTATGAGGCTTATATATGACGTGGTAGACAATATCATACTCCACTTGTACTTTGCCAAGTGCATAATTGGGTTCGATTTCATAAAATTGCCCAAAGTATCTTTTCTCTCTCTTCCATGATAAAGTTTTTTCCTCTTTATTACTTTTTACTTTTTTTTCTTTGCTTTCTTTTCCAACTATTGTTCTAAATTTTGCACTTCTATTGTTTAATAGTTTTTCATTCTGTTTCTGACATTCTGATATTATTTTAATCTTTTTATTTTGATTATTTAAATTGTTAAAAATAGTTAAATAAAATTATTTCTTAGTTTATGAATTAATATATGATTAATTACAATTATTTATTTTATTATAGTATTCAATTCTTTTTGGAAGTTAAAATAAAATTTATAAAGTTAGAAAAACTAAAGGTGAAAATTAGTAAAACTAATATTTTATTTATAATTTCTTAAGAATTTTGTAAAAAGAAACATAGACTATTAATATGAAAAGAAAAAGGTATAAAATTTATTGGTTCTTTTATTCTTCTCTCAACAATTTTATTGTTTTCAAAAGCACTTAAATCCAGAAAAAATCTCTTCAGAAAATATAACGGAAAGAGCACCAATGGTATTAACAAATAATTACATACGTTTTGATACTATTTTCCTGAAATTCAAAAATAAAAAAACATCCATAAACACCTACATAAATACATATTCTTTTTGTCAATTTATATGACTTTTTTATTCTTGAAATCCAAGCTAGGTGAAATTTAATAAATATTTTGTTTATCTACTTTCCTTACACGTTTTTAAAGAAATTATTAAAAAATCTATAATTTTGACTGTACGACTTTTATTTTTACTTTTTTTTAGAAAAAATAATTGTTTGGATTAAGTAATTACTTACATCATAATTTTATAAACTAAAACTTACATAATGACTATTTATTACTTAAATCGAATAGAAAAAAATATTAACAAAATAAACAAAAAATATATATAATCATCGAAGGAACTTTATGCAAACTCACAATTTCATTAATGTAAAACTTTGTATAGTCTTCTTCCGAGTTTGTAGTCTTGACTGCGAAAAAGCGAGAAGACTTAGTAATCCTATCCACTATCATCCAAATGAAGTCATGCTTTTTGCGAGTACCGAGGTAACCCTGTGATGAAATTCATATTCATCACATCCTACTTCCTAGTAGGTATATCGATATCTTGAGTCAAACCTCTTGGTTTTTGATGTTATACCTTGACTTGATGGCAATTAGAGCAGTTACTCACAAAATATGTTATATTCCTCTTCATGCCAATCCACCAATAGACTTCCACCAGATCGCGGTACATCTTAGTGGAATCTGGATGGATAGAATATCTGGTGTTATGGGATTATGAAAGAATAAGCTGTCTCAACTCACCCACATCAGGAACATACAATCTACCATGGTAATGAATTACTCCATCTCCACCTTGGGAGAACACCTCCACTCTCTCTAATTGTGAACTGCACCGTTAAGTCAAAGAAAGATTGGGTCACTGTCTTGCTTTTCCTTTACCTCCACTACCAAAGAAGATTCTTCCCCATTCTGAATTGTTACACCACTGTCTGATATGCTCATAAGGAGAACTCCCAAGCGAGCAAGCCTGTGAACATCCTTCACTAGCTCCTTCTTTTCTTTCAAAAATTTGGCTACACTACCCATAAATAATCTGCTAAGAGCATGTGCTACTACATTTGCCTTACCAGGATAGTAATGCACACTCATATCATAATCCTAAAGGAATTCAATCCATCTCCTCCGATAAAGATTCAATTCGTTCTGGGTGAACACATACTGAAGGCTCTTATAATCAGTGAAATCATCTACATGAACACCATACAAATAGTGTCTCCATATCTTAAGGGCAAATAATACTACTTCAGGCTCCAGGTCATGAGTTAGATAGTTCTTCTCATGAAGCTTAAGCTGTCTAGAAGCATAAGCTATGACATTATTTCGCTGCATTAGGATGCATCACACCATATCACATAACCATGTGAACCCTTTGGTAGAGTCAAGACAGGAGCTGTAGTCAATCTTGTTTTCGATTTTGTGAAGCTTTTCTCATAATCATCTGACCATTTAAAATTGAGCATCTTCTGAGTTAAACTAGTCAAAACCATCTTCTGAGTTAACCTAGTCAATGTTGAGACTATGAATGAAAATCCTTCTAAGAACCTTGTATAATAACCGCTAGACCAATGAAACTTCTGATATCTATAGCAGAGGTAGGTCTGGGCCATTGTTTCACTACTTTTATCTTATATAAATCCACTCGGATCCCTTCGCTAGATACAATGTGACCAAGGAAAGAAACATATTGCAACCAGAATTCATATTTGCTAAACTTAGCAAATAACTAGCGATCTTTGAGAGTCTGTAGAATAACTATCAGATGACTTGCATATTCTTCCTCATTCTTAGAGTAGATGAGAATATCTTCAATAAAGATGATACGAACAAGTCTAAGTACTGTTGAACACTCTATTAATAAAATCTATGAAAGTGGTTAGTCCAAACGACATAACTACAAATTCATAATGACCATACCGAGTCCTGAATGTTGTCTTCGGAATGTCACTATCTCTAACTCTAAGCTGGTGATAACCCAATCTGAGGTCTATCTTTGAGAAATGGATAACGCCCTGATGTTGGTCAAACAAGTCATCAATCTTGGGGATGGGGTACTTATTCTTGATTGTGACCTTGTTCAACTATCTATAGTCAATGCACATTCTGAAAGAACCATCCTTTTTCTTTACGAACAAAACTGGTGCACCCCATGGTGAAATACTAGGTTTGATGAAGCCCTTATCTGGAAGATCTTTCAAATGCTCATTCAATTCATTAAACTCTGATGGAGCCATTCTATAAGGAGGAACAGAAATAGGCTAGGTATCTTGAAGGAGATCAATTCCAAATTCGATTTCTCGTTAGGGAGGGTTTCCGGGTAGATCTTCTGGAAACACTTGTGGAAAATGACAGAATACTGGAACTTACTCAAGATTTAGGGTTTTAAAGCTAGAATCCTTAACCCAAACTACATGATAGAGATAACCCTTAGAGATCGTATTTCTGGCCTTAAGGTATGAAATGAATCGACCCATAGGCTCTAAGCTACTACACTTTCATTCTATGATTGGTTCATCTGGAAACTAAAAGCGAACAATCCTAGTTCTACAATCGACTAAGGCATAACAGGAATGTATTCAATCCATGCCTAAAATGACATCGAAGTCTACCATTTCTAACTCTACAAGATCTGGTGAGGTGACTTTTGAGATATTGTGACAGGGCAATTTTTGTATACCTGTCTAGCTAAAACTAGGTAACTGACTAGAGTAGAGACTGAGAAAGGTTCTGATAGAGTTTCTTGATTAACACTGAATTGGAATACTACATAAGGAGTTACAAAGGAAAGATTATCCCTTGGATATAACAATGCATAAACTTCAAGGTCAAAGACTCGTAACATACCAGTCACTAAATCAGGAGAACCTTCCTAATCTTGGCGAGCGTGAAGAGCATCCAACCTGTTGTGGTGCTAACCGCCACCTGTACCAGATGAGTTACCTTGTTGAGTTGGATGACTTGCTGGTGCTTATTAAGTTGTAGACTCAACTCTACCATTACCACCTCCTTGACCTTGTCTATAAGGACGATCCCACAACCTGTGACCAAATTGACCACACCCAAAAAATCCTTCTTTTCCTGCGAGACACTAACCCGGATGGTTCTTACCACACATAGGGAAAGTGGGTAACTTTTGGTGCCTGAAACACTTCCTTGAGACTTAAATACTGGTGCTCTAACCTTTTGGTCATTCCTGTTCTGGGAGGATGGACCACTAGCTGACGAAGGGGCTGGACAAGAAAAATTTTGCTGACTCTGCGAGGTATTTGTGCCACCCGATTTTTATTGAGAATAGTCATAATTTCCAGTCCTAGCCTTCTTATTCTCCTTGGCATGTTTACTATGATTATCACCCTCAACCTGAAAAGCATGAGTCATAAGCTTAGAGATGTTCATATCTCCCAGTAACATAGCATTTATGCACTCAGTTTTTACCAAATCTGACACTCCATACAAGAACTTATTCATGTGAGCACTAATGTTAGCAAACATAAGAGGGGCATACATGGAGGGTTTTTTAAACTTCAACCCATACTCTTGGACTGTCATCTTTCCCTGTCCCAAGTTCATAAATTCCTTGGTCTTTGCTTCTCTCAACTCTATAGGGAAAATATGTCTAGAAAGGTCTCACTAAAGAAGTCCCAAGTAATAGGAGTTGCATCTGTACCCCTATTTTCCTTCCACTGAGTGTACCAGATATGAGCAACATCATTCAATTGGTGTGACGCCAACTCTGACCAATCAGAGTGACTTGCATTACTTCAATGATTTTCTTGATCTAATCCAAGAAATTCTGAGGATCATTATTAGTTTGTGATCCTAAGAACTCAGGAAGATTCATCCGAACAAAGTCACAGACCCTTAGTGCTGCTGATCCACCATTTGCATTCACCGGAGCATGAACACATTTTTTCTAGTTGGTCATACTCTGAGACAACATTTGTATGGCATTCCTGAACTGAACATTGGTGACCTCCTGATCTAGCACTGGCGGAGCTGCATTTGCATTCCTGACATTTGCATTCCTAATGTTAGATCTACATGGAGGCATGATATAAACCTTAGAATGTCAAGTTAGAGTGGAATAAGATCGTACCTTACACATGATAAGAGTAACAAGAAAGTGAAGGTTTCCTAAAACACTTTGTAGCCTCCCCCTTATTAGATGTGGTGCACTTCACACCCATGAAAAGAACTCTGCTTAATGCAGCTTTTCAGACATCCTAGGACTCTTAAAGCTAGTACTCTGATACCAAGTTTTGCCACACTTCGAGCTACCCCTAAGACGCATACACAGAACTTAGGACCGCAAGTGGTCCTAAGCTAAGTCTGATGGCATGATCATGAGAATACTAAATATAATAAACTAAATGTGGAAGCTAAGTGATAATTAAACTAAAAAGATGGTGAATACTCATATTCTATAACTGAGATAAATGAAATATTGATGAGTTTAATACAAAGAAGTTATTAACTCAATACTAAGTTGAAACTAACTATGTTTGAAAGAAGCTTCTAAATGACCAAAAATGCTGGGACATGCCCCAGCTAAGTCTAGCAAAAACAGAAACTAAATGACTAAAGCACTGAAATGAACTCATGACTATTGTCATTGGAGAATGAGGACTCACCAGTGAATCTGCTAAACTGAAGATCAAAAATTGATTTAAGTGCGATTTGGATGTTGAGAACCTGAGCCTACATCATGAAAAGATGTATCGCACGTATGCGTCAGTACTTAGAAGGTCTAAGCATGTAGGATAGAATAAATCTGAAATAAAAAATAACTGAACAAGCACTAAAGCAAGTATAATAATCTAAACATGATATATTGGATGTTGAGGTAACTGAATGCAATGATTAATTTATAACAAGCTGGAACTGAATACTAAATATTATTATAAATGGTCAATGCAGTAGAGTTCGACTGAACAATGGGAGCTACTAATAACCGATAATAAAATCACATAAGAAAATTTTGGAGTTCGATGTATACGCCCCATCAAGAGGACCCAATATACCCTGCCAGAGGTATAAAGGCATGCTGTCGTGATCAATAAATTGATTACCCACAGAGGGGACTTACAATCTACTTGGCTAGTAGTTCTGGGACTCATTGGGTATGTTGAACCATAGTCCAATTTGATATTATGCTACTCCTAATGAATTATGTAATAAACTAATTATGACTGAGTTTCTATAAATACTGGATAGCTCAAAATTGAACATGCAAAATGAGAATACAACAATTAATCTAGTAAATTAAGTATTTATAACTGAGACATGTATATCTGCAGTAACTGAAATATAACCTAGATTATGTAATTCAATAACTAAAGATATAAATAGTGAAGGTTCTGAAATTCATGCGGTAAACTTAATAAGAACATGGAAATTTTATTTGGAACATATACTAATTAATTCATGAAGTTCTGTTAAAGTTATATAAACCCTAGGTCTAATCATGTTATGGGAATAAGGAATCTGACTGAAAACTAGGGATCTAATGGGTGAAAGGAACCTACTATTGAAATCCCCCATACATGGTGATGAAATACATGGAGAAATTTTTGGATTTCGGGGCTGGAACTAATGAAACCTTGTTGTGTTCTTGAATTAAGGTTCTTGACCTCTTTCTCCTTTCTTGCTTCTAATTTTTTAAGTTTTTTTATTAATGATTTGACTTAGGTGAGTTTTAGTTATGTTTCTAGGCTTAAACTGACTAAAATATTATGATTTAGGGCAAAAATGACGTATCTTAGGGTTTAAACAAAGTGGTAAAATACCAACGCCCTGAGTTAGCTTGCTAACCGGCCCCATAACATACCCGGACTGACAGGGCCATGATTAGGCTACTCCTCGAATGTAAACCGTCGATTGCACGTGAGAAGATGTGTTTGGAAAATCGGATTCTAAATTCTAGTTTCTTTAATATACGGGGTGGTTACTTATGATTTCCATCGCTTGTTCATCATTTTCTAAATCTCATTTACAAAGTGATGTCATTGCACATCCACATACATATGATTTATCGTCTTGAGAGAACACACCTTAATCACTGATCCTCATAATTAATAAGCCAATTATTAAAAATTCTATCAACGCATATCATATCTATGAATCCTCATCAAAGATTAGGACTTTCATCCTCACCATTATTCAGCTCAAGTCAACATCTTCCTTCTCGATAATTACCCTTAACTTACGTTCTTGGAAAAAATATGATGTGGAAGTTAAATCTTATATTGAGCTCAGAATGATTATCCTCTACCATGAAACCACTTAGTTTTTTTCTAGTCACAAGTTTGAAATGCAAAATTAAAATATTTTGGGTTTTTTTCCGAATTAGAAGTCCGTTGCCCCCACATACACACCCACCCTGCAGAGCAGCGCCCCCTGGTTGTTGAATCTTGGTTTTCCCAACACATGGCTTGCACGAGATAGTGAGATATCTTAACAATTCCACTGCCCTCATTTATAACGACACCTTCAATCAACAAATCTCAGAAACTACTTCGATCCCCCCAAAATCGATTCCTAGAGTCTACTCGCCTTATTTTATTTCATAATTCATAGAGTTTCTTAATGATTAATCTATCTAATATTGTGGTCATATCATAATTGATTCCCAATATTACCAGATTCCCTAGAATTTCTGACTAATTCATCAAATTGGGCTAGGTTTGCATAATTCCAATGCATCTACAAAAAAAAGTTTTTCGCCCAAAATTTTTTCTATGCCACCTTTTCTATAACTGACACAAGCCGTGGTTACACTAGATACCAAAGTAACCCAACACTCTTCTCCAAGTGACAAACTTTAGGAAAATAGGCCAGGAAGTCAATGATTCTTACCTTAATCCACAAATAATTAGGGCAATACTTGTCTTGCAGGTTCCTTCTTTTTTCTGATTACTTCTAGGAAATTCAAGATTTACTAGAACCTAGTTTTTGAGGTATGTACGCTTCCTAGTGTGTCTTGTGTCTCATAAGTCATCATGATTTTTATTTTATAAATTACATCCATGAGATTGTAATATTCATAATATTGTTGATTCTCGAGGTTATTAAACTTCACTTTTGATAATGAAATTTTTCCATTTCTGGAGGAGAGTGGTGAATGGGTGTTATTACTTGGTGGGTTTTTGTGGTGCATTTTCTGAATTATTTGGGTTTACGGATCCAAAAGAAGTTGCCTGAATTTGAGAGAGAAAGTTTCATCGCTTTTCTAGTATGGGGCTGGGGATCCGCACTCAGTGCTCCCTAACCAGTTTTGTGTTGTATGGTATGGTTTTCTGCACTTCACACAGTCACTACCTGCCCTTCGCTAGAGTTGCGAGGTCCCTACACCTCTGCCCTTCGTTTCCGCCAGGTGCCCTCAATTTAAACGCTATGGTTAATACTTATATTAACAAATAAAACATTCTTTTAAATCTGAGATTTCACGCCTATCAAAGTAGTAACTCGTGAATTCATATTCAAATTCAAGGAGTGAGAGTAGAGTTCAAGAAGTCCTTGAGTTACTTCCTGACCCTTTGAGATTACCTATGGAGTTGAGAATAGTTTGAGACAAGTTATGGGATGAGAATAGTTGTACCCATAGTCTTATTTTCATTTATAACCCTTGAGTTGCTCATGTCCTCACTCTGCGATGCACCCTCCTACCTAAGCGTCTAGAGAGGAGTAATATATTTTAGTTCTAAGTTCGTGAGTTAAGTGCCTAACCCTTGTTGAAACTATATTTGTTTCATAATTTCGGATGTCCATATATCATAACTAGTCCTTGATTATCGGACATAGCCCGTAATTTCCCACACTTGGACCCTATGAGCGGAGTTTTTTTAACCAATCCACTTACCGCGCTCTTTTTTCGATAATACACTACACCTATAGACTTCGTTATTTAAAATCATAGAATCTAAACCCAGTAGCCTTTTTTTCTTCGGCTTTATCTATCAAAAGCAATTTTTAGTATCACTGCGACCCTCTTCTTTTTCGATAATCTCTCCGGACTCATTTTGTGTGGTTTGACTAAATTTCTAAACCCTTAAAGAACTCCAATACAAAATTATTATTCTAAAAAAAAGTCCTCAAAACCATACGAAACTAAGGTTACAATTATTCCAGTCACATGGACTGTGACTTTTCTTCATATTAAAGAAAAACCCATGAACTTTTATTCCTAAGCTTATCAGACCAAAAACGAAAAAACTATGTTTGAGTCTTGTATAGACCCTCAGTGAGGGTCAACTTGTTGTTCGTATACCATGTGTGTGAGTTTTGGAACCAATCCTTCCAGAATCTTCTTTAAGCATAACGACATATACTATCTGACAAGTGGAATCTCTATCAATTTTTTTATTCCCTCTTGTTTCCAGTTCCAATTTAATCTGACTTACTTTGCCTTTTTAGTTAACCATAAAAATAATGACACATACATTCTATTCTATAATGAAAGTAACAAATTAACTATCCAATGTTTAGTTTCTTACCTTAATGAATTTAGCTTAGTCCCCACAACAAATTTATATCATTGTTTAACCACAAGATTTAAAAATCTCCCTTGATGCTTAAACTTCGTAGAGAATAAAAATTACTCATCATGATTTTACTTTGTATGAGGCATTAAAGACGTGTATACAAAACTTTTATCATACTCATGTTTTACGTTGTCAATTACTAATTGGGGTTCCATTTATTGCAAGAATAGGCCCAAACTACTCATTTTTCTCTCTTCCCTTATAAAGTTGTTTCCTTTTTCTTACATTTTACTTAAATATAGTTATTGTACTTTGTACACCAATCAGTAGGGGAGGAGTTTTCACGTGATTTTGCCATGCATTGAAGTAAGAAGGGAGGAAAATACTAGGGATATAGGGAGACTAATAGGAAGCTAAGAGTAGTGTGGGGGGAAGTGATAGTCCACGCCATTTCCCTCTTTTTACAAATAAAGTTGTCGCTCCCTAATGAAGACTACGAAAACATATATTTCGCTTCCTAAACACCCCTCCAGATCTCATACTCAAAAAACTCTTTCCTACTCCCAACGTCGACTTGAGTTCCTTACCCCACAAAACCAATCAAACAGAAGTTTGATGATTATTCCAGGATGTAAGGTGTAAAGATGACAAATCATCTTTATTTATTTGGCCACTTTATTGTTTATTTTGGCCTTATATTTTGGCGAGAAACCCACTCTTTTCAAGGTGTTTTCATCACTATTTGCATCATGTCTTAAGATGATCGAGAAGTCCATAATCCCCTTGACCTTTCAAGGTAGCATATATTGCCGCGATTAACTTTATGTCAGAAAAAACTTATGTTCCAAAAAAGATCGTATGTGTTATATCCAACATCGATGATGTCGTCACGGCGAGGAGCACCCTAGATGTAACCAACAGGGGCGACGCGAGAGGCCTTGGGTAGCCCTTAGCATTCGTCATACCCTATAGATAGGTCTAATTGCGAAAAAAATAAAAATTTTATATATTGAGGTATACTTAACTCTCGCATCTCTCACATTTATATCTGGAGTTTAGTTTAGACCTCCTGCGCATATGAGCTTACCTAGCTTTTCTTTTAGAGTCACATAACCAATACGTAAGATTTAGTCTAATAATTGTCTCACATTAATCCATCTACATAGAAGTAGGACATCGGTCCTAGACCTTATACCCAAATTCATTTTTTCCACATACTGCTTAGTGAAAGGTCAAGCCGAATAGGAAAATATCCAATTCCTCTCGCAACATATTTAGTTTATCCATCCCTGTAACAGACATACTCGCAGTAGCATTCCCATAAGTAAGGCTGAACAACAAATGTCTTCAAGAATAGGAAGATATAATGATAGGACATATCACATACTACTAGGTAGAACACACTGCACCTTCCGAGGCTAGAGGACACCAAAATTGGAGAAGTCCAGGTCAGTCTTAAAAAAATACCTTGATACTTCCAACGACCCAACCATACATATTTGTAGACGCATAAACGAATATGGGGTTAGCTACAACCCTTTAATAAGTATGGATATATGAAAATGAACCATTTGAAATCATGCTTAAAATGACTTTTTTTTTCAAAACCATGCTAGAGTCCACTTTCCAAAGCTTCCTAGCAAAATTAAGAACTATACTCCAATAGACATAACTACTAAAGTAAGGTCCATAGCGCCACAATACCATTACCATAACAAGTCCGTCACATTGACATGAACATAGGTCATATCATATGCAGGTGATCAGCATTAAGATCATATAAGCCTAACAACTCCAACATAATTCCGACCCTGTCATATACACGAGTTTATTAAACATCACATCATATCAACCCCTTACGCGAACACCTTCCCAAGCCCTAACATGTGCAACTCTATCTGAAATCTCATCACCCTACTAAGCAAAGTAACAACCCAAACAAGGTATCATAAGCATTTCAACATTTTCATATACTCCCAACTATTATGCATCCTATAGTCCAATTTAACCAATAGAATGTTTATCAATGAAACTATATCATATAGGATCATTAACATATAGTCATATAGCATTCATCTCTATCATAAGTCCATAGAGGCAACCTGCTAGGACTTCCCGGCAAGTCCAACTTGTGCAATGTATATAGAATCTCATACCCCTACCTTACACTATAGTCTAATCCCTTAGTCACCCTAGTTGTCACTTTTATCCCCCTTTCAATTTTCATTTACTTTAGAAAAATAGTCTAAATTGATAATAGACCGGTGATATAAAACAATGAATCCAAATGTTCTTAACCCTACCCCGAAGAAGGTAGGTACTACTTGTCAATGTAGGACACAACAGATAACCATAAAATTTTCGGTGGATCCACCTATCTAGTATCCTATGGAGAAACCTAAGTTTTACGAACTAGGAGATCTGTCCTGGAACGCCGTTACATGGGCCATAATGAATCGGAGTCCTCCCTCATTTGATGAGAACTTTGGTGAATCTTCTCCTCTATTGGACTCAAACCACCCCGCACTGTCAAGTCTTCACTCGGTGTTAACTAGTTGTTTGAAATGTCTCTAATGTCTTAATCCTCATAGCGTAATATAGGACATAGGATATTAACCCCTTGTCTTCATATCCATGATCTCATTAGGTCTTGCATGAGAATGTCCTTTCATAACAACCCTTCATTTTTTTAATACACACAATCATAGATCACATCACCGTAAGACCACACAGTGATGCACCATTACAATTGTATTGTCTAACCCTTAACATGATCTCACATTCCCTGTAAGAGATTGTCATCAAAATCATCATAGCATCATCCTTATTTATCTAATCCAATAAAAATAGTTCAACAAATTGAACTATAAATAAGTGTAAACCATCATCATTGAAGTAGAAGAACTCAAATCATAAAGGTCCTTACCACTAAGCCTCCAAAACATCCTGCCTCAGAGATCATACACCCTCAATTCATCACATTAACCAACGATACCACTCACATCAATCTTAATATATTGAATTAAACATAACTAATCAATTCCAACAACCCTTATTCATAGGTAGGGTTAAGCGAAAAAGGTGCATCCATATTCTGGTTCGTTTCAAGAAATGGATACACTCGCCATATCCAGACGTTGACAGTCCAAAAAAATAGAATATTTAAAACAGTGCGACAATCAAAAAAGTAATAAGTCCCACAATTCATACAAGACCCAGATTTGAGGAAATTGGGGAACAGGACACACGAAATACCCGAAAATCATATTAAGAACACAATTATTAGAACAATATAACTCATGAGCCATAGGTAATCACCCAATTAATCTAATTATTCATTAATGTCCAAGCTATGAAGAAACGTCATTCTAGAGTAAACCCCTTGGAATTGGGTAATATTTAAAATCAACTTTGAATGTACTCTTGGAAAGGACTCCCAAGAACGAAGGAGTCATCTGCCTCAGTGAAAACTTTAGTCATAATTTGAGAAGAAAACTTCAGGATTAGGTCTTATGCGTCAAGCTTCTTGATTCCTTCATGGAAGGTTTATAGAAAGAAAAAGTAAGAGAGGGGCGAGGCTTTTAATTTTATTTGGAATTTGATTTGATAATTGATGTGAGGTAACTGATTTTAATAACTAAATAACCCTCCCGTAATTACCCAAATACCCCTCACTTAAATTAACCTTTTAGTGAGTCACTTGAATTTAATTTTTAGATTTTTCATCGGAAGCAAGTCCCGCGCGGAGCGGTTCCGATGCAGACTTCCGAAAGAATTTTTTGAGACCGTAGAGTTCGCGACGTGTGGTGCAATGTGGGATCCAAGATTGTTTGGTCCATGGGCCATGAAACCCTGTATCACTGCGCATGGTTTCGTGGTAGTACAATTTATTGCTGCCCTTTGGCTACTATTTGGCAAAGGGTGGGTCAAAGACCCTTGAGGCGGTCCTTGGGGGGTCGTACCTTGACTGTTTCCCCCCTATATACATAATTTTTACCTAGTTAACATTATTATCAATGTTTTAGAATCCATACAACCCTCCACAACTTCTCCAAGACTAAGGATGCTTACTAGTTAATTGGGTCTAGTTTCCGGATGTTCATGGTCGTCCCTTGAGTTTTTACTCTAAATGATAATCCCTTCTATTTCAATACCATTATTTTAAGCTTATAACATGGTTTTTATAGTTTTATTTCATCATGTATGACTCTAGACGCAAGTCCAATGGACTTTTTCGAGTGTTACAGTGAGAGTGTTATATCCAAAGCGTGAACCCACAACTTATAGGGCACAGTGAGAAACATCATCCTCACATGGGAGGATGGTAAATCAATTAAATTACTTATTCCCTGATATCGTCCTACACGTGAACTTGGGCTTACCTCAATGCATGTACAAACTTTCAAAAACTACTCACATAATGGGACGGGGAGTAGTTGACAAAGAGGTTGGGTCCATAATGACATTCACAAACTACATATCAGGACGGTCGCTTTAAGCTTCAAGGTCCACTGTCTAGATTCTATTTTAATCGCATAAAAAGACAATGCCGACTACTAATGTATAAGACCAGCGACTAGAGATTTCTCATCTTTACAAGCCACATAGAGTACTGAGAAGTATAATTCCGACTAAAGGCTAGACAATTACTTTTTGGCTGGATAAAGCCATCTGACAAGGCTAGAGTTGTCGATGTACTTTTTATAAAAGTGAGAGAATGTGGTTAGATAAAGGGGAGAATTAATTATAGTATGAAGTATTCTCATCGCTTCTTCCTATCGCTCAACCCAAATTCTCAGGTCTTTAATTTTCATATTTTCAATAAATTTCCTTGTCTTGGTGTTCCTTACTCTGTACTTTCACTTTTCTTGAATACAAAACAATTTAACCACATAAATACGAAAAACTTTTGAATAATTGTAATAATAAAAATAAAAAACCATTGTCTATTCAAGTGTTGTATATAAAAATTACTACATATTACTTTTATCAACTATAATAGGTCATATCGGAAAAATTTCCCCTTTAGAAACTCTTTCTTAGTTAAAGTGTATATCGATTAGATTCTAAGTAAAATAGTACAATATCTTAATAACTCCCTCAAAAAACGACTGTCAAGATATCTTTTTATTGCTTATTTAAAGTAGGAGCAAATATCAAATTCCATTCAAATTATTTTTTTGCAATTTAAGATCAATATAAAAAATAGAAACATAAATCAACAAATTTTAGGACGACGAGGAAAAAACTACTTAAGAATAGAAGTGTCAATAAGAAAAATGATTACAAAGAAACAAACACAAAACAGTAAAACGTTAAGAAAGAGAAACAAACTTTATAAGGACGAGACAGAAATGAGAGTTTTGGGCCATTTTAATGAAATAGAGCCCATTAACTTCTTGACAAACTATCATGTGAGTCTCACCACGTTTTTTTCTATCATGTCATATTAGCCTCAGGACATAAAAGAACTTTTGTGGAGTACACTCTACTTCTCTAGCTTGTTACCTTACTTGCACCGACACATGACTAATTGCCATTGCCATTGTTATTACTTTCAATAGACTATATCTCCTTTTGCTTTGTAAATCAACGATCACGAACAACATTATATTTTTAATGAAGAAACTGATGCATGATATAAATGTGACGAAGTTATCGTGGAAAATGGAAAAATGAAATGGGATGCGAATATTAGAGTTGACACCTTATTTTTTTAAGTTTTCAAAGGATAAATAGTTTTTCAATAATTGATAGGTAATTTGGTAATTGATCTTTTCGTGTTTGGGTTTCCCCCTTTTAATATGATATGATATGATATAATGATGATATAATATAATTACACTGCGATAGATATTAAAACATATTACTCTAAACATATTCTTTCCAAATTATAAGTAATGAAATTGTACATAAACATATTATTATATTTTAGTACGTACAATATTCATTTATTTTAAATACATTCTGTCAGTATGCATCTAATATATATCACATATTTTGAACTGAAATTGGTATATATCATATTCAATAAAAAACTATTACATAAACAAATAAAAGAGATATATTTTGATTGTAATGATTCCTTTTTGGTTGTTTTGAGTACTAAAACTTTTTTATTTCACAAAATACTTTCTCATAGATTTTAAATTGGTATTTTGGACTATTCGTGATTATAGTTATGAAATTAGTGGGGTAGTCTTAATAATTATGTAGTTGGTGGTTAAAGAAAATAATAGTAAAATAAATAGTGGATCACTTTTACCACTTTTTAAAATTTATTATAAGATAATTAGGGTGATAACTGATCTTTTAAGTAGTAAAATAATAAGAAGAAAAAAACGGAGCCGCACAATTGGGGGGAAAAAACAATTTTAAGAACGACCGTCAGGTGATAATTCTCTTCAATTTTTTCTCTATATGTATTAGATGTGTGTAGTTGAATTATGATTAGTATCCGAGTGGTGATGTAAGAGAATTATATACTGCAAGTGTAGTAATATAGAGATGAATTGTGGTTGAACCGTAAGGAAAATTGTGGGTGTTGTGGTTGAACCGTAAGGAAAATTGTGGGTGTTGATTATTGTCAACTGTTGAATAATGGGTTAGAGAACTTTGATAGAAATTTTTATTGTTTAGTCTACCTGGCCTGACTGTCATTAAAAACAAATATTCCAAGTGATCAACTTAGGATAATAATGAGAATTATCAAGGGTCAATGATATTGGTCCTAAATGTATATATGTGCATATGATGTTACAGTTAGTGGAGAAAATAATTAATGAGGGCCAACGGTTAGTTGCTGGTTGTTGGTTTAAACAAATTTTTTATTGAGTTAAGAGTAGATGGCGGGTGAAAATTGTATAAAATTGAATAGTTACTGTTATGTTCATTTTTTTGGAATGGGTTTCATGTGTGGACTGTCATTGGTATGGTGATCAGTGGTTTCAGTTTACGATATTATAAATTAAAATTTGACATATTAGGAAAGGTAATTAAATATAAGATGTACTATATTATATGAATTACATTAAAAGGATTAAGACTTTACTCTAG
The DNA here is from genome assembly GCA_027704765.1 of Solanum habrochaites. Taxonomy (NCBI): domain Eukaryota; kingdom Viridiplantae; phylum Streptophyta; class Magnoliopsida; order Solanales; family Solanaceae; genus Solanum; species Solanum habrochaites. The sequence goes on from JAKWJA010002497.1 coordinate 58,206,434, forward strand.
GTTGAAAATTAAAAATTGACATAGATTAATCACATTTTGGCTAGGCTAGGACACAACCGATTCAATATTTATAGCTTATTAACGCGACAAATTCATATCTAATATATTTATTTATATATATACTATATATTCATACTTGTAGATTGACAATTTTGAAGCATTGAAGAAAAGGAAAAAACAATTTGAGACGTAGTTTGTTTGAAATCGATTCTTTGGTGGAGGTAGGTTTATTGTATTTCTATTTGAGTAGATGGACTCCAATAGCGATTAGATATATTGAGTTAGATGTGAAGTTTCCTATTACTTGATGTCTCGTTGTATATTTTGGGTTTTGGTGTTTTTGTTGGCCTAATTCTGACGCCAGATAAGTTTATAATCTTGAACCCTCTCTATTGAAATGACGCCTTGAATAAAGAAGGTTTGATAAAATAAATTAATGAGATGATTGAATCAGAGTATCAGACTCCGACATGGTATTATTGGATCGGAGTATCACGTTCTGACACGGTATTATGAGATCGAAATGTCATGTTTCGACACTAGATATATGGGATCGGAGTGTCACATTCTAACAGATAACATTAAAGGAAAAGAATCATGAATTAACTTAATATACTCAATCTCAAAGAACCCGTTTTCCAAATGAGTATGATGTGGAGGCATTAGTCTTTATAGGTGTGCTTGATATTGTGATTGATTATGTACCTACTATGGTGTATTTGTCCCTGGTTCATGTTGATTGTTGCTTTTTACCTGCCAAATTTTGTAGTTGATTTTATATTATTATTATTATTATTATTAAATATATCTTAGATTCTATTTTAAGGTTAGGTTTGGCCATATGATACTACTCAGTATCATTTCCTTGTACTGATCCACTTGTTCTTTTCTTCGTGTTCTTTGTGAGTGCAACAACTGTATCCCTCGACTTTGACTGCGCTCAGCGTCTAGACATTATCCAGCACATACACTTTTTCAGGGTGAGCTATTACTTTGCTAGCTTGTGCCTTGATTGCTCTCATTTATTCATGGAGTCCTAAATTTCAGCTGAGCCATCTTATTTAGCTTCTTTCGTTTTTCAATACTATTAGACTTGGTAATTGAAAACAGATGTTCTTAATGTGGTGACTTTTAGGTTTTGATAATAATGTGTAATAGACTTTAGAGGTCGATTTGATGAGTTACTTTAAAAAAAATTGAACTTTCACATTTTTAATGTTATTCGTAGTTAAAGTATCGATGTATGTTAGGGTTTAGATTCCTTGGTTCGCCTACTTACGAGGTTAAGTGTCGGTCCACTGACGACTAATTTTGGGTTGTGACATTGATAGAATAGAAGATTAAATTAAAAAGAATAAATAATGAAATGAGAGGGAGAAAAAAATAATAAGAGATTTATGAAAGTGGAAGGAACGGAGAAAAAATAGAGTGAGATTTGCATATAATGAATCAACTCATTGAGACACGGTAATCATAGAAATCAAAATTTTAATTAATTAGAAAAAAATAATTTATAATATAACTATTATAATGTTAGGACTGATATTGGATTTATGCTAAATTAAGATTAATACTCGTTAAGTTTGAATTTGTAAATGCACAACTAATGATGATTATTAATTTTTTTATAATAGTTCTATGAAAATCATAATCGCGACTATTATTTTTTTCATAACTGTAAATATGAAAGTTATAATTATGACTATGACTTTTTCCTTAGTTATAACTTGTGATTCTAACAATCATAAATATGACTAATTTTCAAAAATAATTATAATTATGACTTTTTGTTTTTCTTTTTAATATTTCGAATTATATCGTTAAAGTTATAGTTGTGTGAGTAGTTGAGGACTATATTTTTTTCTAATAAGTTCCAAGTTTTATATTTAGTGGTTTATAAAGTAATTCACTTTCAATAGGAAATATAGAGAAATATTATTATCGGAAAGAGAACTACTATTAACTATGTGATTAATGGTGGGAGTTGGATAATTTAAGGGTATAATTTAAATCTATCTTGATATAGTTTCTACAAATATGTAAATTGTGTGAATGAATCACTACACAAAAAAGTTACTCACCTTATTTCCATTACTTTCTTCCATTAGAAGATAATCATAATCAAGCTCGCCCTAACCTCCAATCTTTAAACATTACTCTTGGACCTTTCACTTTCATACTTCCTCCTACATTATATTTATGTTAATGTCTATTTTTTGACCAAATCTTTTGTTATGATTCCTACGTAGAATACTATAAATAGAGACATACAGTTCACATTTTATACACTTTAAAATTTGATGACTAAAATTCTCTCATCTGTTGTCTCCTATTTGGATTGCTTTATCTTTCATATTTACTGTCCTTATTCTGCCAGTTTTTAACAACACGGTCTCAGCAGCTGAGTAGCTCATTCTCGTCAAGAATAATGCGGTATATGCTCTTGATTTAATGATTATCCTATAATTCTTTGGTTGCCAGCCAACTTCATATCCTTCTTTATTGTAGTAACACAACTTTTTATAGTTTCAAAATGGTTAGTAATTATAATTATCTTCATAACAATGTTGAGAAGAACTATTAAAAGTTGAATGTATTTTAACTTAAGACTTTCATTGAGTCTAACAAGTTGTTCTAATTAATTGATTTTGTTTATTTTTCTTGTTTATCAGAATCATGTTCCGATATATTTATAGTTTTGGATAGATTATTTTTTTGGTAATGCATTTTTGTTATTCAGTGCATTAGTTTGAGGGTAGAATGGGGTATTCAAGTCACCGCACCAGTGGGTAGCATCTAGTTTAAAGTCTTGGTGCACTCAGGATAATAAACAGTTTGTTCAAGTCCCCTTGGAATTTATTAAACACCCGTGTCTTCCTTGGGTAAAACATTGGGTTTAAGTCCAATTGATTTATGGTCAAAGGTGTCTTCATATGGGTAAGACATTGGGTTTAAGTCCTAATGCACTGTAGTGATGATATGATGATGACTAACATAAAGTTTCGTACTTTTGAGTGAAAGTCATGAAATATTATGGCATTAAGTTTAAGTCCTAATGCACTATAATGATGATATAATGATGAATAACATAAAGTTTTTTACTTTTGACTGGAGTCATAAAATTAATCAATTAATATACTCCATTCTCTTATGTGAATGTGGTAACAATGTATTAATATATCTGAAAAATGAACAGTGGTTGAATGTATAAATTGGTTATGGTAAAATGAGATCTCTTCTACGTAAGGATCCATCATTAGTGGTTAATTCCCGAGGGTGAAGAACATTATGGGTCCTCTTACAGTGAGTTTTCCTTACAACCTGTGACGGTAATTGTCCTTAAATGTTGTAACAAGGTTATTGGACACTTCCTTGTCTGAAGATAGTCCTTTAAATGTCGTCATTGGTTTAAAAGTCATTTTTATCCATTAAATGTATGAAAAGATATTGGGCACATTGTTGTTGAGGATTTGCACCCAATGAAAAGTTTTGTAAATCCTCAGTCAATAAAGAAATATAAATGGTACTACATTTGGTACATTTGACCTCTAATGATTTTGAGGTGAGCACACACCCAAAAGTTTTTTGACAATGACCGTTCTAATCAACTTATCGACATGTATAAATGGTTGTAGCCCATGTCTTAAAAATGTAATTGTTTTTGGATGAAGAGCTGTTCATGTATGGAAATTCACACATGTCCCTCTATGGAGGTTTATATATTAAAAAGAAATACTTTGGATAGTAATATTATATTGCATATACTTTTGAAGTAGTAAACAAATATTGGGTATGGTTTTATCATGACTCTGGTACAAAAGAAGACATAATCTTTGCTATAAAGGTTATGGTCATGACCAAAATAAATAGTGTTGTGTGGCAACACAAATTTGTAATATATCGTCAAGAAATATTTCTTGCATGTAATAATTTTAACCATGACAATACTAAAAATTTTCTCCTTGAATGAGATAGTCACCATAAGAATGGTATTATGAAATTTGTGGTAGAACAAAAACTGAATTAAGAGTTACGGATGAACTAATTTATTTACAATCCAAAAATGAAAATAGTTCATAATATTGAGGTTGTATTAAGTCTTAAAAGAATTTTTTTATGTTTCGGAGGAATTGAAAAATATATTATATAGAGATTGTAAATTACTTAAAGCTGAAATTTTTTCGAATTACTACAATCAAAACAGGTTCTGAATATTTACATACAAGTTTACCTGTCTTTCTCTTGTTTGTTGTACATAAATACATGACACATGACGATGAAATCACATGCAAATGTAAACTAAAAGTTTACTAGAATAAATATAAGTTAGCATAACCGGTTGACCATTTTTATTCAAATTTGATGCAAAAGAATTGAGAATTCATGTGGTTATATGTTGAATAAAGAAAAGATTCTTCAAAATACTCATGTGTTGCTTGTTCTCATGAGAAAATAATCATTGAAACCAGTTTAAGGTGAAGTGTACCCCTAAAATTATTTTGGCATATTAAAAGGTTAATATGGCCGCTCACCTGTCATGTGGACCGCTTACATTATGAATTTAATAGATGCATCTATGGTATGGTCACATGTGCATTTGTATAAACTAACATATTTTATTTTTGTAAAGTTGTTTGCTCAAAATTTCCCAAATAAAATTTGGTATGAAATGAGTTTATTTAACATATATGCATCAATCCAACAAGGTTAACCCATCACGGTTGGTTCAGGTCAAGAATCGAATAATTTCCATCTAAAAAATCTGATGAGTACATATATGATTTTACTACTCCACAATGCACAAAGATGGATCCCCAAATGAGGTTGGGGATAAATGTTTGATATCCTAACATTAGAGGGAGATATGTTTAACAGCTCATATTATGTGTGGAATTAATTATATAGATCCTTGTTTAAAGAAAACAAAAGTGAACTTAAACATCAAGAGATAATTCATTTTCAAAATGTTGCAAATTATTTGCCAGATGTTTTTGCTGATCCAATATTTTGATTAAGCTAAAAATGCTCCACTACATAGTTCTCGGAGGACAAAGTCTATGGTATGCCAAAAGCGTTATAGACCAATTGATTCCAAATTTAAAACTCCTTGAGAAAGGAGAGGAGGAAATTATTAAAATGGTTATGATAATGAGGCAAGTGTTTTCAAAGAGCAATATGACATCAGATTTCATAAAACCTTAGCAAAGGTTCATGTACCTGAAAATGATGAAAAAAATGAAAAGATCTAGATAAATTATGTCGTATTGGAATCGATATCAAAATGGTCGTCAACGATATATTTGATATGAAGTAGCACTAAATGCAATAAAAGGTTATGATGATCTTAAATTCAAATTTGTCATATAGTGTGGACACATAAATGATTAGCCAAATAAAATACACTATTTAAGTATATTTTATTTCACTTAGAAGAGTGATATTTTTTAACTTATAGTTCATATATCAAAATATATGTCAGTTGAGTACAAATGAGTTATTGTGCGAAAGTATAACCATAAGACATAACGTACGGTTTGGTGCCCCGATGCCATAATGATTGTTCACAAAATCGTGAATCATTATTAATGGAATATATTCTCAGTGTGGATGCAATAAACGTTTTGTCAGGCTAGGCAATACATAAATACTTAAATATGCATAATGAGTGATTATTAGTCAACTATAGTAATAGTATATTAAATCCTTGAAGGAGTTACAAGGTCTCAAAGCAATTTCATTGAGTACACAATGGTTTTAAGATTGATTATCACAAAGAAAGAATCATTTCAACATCATGAAAATGATTAAAAATATCATGTGTTAGTGCAATTGATGCACTTAGAGACTGTTGGTTATGCATATGCTAGAAGATGTGATTTGCTTTGAGAAAAAAAGACGAGCTTCAATAAAATTGATCGGTCTCTCATGATCCAGAAATGATTCGATTATATAGATGAAAAATATGTATTTGATCTGCATAAAGCTCGATCACAATGATTTATTTGCTTACACATGGAGGCACAACAATATCTTGACATTCAACAAACAGTTGTTAGCACTACTTCAAATCATGTAGAGATAATATTGATGTATGAAATAAGTCAGGGGTGTGCTGGTTGGAATCATCATCTATCATATTCAGAAACATGTTATTTTCCTTTGACAAAGGATATTCCATCCACCATATATGAAAATAATATATAGCTAAACTAAAGGGGGGAATCATTTTCACGCATGATCTTCAATACAATGGTGAGATAGACGTTTAAAAGTTCACTCAAGTGATAATATTGTAAAATTATTCACTAAACATTGTCAACATCAATAATTGAGAAGTTTTAATATAAGATTGGAATGCATAGTCTCCGAGATATAAAGTAAATTCTTTATTGGGGGAGAAAATAATGTGTTGTACAGTTTTACTTAACCATGTTTTTTTACCAAATGGGTTTTCCTAGAAAAATATTATGAGGCAACATTCAAGCGTATCAAAAGATATGTGTACTCTCTTTCCTTCACTATGATTTTTTCTCACAGGGTTTTTTCCTAGTAAGGTTTTATAAAAATAAAATTATCTATGGACATCAAAAGGGGAGTTTTATAAAATATTATAGTATGGATTTACACAACACCAACAAGTTACTCACCCATTATATCCATTACTTTCTTCCATTATGAAGATAATCATAACCTCCATCTTTATAATCATTACTCTGGTAACCTTTAGCTTTCATAACATCCTCCATTATATTCATGTTAATGTCATCTTTTAAATGAACTACCTTTTTGTATCCTATGTACACTAATAAATAGGGCATACCGTTACTTATTTATACACTTTATGATTTGATTATCGTTAGATGAGTAATACATGCTCTCATATTTTGTCTCCCTATTCAATTGTTTATTTGCTATGTTTCTTGTCTATTTTTCTTTAGTTTTACAACCTACCTTCTTTTCTTTTTGGTTTCGTGTAGTAATATTGTACTCGAATTTTTTTTTACAAAGTGGAGTTTATTCTAAAAAAAAATCCCAGATGAAGACATTAAAAATTAAAAATAATCAATTTTTCATTTTTTTACTTCATACAACTGCTGTAAAGAAAATTCAAGAAGGTAAGATTTTATTAAATAAAATCATAAACTTCTAGCAATATGTTTATAAGATTTAACTTATCGTTATACACATAAGTTTTGGTGTTGGTAACTTTATATATTAATATATATCTATACGTATATATCCTCTATTATCTATATCAATATATATTATATACTACTATATATAATATTTCACATTTAAGTAATCTACTATCTTTTAATTATATTTTCCAATTCAAATTCCTTAATAGAAAGTATTAAGAGCATTACCCCCGACATACAATGGAAAAAAGAGAAATGATATAATACAATCTAAGAAGAAGTGTCCTCGAAATGTCTTAAGAAGAGTTCAAGAGATATATTGGGAAAGTACAAGAATTATTAGAGAAATACCATGCACGAAAATCGATGCGAAATTTTTAGGTCAAAAGGAAAAAAAACCTACGGTAAAATCCATGGAAAATTTCTTTTTATTTGTTTTTAAAAAGCCTCTTATAAAGTTTAGGTATAACGGCGACAGTGTCATGTCATATCATCTTCAATAAATTTATGTTCCAATTTCATTAGAAAATATTTTTATTTATCTTTTTCTACACAATCACGAAGCGAAGATTTAAGTACTTGATTTGCATGATAATAAGGGAGGAATGGAATACAGGTAGAGTAGGGGATACTTTCAATAGACCCTCATGTAGCATGGGGGGCAGAAATTTCACAAATTTTTACTTATTTGTGCAAGATAAAATTTTTGACTCCCTAATTGCAGACTATACAATATATATATCATTTCCTTAAACATATCAAATCTCAAACTCAAAAAATTCTTTATGATCCCAATTTCCAATGGAGTATCAGTTACACCATAACACAACATCAAACACAAGTTTGATGATTACGCCGTTGACGTGAGGGTGTAAAAACATGAAATCGTCTTTCATTATTTGTAAACTTATTCAATTTTTCGTGTGTATGTTTTATGGAGGAGAAACCCTAGTCCTTCAAGGTAATTCAATCAACTAGTTGCATCATGTCATCAGAAAATCGACTAAATCACCGAAATCTGATCAATCCAATTGATCTTCTGAGTATCATCTATGGAGCATCCATTACTCTATGGTCGGAAAAAAACATCAATTTCCCAAAATGAAAGCAGAGCATTATATCCAAATCAGTGACACTCAACAACTTTTCAGGAAAACGTGAAGTGCACACCATCCTCACACGTGAAGGTTGGTAAATAAATTAAACTCCCTTATTCATGATCTATGAAACTGCATCTCCTAGTATTTATTTATACTTCTATTTCCATGCCTCTGTCAAAGGTTTCTATAATTCCTTTTATATTAGAAAACAAGTTGCTCATGGATGCATTTGCCAATTTATAGATTTATGTAAGAAACTTTTCCCCAACCCCATAACAATACATTGAGAGTGTCCTTGTAAAAACCTGATCCATCGTTATTGAAATGACATCTCATGCGGAGTCTAAATATTTTTTTAAATTGATGTGCAAATTTAAAATTGGGATGACATGAAAAAACCCCATAAAAAATAGAAAAATTAGACTCCAGTTGATGTTATCCCTCCATAGCATGAGCTTTCTCACTAAGGCAGCGTGATAACCTCTATGGAGGGGTCAGCGAGGAAGAAACTCAAAAATGTATTTTTTTTAAATTGTTCTCAATATCTCTAGTTGTAAAACAACAGATGGTTACTTCAAGAATGCTCCCAAAGACTATTCAAAGCTTGAGGTTAGGGGAGAAAGAGGATGCTAGCGGAAGGTGGGTCATACCCACAAATATTTTATCTAAAATCTTGAGGATTCTACCCCAAAGAGCTAGAAACTTGTGTTTAGAGTTCTTCTATGGTTTCTTGGCGTCCATATAGGCTAGGTTTTTACTAAGTAGTTAGATCTATCTCCACTTACATTGTACCTTGTAAATTGTTAGAGATTACATGTATAGGCCTTCGATCATGGAGTTTGAATGACTTAATATGGATTTAGTTATGATTTAAGATGATAACAAGTTTGATTAACAAATGTTAACCTTGTGATGATTTTGGACGGGATGTTGAGGGAAAATGTGTGGTGTTATATTGGGTTCCCAGCGGAAAATTGTATGGAAAGAGTGTCCGAGTGTAAATGTTGGTTATTGTTTTCTCATTTTTATTTATGTGTGAATTATAACTATCTATATAGTGAAACTTGTATAATTTCATGTTAGTGAATTGTAGGGGCTTAATATGAAGTTATAAAATATTAACTATCTCATGCCGTGAAGGTACTTTGTTTTTACTCAAGTTTTACAATTCTGTTAGTATTTCATTGTGATTGTGGTTTTGTTTGTGAGATTAATGGTTGTCTCGAGTACCGTTCTAATTACAAAATATTTATATGGTATGCTCGGGTAACATGCGTGGTATGTAGTAGCAGTTGGCTTGGGTACCATGCGGGTCAAAATAACTAATGGTTGTCTTGGGTAGCATGCCTTGTACAATTTTTATAAACCTTTTATATGTGTAATTTCATGAGAGAACTCGGTTTACTACTTCGTAATAAGATTGTTAAATGTTTCTTCATGAGTGACCGTGATTTGTGTTTAAATATTTGATGTTTCCTGTTTAGACCATAATTACATGTTAAACACAATAGATGATGTCTTAGAGAATCTTGTTGGTATGTGTTACTTGAAAGACGTGATGAATTAACTATTTCTTGTTGTAGCATTGTTGATCATGTTATTAGTGAATGTTAAGTCCGTGTGATGACTATGACATCAGCTTATTAACAAACATTGTACTACATTGTCAGCCTTTGTGGACTGGGACATAATTGATAGGAAGTATTGAATTAATGCGGTCTTGTAAGAGTCTTGTAGGAGGTTTGCAGAATTGATCAAGGGCCAGACTGTTTTCATGAGATTTGTGCATAATTATTGGGACAACTCCTGCATAGACCAAAATTAAATGTTAAACTTTTAAGAGGGGTTGCTGGTGTTCATAATTCTTTGTATATATTTTTTCGTAGTAGTTTAGAACCTAAGATGGAGTGGTGTATTATGTAACTTGGAAAAATTATAGTTGTGCCTAGTGAAATAGGAAAGAGAGGTGAATTTGATAAAAAGTGAAAGGCTGAACCTATTGGTCCTTTTTGGACATTATTTTCTTTGTAACACTTTTCACCAACCCTATAGCCGTATATATGAAGTATTATCCTCTATGTTTGAGTTTTGTAAGATTCTAAGAGGGGTTGTGGATGTTTATGATACTTTGTATATATTTTTCCGGTGTAGTTTAGTGGAAATAATGAAGTGGTAAGTCCATGATGTTAAATGTGTTTCAAAATTGCCGGATGTTTTCCCTTTTAGTCATTAGTTAGTAAGAAGGTTATTACATGCTTTAGTGTTGAGTGAGCAATCACCTAAGTTTATACATTTATCAGATAGCAAAGTGCGTGAGTTTATTAAGTTTATGCATCCGGTAATGTGTGCAATACAAAATAAATAAGCATTTTTCAGACCGATCGGTTTTTCTTCCTTGATTCAAGATGGAGCAGGAAAATGAAAGAATTGAGATTGAGGGCGTGCATCATGTTTTTTCGACTACTGGAAAAAATTGGAGTTAAGTCTAAATAGACTAAAATGTAAGCCTGGTTCAGTGTACAAAGAAGGAGGTGAGTCGATTGTACACTGTTTGTCCTATTATCTTTTAATTATAAAAGAGTTAGAAAGTATTTCAAAGGCGTATAGATGATAGACTGAAATGCTAGGTCATTATAATTATGGATAGTCTGGTAACCCCTAGTAACTATCTTTGAAACCGTAACACAGCCTTTGATTTAATTTCAAAATGTCTATCATTGTAACGATAACAATGTCCAGAACATGGAGCCTGCTAAAAAAAAATCCCACTAATTCCTCTTCAAGCTCAAGTGTCTGGTATTCTTAAACCTTTAAGAGTTTTACTTTTTGGAAAAATTCAAGGTGTCAATTTCTCAAATTTTATGGGCCACAATTTTATAATACATTTCTTCTTCCATTGGCATTATCACTAAACGGCATGATTTTTGAGTAAGAAGAACTTCAAAATTAATTACAAATACCAAGTTTTTAAAAAATAGTGAAAATATGCAAAATTAATATACTTACATCGATAAAGGATCTTCAATATTGTACAAAATGTCGAAAATGAAAGACTTAATCAAGTAAGTATATTAATTTTTGAAAACTTGTGAATGATTAATTTTTTTTAGCTATTGTTAATTATTTGTGAAATAGTAATAATATAAAAAATTATGCAGTTTTTGTTATTAGTAAGGGAAGCAGCTATTAGACTTGGGGCAAAGGAAAACATTTGAGAATGCCAAATGGAATTTTTAAAAGTTAAAAGCCTTAAAGGTGAAAGGCTACAAGAAACTTGAGTGAAGAAATTCGTTTTTTTTGTGCGGCGCAAAGTTCTGGAGTCTTTGAGTATAGTTCAATCATCGACATTTAGCTATTAATTTAAAGATGTTACGGTTTGGAAGAATTACTATTTTTACCTACTATCTGATAGTACAAAAAGCTAGTATTTCAAAAGATATACACTGAATGCTTTCAACTCCTTTAGAAATTATAATAGTGGAACCCATAGCGTAGATAGACTCACCTCTTCTTTGTTTACCAAATCCATTATCTTTATGTTCTTCGACATAACTCCCAATTTTCCGAAAGTTAGAAAAAACTTGCATTCCTATCTCAATCTTCATTTCTGTTTCACCTTTTTATCAAGAAAGGAGAAAAGACTGAACTACAAAAATTTTTAAAGATGTTGTATTGCCCAATAGTTTAGCGGAGACATAAACTGTAAAAATCACGGCACATCATATCTGATAACTATATAAAAACTCAATAATTGCACAGTTCAATTCTAAAGCATGTGATACACCTTGTCGCAACTCAAGTTACAAAAGGGAAAAATCCTTCAATTCTTAGTGGACATACCACTCCGTTCATTGCAGCTATCAACTACGGGAAAAAATATATCAAAGTATCATCAAATCCTACAACCCCTCCTTAGAAACTAAAAAGTCGATTATTTGGGAGAGTTCCTTTAAATTTATCGGTCATTCATAGGAGTCATTTGAGAAAATTAGTAGAATCGTCGTAGACGAACTAAACATTATCATTAGTATATGTTTTTGTCATTGCAGTTGCAAAGGTCCTAAATAGAAAATTCAAGTCATTATCAGCTTTCATGTGAATATTTGTGGTGCATTATAGTTGAAGAAGGATTTTGTGTAACCTCTCTTGCGTTGTCAAGCACATATTTAGAGTAAACACTAATATACAGTCAATTATATAGCACAATATAAGCATATCCATATTTGGTAGATGGTAAGCAGTGTTAATACCATTAGATATATTTGGCAAGGGAGAGTGGTTTCTTTCACAAATTGCACCAACCACATATTACAAGACCCACAAGTTATCTTTATGAAGTTGTGCTCTGCATCATCTGTAGCTTCAACTAAAAAAATTCTAAGTTGTGCCTCTGCATCATCTGTTAGCTTCAACTAAAAAATTCTAAAGCTGCGAAATCCCACAATATATGATTTTAGGACACACGTTGTACATTTGAGTAGACTTAGCCTTCACTAAATCAGCCTATAGAGATGGTGAGTTCTAAACCACAGTTAGAATATTAAGCAAGTAAATGGCTAAAATTAAAGTACCAAAAACATTCTAAAAGATCTAAACTAAACAAATGTAAAATATCTGACCTTTAAATTATGTACCAAACTCTAAACAAACAATATAAGTTAAACAAGAAAGGTCAAAACCCCACCAAACTAATGCACAAATAACTAACTAGAAAAGAGAAGTTAAGTCCGCGATGATGGTGCATACGAAAAAAAAACTCATGGGATATTCGTAGGATGGACTCACCCGAATGGATCGGCATCACTATCTTATACGCCAGGAATATCAAGATCATATAAAGATTCCCTACACACAACAAATAAGGAGAGAGTGCAGGTTATTACACAACCAAAGTGTACTGGTAGGATCACACGATTATCCCACTAAATACAACATATATAAGTCAATACAATAAAATAATAACATGCATACACCGAACATATACAATATCCTCATCATCAAATAACAACGAAGCATTTCACAATTCTCAAATACCACAATTATATTAATTCATTGGTCCTCTCATGGAACCCAAACCCAAACTGTTAGTATACCGCAACGTGATACCCAATCAAATATTTGTGACAGAACATGACAACCGATCCCATAATTATGTCGGAACGTGGAAATAAATTCAAGTTAATATATCAAAATTCAACACCCGATCCATTCAACCAGACACAATCATAATCACAAGTATATTCTCAAGATCATACAAACAAGTCATGATTTATGGATTTCTTCATTAATTCATGTCATTTACAACAAGTATGATCAATAATTCAACATTCTCATACATATGATGTATCGTATGGAATAAGAACAAACATGCATCACACAATCATAGAATCACAATCATTACCTACCTTGATAAAGCTTGAATCCCCTAAGAAACTTGATTTTTTCTTTTCTGGATTTGTTCCACCATTTCTTGGTCTACAAACTACCAATATAATATAGAAATCAATAAACAATAATTAATAATCCAAATTATTAAAAATTCTATCAACCCTAGATCATACCCATGATCATCATGCTAGGATTAGGTCTTTCTTCACCATAATTAATTCCAGATCAAAAATTTTCCTTATCGATAATTACCTACTAGATTACGTTCTACGGGAAAAAATGCATCAGGGAGTTAAAATATTACATTTAGCCTCAAGAATGGTGATAATATTTCAAGAAAACCACTGTGTTCTTTCCTTATCTCTCAAGTTTTAAATTGCAAATTAAAATATTTTCTAGGGTTTATTTCCGACTATAAGTCACGTTTGCCCCGCCACAACGGCACCCACCCCGCTACAGCGGCGCTGCCCTGGCGGCAGAAGTCCCGTCTCAGAGGCTTGCACGGAGATAGTGAGCTATTTTAACAATTCCAATACCCTCATTTCACAACATACCTTCAATCAACAATACTCAGAAACTACCCATTCACGCCAAGATTTATTTCGGAAGTTCTACTCGCCTGAATTCGATTTTGTAAAGTCATACGAGTCTCTTAATGAATTATCTATCTAATAATATGGTCAATATCATAATTATATTTCCCATATTACCTTATTTACCTACACTTTAATACTCACGATTTGTCCCAAATCGGGTAGGTTGCATAATCAAAGTCACTATGTAAAAAAAAATTCTCAACATAAAATTTTTCTATGTAGTCTTTCTATAACAACATAGCCAGCATTACCATAGCTACCAATTGATCATCACTCTTCCCCGAGTGACCAAACTTTAGAAAAAATAGGCCAGGAAGGAATGAGAGTACCTGAACCACCCAATAATTAGGGATACATTGTCTTGCATGTTCTTCTATGTTTCCTCAGTAGGTTCGAGAAAGAAATTATGGATTACACAAGAACCTAGTTTTTTTTTTGGTATGAAAAGCTTCATAGGTTGGCTTTGTTTGTCACATGTCAATCATGAGTTATTACTAATTTCATCCATGAGATGAGTATAGATAATCTTGTTGAGTTATATAATTTATTTTTGAGGTTTATACTGCGCTTTTCGATAATGAAATTCTTGTCAAGTTTTTTAGGTGAGAGTTGTGAATTAGTGTTGTTCTTGGTGGGTTTTGGTGTAGCATTTTTTGTAATTATGTTGAGCTTAAGGACCGAAAAGAGTTGCATGAATTTGAGAAAGAAAGTTCATTTGCTTTCTGGGTATGGGATGGGTTCACCCTGCCACTCACAGTGCCCTAACCAGTGGTGTGTATGATAGGGTATAGCGCCCTGCACCACTTAGTGCGCTAGAGTTTCGAGGTCCCTACACCTCTGCCCTTCTTGCTGCAAGAATTCCCTCTATTTGTACCTATCTTTTATACTTGATATTCACAAATAAAACATTCATTTTATCCTTAAGAGATCACGCCAATCAAAGTTATAACTCTTGAATTTATAATTTAAATTCAAGAAAGAGTCAAGAGTAGAGTTCAAGACAGTCCTAGAGTTAAATTCTCACTCCTTTGAGATTCACTATCGATTTGAGATAAGTTTGAGGAAGAAGTATGGGATGGAGAAGATTTGTACTTATGAGTTCTATATTTTCATTGATACCCTTGAGTCGAGTTGCTCATGTCTATAACTCCGCAAGAACTCCATAAACTAATTATCTTAGAGAGACTGTATTTCAAAGTATTATGTACTTGAGTATTGGAGTCCTAAACCCTTATGAAAAACTATATTTATTCATAATATCGATTACCATATATCATACATGGAGATCCTTGAGTTTAGTTGGGCATGCCCAGAATTTCACTAGGCCCCGAGAAGTCGAGGAGTTTTAAGCCATACAACAGCCCTATTTGTTCGAAATTATGTAAAAATACAGATTAAACTTCGTTTTATGATCAAAGAATATTAAACATAGTCGTTTCTGCGCTAAGAATTAGAAGCAATTTTGGTAATACTACCTCTTTTTGATCAGAATCTACCAGAATCAGTTTGTTGGTTGTAAATCTCGATGCCTTTAAAAGAACATGCAAAATGCTAAAATGTATCCTTCTAAAATTATCTCAAAAACCATAGGAGAAACTAATGATTACAACTATTCAAATTATGTCTTTTTCTTCATATTAAAGATTGAAAATGAACTTTTTATTCAGCTTTATGGACAGAAAGAAAAATATGTGATTCTTTCAGGACCTTCGTGAATAGATCAACTGTTTTTCTCGTAGTGCCCATGTGTTGAGTTTTGACCCAATCGTTCAAGGAATATTCGGTAAGATTAAAACTACTATACTAGGATGACAATGAAATCTCATCAAATTTTACACCCTCTGTTCCCAAATTTCTCTGATACTTTCCTTTAGTTAGTCCTAATAAAATGACACATTTATATAATAAAGTAACAAGTAAATATAAAATTTTTATTTAACCTTTAGAATTCTAGTTTACTAGTAAACGGTGCTGGTGTTACTAATTTTGTTGATATTTGGGACCTAACGTTGGATCATCAATCATTAAAGAATCTCGACCCAATTTTATCTTACTTATACAGTGATATTTAAGTCCTTGAAGTGAGAATACAACTGATAAGATTCTCTTTATCTTATCACAGGTGGTCAATCTTGCAAGACATTACCATTTTCCTTCTTAAGGGGATATGTAGTCTTATCATGAGAAACTTTTAGGTCCATCACTAGTAGAGGATTCCTCTCTGTCACTATTATTGTAGATTGGATTTCGAAGAGGAATGAGGAGGATTTGAATAAAAGAATCTTCAATATATCCTAGAGATCAAGACTTTTAATCTTATCCTTATCTGCAATCTCTGGCATAATGACTATTCTTCCACATTGGTAACACATTTGAATTTATTATTCTTATAAAACTCTCTTTTAACATTCTGTTCATTTTCCTTTTTCAAGATTGTCTAATCATTTTTTTTGTACTGCCGATGAGGCTTTCTTATAATTTTTTTTTCCGTTTTATGTCTATTAGGACTTCTTAGAGGTTAGGCATATCAATCGAACTATTCTAAAAAAAATTTCCTAATGTATTTCTCATTTAAATGATATTTTTAATTGTTCATTCAACTTGATCTAATTACATAAAGAGAGACTTTTGGAGTGCAGGACACTTTTATAAGTTTCCATAATTGATAATCATCTAATTTATACTCCCCCACCCACTGCATCTATTCTAAGGGCTTTCCAACCCTTTCTGCAAAATAAAGCAGGAGCCATCTAAAACATAGATTTTCCAATGGAGAGTTATTACTTTTGGTAATTCCACACCCTTGATAGAAAAATATCGTTCGCCCTACCTCCTTAAATGAAGTAGGGTTATCATCTAAGGTTTTTGAGCATAGTCCTAATAAATTCACTATTATCTGCCTTCCAGAAAAAATGTTCTATAATGAATAGAACCGAATGCTAAACTACCATTTTGCCGGATTATCCCATTTGTTGCCTTAAACGACATTTAAAATGGCCACTAGTGGGATTCTGAGAGATAGTTATCCACAACCCTATAATGGCCTGTAATTCAGCAATAATAATGTAGGGTATGCATTTTGAAATCTTATTTGTCTTACATATTGTGTATACATTAGTATTTATGAGCTAGAGTATAAAATGGGTCTATCGGTAAATCTATTAATATTCCCACTATAAAATATTTGGTCCACTAAAACTGGAGACATATATTCTTGCTCTCCCAAAGAGTATCTTGAGGAGTCGCCTTAGGATAGAATGCATCCTTTGGACGGTTTTCTGAGCATGTTCTCTAAGATTTTATTAATATAATCTTGAATATTATTCCTATTAGTATCTCTGCTCACTTAGTTGGAAGGGATAATATTTAACCCTGGAATGTTCTTGAAGTGATCTCAATATTATCAAGACTTTGATAATTGAAGTCCTTAATTTTCCGAGGGTTTGGATAGTAGGAGTTGACTTCTCCTTCCATTATCTGAAAATGTTTGATTTCTCTAATTCTGGCAAATGACTAATTTTTCATTGCAAAAAAGAATAGCTCTCCTAAAATGCCTCACATAAAATTTTGAATTATTTTTGTCTTATTAATGTTTTAACATGCTTAGAAGTAATAATAATAGTGTTATTATAATCAAAAAATTCTGCAAAAGTAGTAAAATATACCGTATTATTATCTTTTTCAATTTTAAAAGATTATTGAGGAGGTAGACGAGATTTGGTAATTGTACCATCATAAAATTTATAATCTTTTTCTTACATATAAATATAGTTATAAACATATTTCGTCATGAAACATTGTACAAAAACAATAGCTTTATTTGTTTTATAAAGATCATTATGAAAATCTTTTTGGAAAAATGAATGTTGGCTATTATCAAAATTTTTGAAAATTATTTTCTAAATGATTACATTTGGGCTGAAAAAGTTCATTTGAAATTTTCTTTCTTACCGGCGACCCTGGTCTAAAATCATTAAGTTTTGATCTATCAATGTAAACACTTGGAAAGTTCATTTCGGACAACGTAGGGTCCATATTAAGAGTAACTATATGATTTTCAATCTTGATATTATCAACTCTTTTTCTTCTCTCATATAAGTGATGGATACTCTAAAATTATCTTACTCTCTAATCTGAGAAGTAGATGCTCTAGAAGGCATGCCAACAATATAATCAACAGGAGATATATAAGATGAGTAGTTTTAAGCATTCTTGAAGGAAAACCTATATTATCAGCATAATTCATTAATAAATTTTTGTCAGTGAATTTATTCTTACCATCCAATTAGGAGTTTGCTCAGTATCGGAAATATCAAGATTTATATTATTTTTGGGTGGAACTACTTCTTCTATCACCCATACATTAGGAAAATCAATTTCAGCCTATTTACTTCTTCTATCACCCATACATTAGGAAAATCAATTTCAGCCTATTAAATAGGTCTTCTAGTTATAACTTTAGACTTGCTATAGTTTGTTTCTATTAAAATTGTTTCATTTTTAAAATCCATAATTTTATACATAGGATTTAAAGTGTATAACAGCTTGTAGTAAATTATGTTAACAAATACATGTAACTTCTGTACCCGATATATAATCATAACCGTGCAATTTTATACTTAAAATTAAAGTATTTAGCGAATTTTCATCATTCAAAGAGATTTGAAAATTAGGATAGGCATTAAAATAAACAAGGTCATATGTCAAATTTGTTTGAACTGTCCCTATAAGTGATTTCTTCTCTGGTTTTAACAATTCGTTTAAATATCATTTTTTCAAAAGTACCCATATGGTGTATAACCTTGGGTTGGATTTTAGGATTAGTCCATTTATTTAGACGATCTAGTTGTTGAGGCCGATCATATTCCTCTTTTCTACTATTTTAACAGTACTATGTTTCTTCATAATATTCATATTAATAAAATTATTTCGTACTAACACCACCTATCCCTATCACCATTATGGCCCTGATACCAATATTTATGCAGGATGCTTTGATGTAACTAAACAAATTTATAAAGGATCGCTTCGATGTAACTACATGTTCGTTTACAGTTCATGAAATCTAAGGATGGAAAGAACTTTTACAGTTCCAAAACGACCCACACAACGCCTTACTCACAACTAACATGGGCCTTATCAGGAACACCGAACTGAGCCAAGTTCTTCCCATCCCTGGACTACATTACTTGACCTTAGAAACATCGAACAGTCCTTTACTTACCATGTCGTAATAGTTCAAGTTGATGTTAGTCCAACACGAAGTATTTATCCTATTATTTAGGCTTTTTAAATATTAAAAACGTTTAGATTAATAGTAAAAGAGAGAAAAATAATACCTTAATTAGAGAAGATTCTCTGCAATAATTCTTCTAAATAGAAATAATAACAACTTTATTTTTATGATATTTAAAATACAACAGTAGAAATACAAGAGAGGTTGGCCAAAGTTTGCCCCCTACCTTCTACTAAGGATCCTTATATGAAAGGACCTGAGCAAAAGTCTAAAATATATGACGTAAGGTCTTATGTCCTATTACATTATTGGACCGACATTGGGGTCCTAAACTTTACAAAAGCTTAAAATTATTCTAACTTTTATAAAAGTTGATGTCTTATCAACTAGTCTTTTCAAACCTCCTTTACCTTTAGCGTGTATGAACTAGAAGTTTCGTCTATCTTATTCATGAACTGTTGAAGAAATGCTTCAATTTCCATCTCTTGTGTACTATGAACGCTTTGTGATTCTCCTGCTATACATGTGTCTTCTTCTTCATTTGAGGTAGCCATAAATATATTATCCGCAAATTCTATGCCTATATTTTTTATTAAATCTATTCTAAGTTCTTACATATATGATTCAAGAAGTTCCGATTTTGTGATGGCATGTCTCTTAATCTGCAAACTTCTGGTTATTTGTTTGAAAGGAGTGACATCATTTCGGCCTTGTATAACTTCAGTTTAAATTTTGTTGATCTTGATGGAGTTTTTAATGAATTTTATAATCTCCTGTCCATGGATTTTTCCTTCAGCATCCTTCTGGATTAATTTACAGTAAAGTTTTGTATGAAATTTACTCTTTAAGCAAGTAAATCCTTCTTCATTTATTTGGACTTCGACTGTCCATTTAATTATCACAGAACAAAGAATTCTAAAAAAAAAAGTACATCAATGGGATTTCTAAAAAAAAAAGTACATCAATGGGATTTCTAAAAAAAAATATCATACTTTTGTAACCTTATTAATTCGGGTGATACATCAATCCATTCAGAATATAATTTTTTGTATTCCTCTGGGAGAATATTTAGAGATGGACCATATAAAATCCACCACTTGCAAAACCACTTTGGTATATGTTGTTTATAAACACGAGAGCATATTTTTAAAAACCACGAATATTTTCTATTAGAATTTTCATATAACAAGGTTTTATTAAAGATCTTGATATAATTCTAGTAATTAAACTTGACTAAAAATATTTGTTCGGGATGGATGTATTCCCTTTCCTTCATCGTGATTATTTCCCATTCTTCTGGGTGAATATCTTTTTTATAATGAATTTTGAAAAGTTATGAACCTTTTTAGTATTGACTGGCGAAAAGTGCTAAAATTTAGCTGATCCAAAAGATGAGAGTATTATCTCATAATGCATTTTGTATTTATAAGTTGGGATAACATATGATGCTGTATCAAAATACCTCATCATAATCCGCCATGGATCGTCTTTCCATTGTAAATCTATGGGCTCCAAAAGAAGTATTACTTCATCTTTTTAATTTTTATCATATAATTCAATATTTTCATTTCCTTCGACAGTAACGGCTGAGGAATACGACCGTGGATTATTACCTTGAGGTTGTTTTGATTGTATAAAATTTATAAATTCTTTTTACATTGGATGTTCAGTGTTAATTCCCAATGTGCATGTATATGCTCCTGCAATATTTGAAGCTATTATCTTTTGATTTCCTATTTGGGCAAAGATTATATTTCTCCCCATGGGTGCTTTTCCTCATCCTCTTCCTCTATTAGAGGAAGAACTGCCAGATGGCCACATCACTCCTGTTATTAATAGAAAGAGAGTTATTAACTTAAATATTCTCTAGTAAGAAAATCGGGAAGACTATTATATGTTCCCTTCTTATAATGTATTTCAAAATCGAACGGTGCTAATAAAGTTTTCCATCTTGCAAGCATATGTTTTTAAACATCATATTTTACATCTTTATTAAAGATGAATTTTGCTGTTTGACAATCAATTTTTTTGATAAATGTTTTATTATATAAATCTCCTTGTAATTTTAAAATAATTTTTTCTAATTTTTACTCCATTTTCCAGAATAGAATTGTGTAAGGTATTCTTGTTTTCATTAGGAGAAATTTGTTTTAAAATTCCCTCCTAGCCAATATCAGAGGTATTTATTTCCACAATCTTCTGCCAATTTGGATTGGCTAAAGTGAGGCATGGTAGGTTATTAACCTTTGTCTTTATGTTTTTAACTGCTTTAGTATGATTATCAGTGCGATGTTTAGGATTTTTTCTATGTCAATCGTATAACATAGTTGTGTCCTTAGCCAGATCTTTTATATAAAGAGGAATATAATTTAAACTTCCCAAGAATCATTGGAGCTGAGTTTTATCAGTAATACTATTACGA
This sequence comes from Solanum habrochaites, assembly GCA_027704765.1. Classification (NCBI taxonomy): domain Eukaryota; kingdom Viridiplantae; phylum Streptophyta; class Magnoliopsida; order Solanales; family Solanaceae; genus Solanum; species Solanum habrochaites. The sequence continues at coordinate 58,228,315 of JAKWJA010002497.1, forward strand.
AATTCTTATGCAAACTCAATACATATTTGAATGGGGATAATTTTTCGCTTATCAATATTATGACCAAGGATATAACATTTGTTGGGACTATATGCATTTTCGCTCTGATATAACAAAATTATTTAATTAATAATTTTCTTAAATAGATCACGATTGTTTAAGAGATATATTACTATATATATTTATAGTATATATATATGATATATATACGATAAATACTATAGGTGTTAAAAATATCATTCATAACTTTTTGAAATTTCGAAAGAGAATTTTTTAATCGAAAAGGCATAATAATCCATTCATATTGTCCCATAGACGCGTGAAAGGTTGTCTTATATTTATCTTCTTTTGAAACTTGAATTTTCCAATAACGTGATTTTAAATCAAATTTTGAAAATATGATAGCTTCATGAGTCGATCTAAGTCGTGATAGAACCTATGTTCCCAACCGATAGGTAAGCAAACCTAATACTTTCACCAATTCAATTCAATCTTTAAAGTATAAAGATAAGCAAAAACATATTATACAATCACTAAGTCATTGAAATGTATGAAATACGAAAACGTAAATTACTACCCCAAGATGTAGTGTCATAAGTACAAGATCTTCTACAATAGGGATACAAGTCCAAACGAAAGTGATAATATAAACATACGAAATATCCTATCAGAATACCAAAATAACCTAGTAGACAGAGGAAGATTGAAGGTGCGGGCCGCTGAATATCCTGAGCAGCGCACCTGAACTCTAAGATAATCCAAATAATATTAAAAGCCCCAAGAACGTGCTCGAATTTGAAATCCAATTTGCACAACAAAAATGTTCAACAAATGTTGTGAGTATGAAACCACATGTACCCAGTATATCTCATTGACCGACAACGAAGAAGTAGTGACGGGAGTTTATATAAGAAAAATTAATTATTTAATTATACACGTCTATATTACACTTACGGGTCGAGTTTTATCAAATAGAGGTAACCAAATATCAATTACTTTCTAAGCACCAATAAAAAACATAATCATAAAGAATGAAGGATGTCATGATATACAATGCAATATGACACCATGAAACGATATGCCTCAGAATATCAGTACTCTCTCAACTGTATATACATGATACTCCTCGGAAATACATCGAAAGTTCATGACCCATGGGGGACTCGAAAAGTCTAGATACTGATACGAACAATTTCAATATGTCTGTGCGAAATATCTAAATGCATTATCATAAAATCAAACAGTATCAGCATGGACGGTCTCCACGTGCTGAAATTATAATCTTACTATCTCACCATCCCCAGCACGGACGATCTCCACGTGCCTAACTTATACTCAATTTCATGCCAATACATGTACACAATATAATTTTAAATAAAGGGAATAATGGTGCATGTTAATCAAATAAAATATTAACATAAACCATAACCACCTCAACTATCACAACTATACAGGTTCAAATAAGAACATAATCAGACATAATAAATCAGTCATATATCAGTTATGTGTAAGGTCTCTCAAAAATGAAGTCAGGTTTCTAGAGACTAATGACCTAAAAAGGTTAATAATACATTAATTAAGTGTTTTAAAGTGTGTATACTTTATTTTAAGTGATTTAGAGGTCAACCGTCCAAGAATGTCCGAGACGTTCAAAAGTTAGACCTTAGACATGTTGGTGTGCCTTGGTATGGAATACATGTTATTTGATGCTCAAACTTATAGGGAAGATACTTAACATGTTTATTGCCATATTTAGATTCTAAACCTCTGAGCACGACTCCCCAAGAACCACCCAGGGGGTCCTTGAGGAGGACCCAACGCTGCCTGGGCTCTACCTTGGTAGTGTCAATCTACGCCCAAGGAAACGATGTATCGTACTCCATTCTACGCCCTGTCGATTGGGGGTGTTTCTCAAAACATAGAAGTGTGATCTCAACCCCTAAAATGGAGGTCTCAGTCACAATATACGGAGCAGTAGTGCGGCTCCGTCGACCAGACGATGGTCTGTCGACTGTCCTTCGTCAGTGAGACCTACAACACTGTCTAAAACGTTGCAATATAAGAGGTGAATTGGGAAATTCACCCTACGTACCAAAACTTTTATGTACAGTTATTATTGGGTATTTTAGGTAAATTAAGCTAGTTAATAATATAAAAAACCCATCCTCGATTTATTATTCAATGTTTTACATTCCCTCTTAAAACAAATTCTCTATAGAAACCTCCATTGGAGATGAAGCTCAAGCTAAACTTAGGGGTACTATTTATTAATTCTTCAATAAGTTTTCGTGTCTTCTTGATGTAATGAGATATGGTGATCCTTCATCCTTAGTTATCCATTAATCTAAGGAGTTCTTTCAAAAGGTTTTCAAAGAGATTTCATGATAAAACTCTATATCTTTCAATCTAGCCATGGGTTCTTTCCGAAATTGATTTCAGAAGCATACTTATGATAAATTGATGATTTGCTACTATTATGATGTTGATTTCAATAAAATAACATGATGAAACCATGTTCCTCCCAAAATCTCAATTTAGACTATAATGTGGGCAATGTGATCTTGAATCTATGATGATTGAATTGTGGTTTTTTTTATATTATTATACCTTTAGCTATCTTTTTGTATATGAATTTTTGATGAATTGTGGGAATTGATCAATGGTGATCAAAGCATCGAAATTGGTAAGATTGCCATATTCCTCTACCTTTCAATAGAATTGATAGTTGAACTGGTCTTGTATGGTATGGCCCACTTATGGTAGCGGTGTTTACTTTCTTTTTATTCTCTATATATGATGATCATGGCCTTGAAGGCAAGTTATGAATTATCAAGTATAGTTATGATGATCACCCAACATGAAGTGTTATGCCTAGTCTATCAATCTTGTATCATGTTCTAGTTGTATTGATGATAACTTCTCCATTTAAATAAACTTATTAGGGTAAGGTATGATCGTTGTGATGCCAACAATGAAGTATAAATTGTGACCCTCTACCTATGTACCCCCATATGAATGGGTGATCTTAGCTAATGTTAGGAGTCTTGGATGTAATGTTGAAGGTGTCTTGTCTCCTATACTATGATGTGGTGTGTGGTCAATGCATGAACGTGTATTGTGGTCTTAAGAGGGTGGCTTCCTCAATGTTATGTTTCTATCCATTGTGTGATAAAGTTGTCCAATGTACACACACACCTTATGCATGTCTATAAGTTGCATATGTTTATGGTGTCTAATGAAAGGGGTTCTTGTATGCACTATTTTCTACTGCTATGCATGTAAATTACTTGTCCATGAAAGTATGAATATGGATTTAACAAGGATGACTTGACAGGTTAACTAGTATAGGTAAGGGTATGACACTTTGCCTATACATTGCACATGTCTACCTTGATAGAATAACTTCTTGGGTTATACTCTATGTATATGAATATGAATGCGTAATTAAGCTATGAATATGGAAGTAAATGAAATGATGAAGTATTCATATGTGTAGTGTCAAAATGTGGTATATGAAAGGTTTCCTCATATATTAACATGTACAGACACATAAATGAATGCATAATGAAGTATGAATGATTTCTAGTAAAGTAGGGTCTCTTGAAAGGTATTCTCAATTGTACTATAAACTAGACTATTCTTCAATATGATATGTCCATGTGAAAGGTTTTCTTGCATTATTTAGTTTGATGAAAGAACAATTCTCATCTATAACCTAGGAGCTAAGCATATGAGAGGTTAATACTCCTAAAGCCTATTTTTAATAAATAAAGTTAATAAAGACTTCTCTTAAAAGTGAACTCAGTTTCGGACCGAGTGAATTTGATAAATCAGAGGTGCACCTTCCTAATAAAGAGGTCTTGTTCGCCAATAGTTTCTCATAAGGTGTTGACTTTACATGGAGGGAAATTTACTTATGGTTCCACATGAGGTGTTGACTTCCCTTGGAGGGAGATTCACCCATGGTTTCTTATGAGGTGTAGACTTTAATGACTAAGGGAATAAAGAGGGTTTCAATACATCTCCTAGTTCCTTAACTATGTTGCCCATAAGACATAACAAGTGGATCCACCTAAACTGCTAAAATGATACTCATGTGTAACCTTGGTAAGTAAGATACCCTCTTTTGGTGTGAGGGGATGACACCGGATATTATGTTTAGTTACATGGTCTTATTATTGGTTAAGGCTAGATTTCCCTAAAATAAAATGGACAATTAAAGTAAAGTAATAAACCCTAAATAGGATAACCTAAGAGAAGTTTCTTAGTGTAAGTGAGGCTATGAGATTTTACTTATGCATTGTACAAGATCTCTGAATAGAGTTCTAGAAAGGCTCTCTATCGCTCTCTCTATCTCTCTCTCTCTATAATATTATAATATATATATATATATAATATATCGATATATATATATATATTATGCTGTGTGTGTGTGGGTGGGGGTGGTGTTGTGTGTGTGTGTGTTGTGTGTGTCCTTTATGCATGACATTGTGAATTGCCAATTTTTATGATAACATGCATAGTATGAGTCATGTGGTGTCTATTGGATGAGGTCACATGTTATGATAATATGCAAAGTATGAGTTCTGTGGTGTCTATTTTATGAGGTATCGCTTTCTGTGCATGATGTTGGTCTTATTGACTATATGATGAGGTTTTACCTTGATATGCATGATGTTGGTCTTACTTTTCATATGATGAAGGTCCTACTTATGTATGTAGTTGAGTATGGTTGTCATGTGTATGCATGTAATAAATTGTATGCTTGTAGTCCCCTTGTGGTTTTACTATGTATGTGGTTTTTTTGACTTCACATGTACATTGCACAAGTAGGCTTAGGTTGGGATTGTGAGTTAAGTCTTATGATGTTAAATAAAATGAAGTACAAGTATGCTTTTGTTGACTATTACTTCTTATGATGTTGTTGGTAGTGTTGACTTGCATATTGTTTTGAAATGAGTCTTATATGTGGTTTGTGATGTATGTTAGGTCATATATAAAGTATATGTTTCATGATATGTTGTACTTATGTGAATGTGTGGGTTTAAGTCAATGAAGGTTGAATGAATGTTAAACTTGGTGACCTTAAGGTGATTCTTGAGTGTTGGTAGTGGAATGAGATACTACTCATGCATTGCACCAATTGTTTCTAGAGGGTTACTTGGGGGTAAAAGACTTCCATTAAAAAGGAAGATTATGTTATGAAATGATAAATGAGCTTTAAATGAATTATATTACTGTATGTGATGTTATGAATAGTGTCTATGCCTATATTATTAAGTATATGATCTATATTATATTTATTTATTAAGGTTTTGATAAAGTTTTTATAAAAGGCATGATGCATGGTTTTCTAACCAAATGTCCTCTTTAAATGCATTTTTTTCCCTGGTTACCATAATTAGTGCATTCTTGTACTAATACTATTCTTCTTCACTTTTTTAAACAAAGTGTAGGTAATGGATGCTTAAAGGTGTCTCTAAAGTGAAGGGCTTGATATATGATTCCCAAGCCGAAGAAAGGGATCCTTATGATTCATGGATTTCCTATGTCCTGTTTATCTTCAAAGTTTTGTAATAGCTTAGTTATTGTTATATATTGATAAGGGTCGTGTCTCTATTCTACTTTATTGATGTTTAGTCTAAGATGGAAAAAGAGACTTAGAGTCTAACTATGTATTATGATATTTTATATATGTGAAGTGCAGTTTCTAGCATACGATGTGTTATGAAAAATTTTAAATTTTCTGCTAAATTCATATGACAATGCGATGAATGATGTCTATGGGCTTGAACAAGAACTTTGAAAGGTCATGTATGCTATGTTAGTAATACGGGGTGCTCCCCAGTCATGACAAATATGGTATCAGAGCATGAGGTAATAAAAGTGGTTTGAGGGTTCAAAAGTCTCATATTACCACGTCTAGTAGAGTAATGTTCATTGGTGGTGAGTCGCGATACATCTATGATCAAGAGGCTATAAGACGATAGAGTTTCATTTTCTGCACTACTTTTGTGTTGTGCTATAAATTTTAACTCTATATGATCTTTCTGTCTTATGTTTTCGTGTCCATTGGTCTTTTAGATTTGATTTCTTGGATGAGATTGTATAGCAGTGCTTGAGGGAGAAAAATGTGATTTTGATGCTTACTTGGTTTATAATTTAAGAAGTATGTGTGAAGGTGAATTTTGAATATATGTTAATGTGATGCCATTTATGACTATATATGTGGTTTATGAGAATGATATGTTATGTGAAGATTTGTTTCATGATATGGTTATAACTTTCTAATAGTTGTTATGGTTGAATGGAGCTCCCTTGGAATGATAGATTGATATATGACATGATATGATGAAAATATAATGCTTTGGTTTAGACTTGAAATGCTTTGATGGAATGTGATAAATAGATAAAGATTCATGTTGCCTTTATATAGGTGAATGATTTAAATGGCACCCTTGTATATGTTTAATGGTTTCATTATTGCCTTGGTATTTGAGAAGTGCTTTATAGTTGCCTTGTGTGGTTAGAGTATTTGGTATAAGCTTTATCCTAGAAGTGAAGGTAGTGTGCTTGCCTTGTAAGGCGATATTGGAGTATGCTAGTTAAAGGGAGAACCCTTATGCCTAGTTGGTTAGTTTCCCTTATGAACTTATTTTAAGAGTGGAAAAAAACGGAAGAAATGGTTTTGGTCCATAGGTTGGAACTATGTTCGGCCTAAGGTTGACTTGGGGGTAGGGTAGTATGTATCCCTTAAACCTTAATGAGAAGGAGAGTATTGATGTTGACCTACCTAGAAGTGGTTAGTGGTCCATTAAGGGTGGCCTTAACTATGATCATTGAAGGATATGCTTGGGTTTTGGAAGTTTCCTCCAAAGGTGATAATGTGGGTTGAAATGACCTAGAAGTTACCTTTCTTAGTGTTGAAAGAAAAGAAAGAGACCTTTATGTCCAAGTTTCCTCTATTGATTCCCCTAATGTTTTCAATACCCTTGGTATTCATGGTGTAGTTAAGGACTTATGTGGTTGGGTCGCATTACCTAGCTTGAGTGACATGTGTTTCCTTTAGGTGTTAGACTTAAAGGAATGATGATATATAGATGGTACCTCTTAAAGGTTCAGACAAATCCCTCTAAGATGGTTTCACCCTAAGACTGGGATGATGATGTGAGTAATAAGGTAATAGATATTTGTACCTTGTCCTTATATTTCTACTCAAGTTTGAAATTACAAAGTTCCTAGTAGCTTGATCATGATGGGAGTTTTCCATATAAGTATGAGTTGCATGTTCTCCATATGTTATGCATGTCTTAAATGACACTATGTTGTGCATGTTCTAAAAGGATTTACATAAAATGTAAATGGATTTTTTTATTAAACTCATGTTTTCTCATGTTGTTGTGCATCTTGATATGATAAATGTTCAATAGACTTCATGAGTAGAGGTAAGGAGAATGATTGATTTCACTTTTAAGGTGTGGTGTTTTACGCCAACAATGAGAACTTGAGCTCCCTGTAAATGAAAAATAATTATGTATCTCTTAAGAATATGTGACTTTTCTGATTCGGTAAGTGTTAATGTAGGCTCACTCTTGAGAAGTGATAGTATGTTTAGCTAGTGCTCTTGATGAGTGCCTATAAATTGCAAGAATTTCCTAAATTGATGTATGTTTATGAAACTAGGGCCATGCTACGACTTGAAACTATGTGTAATGACTTCGTATTGTTGTGATGTGTGTTGTGTGATTTAGCATTTTTGACTTCATTAGGAAGAGAGTATGAGAATGCTTTGGTTAAAAATGAAGAAGTCCTCTTTAAAATGAATTGACCTTTGTCAATTTGTGGATGAATCATGATAAATGTGGGTATCGTAAGAAAGAAGGACATTTCCCCTTAAACATAACAAAGGATGACTATGTTAAATATGGCACAAAAATGTATTATTGGTCTAAAGCTAGGTATGTTTGATCTACAGATCTATATGCATCTAGGGGACTTACTTTGTTTTGCGCTTGATTTTGAATATGCCTATGTGTACATTAAAGGGTTGTTGCATTATGATCTCTATGAAAGATATGCAAAAGACAATGTCATGATTAGGAGAAGGAGGTTCCTCCGATGAACATGAGAAGTGCCCTATGTGCTTGATTGCATTCAGGAGAGTGAGTTTGCTTATGTTCGCATGGATTGGTTTGAAGTTGTGTTCATTGGTATTTGGTTTGAATTTACTATGATTGATGAATGATTGCGTGAATGTTATGATCTATCTATGGTCATTCAATCTTGTATGGGTTGAAATGTCTCAAAATGGCATTCGAGGGGGAAAAATGTTCCCAAGTGGAGGATATTGTAAGGTATCCAAAAAATGAAGTAGGTTTTTAGAGACTCAGGTGCTAAAAAGTTTAATAATATTAATAAGTGTTTTACAATGTGGTACCTGATTTGAAGTGATGGAGGTCAAAACGTCCAAGACGTAGACCTTAACGGTGCTAGTGTGTTCTTGTTTTCCTTTGTTATGTTTATTAGGTGTTGATTCTCAAATTAAATAGAGCAAGATCCTAACATGTTTATGATGTGTATTTACATCAAAACGTCCGGAAAAGGACTCCCAAAATAACAACAAGGGGTCCTTGAGGAGGACCCCAACGGCTGCCTAGGCATTGGCTTGTCAAATGCCCAAGGAGGGAAACGATGGACCGTACTCCATTCTACGCCCCGTCGATTGGGGGAATTTATCAACACTTAGACGTGTGATATCATCCCCCAGAATCTATATCTCAGTCAGCATTTATGGAGCAACAGTATGTGATGTCGACCAAACGACGGTCCGTCGACTGTCCTCCGTCAATGAGACCTGAACACGTCTAAAACTCTTCCATGCAAGGGGTGAATTGGGAAATTCACCCCACATTCCAAAAATAGTATGGATGGTTATTATGGGTTGTTTTAGGTATATTAAATTAGCTAATAACATAAAAAACCATTACGGATTAATTCTTCAAAATTTCACCTTCCCTCTCAAAACAAATCCTCTCTGGAAACCTCTACCGGAGATGAAGATCAAGGTCAGCTTTGGGGTTCAATTTCCATGGATTCTTCATCACGTTTAGGTCTTCTTAATTTAATGAGGAGTTGTTAGTCCTTAACTTAGTATCAATTCATCTAAGGAGTTCTTTCCAAAGGTTTCCAAGAGATTCCTTGATTCAAACACTCTATTCTTTCAATCTATCCATGAGTTTTTTTCTCAAATTGATTTTCAAAGCAATTATAATGATAAATTATGATTTACTTACTGTTTATATGTAATTTCAATCAATTTCATGATGAACCCAGGTTCCCCCAAAAAAGTCCCAATTTAGAATATATGTGGGTAATGTGATCTTAAGCCTATGATGATTGTTTTGTGGAATTCGTTATGTTATTGTACCTTAGCTAATGTTTTGCAGTGAATTGTTGATGAATGAATGGGAATTGATGAATGATGATTAAAGCATTAAAAATTGGAGATGGTGATATTTCTCTTTTGTCTTAGAATTGATTAGTTGAATTGTCCTTGTTTTGTATCGTGTGTGTGTCCCGTTTTACGGTGGGGGGATGGCGGTTGTTTAATTTCTTTCAGTATATCTAATGCGATATGTCATTGAAGGAAACTTGTTAGGGTTAAGTATGGTCTAAGTGCTGCCAATGGTGAATGACCCTCTATCTATGTACCCCCATATTAATGTGTGCTCTTAGCATATTTTAGAAGAATTGGATGCAATGTTGAAGGTGTCTTGTCTCCTATTCTATGATGTGGTGTGTGGTATATGCATGAATGTGTATTGTGGTCTTAATAGGGTGGCTGCATCAATGTTATGTTTCTAGACATTATGTGATAATGTTGTCCAATGTACACACACCTCATGCATGTCTATAAGTAGTATAGGTTTACGGTGTCTAATGAAAGGGGTTCTCATATGCACTATTTGTCTACTACAATGCATGTAAATTACTTGTCCATGAAAGTATGAATATATATATAAACTAGGATAACTTGATAGGTGAAATAGTATAGGTAAGTGTATGAGAATATGCCTATACATTGCACATCTCTACCTTGACAAAACAACTCCTAGGGTGATTACTCTATGTATATGAATATGACATGGTTTGATTTAAGCTATTGATATGAAAGTATATGATAGAGGAAAGTAGCATATGTGTAGAGTTAAATGTGGTACTGAAGTTTCCTCTATAGACCATGGGGAACAACCATATAATGAATGAATAGATGAAGTATGTATGACATTTCTAGTTAAAGTAAAGTAGGGTCTTTTGAAAGGTATTCTCAACGGTACTCGAAACTAGACTATGCTTGATATTCTATGTTCAGAAAGGTTTCTCACATGGATTTTAGGTTGATTCAAGGACAATTCTCATGTTAACTATGATCTAATCATATGATGGGTAAAACTCTAAGCTATTTTTCTAAAATAAAGTTAATAAAGTCTTTTTAAAAGGAAGGAACTTTGCAAAACGGGAATGAAAACTTGACAAATGAGAGGTTACCCTTATAATGAAGGAGGTCTTGTTACCAATAGTTCTGATAGGTGGTGATTCCCTTGGAGGGAGACATAGGGTTCCAAATGACGGGTTGACTTCCCCTTGGGAGGGAGATCACCATGGTTTCTCATTTGAGGTGGAAATATGATTGTCACGGGCAATATAAACCGGGTATCAATATTACATTTCTAGTCCGTAACCTATGTTGCCCCACAAACCTAGCAAGGTGGATCTACCAAATTGCTTTGAAGATATCATGTATATCTTGACTAGTAAGATGTCCCTCTCTTGGTGTGAGGGGATGGACACCGGATTGATATTTAGTTACATGGGTCTTTTAGGTTGAGGCTAGGATTTCCCAATAGGAAAATGGCTAGTGGAAGAAAAATAAGAAATTGTAACTAGTGATAACCTATGAGAAGTTCCGTAGTGTAGGTGAGAGTAGGGACTTTACCTATGCTTTGAACCAAGTAGATCGTGAAGGAGTTTAGGAAGGTAGGTTCTATTCTATATGTAAATGAATAGTATATGCCCTTTATGCATGAAATTATTATTATTGACCATTTCTTATTGGATAATTAGGCCAGATGGTCATATGGGTCTATTTGAGGAGGTCACTTTATGTGCATGATGTTGGGCTTATGATTATATAATGAGGTCTTACCATGAATATGCATGATGTCATCTTAGTTGTCATATGTGAAGGGCCCTACTTAGTTAGTATTTGGCAAATGGTTCATGTTGAGTATTTAGTAATGGTAGGCTGGTTGTCCTTGTGAATTTTACTAGTAGGTGTGACATTATGGGACTTCAGAATGTCATTCCAACTAGTAGGATAGGATTGGGATGTAAGTAAGGTATGATGAGGTTAAATGAAATATATTCCAAGTATTCTATGGTGACTATTACTTATTATTAGTGGTTCGTAGTGTTTATACATAGGTTCTGAAATGCTGTTATATGTGTTCATGAGAATGTTACAGTCATATGTAGAGTATTGGATTTCCATGATATGTTTGTACTTATTGAACATTAAGGTTATTAAGCTAAGAAGGTTGTATGAAGGTCACCTTTATACTGACCTTAAGGTGATGCTGGGTGTAGGTAGTTGGAACACGACAATAGTCATGCATTGCAACCCAAGTACTTATAGAGGGTTACTAGGGGTAACGATACTTACGTAAAAACGAAGATGATTTATTATGGAAATGATAAATGAGATTTAAATGAATTATACGATTTGTATGTGATGTTATGATTAGTGTCGATGCATTTATGTTAGTATATGAGCTATAATGTACGTATTGTATTTAGTGTTATGATGTTTTACTAAAAGGCATGATGGCAGGTTTCTACCAAAATGTCCTCTTTAAAAATGCATTATTTTTCATGTTGTCATCCTTAAGTGCAAATACTAGTATTCATTTCGTTACGACCCGAGGGTATACCCTAAGAAGTTATGGTCATCCTCAAATTTGGTTGCACACGGCAACATGGACCTCATCAAAGGTCTAAGACAAGCCCTTAGACATCTTTCATTGCATACCGTAAACAATAGCGGAAAAAAATCTAAAGTTTCCCCCTCATAGCAAATCGTATTCCTAGGTAATTACTTCTATCATATATATATATATTATATATATATAATATATATATATATATATATCTATACATATAAAATATCATAATAAATAGTTAGACTCTAATCTCTTTGTCATCTTAAAGACAAACTCAATAGAATATAATAGGGAAACGACCTTAACAACCCCAAATAGAAGTCTAAGTTATTACATAAACTTAAGAATATCTTGACATAGCAACTGAATAATAAGAGCTGACTTTACTTTGAACTTGGTGAGTCTATACAAGCGCTTCAATTAGAAGACATATCTAGCATTCACCACCTGCTACTTGTGTAGAAAGATGAAGAAGAATGATATTAGTACAAGAATTCACTAAGTATGACACCATTAAAAAAAACATGCATTTAAAAAGTACATTTCATTGAAAATCATGAAACATGTCTTTTTAGTAAATTTCATGACATATGAACATAAAGATCAATACAGTTGACGTACATCATATCGACATGGATAGTTACTAATAAAATTTCATAATAAAACCATGTATCATACTTAGAGACATATTCAGACAGACAATTCATTACCTTATACTTTATCTTACTTCTTTCCTTAAGTAACCCTCAAGTTTGTATTAGCCAACTGGTATCACCGTGAGGTCCACCTTACAATATTCTGTCATAGATCTGCTTCATTAAACACAACCACACATTAGGACATCATAAATCAAACTCAATAAATGACCATCACCTAAAACAAATCCTAAATAACACTATGCAATGGTAGGTAGATTCAAAATACTACTTCCACAAATTTAGCTTAAGAAGTCACCCTAGACTAGGATAACATTCTTAACAAGTAATACACTTTCATTTACAACCTAGACATAAGGCCAATAGTCTATTAGATCACAAATAAGGACTCTTTCCTATAATACCACCTAGTCATAACTTATTTAGTTCAATCATCGTAAAACAACCCTCATAAACCCTTTCAAAGCTACTTGTGCAATGTACCACCTGGAGTCGAATACACCAACATATTACTAAGTAAACTTATTAGGAGCCATAAATTTAACTCCCATTCATAGTCAATAATTCATGTCTGAAGATAGCAAAGTCAACTTAAACAGCATTCATTACAGTTCATACACAATTATTAAATTTTTACTTCCAATTAAAAAAGGCAAGGCTCCAATACATCCTGTCTTGAGTCATCTAGTGCAATGCATAGTAGGGTCCCATAGTCCTCCCAATAGTAACTTCACTTTCTCAAGAATTTAGTTAGAATGAATAATTTTCCCTTTATTCTAGTAATTTATAACCTTCGGGAAACATAGCCATAACTAACACAGACCATGTGAGCTACATGGAATATGGTGTTCTACTTCCACGCTGAAAAGAGGGGGGTTAACACTTCCCTAAGGTTCAACCATTCGTATATATCTATCTAGGTGGAAACCACAAGATATAACCTACGGGTTCATGTAGTTATGGAACATAGAGATTGCTTCTAGAAACCTTGACTTACTAGAGGGGACGTTTCCATCTCATGAGACAACATCTAGGTTAGGAAGCCAGACTTACTAAAGTGAAGACCCCACTCTCATTTGTCATGTTTACTCGGTGCTAGGCTTAACAACTTCCCATGTCTAAATATATTCAGCCTTATAGTGCATTATTTCATAAAGAAGGCCTTTTTTTGGGGGCTTTAGTTTGTCCTTCAACATCATATTACTCAAAGGATTATAAGATGAAAATGTACTTTCTCAGGACCCTACTCAGTGGAGTGTCCTTTCACATGTTCATACAATCATTACCTCATGTGTGGTAATACAATATGAGATTACTTTCACATAAAAACTCTAATCACCACATGTCATAAACTCCATTAATCATATACTTACATGCATTAGAAATAGGTAATGATGCATAGGAGAACTATCCTTTCCTTAATCTTTTCATGATCTACCCTATCATAGAATGCATAAAGTGTGTGTGTTACATTGGTAAAACATGACATATCTGTATTAACACCTAACATTGAGAAGCCACCCTCTAAAATAACAACACATAACAATAATCTGCAAGTATGGAAGTCCTACACAGATATATGTATTAAGGACTATAGACTTCACACACTCTCACATTACACTCATAGGAGACCTAACATATTCAACTTCAGAATAAAATCGTTCCTAGCATACTTTGATCAACATTAATAAGGGTAATATAGGTATGGATTCAATTATAGATATTCATCATCATTAGCACATAGACCACACCACACCATAAAATGATCATTCACATATATAAACATCATTCAAACCTAAAGACTATTCAATAACTTCAACATAACATCAATTATCTTGCACTCTAATGCTTCAGGCACATGGTTTTAACACATAAACAATTGTACAAGATGTAAACACCGCCCAAAAGTGGGAACCCATCCCAACAACACAATTCATATACATTCTAGCGAATAGAGGAAATAGGTCGATTTACCAAATCTCCAAGCTAAGATATTTTGGATAAGTGTCTCCACAAGTCATATTAATATGATATAGATAGAATAGAAATAAGCATTCATCCAATTAATCACAATTCTCTAAACATGAAATAAAGATAACAAGACCAACATATAGGCCAACTTGGAAAAATTAGGAGGATGCATGGGTCTTCATAAAATTGGATAGGAACTTCATATTAAAATCAGTACATAAACATATATTTCATCATATAATACTTTTGAAATAATTGAGAAAGAATCCATGGCTAGAATGAAAGATAGGATTTCGAATTAAAATCCTGTTTGAAAAAAACATTAAAAAGGACTCATGAGTAATGGTTATATATGGATGAAGATTTACCATACCTTATACATTATAAAGCCAATGAAAATCGGTGAAGAAATCTCCAAGAATCCACCTACATAGCTTGTTCTTGAGCTTGGTCTTCAATGGAGGTTTTGGAATTTTTTTAGAAGAGAAGAGAGTTTTCGGGTTTTGGATTTCTTAATGGTTTTTGGGGTTTTGAAATGGGAAATGGGTTAAATAGGTTCTAAAAATAGTTCAGATACTCCCCCCCCCCCCCCCAAGTTACCAAAACACCCCATACTAATTGAGACTTTTAGACATGTAAAAATTGACTTTAAAACTACGGAATAAGATCAGAGAAGTGGCTGCGCATCGCGGAGGCAGCCTATGATTCTTCCCCAAATTTTTTTGAGGCAATGGGGTGCGTTTTGGGTGTGTGTCACACAGGCAAATTCAGTTCCAGGAGCGCGACGCCAGGGCAGCCCCAAATCTAGCTACTGCACTCTGTCTTGAGCAGCCTCTTTGTCCATCGTATGGGTCCTCCTCGGGGGGGGGGGGGGGGGGGGGCTTAGGATGGTTCCCGCTGAGTCATTCCTGGAATTTTTTACCCTTAACATGTGTATTAATATAATAGAGTCAACGAAACTGTTTTTAGATTCTAAACAACACATAAAAACAAGGCAAACATATAAGAACACACTAGCACGGCTAGACCAACTTTTGAACATCTTGGACGTTTTTGGACGTTTGACCTACAAATCTCCTTAAACAAATTATACAATATGCAAACACTTTATTAATCATGTTATTACCCTTATTAGGCACATGTGAGGATCTAGCTATCTTAGTTCATTTTTAGAGTGTAACACATTCTTCTTCACCTTTTTACACAATGTTGTGGTACTGGAGCTTACAGGATGTCTTATAAATGAAGGGGATCTAATATGCTTACCGAGGCTAAAAAAAGAGGGACTTTACTTCAAGATTTCATATGTCCAGTTTATGTTCAAAAGTTATGTCATAACTTAGTTATTAGCATATGTTGATAATGGTCGTGTCTCTATTCTACTCTAATGATGTTGAGTCTAATATGGCAAGAGAGACTTAGAGTCCAACTATGTATTATGATATTTTATATATATGAAGTGATGTTTCTAGCATACGATGTGCTAGGAAAAGTTTAAAAATTTTCGTTAAATTTCTTATGGCAATGCGATGAATGATGTCTATGGGCTTGTACAAGACCTCTGAGAGTCAAGTGAGCCATGTTACTTCTAAGAGGTGAGCCCCTGTCGTAACATAATACCCATATGCTTTGGCATTCTCTAATTACAATCCGCATACAATAGTAATCATCTTTCCCTTTATATCATCGGTAATCTTACCAATTCCTATCACACTATCCATGTGAGACCCCCATCTTTCCCCCTTACCCATTGTCTATTCCATTTTAATATTTAATTAGGAAAATAGTCTTGATATGATTTGATTTTCATTGCTTCACTCCACTCACTCTCACATATAGTGATGAATCATGCGTATATCCTCATGTGAGCAGTTGGTGTCTTGTATGACTTGAACGTTAGACCTAGATTTAAGGCAAATGTTATAGACTTATGAAACGGATGTGTAGTCGGATTCGAAATGGTTAGTAATTTGAATAGGTTGAGTTAGGTGATGAATCCATAGTAAGTATATTGATGAAAAAGTTGACTTCGTGGTGATAAAAAGAGCTAACTAAACACGATGGTAATAAGAGTTTGTGATGGATTCTAATTGAGATGCCACTATATAATAAGGATTGTTGGTTAAACGAATTTTGTGTAGTAATAACAATTGTGAGTATCTAAGGTTGTAATTTTCTACTACTTGGGTAGTAAATTGGTTGTATGAAAAGTCTTAGGAGACACTGGCACACCGCTCGAATAGAATTGGAAGGAACTAAAGTCATAATGAAAAAAAAATGGGATGTAGTGTAGCTTTCTAAAAGGGATGAGAACTTGACTATTTTATCTAATATCAAGGGCGAAAAAGGTATATAGATAATTAGGCTCATAGATGCGTGGTTTCACCCATTTTTCTCTTGTTATGGTAATAGGGTCACGGGTTCATCTGATTAGTTAAAAACTATTGGATAAGACTTGATAAACGAGTGTACACAATTTCAACTTGAATTGCGATAATAATTTTTTTTTGTTATTGAGTTTGAAATATGAGTATGATTGGATTTTTTTGCGAAGGATATTATAAGGTTGGTAGAGAGACGATTTATGATAAGCTAAGATACATGAGCTCATAAAATTCTTCAATGTATGAGAAAATCTTTGAAAGATAGATGGATTGTGCTACATAATTTAGATCTAAATTCATGTTTTTTTCCTTGAGAGTCTACGTTCGTGGTAGTATATTTTGTCAGGGTATGAATTGAAAAGGTAAGGAATGATCGGTTGCATTAGGTATTTACAATTTGGAAGAACATGGTATCAGAGCCATAGGTTCATCAGTCTCACGAGTACAAGAGTTATGTCTAGTCGACTCTTGCGGATCGCTGCAGAGATGTTTGTTACTTATCTTCGAGAAGGTATAGGACTTTAGGAAATTTCTATTATTTAATTAATCATTGCGTAGGTGATTTCATTTAAGGTCAAAACTTTATTCCATTATCTCAACAATAGTGAGGGAACATTTTTAGGTTTTACGTCAGTGAAAGGAGATGTCATTGTATGATTTAATATAGATGTTACCTGGTTAGCAAACTATTCTAGTAACAAGCTTTTCGATTAAAAAGAATGAATTTGACGAGGTTTGAAATAGTTAGAATGGTTTTCTTAAACTGTAATTTAGACAAGGATACATGAGTTTTATTTGAGTTTACTAGGACACTCTTATAACTCGTGTTTATGATTGAAAAATAATTCAGTACTGAAATGGTATAATGTTGATATGTTTAAGTGAAGTGTAGGATTAGAAATATCAGTTTATCAAATAAGAGGATAATGATCATAGTAAGGCTATGTGTAGAAGTTGAGTTAGGACAAGGACATAAAATATGATTACTTCTAATAATGTTTTAGAGGGTAAGACTTGTTACAAATTTGTATAATGGATTTTCTTTTCATCCTTTATAATGGAAGTATATTGAAGATAATTTAAATATTTTAAGTGGGATGGCTAGATGACCATGTTGATATTCATTTGATAGAATCCACAAAGTGAGTTAAGTTTAATACATCAAGAGATTATAAAAGCCTATATTGGATATCAATTAGCAAAGACTTTTTAAATGAAGGGTTTATGATAGGTATTGAGAAACTCATATTGCTAGGAGCCTTTCAGATATTGAATTAAGTATTAACAATGTTATTGAAATTTTATATACCTTGGTTTCACGGTATTTTTAATGCTTTTTACTTAAGTTTAGTGTGTTGACAAAAGCCTTTTAGTATTGATTTTTATGCAAGTTTTTCTTTATTTGCAGGGAAGTCTGACCCAAGTGTGGGATTACGAAGATTCATGACGAACTATCATAGCCACGACTGTCTGTGTTGCTAGTTCGTCGTGATGATCAAAGAAGTAGTCCCAGTACCCAAATTCCAAGAAGTTTAAGTGTTATGGAACGGAGACTCTCGACGGACCGTCGTGCTTGAAACGGTCCGTCATACCTGTTCGTCGAGGGTAATGAAGAAAGTAGCAGAAGGATTTGTAAAGTATAGGATGTCAGAAGCAATGACGACCCATCGTGACCATGACGGCCGTCGTGGACCACGAGGGTGCCCATCCTTTTATTAACGAAGTCCATCGGACCCAACCGCATTTGAATATTTTCAGGCAATAGAGTCTTCTTTTTATTAGATATTTTTTTTTATAAATAGTTGTTAAAAAACTCGTTTTGGGGTTAGACTCTTGGTGATAATGATTGTCCTATGTTATTAGGACTCTGTAAGGTGACTGTGATTGGGTATACTTGAAGAATCTTTAGTCTCGGATGAATTTCAGAAGTGAGACACTTTTTCTGAAATTGATTGTTGGGTTTGTTGTTGATTAATACAAGTGAAATTCTGGATTTTAATCTTTATCATTAAGTAAGTAAGTCCATAAATTCGTATATACATATTTGAATATGTGATAAGGACTTGGGTAACTAAACTCCAAACGACGGTTCTTGTGGGAAACAGAGGCGAATAATATAATGAGTAAAACCTAACAAACATAACAAATGCTAGATAGTGTCTTGCATGTAATGGCTAATTCTTTCTTTTAGAAGGTCTTTTTAAAGGATGACCAATGTTAGAACTCGCCTTAATGCTACTTTCTGACCAAGGAGGTAGATAACGGGAAAAGAATTATAACATTCGATTAGTTGTAGACTATCAATAGGCTAGTATGATTGGTATGAGCGTAAAAAACTTAGGTCAAATATCGAATACAATGCTTAAATTGATATAAAGGTAAGGGTTGGGTTAGTATAGACACACACGTAGGCCGGACCAAGGGGCGGGTGGAAAAAATTTTTTTTTTTTTTCTTTTTGAAAGATGCTGGACCAAGGATTGAAATACATAACTTATCACTTTGCATGCAAGATACTAGGAAAGATTTTTATTGTTAGAATTATTAAGTTAGGAACCTCTGGGGAACAGTTAAACCCTTATTACTTTTATTAATTTATTAAACTCCAAGGTTTGATTCTGTTAGTTGGCTACTTTAATTTAGTTAATTATCTTTACTAATTTAGAAATAAAAACCCCCATTTTTTTATTTTTTTTGAAGAAAATAATTGACTAAATAATAGTAATAATAGATTAAAGTTAAGTTAAACTATTTTCCTCGTGAGAACGACCCCAACCTCATTACTTGGGTTCTTTATTCGATACGACCGCTTTACTTCTTATTTGAGAAGTAAGTTTGAGCGTATCAACTTTTGGCGCCGCTGCCGGGGAAAGTAGATTTTAGATTAACTTAAAATTATTACTATAGTTTAGTCGATATTTTCTGAATTTTACTTTTTTTATTGTTTTTGATTCTTGCAGAAATATATTCCTTGTACACCGAATACACATAGAGGAAGAGAACCCTTGTTTCCCTATGATCACGAATTAGATCTTACACTACGCAATATGAATTGAAACTTGGGTATTAAATGATGATGATCCAAACAAGAAAAACCCAGCTCCGGTTGATGCTGATGGTCTGTTACTACCCGATGATCCGGTTGAAAATCAGCAAAGGGGACAGAATCCGTCTCCACGCCCTCAAGAATATTACAGAGGCTATGATAATATAGCAGACTCTGATGGGCCACTTGTCTTGCCCACTCTACCACCAGGACACACCTTTGTGGTAACTAGTTGTCTGATGCAAATGCTCACCGCCAGAGGTTATTTTCAGGGCTACCATCTGAGGACCCACATGCCCATATAGATAAGGTAAGGGAAGTGTGTAAAATTTGTGTAGGGAGGCCTGATTTCGATTTGGATGTAATAGGGCTAAGAGTATTTCCTCTCTCACTGACGGGAGAGGCTAATATTTGGTTCACTGAGCTCCTTTGTAACTCAATTTTCACTTGGAACCAACTAAATAATGTTTTCTTAGCACGCTACTATCCGATCTCCAAGAAACTAAACCACAAAGACAGAGTGAACAACTTTGTGGCAAAACCAGGAGAGTCAGTTAGTAGTTCTTGAGATAGATTCACCTCATTCTTGAGAAGCATCCCCAATCACTGCATTGATGATGTGTCACTGAAGGAATATTTCTATGGGGGATAGGATGATAATAATCAAGCGGTGTTGGATACTATAGCGGGTGGCTCTTACGGGGAGTGTCCTTATGCTGAGATTGCCGAAAAGTTAGAGAAAATCTCCCGAAACAATAAAGCTTGGAGTACTACGAAGTCAGATATTGGGAGAAACACTTTCGCAGTGCAATCCACTCACAACACAGCCATAGATGAGATTTGTTAAGAAATGTCTTAGATTATAACAGATCTTGGATTGTTATTAAAACATATCACTGGGGTGTAGAAAAGAAAAATGCAGTTAACTACTTGTCTAAAACACCACCACCAAATGATAAATGTTATTCTGGGAGAATTCCTATGCGGTAAATGAACATGCGGGGGGCTTCTGACCGAGTGACCAAGGCTCAAATCAGGAAAATTGATGCCAAGGTCAAGGAAACAAAGTTCGGATCTATGGTAACTATAACAATGAGGGTCATTACGTCCAAGATGGAAACTACACTCGCGACAAAAACATCAACAGGGGTATTTATGGTAACAGAAATTGTAGGAATGGGCCCTATGTCCTTCCTTAAAATCATGAAGTTACTCCTAGGGATGGGGAAGATAGTACGAGCTGATGATATGTTGCACAAAATGATAAGGAGGTTCGATGCTAGTGATGAGCACATTAAAGAGTTAAGGAGTGATTTTTGGGCATTGGGCATGAAGTCGATACACATGCAATATCGATTAAGCAGATTGAGTCACAAATGGCCCAACTATCTGCGAATGTGAACAAACGGCAACCGGGCACTCTTCCTAGCAACACTATCCAAAATCCAAAAAATGATGGACATTGTATGGCAATCACTACTCGCGGTGGTAAGAAAACCATTGACTCACCTATGTCGTCTAATGAGAAAAAAGTGACAAAATATTATGATAAAGTGATAGAGGTTAATGGTGAAGTAGAAGATAACATTGAAAAAGATGCTGACGTGCTTATAAAGCTAATTCCCATTCCTAAACCACCACCCCCATTTCCCAATAGATTAGTGAAAAAGGTCGAGGATGGCAAATATCGGTGTTTTATAACAATGTTGAAACAGCTTTTTATCAATGTCCCTTTGGTAGAAGCTCTAGCACAAATGCCCGTTTATGCCAAGTTGATGAAAGATCTGGTTACAAAGAAAAGATTGGTCACTTTCGAGGTTGATGATAGAATGCAGCATTGTAGTGGTGTTGCTACAAGATCTCTCGTACAAAAGAAAGAAGATCCGGGTGCGTTCACTAATCCTTGTACAGTCGGGTTATTACATTTTGTGAAATCATTATGTTATTTGGGGGCAAGCATAAATCTCATGCCTCTCTCAATTTACAAGAAGTTGGGTTTGGGTGACTCAAAGCCCACTTCATGCGGCTATTGATGGCCGATCGAACAGTGAAAAAGCCTCTAGGGATATTTCACCATGTGTTAGTAAAAGTAGAGTCCTTCATATTTCCGTCACATTTTGTTATTCTTGATTGTGTAGTCGATTTTAAAGTGCCTATTATTCTTGGGAGTCCATTCCTTTCTACGGGTAGAGCCTTACTTGATATGGAAAAGAGGCAGATGAAATTTCGGTTGAACAACTAAGAAGCGACCTACAACAAAGAAAAGATGAAGAAGTACCATGACCTAAAAAGTGAAAAAAGAGAGTTTATGGTTGGGGATTTGGTGCTTTTAGACAATTCTAGGTTGCGTTGGTTTCCGGGCAAGATCAAGTCCAAATGGACTGGCCCTTACTTGATTACCCAACTATTCCCTCATAGAGCAGTTGAGTTAGATACCAAGGAGGGTGTACGGTTTAAGGTAAATGGACAAAGAATAAAACTCTATTTTGGGCATGCTGAATCGGTTAATGAAGTGATCGAGTCATACCATCTTCATGAAGGCTGAGTAATCCAGTGTCCTCAGCCGTCCCGCGACATTAAATCAAGCTCTGCTTGGGAGGTAACCCAATACTTATAGTTTTTATTTTTAGTAATGGTAGCATTTTCTACTAATGGGTTTTAAATTTCAGGCATATAACCAAGAAATTCTGCAGAAAAATCACTCTGCAACAGTCAGTGACGGACACATCGATGGAATGTCACGCATGCGATGGACCTTTGCATGAATTCGTCGTGCCTGGTACGTCTTTCTTTTACTTTCAAAACAAGGTAACACATGATGGAACAAATTATGGATCGTCGCATCTACGATGGACCGTTGTCGGGGACTCGTTGCGTCATTAATGAGCTTACCCAACCCAACCCGGTTGGGGTAATTTAAAAAATTGGAAACCTTTAAAAAACCCACAACTTCATTGCACCCATTTCCTTCCCTCTTTCTCCCATTTCCTTCCCTTTTCAACTTCCAACTTCCTACCTCCCTTCTCTATCAACCGATCGCTTCCCCAAATTCCCTAATTCCCGATATCTCCTTTTTACTCGTTGGAGTCGATTGATGTGGTTCTGTTCTTGATCGCCAAGTACCTCCCTTGCTTGTTTTTCTCAAATTCTCACGTATGTGTCTCTTATCTCTACCTATTTACATTGCATTTTTGTTTTTTTAATTTGTATTAGCCTATTTCTTTTTGGTGGGTCTTTTTTTTATTTTATCCAAATTTGTCTGACCTAGGTTAACAATCCTTAAATTGCATTGTTAAAACTCTAGAAATAGGTGATTTAGCATTGCTAGTTTGCCTTTGGTCATTTGGTTAGAAACAGGTAGGTTTAACATTAAAATTCAATTTGAGTCATAGAAAATGATTGTGGCGATCCCCGTTCTATCATTGCATGACAGAACGAGACCGATGACGGACCTCGTACCCAGGGGGGAAGGGACGACGTACCCATCATAGGGTCTGTTCCAAGATCCCATTGTTATTTTTTTCTCCAAGTGCCCCAACGAATACATTTACGGCCTTCATTTCCCAGTGGTACGTCCTTCACGACCATCTGTGGTGTCATGGAGACTTTTTTCTAAGGGTATCCTACTTTTTTTAAGTGTTCTATGATGGACATCTACGACGGACTGTCATACCCTCGACGGTCTATCTTGTACAATCGCGTGATGGTGAGAGACCTATCTCCTGAGGGTCTCTATACTTTTTCTAAGTGTCCTCTGACGGACATCTACGACGGACCGTCATTACCACGACGGTCCGTCCTGCACAACCGTCATGGTTGTCAGAGACCCTTGTCCTAAGGGTCTCCAACTTTTTCTGACTGTCCTCTAACGGACACCTACGAGGGACCGTTATAGCCTAGACGGTCCGTCCTACACAATCGTTGTCACGGTCAAAGACCCTTCTCCTAAGGGTCTCCATAGTTTTTTCTAAGTACCCCACGACGGACATCGAAGACGGACCATCATTGTCACGAAGGTCTGTATTGCTTAGCCGTCATACTTGTCAAAGACTTTCCTTCAGAGGTATCCACATCAACATAGTTGAATTAATACATGACGGACCCCATGACGGTCCGTCATACTCACGATGAGCCGTCACCTTGTCCATCGTGTTTCACTGTTACTGCAGAGAGTCATTACAACCTAGCTCTTATAATTATTTTGTTTCATTTTTGCTCGTCTTGTTTGCTCCTTCTCGTACTAATATTGATTCTTTATAGGTACTTTCTCTTATGGAAATAAAATAAGATCGAGTTTACGCACGTAGGCGTTCAAAATTTGTTACCCCATCTGCCACTCCATCACGAGCTGCACGTGCTACCAGAACTACGCCCAAAAAGGTGGCGCCCAGCGTAGTCACACCGTCCTCAGTATGAATGAGGAAGCGCAACACTGACCGCACACTTTCTGGGTCAAGCTGACACAAAAAAGGAGTGTCTGGGTATCCTTAGGATTTTTCTTGGTCTGGGTAGGAGACTCAGGGTACCGTTGAAGTCCCTGCACCCGCCACACTCTTCACAGTGTCCTCTTCTAATATGCTGACAGTTCTATTCCACTCCGCCGGCTCAAGCGACTCATGCGTCGTTATTCTCAGTTTGCCGACCAGCCCAACCGGGTGGTATGTCGACGAGCTATTAAATTTTATTCAGACTACTGCAGTTTTCTGACATGGATAAATGAGTCTTACGGCGGACCCTTACAGCTATAGGGGATTCCTTACAGGGTAGTCTCCCCAACCATGCCAGAGATCCACAATCTCTTTCGACCCACACCGACGGAATTGACAGCGCGTTTCTTTTTGGGCCGTTATGTGGAGAGTTTGGTCCGATAGTTCTTATGCTCTTACGTGGCTAATCTCATATCAAATGATATATCAGGCCCTACTTTTGCATGTCCGAGTAAAATGGCATATCGGTCGATAGCTCCTCCTTGCCTGCATCTGTCAGTATCTATACGGCAAGGATTTTGATGCCAACCGGACCCCTCTCACCGCCGAGTTCGAGTACCGGTGGCAAATTTAAAAGATGGCCAATTCTTGCATGAGTCATCGCTGAGAGAAACAACTAAGAGGTGGATGGACATGCACTTGTCTGTTGATGGAGAGGGTGTCGACTGGGTAACGGATCCAAAAGGAGCCATAAGGAAGGCTAACTTGACCTTCAAGGCTAAGTTCTTATGGTTGATTGTCCGTCACTGCCTTTCCCCCACGACCGCTGATTCGGATCGTGAAGTTATGATGGCGGCGATGATAGACGGGTTTGAGGTGGACTTCGCTTGGCTTGTACAAGTGGTCATGCACGAAAGGGATATTTTCTCTATGAATGTCCTCAGTTGTGCCCATCTGACATATTGATCAGCTCAAAACTCCGCTGGGCACTGTTGATATCGACCTCATAAGGGATGAGGCCAATGAGTTGGCTCCACGTAGAAGGACACGTCTAGAGTTGCCTCTACTTAGTGAAAATCTGGCTGATATGGTAGCACATGATGGCATGGCTACACAGGCTGCTTTTGAAACAACTGACACTACCCCGGTCGATTCTATCCTTGGTAGTAGCACTGCCCCAATCTCCTCTCGCTCAGCCCCTTTCCCTACTCTGGTCCCGCCTTCTAGGTTCAAGAAACTAGAGGCAAAGATGGCTATACTTCTGCATCATATCCAGCCTTGGATGCTGAGGTCTATTACCAAGGCAGAAGAGCGCTTGGAGAGAAATATGGTCCGGCACACAGAGCCGAAGATCGCTGACGTTCATCAGCGCTTGGATGCTTTTGGGTTGCGGGTGCTAGCCGGCCAGACCCTCATGTGCACGTGTCAACCCTTCAGGCTGTGGTCAAGAGTCTTCGAGCGGACATTGACATATGATTTGTAAGCTAGGGTGCCTGATCCTGAGCCCCTTCTGTAGAGCCTGCGAGGACACAGGTTGATGGCGGCCTATTCCGAACACTTTTGAATTCCACCACCTCCCCCTCAAGTCATGACCAGATGCTAAGGTCCCCGAGTAAGGGGATAGTCCTATAGCACAGGAAGAGGCGTCGTGATATTGAGGCCTGCGAGGATAGCCTCTTTTGCTGATGCGGAGCGCATCGGAACAGGGCTGTAGACGCCAGCTGCTTGGGCATCTAGCCCTAGATGCATGGCTGAAGATCGTGGGAGGCACTTTTAAGTGTTTGTTTGCCTGATAAGGACATACTGAGGGTGTCCATACTACAGAGGTAGTGGGAGTTTAGGGGAACCGTACCCACTAGCTTGTTGTCGTGCGGCGCTTTGCGCCCCCATGGTTTGCTTCACCTACCACTCTCTTACTTTCAATTTTTTTTATGCCATTGTTCAAATTGCAATGTATTTTTTTTGGGTGGGGTAAATGGAAAGTAATTGCTAGGGTGATGCTGGGAGCCTGTGTTCTTTTTCTTTCCCCAGAGACTGATTATTTTTATTTTTGTACCGCATGTCTATATCTTGTGTACAATAGTTTAAACTCTGAATGCATGATGGCTAAATGATATCGGATGAAATAAAATGATGCAGAATAACATAGTATAATGTGGTGGCTCAACATGACTTAGAGACATAACATGCATGACCCTACGTCTACAATCTTAACTAGGTGTCCTATAATCTTGTATAGTATGAGATGTCAGTAATGTGGTGAAGACTTTGAATAGTTCCACTATGAATTGAGCTAGAACTTCTTGTTATTCCGCTAAAAGTAGTTGGGTCATTAGACACGTTCGGCAAGTATCATGGTCCCTTGTTCAATATAGGGCAAATTTTTAAAGCCTTAATAAAAAAAAACGAATGAAATTATATTAATACCCTCTTTGATCTAGATGATTTGAGCTTAAAATAGACCCTTTTTTTTTCACCCCAACTGATCTTTTCTTGGATAATGTTTTTGCCCCTCGTCCCTCCTTGACCTGTACAACCTCAGGTTGCCAAAGCATAAGTTAGGGTGTCTCATGCATAAACAATATTTTAGGGACAGACCCAACTTTGGGTATTGTGTACTTTGACTCCTGGAAATCCATGATTTAAGGATAGTTTGTATGAGGAAGCTTTGAAGTGGGGGTTAAAAGAACAAATAAAGAGAAAGAACAAAGTAAAGTGACTCAAGAACTATTTAAAGAAAATTGAAAGAGAAAGAATACAAATTAAAGTGCTGCAGAACTAGTTTGAAAGAACATACTATAAATAAACAATACAATAAATAAACAAGCAGAAAAGAATAGAGTCACTTACACAAATGAAGACAGAAGGGAACATAGGAAGGTGGATAACATCGAGGAAATTGGCGAAATAAAAATGATAAAAAGTGGGTACATTGTACCGATATGCAGGAGGGAAAAAGTCCTACATATACCTAATATACCCTACCGTGACCCTGAGCCTTTTTTCAAGACTAAGGAAAGTCCTAATCTGATCCTAATAGTTGTTGGCGAACTTAAATCATGAAAATAAGGGAAGCTTATGGCAAATATGTGGAATGAGCCTGTGAGTTTTTTATGATATGAGTATTGAAAAGTAATCTTTATATCAAACTGAAATCATTGTATGAAAATGAGGATGTTGTTTTTAATTGAGGACAATATTTTGGTGCAGTACCGCGGAAAATATTCGCACCTTTGGAACAATGTGAAGAGGATAGGGTTAGTGGCTTTGAGTCTGTGTCCTTGTCTGATTCATCCACATATTCAAGCCTAGACAGTGATGACATGAATAATATGATGAGACTGTCATTAATTGACATCCAAATGATTGCAAAAGCTCAAACATTGGATAGTATATAAAAACAAAGATTTTGTAGTGGGGGAAGTCCATAGTTGGTTCGTCCTGGAGCGATAACACCGATTTGAAGTTGAGGGTGTTGAGTATACTGTAGGTTGACGGTATTTTTAATGTTTTTTTTCCTTACGTTTTAGTGTGTGTCCAAAGCCTTTTTGTATTGATTTTTTATGTAAGTTTCTGGTGTATTTGCAGGAAATTTGTCTAAAGATGACCGCGGAATTTTTGAACAAGAATGTAGAAAAGTTACCACCTACAGGCCTGTGACAGTCCGTCAAGCTGTGACGGCCACGAGGTGGCTATCGGAGTCAAGATGCATAGATCTTGTGAGTCAAGATCTTGTGAGTCACTTTTGTTTTCATTCAACCTTTTGAAATGCAAAGAATCACATTTATTGACACTGACAAGATTGACTTGCCAATATTTGAACTAGTTAAGTAACCTTTGCCTATGCAATTATACGTGAAAATGCCTAAACATTAGGGGGTTCTACGAATTCTTATATATCCCCTAAGAGTGCAATTATAAATTCCAATATTTTTCATTCCACTTGATTTATAGCATACGATTATTAGCATTTATGTCATTAGTGTCTCTATGATAATTCAAAAAACAATATTCACTAATATTACAAAACCAAGGCAATGACCTTAATGATTTTAATGTGAACACTTTATCACTATCCATACATTCTTCAATCCATTGCCGCAGGTTTGATTGGGAATTATTCATTTGTTGGGTGCTTCTATAGATTTGTATTTAACAAGCTCACATACTTTCTTTTATTTACTGAGGTACGCACAACCCCTCTCAGCTTGGTCCAGGTAAATGTCTTCCTCCATTCTACCTTTAAAGAAAGTTCTTTTCAACATTCATTTGATGAATTTTGGAGTCATATACCACATAATAATTTTTGCAATCCAACTGGAATGTGATTCTATTACGACGAGTATATATATAACAAGATCAAAATCTTATTTTTTTTTAAATCTTTCAACACAAAGTCTTGATTTATATTTTTCAACAGTTCCCTCATCTTTAATTTTGTCCTTTAAAGATTCATTTTGAAACGCCAAAAGGTTTATTTTCCTGAAGAAGGATCAATTAACTTTCATTATATAGTTTATTGACAACACCATCTTTCCAAAGGATTAGTCTACAGAACACACAGAAAGTGTTACACAATCATATTCAAAGGAAGTAAATGTTCCTTTTACATTTTACTAAGGCCGTGAATCCTTATTAGTACATTATCCTTTCATTTACAGGCCTTTTTAGACCCGTCTCTAGAACTACTCAAGTCTAATTTTTAAGTCCACAGTCATGGTCCTATTTTTTCTTTTAGGAATAGGATCCTTTGACTTTGACTAGATACCCAACACTTTCAAATATTTCAAGTTGAATTCCTTCTCTTTCCATTTCTCATATGGAAAAGCTTGTATTCTGATCAAACAAATAAGCTTTCTTTCTAATAGGACAAAACTTTTTTGTTGATACCTTTTGCAGTAAGGATCGTTCCTCCACCAATTTATGTTAAACCCGAAGTTATACTATGCTCCATCATTTTCTTTCAAGTTCGGTTTTTTATTAGATTGAGGTGAAATATGGGGAGTAGTTGTATTCACTTTCCAAACATATTTCATCTGCACAATGATATTTATGACTCTCATTCTATCACTTCTTATATTTTTTTCACACTGATTTTTAAACATCGATATACCATTATCTAGCCATTTCTATTGCTTCCTCATTACCATTTAGCAAATAGACATAGTCTTTCTAATGCAATTCTCAACTAAAAGTACAAATAACTTTTTCCCCACCCTGAGATTGGTTTACACCTTATCAAAATGTCAGTGTAAATCAATTCTTAGATTAGAAATTCCTTTCAACAGATTAACATCCTTATATTCTCACAAAAACTTGACATTTTATTTATTTCACTTGAAACTCAAGTTAGGCAAAACTTCTAAGTTGATTCACTTTTTCTTACAAGGGTTTTGGTTTTGACAGGCCCTCAAGTGTTTCTGTCACAAACCTTGACTCAGCAAGTAAGAACAATAAAAAAAATTGAGTTTGAAAAGTCTTCGCGAGGTAGCTTTTTCCTCACTAATATTTTGTTCCAATTTCTTACAATTTTGTGTGATCAACATGGTTTAGATTGTCACAATCCTTTTCCAAGGAAGGTATTTCCACAACTTTCAATGTATTGTTATAGAACTAACCTATGAACAAAGTTTCACCATCGGGTTCAATCAGACACTATAGTCCAACTGTTATTTTTTTACAAAACATCAGCAACTGACTATTCACCAATATCTGTCCTATGCAATACTTTTTTTTTGATTATAATAGACATTCTTGTCATGAAAAATCAAAAAAATTTAAGTGATTTTTTTTCATAAAGAACACAATATTGTGACAAGTATATATATGAATTTGGATGTTTCATACTAGTCACAACTATATACTGTATGATAGAAACTCAACACCTCACAATACCAAATATACTCATCAATTGAATTTCATATCTTTTATTCCAAAGTTAAATTAGACACACCAAGTCTAATCATAGCAAATAGCCCCACATTTCAAATGTGATCTCAAAAATATTTTCCAAGCATGTCAAATAGTTTTTCCACCATATTTTTAATGTTTGAAACATATTCTACGAAAGAATTGTAGGTTCAATTCCTTTTGACAATGTTTACGCAATATCGAAAGTTCATTCCATATAGACAAGAATCACCAATTTCTAATCACTTGATATTTTTTCTTCTATCATAAAATAACATCCCTTAGTATTTTAAATAGTACAATAAGGACAAAACAAATTGCAATTTATTCATGTTCCATGAAGTTTATAGACAAGCAAAAGTACACACACACTCTGGACTTATTATGTTAAGTTTTTCATAATCGTCAAACCATTGCAGAGATCCAATTTATCTAGAGTATAAACACACAAGTTTTTAGTCTACAAAAAATCCGACGTCAACCACTCACATTTCTATGGAGTTGACAAACTACAAAAGTCTTTTTTATTTCTCCAAACAGAAAACACATATTATTTATCACATAGTAAATGTTTTTTTCTTATCAAATAGTCCTTTTCAACATAACAGATGGACATACTATTTTATCAAACAAAAAAATATGCATCTCTGCATTGTTGCAAACTAAAGAATTTTAAAAGCACAATATTTGCGAAGTGAAATTCATTCCACAACATATGATTTGCAGATCTTTTTTTCAAAGAACACATAATAAAAAAATTAAACCAAAGATGATACTCTGAGAACTATGTTCCTCCTTAGGTAATGTAATAAAGACGGTTACCTGGGAATCTTAAACAGAATACCATACAAATTTTCTGTTACATTCTCACTTCGATCTTTGCTCAACAAAGCACGAATTCATGGAGAAGTATATCATTTATCTTCTCTTTCATGAGCTGATTCTCTCAATCAGTAGATACAAAAATATAACAGTATTTAATTCTTAAATCTTGTTGTTCATCTTGTATTCCTAACAGACTTAGAACAAAACTTGAACCTCTTTTACGAAAATACTGTTTAAGAACATTTTCACACTGGTTCATTAAACTTCGTAACTTCGTGTTTCACAGCAAAGCTTGTTGGAATCAGTAAGATTATTTAGACACATAGTAAAATAATTCTCTTTGAAGAAAAGTTTCGATAGATGATTTTTAAATCTGTTTCGGCTACTAGTTTTAAATTTCTAGTAGTGAAAATGTCTTACTTTGTTTTTCCCTTACCAAGATGGTTCAAGTTTTGTTCCTAAGTATGTTTGGAATATCACGATTACACCAATTAGCTGGACCCTTTTGTGATATTTTCTCTTCTCCTTGTCTGAGGCTTCCTATGGAGATTTGTGAGGTAGTTGCTTGTCATTCAGCGGACCTTCTTATGCCTATTTATGATCTTATTCTACTTTAGAAGCAATGTCATATGAGACTTGTATTTTTCTTTTGATTCATTTGTATTACTTTTGAGTCTTGTACATGTCACAATCAAATTTTGGGGGTATATTTAAGTTGATTGTAAATTTTCCTCAAATTATAATAATTGTTAAGTTTTAGGCTGAGTTTTTTTGTGGAATAAGACAAGTGCCATTACTTCAAATTTTGGGTCGTGACATTTTTATTTTTTTAAGGATTTGAATGAACTACTTTTCTTCCTCCATTGTTGACAAATAAAGAATGGAAAATGATTATGTTACATACAGGATATAAGAGTTAAAAATAATAATGTTCAAAATTTAAAAGATTGATAGTTAAGCTCATTATTTTGTTCATTAGAAAGAAGTTGGATCAATTTTCTCTGGAACGTCTCTCTTTATGAATCAAATTTTGTATTGTGGTTTACATTTTCTTAAAGATATGATGCAAGAACCACTCTCTTCTCAAGCCAATTCTTTTAGCTTCACAAGTTGCTTTCTTGAATTTTTGCTTCAGCTTTTGGTTGCCATTTTAGTTTCAGATGTCGCTTCTTTGCAACTGGTGATAATTTCATGTTCAGCTTTCATAGCATACTGTTTTTTTCCTATTCTTGTTTGTTGTACATAGAAGTATGGTCAAGTCTATTTAAATTTGAATTTCATTTACTTGATTACTACTAAAATAGTGTTTTATCATTCTTTGTTAGAGAAGGAAGCATGAGTTCCTTTAGATTTGATCGTCTGTGGATATATAAGAGACTAGTGCCAAGTCGAACAACTATCACAACTGAGTTCATACAAGGTGTGTGTGGATTTATAGAGTTTGCATTAATTCAACCTGATTTTGTTTCTAATAGAAGTATAAGGTGCCCTTGTTCAAAATCTAAAAATAGTAGTGGATTTATTGAATCTAATAATATTATATCATATTTATACAATCATGGTTTCATGCCCAACTATCATCAATTGGATTCACATGGGGAATCTTTGTAACAATTTCTAGGCCTCAACCTAGTTCCAATACAGATGATGAAATTGGTGCTAATAGAGCAGCAATAAATTCATATCGCACTATTGTCTTGGATGCAGTTAGTCCTAGTTTCAACTAAGACAATGCTGTATTGGATAAGGATGTTAATGAAGAAGAACTTCCTAATCGAAATGCTCAAGAATTTTTTGAAATGTTAAAAGTTGTTGAAGAGACATTGGTTGATAGATGTATGACTCATTCTCCCCTATTAGTAGTGTTCAGGTTGTTGTACATTAAACCTGACTTTAACATTAGTGATAATTGTTACAATAAAATTTTTCTATTTATGAAGAAGTCTTACTCGAACATGCAAAATTACCTAATGATTACCAAAGGATTAAACAAATGGTTGCAAAACTTGGGCTAGATTTGAAAAGATAGATATATGTTAGAAAGGATGTATCCTATATTAAAAGGATAATAAATACAAAAGAGATTGTCCAGGTGTGGTAAACCACACTACAAGCCTAACAGAAAACGCAATGGAAGTTAAAAAGATGTTCCATTAAAGTATTGTGTTACTTTCCTATAACTCCGAGGTTGCAGAGATTATATATGTCAACAAAGACTATTTAACATATGACATGACACTGGAAATATCATCAAGAACCTGGGGTAATGAGTCATCCAAGTGATGGAGAGGCATGGTAAATGTTTGATCAATGTCATCCTAACTTTGCAAGTGAGCCTCGAAATATAAGACTTGGACTTGCAGCTGATGGATTAAGTCCTTATGGGAAGATGCCCAATCCTTATTCGTGTTGGCCAGTAATTATTACAGCATCCAATTTTCCACCTGAAATGTCCATGACTAGCCCTTATATGTTCTTAAGTCTTCTCATTCCTTGTCCAAACAGCCCTGGTAAGAACATAGATGTATTCTTAGAACCTCTTATAGATGAATTAAAGAAATTATAGGGTGATGGGTCCGAGACTTATGACTCTCATAAGAAACAGAATTTCAAATGCGAGTTGCTAGTCCACTTGACTATCAATGATTGCCCAGCTTATGGAATGTTGTCTGGTTGGAGCACACACGGTCTATTGGCATGCCCTTGTTGTATGGGAAAAGTAAGGCATTTTACTTGAAAAAATGGGAGAAAAGCTTCATTCATTGATTGCCATCGTAAATTTTTGTCTATGGGTCATTCATTTCGACGGGATAGAATCATTTTTTAAAGTAAGGATTGAGAACTCTACTCTCCCTCTTAGGTTGTATAGTAAAGAAGTTTGGAACAAAGTGTAAACCTTACCAAAAACTACTGATCATCACACCTCTAATAAGTTGCCACGATTTGCAGATCAACATAATTGGACAAAACAAAGAAGTTTTTGGGAATTGTCATATTAGAGAATAAATATTATTTGACATAATCTTTATGTGATGCATATCGAGAAAAAATGGGTTAGATAATATATTCAACACAATAATGGATCTAAACGATCAAACAAAAGATAATTTAAAAGCTAGAAAAGATGTGCAAAATTATGCAATCGTCCAGAGTTTGAATTGACAGAGCTTGAAGGAAAATTTTTGAAGCCAAAGGCTGCCTATTCTTTGACAAAAGAACAGAGAAAGTTGATATGTGAGTTGTTGAAAAGCTTAAGGTTTCAAGATGGTTATGCTTCCAATTTATCTTGGTGCGTCGACATGGAAGATTGTAAAGTATCAAGGATGAAGAGTCATGATTTTCATGTATTTCTAGAATGGTTGTTACCAATTGCATTTCTAGATCTTTTGCGCGAGCCTATACGGAATGCCTTAACAGAGATAAGTTTATTTTTAAAGGTTTATGCACAATTGTGTTAAAAGTGGAAATCTGCGAAGGTTACAATTTTCAAGTTAGCCAAAATATTTCCTCCTGGTTCTAGAGAGCTACAAAATTTAAAAAAGATGGTGAAAAATGGATATCATGTCGAGGGATCAATATGTGAAGATTATATCATTAAGGAAATTTTAACATTTAGTTTCCATTATTTCCAGCCTAATGTATAAACTAGGTTGAACAAAGTTACTCGAAATGATGATTGAGCTGAAGTTGATGCACCTAATGGTTGTCTATTCATATTTCTGCATCCAGGACGTACGAGTGGGGAGATGAATGGTTGTTATTTGTACGATAAAGAGTGGGATGCGGCAAGAATATATGTTTTTTTGAATTGTGAGGAGATTCAACAATTAATGTCGTAATTTTATAGATTTTTACCCTATATATATATATCTAGATAATATATATATATTATATATATATATATATATAATATTATATATATTAATAGATAGATATATTATATATCTTTTGAATTCTTAAGTGAATAATTCTATAATATCAGCCTCGAGGATCGATACGAGATCAATAATAGATTTCCAACTTGGTTCGAGCTTATGTAGTACAATATAATAGTAAGGAGAGTTCCTATTTTATTTTATCTATATAAGTTTAATGATTATACACAACTATGCATACAATCGATCTATTTTGTGTATTTGTTAATTTCTCAATCCAGATAACAACATAAGATGATGAGCAGCTTACAAGACTGCGTCTGATCATTATAAGTTTGGTGCAAAACTTGGAACACAATAATTTTAACAAATGGCTTAGGTTCAACACGCTTACTTATGGCTCTAACAAATGAACTAGAATATGAGGTGCATAAAAAACGGACAACATTGCATGACTATGACAATGACTATTATGGTTTGCTCGGTGAGGTGATACAACTTGAATATTACAATCCACAAAGAAATGGACCACTCTTCCGTTGTTTCAAATGTATTGTTATCCACAATGGTTCGACGGTGGTAAGGTTCATAAACATTATGGATAATTGATATCAATCATAAGAAAAGGTTCTAAAGTATTCCTATGTACTTTGTTTGTTGTTTGAACAAGCACACAACAATTTTATTTGCAGAATATCCGAAAAATAGCTCTTTATAGGTGGTGTCACGCCCCTAGCTAACCCCGAGACGTGACAGCAAACCTAGGACCAAAAGTGATTCCAAGCTACCCTATTGGCATGGATCAGAACATAACTACAGATATTCAAACTGTTACGCGGAAGCTAAATCTCATAAAATGAAAGATGGGAATACCCAGATTCTATAACTTAGATATTTGAACCACAACTGTTTAATACAAAAGAAATATTAACTCATACTAAGTTGACTCTAACTTATCTGAAATAGCCTCTAACTCGACTCGAAATATGGGAAAAGCCCTATATCTAATCTAGCAAAAAATTGACGAACTAAATGACTAAAGTATGAAATGAAACTCTTGAGTTGTTTGTCCTCCAGAACTGAGAATGAGGACTCACCAACTGAATCTGCTAGATGGAGATCGATAATTCGATCTACGGGTATCTGATTGCTAGAACTTAAACCTACATCACGAGAACATGTAGCGCATTTATGCATGGTATTGAAAGGTAACTGATCATGAGTAGGATAGAGTAAACTAAAATAAAACATAACTGAAACAAGCACAAAAATAAGTATATAATAAAAATAAGAACTGATGGTCTTATTTCTGAGCTAACTGGATGCATGACCAATTTATAACATGCCTGAACTGAATACTGAATATACGGATAAATTGTCATGCAAGATTCTGAGTGGAACTGTGGAAGCTATAATAAACGATAATAAAACATCATGAGCTAAATGTGGAGTCCGATGTAACGCCCTCATCGATAGGACCCATATACCCTACCAAGGTTAAAGCAATGTTGGCATTATCCTAAACTGATTGCGCATAGAGGGGACTTACAAACATACTGGGCTAGTAGTTCTGGACTAGTTGGTATGCTACCCTAGTCCAACTCGGTATTATGCTACTCTCCCATTAATTTTGTAATTAACTTATATATCTAAAATTTCTGTAAATACTGGATACTTCGAAATGAACATACAACTGATAATGGCAACAATCAATTTGGTAATTAATGCATTTATAACTGAGGGCTGTATATCTAGTGTCTTAAATATATGCCTGCATGTGAATTCAACAACTAAGACATACAAAGCTAGGTTCTAAATTTATGTGATAATAATCACAGAGTTTATAACATGGATAATCTTATTTGTAACCATATATTTAATAAATTCATGAACTTCTATCAAAGTTCTAGAAACCTAGGTTTAATCAGATAAGAGAAATCAAGAACTGCTGAACTACTGACCCAATGGGTGAAGGAACCCACTATGGAAATCCCACATACCTGGAGATTAAATCCCCAAAAATACTTAAGTTTTTTGGGGTTGGAACTACTGGAGCATGTGGCTTTCTTGAACTAGGATTTTTGAGCTTTTTTCTCCTCTCTTGCTTCTAATTTTCTAAGTTTTGATTTGATGATTTGACTTGGATATGTTTTATTTATGTTTCTAGGCTTAAACTGACCAAAATCTGAAGATTTAGGGTCAAAACAATGTAACTTAGGGTTTAAACGGAGTGGAAAAGGTCAAAAAGACCCATGGGAAGGTGGTTGTCAGGCCTCACGATGGCTAGGACTGGCGGTCTCTCGTGCGCCTGACGCTCCGTCGTTGCGTCCATCTTGAGGGCTTATTCGACATGCCTTTACTAAAATGGGCATAAGTTTTTACTCAGAGATCTTATTTTAGCAAGATTGGTGGATATGGAAAGATAATTCAATTATCTATCTGTGGGTAGGTCATGAGATACCTAATTCATTTTTTGCTAAGAGTTATGATCATTTTAAGTTTACCCAACTACATTTCCCTTAACTGGCTGCAAATTTTCCACCTACGGACCGTAGGTCCACCTACGCACCATGCTGGTCATCCATAGATCTTTTCAGAGAGTGGTTGAAGAGATTCTTGATCAACGGTCACGGACTACGGATCGTCGTTTCACCTACGGACCGTAAGTTCGTCCGTCCTCCAAGGCTTAACCAATTTTTCTAGGCTAAAATTTTTGGGAGTTTCTGATCCCATAGACGGTTGTGCAGGACGAACCGTTGTTCTGGCCACGGTGCGTCGATGCCACCATTGGTAGCACCGGCAATTTTTTGTGAAAAACTAATTTTTGGTCTGTTTTGGCTACGGGGTGTTACATTATTTCCCCCTTGAGAACATTCGTCCTCGAATGAAGACTAAACTAGCTAAAATAGAGGGAGAGAGATGAAAACCCACTACTAAACACTAAGAACTGAGTTCTGACTTAATTGAGTTACAAGTACATGCAATCACGCTTAAAATGCAAGTACAAACTGAGGGAACATGATTCTGAAACTGAATTTACGCATGAATGACTGGAAAACTGAAGAGGAACTATTACCTCAAGCTAGAGTGGAATCGGAAGGAAAGAGTGAGGATACTTGTCTTTCATGGCTGCTTCTGCTTCCCAAGTAACTCCCTCTACCGACTGACTCCTTCACAAAACCTTGACTGAAGCGACTTCTTTGTCTCTCAACCTTCTGACTTGACGGTCAAGAATCTAGACTAGTTCATCATCAACATAAAGACTATCTTTCACCGCCACACTCTCTATTGGCACTACAGATGTTGGATCACCCACAAACTTCTTCAAGAGTGAGATGTGGGAGACCGAATGCACTTCTGCTAATTCTCCTAGAAACTCTAACTTATATGCCACCTTGCAACTCCTTTTCAATATCTTGTATGGCCTACATATCAAGGACTGAGCTTCTCTTTATTGTCCAAATATCATCACTCCTTTCATAGTGAGACTTAGAAAAACACATTCACTCACTTGGAAACTCTAGTTCCCTTCTCTTACATCTCATAAGCTTTCTAACGCTTTGGACTGGTCTTAAGTCTATCTCTAATGAGTTGCATTTCTCTTCCATAGCATAAATGCTTGATCTTTTCCGCTATCAAAGTGCTTCAACCTACTCCAAACCACCAACAGGAGATCTCTACATCTACAACACCCATATAAGCCTCATAAGAGCCATCTGAATTGCTGGAATGATAGTTATTTTTGTAGGCAACTCAAATAATGAGGAGGTGATAATCCAAACTACAAACGTGAAATCGATCATCACAATCTCTATCATATCCTCTAAGGTCTTAATGGTACGCTCTTCCTGTCCATGCCGTCTGTGGATGAAATGGTTGTCTACTGTTAACATTGATTTACCACGCCCTTTCTGAAATTACTACTTCCAGAAATTAGATGTAAACTGAGGACCTCTATCCGAGATATCGAAAAAGGACACCATGCAACCTAAAAATTCTTAATGTAAAGCCTTTGCATAGTCTTCTGTCCGAATATGTCGTCTTGACCGCCAAGACAGCGAGAAGACTTTAGTTCATCGTATAAACCACTATCACCCCAAATAGAGGCATGCCTGTCTGTCGAGGACGCGTAATCCTGTGATAAACTCCATATTTATCACAGGTCCCACTTCCAGTAGGAATATAGATTTTTTTAAGTCATACCCCCTAGTTTATAATGTTCTAACTACCTGGACTTACTCAATTGGTCACTTCTCCCAAAGTCTCTATATCCCTCTTGATGTTATTCCACCAATAAGAACTTTCCGCAATCGCGATACATCTTAGTGCAACCTTATAAATAGAATACCTAGAGTTATGGGCTTCTGCAAGAATATGTTCTGTCTTACTCGCCCCCATCATGAACCACATCTACGCTAGTAGGACTACCCATCTCCCCCTTGGGATAAAACCTCTGACTCTCTGATAATGGACTGCAACCTTAAGTTCAGCAAGATTGAATCCCTGTCTTTCTTTTTTTCCTTACCGCCACTACCAAAGGCGATTCTGCCAACATTTTGCACTTGTTACACAATATGTTAGATATTCTCATAGAAGCAACTCCCACCGGGCAAGCCTCTGAACATGCCTTCACTGCTCCTTCCGTTCATCCTCAACAGGGCTACCACTAACTCAGATATAATTTACTACACATTGGCCACTACATTCACGTTCCTGATGATCACACTCATATCATAATTCGTAAGAGACTCACATCTCCTCTGGCGAAGATTCCACTCTTCTGGGTAAGACATACTGAAGGTCTTATTATCGGTGAACACATCTACATTAAACCATACAAGTAGTGTCCTCCATATCTTGATTGCAAACAACTACTGTTGAAAGCTTGAGGTCATGATTTTGGCTAGTTCTTCTCACTGCACCTTAGCTTTCTAGAGGCATAAGATATAACCTTATATCTTGCATGAACACACAACCAAGTGCCAACTCTGTATGCATCGCAATAGATCACTAACCATCTGAACCCTCTGTTAGATTCAAGACAGGAGCTGTATGTAAAATTCTAGTTTCAATCCTGCGAGATTTTCGTCAATAATCATCTGACCATTGGAACTTGACCATCTTCTTAGTGCAACCTAGTCAATGGTGAGGGTATGGATGAAACCTTCCAACAACAATCTGTAATAACTCATCTAGACCTAGAAACTTCTAATATCTTAGCAGAGGTAGGCCTGGTTTCATTGTTACACTGCTTCTATCTTTTAGATCGGTGGTTCACGCGGATCCCTCCCTTTCGCTAGATACAATCTGAACCATGAAAGCACGGATTGTAACCAAAACCACTTTACTAACTTAGCGAATACTGGCATCTTGAGAGTCTTAGAACAACTCTCAAATGACTTGCATGTTCTCCTCACTCCTACAGTAATGGAGGATATCATCAATAGAAGACGATAACGAAAAAGTCTAAGTACTGTTTTGAACACTTTGTTCATCAAATCCATGAAATCTGCAGGAGCATTGGTTATTCCAAATGACATAAATAGAAATTCATAATGACCATAACGAGTTCTGAAGGCTGTTTTTTGAATGTCACTATCTCTGAATCTGAGCTGATGATAACCCAATCTGTGGTCTATCTTTGAGAAATGACTAGCACCCTGAAGTTTGTCAAACAAGTCATCAAACCTGGGGATGGGATACATATTCTTGATTTTTACCTTGTTCAAATGTCTATAGTCAATGCACATTTTGAGAGAACCATGTTTGTTCTTTACAAATAATACTAGTGCACCCCATGGTGAAATACTAGGTCTGATGAAAACCTTATCTAGAAGGTCTTTCAACTGCTCTTTCAATTCCTTAAGCTCTGTTAGAGCCATTGTGTAAGGAGGAATAGAAATAGGTTGGGTATTTGGAGGGAGATCAATTCCAAAGTCAATTTCCCTTTCGGGAGGAACCGCGGGAAGATCTTTTGGAAATACTTCTGGAAATTCACAAACTACTGGAACTGACTCAAGAGATGGGGTTTCAAGGCTAGAAACTTCAACCTAAACTAGATGATAGAGATAACCCTTAAATATCATCAATCTGGCCTAAAGGTAAGAAATAAATCGACACATAGGCGCTAGGCTACTACCCTTCCATTCTAAGATTGGTTCGTCTGGAAACTAAAAACGAACAATCCTAGTTCTACAATCGACTGGCTGCCACTAATCGGTCATTTCATTTTGTAGGAACTAGAACCTACTGATTATTCTGGTTGGTCATACTATGAGCAAAAAGATGACTTTGCGTTTTGAAACCCTGCATTTGAACTTCCTTATCTGGCATTAGAGAAATTGCGTTAGCATTGCGTGCATTAGAATTTCATGCCTAATCTCTATGAGATGGCATGATCTGAAACGTAGAACATTAAGTTACAGTGGAATAAGATCATACCTTACGCACGATAAGAGTAACAAGAACGTGGAAATTTTTTACGAAAACACTTTATAGCTCCCTAACCTTATATGTGGGTGCACTTCACCCCATTAAAGGACTCTACTCTACTTAGTGCCGTCTTTTCAGATATCTTATGGACTATTGAACTAGGCTCTGATACCAGTGTTGGTCACGCCGACTAACCCCCGAGACGGTTCGGACAAGGAACCTATGACCAAATTGTATACAACACAAGCTAACTTGCTAGCGATGATCATAACATACTAAAGATATAAACTGTTTGCGAAGCTAAATCATACTTAAATGAAAAGATGGGGAATACCTTATTCTATAACTGGATATTTGAAAACAATATTTTAATCAAAAGAATATTAACCAATAACTAAGCTTAGTCTAACTATGTCCTGAAATAGCCTCTCCCTAACTAAAATACTATGGACAGCCCCGCCAGCTAAATCTAGAAAAAATAGAAACTAAATGACTAAAAACTTAAATGAAGCCTCTTGACTGTAATTCCTTCCTGGAAGAATGAGGACGCACCACTAAATAAAGCTGACTGAGATCAAGAAATCGATCGTGATCTGGA
The DNA here is from genome assembly GCA_027704765.1 of Solanum habrochaites. Taxonomy (NCBI): domain Eukaryota; kingdom Viridiplantae; phylum Streptophyta; class Magnoliopsida; order Solanales; family Solanaceae; genus Solanum; species Solanum habrochaites. The sequence continues at coordinate 58,270,436 of JAKWJA010002497.1, forward strand.
TCGAGAAACAGAACCTACATCACGAGAAGATGTAAGTGCACACGTATGCATCATTACTTGAAAGGTACGGAGGCATGTGGATCGGTAAGCTGAAATAAACATAATTGAACAAGCAAAAAACAAGTATAATAATCCTGAACTTGTGGCTGATTTATTAAGCTAACTGGATGTTGACAAATTTTATAACATGCGGAAACTCATACTGAATATACTGATAATGTCAACTGCAGAGAGTCTGACTGAACTTTGGGAGCTACTAATACGATTAATAAAACACATGATCTAAAATGTGGCGTACGATGTATACGCCCCACGAGAGGACTCCAATATACATCCAAAGGTATCCAGGCCTGTTGGCAATGATCACTAAAACTGATTGACTACAGAGGGGACTTACAACCTACTGGTCTAACTAGTTCTGGACTATTTGGTACGCTTAATCCTAGTCCACCTCGTATTATACTACGCCTAATAATTAGGTACATAACTGATTATATCGGAATTTCCTGTAATACTATATAGCTCGAACTCAAAAGAAACTGAGAATGCAACAATTATCTTGTAATTATGCATTTATAACTGTGGCATGTATATCAAAGGCTGAAAAATATATGACTTAGCATGTGGTATTCAAGAATAAGGAATACAAAGCTATTGTCTGCAATTCAATGCGATAGCTAATTATAACAAACATGATAACTGATTTGAAACATATATTTAAATAAATTCATGAATTATGTTCAAAGTTCTAGAAACCTAGGTTTAATCCTATAAGAGAATCAAGAACTTCTGAACTGAAACCTATGGACCCAATGGGTGAAAGGAACCCAACTATGTGAAATCCCACAGACCTGGTGAATGAAGCCACGGAAAAATACTTAAGTTTTGGAGCTGGAACTGCTGGAGCTTGTGGCGTTCTTCAACTAGGATTCTTGAGATTTTTTCTCCTCTCTTGCTTCTAATTTTCTACGTTTTGATTTAATGATTTGACTTGGATATGTTTTAATTATGTTTCTAGGATTAAACTGACAAAAATCTGATGATTTAGGGTCAAAACGATGTAACTTAGGGTTTAAACAGAGTGGGAAAATTCAAAAAGACCCCTGGGAAGGCTGTTGTCGGGCCTCACGACGGACAGGACTGACGGTCCGTCGTGCGTTCGACGCCACGTCGTTGGGTCCGTCGTGAGGGCCATCTCGACAGGTCTTTACTAAAATGGGCATAACTTGTTACTCAAAGGTCTGATTTTAGCAAGGTTGGTGTATATTGAAAGATAATTCAATTATCTATCAGTGGGTAGGTCATGGGAGACCTAATTTATTTTTTGCTAAGAATTATTATCATTTTAATTTGACCCAACTACATTCCCCTTAACCGGCTGCAAATTTTCCACCTACGAACCATGATGGTATCATGAGCTCTTGGTTCAGAGAGTGTTGAAAGGGAAGTCTTGGAGCGACGTCACGGACTACTGATTGTCGTTTGACCTACGGACCGTAAGTCCCGTCCGTTGCCAGACTTAACCATTTTTCTAGCCTGAAATTTTTTGGAGTTTCTGAGTCCATCGACAGTTTTGGCAGGACGGACCGAGTTCATGCTAAGGTATGTCGATGCCACCGTTGGTAGCACTGCAAGATTTTTCTGAAAACTAATTTTTGGTCTTTTTTGTCTACTGGGTGTTACGGTGGCAGTGTTTAAAATAAAATCAAGAACTAAAATTGATTCTCTCGGTAATATTCCTACCAAGAAATACATATCACCCTGATACTCCCAAATATAATGATTGAAAAATATGAAATCTACGTCATGAAATGGTGAACTGGAAATATTGACTTTGTAAATGATAGTACTAAAATTTATCAAGGCTGATATTAATGCTATGACTTTTATGAAGAGTACCAGAGGAATCAAATTTTGAGTTCCTCGAGAGATGAAGGAGAAGAACAAAGTGATGAAAACTTTGATAGTGATGAAAGAGTGAATAGTAATAACTTTTTGTGTAAATTCTTTTCTAGAGTGTTTTTTTTCCTTAAATTAACTATTGCTACTTATTTGAATGTTGTTTGATGTCCTTTATAAAATCTACAAGTATTATTTTTCCACGTTATTGATCACTAATGTTTAAATTGTTATTAGCACACTTTAATAAAAATACAGTATTGTCCCTAGTGAATTCATCTACTAAGAGTGGGGACTTTGTTGAGTGAAGGTTCTTGTAATATATGGCAGCCAGCAGTTAAAGTTTTGATCTGCTTTTTATTATTACTACTAGTCCCGCATAATTGCGATGCAACATGTATTCGTACCTTTTTACACTATCCGAACACAGCAGTCACTATTAACCTGTGTGCTCCATACATAGTTCATGCTACATTTTACAAAGTTCAAATATGCAAAGGCATCACAGATCAACTTATATATGATTTGATTCTATTCGCAACGAAGTTTTTCATAAATAGATATTATACTAAAAGAAGTGAATATTCTTCTAGCTTAGTAAATATACAAAAAAGTGTTGGTCAGATTTGAGCTAAATTATTAATTGGAATAGATTTACCTGAAGTAGACTCTTTTTTGGAGGAGATCTAACCAAGAGGCAATGACAATAATTGACAAAACACCCCTTATGATACATTTTATCGAGTATAACGAATGTGAAAGATTGATAAGAATCATATCATTGAGAAGATTAAACTTGTACTAACAATAGTAAAAAAAATTTTTATATATTAAAATAATGAATGAAGACATAAAAAGAAGTTGCTATTGGAAAATGAAAAAAAGAAAATTGAATGGTGAAATAATTATAGTTCCTACATCACAATATTGTAGGAATAGTTCACTAAAGTTTTTTTTTTTTGGAACACCAAATTTATACAAAATTATGGAAACATGAGAAGGCACATGGAAATTGAATGTTCAGATAATATAAATCAATAAAACAGATAGAGATGAAATTTAACATTAAAGATACATGAATCTACTTTAATTTCTTGTTTTTAGGATACTACACCTTTGTATTTTTCAAAATTGTGTGAGAAATTTGGAAAGGTCAAGATTTGAAATGAAGACTAAGATGATCTATATATATCTATTATATATATATATATAGTATTATATATATATATATATATATATATATCGTTATACATATAGAGGTACTTTTTCATTTCACTTAGTCATCATAGGTAACTTTCCCTAAACTAGTTGACTTAGTGAAATCACCTTAGATGTTTTCCAGAATTTTATTATCATTTTATATGTGCTATATATGGAAGGAGTAGAGGAAGAGCTTGGAGATTTTTAAGTGATATGTATTGGAGCACAATAGTTTAGTTCAGATAGTAATTAAAAATTATGTCGGTAAAATGTTAAGGTCTTGCTTTTTAAGGAATCTGCTTTATCTATTTAGAGTATATTATTTATATAGTTCAATTATTTAGGATCTTATTCATTTCATTGTAACTGTATTTACTACCCTTTCAGCCTTATTCATAAAGTAATCATTTTTCAAAATCATTATTCATCTTTACGTGGTATCAATCAGGGCTCTTACGCTCTAACAGAACAACCACTATTCTTTTTTCCTTCCTTTCTCATGGAAGATCAGTAACATGACAATCACAATGGCACGCAACAATGGAAACAATCCTAGAGTTGTTCAATTCTGACACACTACGGTAGCAACATTACTACTTTAGGTTTCATCCAGCATCCTAATTACCCCTCAACTAAGCGGTGATCACAACTTTCGCCACCATGGAAGCCCCATTGTCCATGCCTTATGATACCTACAACCCCGTTGGTCATAGTCATGGGAACACTCTGTCCCTATAGCATGAAGATCTCTGCTTCCATTCGTGCACGTGATCGAACTATCTCCTCTGAGGAATTGTTTTGAGAAACTAACTACTGGACATAATTTTTTCCTTCTCCATGAGGATTCTAAGAAACTTTCCTCCTGTCACAAACATAAGTTGCTACTCACACAGCCAATCCAATACCAATAATCGACAACAATTTCAGGACAAGGACAACATTATCAACAATGGCGCCCGAACTCACGTCCAAACCCTCACCATAATGACATCCAAATCAAATTCAAAACAGTGTTACTCGATGAAACTAGGTAATCAGATTTTCCCACAAGATGCCCAGCCAAGTATGGCCACTACGAAGTACACAAACACTTGTTAATCCAAGCGCACTATGTTGCTAGTTCATCTGCCCGCCAACCAACCCTTGGATAGTCAACTCAATAGCCACCCACCACATCACAACGAAGCCACACAACCTACAACTATACAACGGTAATGAGGATGTCTCTACGGGTGATGGTAAAAAAATTCTCATCTCTCACAGTGATTTTACTCAATTAAATGCATCAAATAATGTTTGTAACCTAACATATACTCTTTGTGCCCCGTCTATTAAATGCAAGCTTCTCTCTATTTCAAAATTTTGTCAAGGTAATTTGAAGTCCATTGGATTTTTTCCTTTTGAATTTATTATTAAGGATATGAAAACGCGAAAACCACTGGTGCACGGTCAGACCAACAATGGACTGTATGAGTGGCTTGTCTCATATCCCCAAGCTCACATGACTACCACATCCACTCCTCTAACTAATTGGCATCAACGTCTTGGTCACTCTAGGGTTCTTAGGTATATTTTAAAGAAATTCTTGCTACCGTTTCATGAGCGAGACAAACTCTCTTATTGTAATTCTTTCTTATCTAATAAAGCCCATCGACATTCTTTTACTGGATTATCTTTGTGTAGCTCTAAACTGCTTCAAATTATTTTTAGTGATTTATGGGGGCCATCACCCTTCTTATCTCTTGACAAAAAGTTGTACTAATGTATCTTTGTTGATCAATATACAAAATACATTTGGCTCTACACATTAACCAAAAAGAGTGAAGTTAAAGACAACTTTCAAAAATTTCATCCTTTGATGGAAAAAAATTTTGACACAAAAATTTAATCATTGTATATGATGGCGGAGGAGAGTATAAAAGTATTTGACTCTTATCTTTCACTTAAGGCTTTGAACACCTCTCTACCCCACCCTATACGCCTCAACGAGCTGCACTTGAAGAACAACGACATCGTCATGTCGTTGAAACTACCAGAACACTCCTATATAAAACATCCCTTCCACCCCAATTTTTGGTCTTATACGTGTCATCACAGTGTCTGCCTCATCAACCGTCTGCCAACCTCTCACTTAGAAAATAAATCTCCATTCCAATAATTACTTGGTAAATCACCCGATTACATTTCCTTATGGATTTTCGGTTATTTATGCTATCCATGGCATTAACCATACTACAAAAATAAACTTGAACCAAAATATACTCGTGTGTCTATCTTGGATTCTCCTTATTACATCACTGTCACCAATGTTTTGATCCAATTTCTACAAAGGTGTATTTATCACAAGATGTGCTATTTGTTGAGAATATTTTTCCATTTAAAACTTTGTTCTCTAATACTACCATAAAGTCAGCTCACCTGAAATGGGAAAAAACCACACTACCAAATTCTTCAGACCCTACGCCTAAAATCCCATAGTTACAAATGTTCCTCCACCATTAGAAATAGAAGCACGCACACTAACATATTTTCCATAATTGTCTAGTCCTTCTCTAAACAAGTCCCAAGGCAACTCAAGATCGCAGTCCTAATCTGAAAATTCATTAGTGGCGGACGCAGCTTCACCTCCTGAAACTTCCCCTTCTCTAGCTAAATTTCCATTTTCCTCACCTCTTTTAATTCCTGCTTCCCAAAACCCATCTTTTGTACCTACTGCCCATTTTATCCCACCACCACGCCTCTCCAAAAATTCATAAACACTCTTCCCTATAAACACACATAGAAATTCGTCCCCTCTCCTTGTCTATAGACGTCGGAAAACCAACAATTAACACACCTGAATCCTCAGCCAGCCAGTTCTATCACTGATTTGGAACTCACTCCTTCACCACCTAAATGTACGCTTCTTCCTACAGGTGTTGTCACTCGACTTCAAAACAACATCACCAAACCCAAACAAATTTTTGATTACGTAGCCAAATTAAACCCCACCATCTCACCCATTACTATCAAACAAGAACAAAGACACCATGAGTGGTGTGATACGACGAAACAGGAACTTGATTCTTTAACTAAGAACCATACTTGGAAAAATGTTCCTGTTGACCCAACAAAAAAATATAGTATCATGTAAGTGGCTTTTTCGGATCAAGAGAAATGTCGATGGCACCATCGATAGATACAAAGCTCGCCTGCATGCAAACAACTTCACTCATAGATCAAGTATTGATTTTCATGCCAAATTCATCCTAGTCGTCAAACCCACCATAGTTCGCATCATCCTCCTATGGCTATTTGTCATAATTGGCACCTTCGGCAACTTGATATCAATAATGTCTTTCTCCAGGGAAACCTGGACGATGAAGTGTACATGGAACAACCTCCACAGGTTACTAGTGATGATAAACCAACACATATATGTCGTGCGCAAGGCAATCTATAGCTTGAAGCAGGCTCCTCAGGCTTGGTACAATGCCCTTACGAGTTACCTTTCATCCATGGGCTTTGTTAAGATAAAATCAGATGCCTCGCTACTTTTTTGACATGGTCTACATGACACATTTTTTGTCCTTGTCTATGTCGACAATATTATTGTCACTTGAAGCAACACTTTCAGTGTCAATCAGGTTATCACTTCCCTTGCTTATTAGTTCTCTATTAAAGATTTATGTAATATTCATTACTTTATTAGTGTTGAAGTGATACGCAGCTCTTCAGGATCAATTCTCACCCAAGCAAACTATGTAAATGTGATTTTAAATGATGAGCTAATGACCGACTGCAAGAGTGTCAACACACCAATGAGTTCCTCTGAGTAACTCACCTTGTCTAATGGAACTCACCTGATGAATGATGCTACTCTTTATCTTCGAGTCTTGCATAGGCTTCAAAACCCATATTTCTCCAGGATGGACATAGCCTATGCGTTAAATAAGTTCTCAATTCATGCAAGCACCATAAGTCCTTTACTAGAAAGTTGTGAAGTGTGTTCTGCAATACCTATGCGGTACCATTCAACTAGGACTACGTGTTACTCTTATTAATGACTTCAATCTACATGTGTACTCTAATGCGAATTATGGTGGAGACATCTCTAACGGAGTATCTTCATTTGGCTACATCTTATTTCTTGGTGCAAACCAATTTGTTGGTCCTCAAAGAAACAAAATATTGCCTCACGCTCCTCTACCGAGTTTGAGTACAACGCGGTGGCTAATGACCTTTCTGAAACATTGTGGGTCTATAATCTCCTAAATGAGTTGTGTTTTCTAGTACATCAGCTACACACAACCTATTGTGACAATCTTTGAGCCACATCCTAAGCAACAATTTTCTTCCTTCATAGACGTGTGAGGCCCATGGTGCCGATAAAATAGCCAACACTCTTACCAAGGCATAGCCTAAATCTTTGTTTGAGAATAATCTATTCAAGCTAGGATTAGTGATCCATCACCCAACGTGAGGGGGTGTATTGGAGAATTAATAGTAAGTTCAGATAGTAGTTAATAATTACGTCGGTATTAGTGCTTATCTATATTAGCAGATATTATTTATGTAATTTAATTAGTTTAGGAGTCTTATTCATTTCTTTATAACTCTATTTAATACCTTTCAGCCTTCATTAATAAAGTATCATTTTTCAGAATCTATTCAGTCTTTACATGGTATTTGGGCTCTTCACTCTCTAACGAGAACGATCTAATTTTTTTTCCTTTCTTCTCACAGATGATCATAAACATGACCAATCACAATGTCAACAAAAATGGCAACAATCCTAGAGTTGTAAATGTTGATAACACTACTGGTAGCAACATTATAATTCAGTTCAATCCAGTGTCCCAATTACCCCTCAAACTAAGCGGTGGTCACAACTTCGCCACCTGGAAAGCCCAATTGTCCATGCTTATGTATTTCAACAACCTCTTAAGTCATATCTATGGGACCACTCTATCCCTTAGTAGCACGATTACCCTTGGCACAAACACATCTCCTAATACATCCTTTTTAACTTGGTTTCGTCTTGATAAAATCATCAAGAATTCCCTCATGACTTCTGTCGAACACACTATTGTTTCTATTGTTACTGTCGCAGACTCAACTAAATGAGCTTGGGATGCTGTACAAACCACTAATGTTAACAGGTCTCAAATCGGGCCTTTAGTTTGCCTGATCAGCTTGCCCATGTCACTAAAGAATCCCACTCCATTATTGATTATCTTCACACTATTCAGTCTCTTTCAGATGAGTTAGCCACTGCTGGTGCTCCTCTGTCCAATCCTTAACTCATCGTCAAAATGCTCAGTGGTCTAGGTCCCGAGTTTTATGAGATCTCCACTGCCATTCATGCACGTGATACGGCTATATCCTTTGAGGAATTGTTCGAAAAACTACTAGACTATGAACTTTTCCTTTGCTATGAGGATGCTAAGAAACTGTCCAGTCCTATCATAGCAGCAGTTGCTACTCCCAAGTAAAACACCAATAATTGCAAGAGTCGCAGGCAGACCAACAATTCTCAACAATGGCGCCATAACTCAAATCCAAACACTCCACCATAATGGCATTCCATCCAAATAGTATTACTCGATGTCAACTATGTAACAGTATTGGCCACATCACCAATGTCTGCCGCTCGATGTCTCATAATCACTTTGAAGCCAAAGATAACTATTTTGCTGGATTTACTGCCACCACCAACCCTTGGATAGTCGAATAAGGCGCCACCCATCACATCACAACGGAGCCACACAACCTACAATCGTACATGGTAACGAGGATATCTCTATGGGTAATGGGAACAAAATTGTCATCTCTCACACTCGTTCTACTCAATTAAATGCATCAAATAATGTTTTTAAGCTAACACATACTTTATGTGCCCCGACCATTAAACGCAAGCTTCTCTCTGTTTCTAAATTTTGTCAAGATAATTTCAAGTCCATTGAATATTTTCCTTTTGAATTTGTTATTAAGGATATGAAAACGCGAAAATTGTTGGTGCACGGTCAGACCAACAATGGACTGTATGAGTGGCCTCTCTCATATACCCAGGATCACATGACAACCACATCCACTCCTCTCACTACTTGGCATCAACGTCTTGGTCATCCTCACTCTAGGATTATTAGGTGTATTTTAAATAAATTATTGCTACCGTTTCATGAGTGAACCATACTATCTTATTGTAATTCTTGCTTATCTAATAAAGCCCATCGGCATCCTTTTCTAAACCGCTTCATATTATTTTTAGTGATTTATGGGGGCCATCACCCATCCTATCTATTAATAAAAAGTTGTACTATTGTATCTTTATTATCAATATACAAAATACACTTGGCTCTACACATTAACCAAAAAGAGTGAAGTTAAAGACATCTTTCAAAAATTTCATCCTTTGATGGAAAAACATTTTGACATAAAAAATTTATCATTGTATACTGATGGTGGAGGAGAATATAAAAGTCTTCACTCTTATGTTACACTTAAGGCATTGAACACCTCTCTACCCCACCCTATACACCTTATCGAGTTGCACTTGTAGAACGACGACATCATCATATCATTGAAACTGCCAGAACACTCTTACTTGAGGCATCCCTTCAACCCCAATTTTTTGTCTTTCGCATGTCATCTAGTGTTTGCCTCATCAACCTTCTGCCAACCTCTAACCTAGATAATCAATCTCCACTCCAACGATTACTTGGTAAATCACCCAATTATAATTTCTTATGGAGTTTTTGTTGTTTGTGCTATCCAAGGATAAAACCATACTCAAAAAATAAACTTGAACCAAAATCTACCCCGTGTGTCTATCTCGAATTCTCCTTATCACATCACCGTTACCAATGTTTTGATCCAATTTCTACAAAGGTGTATTTATCCCGATATGTGCGATTTGTTGAGTATATTGTTCCATTTAGAACTTTGTTCTCTAATACTACCATTAATTAAGCTCACCTGTAATGGACAAAAACCACACTCCAAAATTCTTACCCCACGACTAAAATTCCCATAGTTACAGATCTTTCCCCACCATTAACGTCTAACACTTCAAAATCCTTCATACCCACATTCAGCCTTGGTCGTCAATCTCTCCCACCAAAGTTGTGCATCATCCTCTCTTTTGCAATTCATCACAATTGGTACCTTGGGCAACCTTTTTTGAAATGTCAATACTGTCTTTCTCCAGGAACCTGGACCGCGGAAGTGTACTGCACAACCTCCGGTTTACAGTGATGACAAACCAACACATATATGACGTCTTTGCAAGGTGAATCTATTGCTTGAAGGAAGGCTTCTCCCTCCCTTGTACAAATACTCTCACGGGGTACCTTTCATCCATACACTTTGTTAAGATAAATCAGATCCTCACTACTTGTAGCATGGTCTACGTGACAATTGTTCGTCGTGTCTATGTCACGATATCGTTGTCACTGGAAGCAACCTCTGAGTGTTATTAGCTTATCACTTTTCCCTGCTTCTCAGTTCTCTCTTAAAAAATTTAGGTATTCGTCATTAATTTATTGGTGTTGCTAAGGAACCAACTACAAGAGTGTCAACACACCACTGATGTGCCTCGATTTACTCACCTTATCTGATGGAATTCACCTAACTGATTTAACGTTATCAGCCAAGCTTGGCAGCTTCAATACATATTTTTCACATGAAAAGTTGTGAGCATTTTCTTTCTCCATACCTGTGTTGTACCATTCAACTAGCCTTGGTGCTGGCGTTTAAAAATTAACCCCATTTATGACTTCAAACCTACTGTGTACTTCTGATCGGATTTGGGTGGAGACATCTCTCATAGAGTATCTACATCTAACTACATCTTATTTTTGGTGCAATCCGAGTATTGGTTCTCAACGAAAAAAAAATAGTGTTCCTCGCCTCCTCCACGTCTAGTACAAAGTGGTGCTAATGGCCCTTTTTTGAAACCTTGTGGGTCATCAATCTCCTAAATGATCTTTGTTTTCCATACATCAAGCTACCCACAATTTATTGTTACAGAAAATCTTGGGGCACATTCTTTGAGCAAGAATTCCTGTCCCCATAGCCGTTGGAATAATGTCACCTGGACTTACCACTTTGTTCATTACCATGCAACATCAAAGTTTGTGTGATATTCATGCCCATGGTCCATCAAATCGCCGTACACTCGTCCCTCTTACCAAGGGACTGCCTAAATATGCATTTGAGAATACTATATTCCAGCTAGGCCTAGTGATCCATCACCTAACCCGTATTGGGCATCAACAGTAAGTCAAATAGTATTAAGTAATTTTTTTATGTCGTATTAATGTTTCATACCTTGCTTATTGAGGAATCTGCTTTCTCATATTAGCAGATATTAGTTATGTAGTTCCAAGTAGTTTAGGAGTCTTATTCGTTTATTTATAACTCTATTTAATACCTTTCATCTCAGTAATAAAGTATCATTTTTGAGAATCTATTCGTTCGCTTTACAGATAGCATATGGAGAAGGGTTGGATGAAATGTAGTCTCGCACAATAGCAGAATGTTTTGCGGATAGAATTATGGTTTTTAATAAGCACTGTTTCTGTGCTTTCAAGAGTTGATGTAACACTTCGACCATGCTGAATTATACCTTACTTTTTATTGACGAAAAAACAACCTCTACACCTTTGCTGCAACAAATATACCACAATCGTGTAGGAAGTAAATTTTGTCGTGATTCACATCTAAATTGGTGAATCAATCTAGTTGTTTTGCTTTGTTATTTCAGATGAAAATTGAGTACCGATAGCTTCATTATTTCTCTACATTGATCATTCTTATAGCATGACATTGTGCAGATTTTAGTGACTGCTGGATATTATTCGCTCTAGTTCTTGTTAGATTTTGATCAGGAACTATGACAAGGGGAATCGACTTACCTGAGTTTGGGAGGCCGTGGAAGGCAATGACTACCTAAGAGGAGGAATCTAACAAGCAGCGTACAAGAACTTCTCAAAAGGATGCTAGGGAAGGACCATAAATTCCTACAAAACTCAACAAGTTTTGTTCAAACAACAGCGGTATTGCTCATCACGTGACAGTTATTATCCCCATTTCAAGATGGCCATATATAAACAAATAAACTTCTCTTGAAAGTTGTGGTCACAAGAGCTCAAAAAAAAAAAAAAACAATTGCTGTCTCTGGACATTGAACACAACAAACAAAAAACACCCTTTTATCTTAGAATTTTGGTGCCAACCAAAACTCCAACTCAAACAGTTTCTTCCTGACAAACACTATCAGCTTTTGGAAGTAGTAATCCACATACAGACAAGATACCCATGTGGGCATGAAATCCTTGAAAGTAATGAGATATGTAAGTGAAACAGAAGGATATAAGTTATAGCTAATTATGTTTTTATTTATGATCTTTCCTATCTCATAAATTATTCTACTAACTAGTTGTATATTCAGTCCCATTATCTTTTGGGGATGTGGTGTTAGCCTTAAAAAAATGCTTCTCTTGACGCATGGCATGTTGGAGGCAAAGTTTCCGGAGCTTGTACGGACAATGGTTTATGCCTTTTGAGGTATCTATACCTGAAACAACAATCTTCTGCGAATTTCACCTTAGCATTAGATTTTTTTGTCATTAGTAAATTCCTAAAAATAATTATATGTGTGTGCATATGAGAGACACTTATTGAAATACTGGTCTTGTAGTGTACGATTAATGGAAATTGTAAGTCTTACACAGAGGATTCCTCCTTTTTGCCTGTGTTTGTATGTTTGTTGTCGAGTCGGAAGATATTTCTTCGGTTAAATTTATTTTATTGTATGCTGTTAAAATCTTCCTAGCATTTTTGCTTAAGTTGAAACATGTTCTAGAAAGCATTAACAAACAATTTGTTTGGGAAGACAAGCAATACCAGAATGCTGACAGGATAACAGCGAAGAATACCCAGTCTATAGTTTCCCTTTGCGATTTGAACCAGGAAGACCAACAACACAAGCAATATGATAGTAAGGCAGCAAGTACTTCAACCAAACAATAGAACAGACAATAATAAACCAATCACACAAGACCCCAGATTTACGTGGAAACCCTTCGATGTGAAGATTAAAAACCACGGGACCAAAAACTCCACGAAATCACCAAGAGTTTACAAAATATTGTTCTCCAAAATTGGCCACAAAACAATGCCAACAACGAGCAACAACAAAATAGATTGCAGACCACATCTAGAGAATTAAAAGGAGGCAAAATCACCAATTTCGCACTACTGTTCACGACAGCAAAACTGAAGCTGCATACCACCAAAATCCAACTCTGTCAGTTCCTAATCAGATTGAGATGACACAATATTCCTGTCCAAAAATCACCAATCGGACAGAAAACAAGCGGGAATCGCAATTTGAAGTTGGTTGTTAGGGCGGATTTTTTGACTGCGATTTCTCTCAGTCTTTCTCGTCTTTTTGGCTGCTGAAAAACTTTTGTTTTTTTTTTTCTGAAAATAAGACCCTAAATAGGCTGATTTTGCCTCATAAGAATTGGGCCTATGGGAAAAAATGGTGGTCAAATTGGGCTTTTATTTATCCACATAGGAAGGGAACAAGACCCATACCCCACACATTTTAGTACCTATGATTCAGGATTTTCGTTGTTTCCCCTATATGAATATCATTTGATTATCAACCTCAATTTTTAGGATCTGTCTCTATATTTTCAGGTCCATTTTTAATTAGTGTCTTCCACAACTTGTTTGCATATCTAAAACTAATAATATATGTATGAAAGAGTCCACTTCTTTCTGAGTTACTATCACACAATCTGGTGGAACATTATTTAACCACCCTCATATATAGCTAAGTAGCTAATCTTTCTTGAAATGTTATTCATGGAATGTAATGGTAATTGTGGACTATCTGTTTTTATAATTATAAACTTCTATAAATCTGGAATCATTACATAAGAACACGTAGTTACTTTGATATTGTACTGTTTTTTTGAGGCTACTTGCTTCAATCACAAGTAGTGGTGTTTATGATTGAATCATATTTACATTCGAAAACTTTCTCACAAGCCAACAAGTTCTTTGAGGAGTTAACCTTGTTGCATAATATCTTGTCTCTTTATAGATGTTTTTTAGCCTTTAGGTTTATCATATCTTGAAAAATCAACTCATAGAAGCGTAGAAGGCCTTGTTACCCACTCGTATCAATTATCTTCAGTGGTCCCTGCACTTTCTAGTTTACAATTGTGTCTTTNTTATCAAAAAAACGTAAGAATTTTTAAATTTTGTGGTCCAACCAAATGATAGTAATTCTGTCGACTGCTGTAACTAATTTCATCAAAGGTAAAATAAATATTTTATAGTTAATTGTTACTTAATATAAAAATTGTGTAATTCTTTTTAGAATTACTAAAATGAAAACTAAGTCAGATAAATTGGAGTAAGGGATAAAATTTATATGAGATTTCAATTTGTCAACCTATTGTAGTAGTTTAAGCTTAAAGATTCTTGAAGGATGTGGTTCAAACGTCACACTATAGGCGCTATGAACAACAGTTTATATATTCACGAGGGTCGTGCTGATTTCTTTCTTCTTCTTCTTGTTGATCCCTCCATAGAGGCCATCAGCTGTCGGATATTCTTACTCTGGAGGTAGACATCGATCGGAGTCTAATTTTTCTAATTCTTAGGGATTTTTTTTTCATTTCATCCCAATTTAAATGTGCCCATAATCTTTTTAAAGAAATATTGGGACGCCGTGCGAGATGTCCTTTGAATATGATGGATCAGTTTTTTACAAGCACACTCCCATAATATTGTTTGGGGTTGGGGAAAAGTTTCTTACATATATTTATGAATTGGAAAATGCATCAATGAGCAACTTGTTTTCTAATATAAAGAAATATACAATCTTTGGACGGGCATGAACATAGAAGTACAAATAATACTAAGTGCAGTTTCATATGTTAATAATTGAGTTTAATTTATTTACCAGCCTCCACGTGTAAGGATGTGTTGTCACTACAAAAGAACCAAGTGCTAGAGCTAAAAATATGTTTCTTATCTAATGTGATAAAATCCCTAGCTACGTTCAATTTATCTAGGAAAATGAACCTATCAGAACCAGCAAAGCTATAGCTCTTACTAAATTTTTAGCTAGAAGATTATGTATTTCCTAGCTAAGTTAGCTGACAATATCGTTGATATGCGTTTTTCCGTCTAGCAAAATTTTTTTTCTTTTTGCTGATAGGCTAAACTCATAGCCAATTTTCTTCTTGTCAGTGTTGAACTTTATCATGACTTAGCAAGGAATTACCCTAGCTAAACTTACAAATTCTCTTGTCATTTTTCAAGGTTTTCTTGGAAAATTTTCTTCACCGGAATGACTAGTAAAAATAGGTAGGGATATTTATTTTTTTAGTTAAATCTAGCTAGAATGATGACACAAATACAATATAATTTTCTTATTGATTACATGATACAAGAGAAAACAAGAGTTATATCTAATCAAATTTTCGAAATAGGCATATCAATAATATTGTCATTTCTAGAATACCAAAGTACATGTGTACTAGCAAAAACATATCTTAAAACACAAGTAAGCAACAAAAATTATCTAAGGTGCGTTTAGGGAAGAACCAGATCCATTTGTTGGTGGTTGAGAGTGAAACCAAGCATCCGAGCCACAACAAAAGGAACCACAATAGTTACCTGAGCTTCCATATTTTCCTGAATATACAATTGCATATGCTCTTGCGTTCGTCATTTATTGCTCCAACAACGCGTCATGAGTTATTGAAATTGAAAAGTTTCAAATATTTTGTTGGGGATGAATACTTGAAGGATTCTGAGAAGTGAGGATGCACTACTTAGTATTCAAAGAATCTCCGTAACAAATAGTTGAGTCAAGAATCATTCTTCCGAACTAGATAAGATACACATGTTCACAGATTACTACAGAAGAACAATCTTGGTTTTACTCCATAACTAAATATATCAAAACTTAATGTTAATTTCATAAAACCGATATGAACTAATCAATGTGAACATCTTTCCTAATGCTCTATTAAAACTATTTAGGTTCCTTACTCAAAACCATAAGATGTGGAATAAGATTGGTGACAGAAACAAACAATACAATGAGTTCAATAAAAATATACAGATGGGAAGAAAGCTTGGAAAACCTGTTCATGTTGAATTGTACTGCCCCATGGGTATACCTTTACCTATAACCCACCCAATAAATGATTGATGGCCGACCAGTATTTTTTTACTAGAGGCATCAAAAATAGAAAACAGACTGATAATGGGAAAATTCCCTATGGTGTATAATGTTTGTGGTGAACACCTGCTTTCTCCTACATGAATTATTATTTTTGGTACTGAAATTTTGTTGATGTACGAGTTATATAACGAAGGTGCGGCTTCTACATAGCGAAATTCAAAAACAGAACTGATAGATATGAAGTCCTGTTCACTAGCCCTTACACTATTAACGTATATACGCCTCATCCTTCAGTCTGGACACATGATTTCGTAAGAATAATATGTACAGATATAGTCATATTTGCAGATTTGATGAGGTTAGAAACATTCAACCTCCAAATATAAAGGGTCAAAAGGATAGTCTTTCTTCAAATAGAGGCAGGAGAAGGATGCTACATAGTGAAATTCCAAAACAAAAATGACAAAGATGAGGTCCTGTTCACCGGCCCTTACACTATTAATAGTAGACCCCTCATCCTTCAAGTCTGGACACATGATTTTGGAAGAAACACACAAGATTTAGTCATATATGCAGCTTTGATGAGGATAGAAACATTTGGCTTCCAAATAAGAGGGATAAAGAGGAAAGTGTTTTGCCAAAACAAGGCCGGTGAACGACTGCTACATAGTGAAAATTCTAAACAAAAACGATAGAGATGAGGTCGTGTTCCTTGGCCCTTACAATTAATAGTAGACCCCCTTTTCCGTCAAGTTTGGAGACATGATCTTGTAAAGAAATGTACAAGAATTTGTCATATATGCAGCTTTGATGAGGATATAAATATTCAACCTCTAAATAGGAGCAAGAAGAAAGAGTTTTGTCAAAACAAGGCAGGAGAAAGGCTGCTACATCGTGAAATTCATAAACAAAAACAATAGAGATGAGGTCTTGTTCACTAGCCCTTACACTATTTATAGTAGACCCTTTATCCTTTAAGTCTAGACATGATCATTTCATGCATCTAAAGGTAGAAATTAAGAGTTCCCAATTTTCAGTGTCTGCTAACAATGATCTATGTTGAAAATTCTAGAGAGTAAATTAAATGAGATGCTTAAGACATTAATTACTTAGAATAGGTCCTACCATCAGTGAACCTTGGTTTTTTGTGGAGATTTAAATAATTGGAGGGCCAACAGGTCGCTGAATCTGAAACAAGACTTCCGAAGAGTAATAAATATTTTAAATCTTACAGAAGAAGGTATTCTTGGACAAATAACTCATATCGAGTAGAATTGGCAGGGTTCTTTGTAATGATTCTTGGGTGACACCATACGGAACCTTGACGTCTCAATTCAAGAAGAATAGGTCTTCTTATCACTTGCTAATTATTATTGAGCACCGCAATGCAGTTAGTAGACACCACAGACATTTCAGATTTCTGAAGAAGGTGTCACCTCTATTTATGATTAAAGTAGACATCTAGAAGGCATAAAACTCTTGAATCAGTGTTTTTCAAACAACATTTAAATAATTGGAATTTCCCAGTAGAATGATAGCATGGATAATTTTATTTTTGTGAAATCACTTTCTTGGAGAAATTGTTCACCCTCAAAACAAGTGCACGTAACACCACAACTAATTAAAAACCAAATATACTTGAAGTTCTTTCAAATGTAAAATCACTCTCTTTGCATTATGCTCAAGAATTAATGAAAAGGAAAATTCTCAATAACAGAGAAATTTTTTTGCTTCTGAGAAACAATTCACATGATTTAAATTTGAACAAAAATAACTTCAGAATAATATCACTGATGAAATGAGATAAAACACAACCCACATCTATTCCGGTTTACCACTGATCCACTTCTTTTCATTTTTGGTTTTGGAGTCTTTAGAAATAATTCATCATTCGAAGCTCTTACCAGTTAGTTCCTTCTACAACCAAATATATGTTTAATTTTCAACATAAATATAGAATAACATATGACTAATAATATAAAAACTAAACAAAAATAAACAATTACTTACATTTCTTTTGTACTCAGCAAATGCAACCGATCCTTCCAGTATGTAAGGAAGACTTCTCCATCATTAGATGACATTTTATTGTTTGAGTTTTTTCTGATAATTTTTTTTAAGAGTCCCAATATCTCATCAAACCTTCCAAATGAACTTGAGAAATCAACTTTGGTATTTGCTTTGTTCTTGCAAATGTTCTCTTTTGTTTTCCCAAATTGTCACTCAATCTTTCACTACCCACCCGGTTAAAAGTTCTCCGAACAAGTACTTTATCTTCACCAGAAAAAGAATAACTCTTCTACAAATAAAAATTATATAATCA
Source organism: Solanum habrochaites (assembly GCA_027704765.1). Lineage (NCBI taxonomy): Eukaryota > Viridiplantae > Streptophyta > Magnoliopsida > Solanales > Solanaceae > Solanum > Solanum habrochaites. The sequence goes on from JAKWJA010002497.1 coordinate 58,289,056, forward strand.
ATTTAGTATTGTTTTTCAAGTAGAGATGCACAATTCTGGTTAAAAAAAATAATTGGTCATCAAGGAGGCTGACCTTGAAAACTTATAAGACACAATGTAAACCTAGAAGTGCAGGACACTTGAACATAATTGATTACGAGTGTGTAACAAGGCTTCTAAGCTTCTATGAGTTGTATTTTTCAGATATGATAACCTAAATGGCTAAAAAACATCTATAAAGAGACAAGATATATGCACAAGGATAACTCCTCAAATAACTTGTTGGCTTGTGAGAAAGATTTTCGAATGTAAAATATGATTCAATCATAACACACTACTTGTTGATCTGAAGCAATTAGCCTCAAAACAAAAGTACAATATCAAAGTAACTTACGTGTTCTTATGTAAAGATTCCAGATTATAGAGTCTTATAATTATAAAAAAGATAGTCCACAATACCATTACATTCCATGAATAACATTACAAGAAAGATTATACATATATATATCTGAGAGGTGGTAAATACATGTTCCCCCAGATTGTGTGATATGTAACTCATGAGAAGTGGAATCTTTCATACATATATTTATTAGTTTTAGATATGCAAAAAAGTTGTGGAAGACACTAATAAAAATTGGCTGAAAATATAGAGACAGATACTAAAATTGAAGGTTGATATCAAATGATATTCATATAGGGGAAACAAAGAAAATCTGAATCATAGGTACTAAAATTGTGTTGGGTTATGGGTCTTTTTCCCTTCCTATGTGGATAAATAAAAGCCCAATTTGGACCAACCCATTTTTTCCCATAGGCCCATTCTTATGAGGCAAATATAAGCCTATTTAGGGTCTTATTTTCAGAAAAAACACAACAGTTTTTCAGCAGCCAAAAGAGAGAAAGAGAGAGAAATTCGCAGTCAAAAATCCAGCCCTAACAACCAACTTCAAATTGCGATTCCCGCTTCGTTTCTTGTCCGATTGAGCTGATTTTTGGACAGAATATTGTCTTCATCTCAATCTTTGATTAGGAACTGACAGAGTTGGATTTGGTGGTCTGCAGCTTCAGTTTTGCTGTCGTGAACAGTAGCTGCGAAATTGGTGATTTTGCTCCTTTTAATTCTCTAGATTTGGTGCAATCTTATTTTGTTGTTGCTCGTTGTTTGGCACTTGTTTTGTGGCCAATTTTGGGAGAACATATTGTAACTCTTGGTGATTAAGTGGAGTTTTTTGGTCCCGTGGTTTTTTACTCTTCACATCGAAGGGTTTTCCACGTAATCTGGTGTCTTGTGTGATTGGTTTTATTATTGTCTTGTTTATATTTGTTTGGTTGATTACTTGCTGCCTTACTATCATATTGCTTGTGGTTGTTTGTCTTCTCTTGGTTCAATCGAAAAGGAAACTATAGACTTGGGTATTCTTCCGCTGTTATCCTGTCAGGCATTCTTTGTTATTGCCTTGTCTTTCCCAACAAAGTGGTATCAGAGCATTGGTTTATTGTTGATTGTCGTTTTGATGATGGAGGCAATAAGAGCAAAGGTGTTGTTTAAATGGTAGTAACTATCATATTTGGAAAGGCAAGATGAAAGATCTTCTATTTGTCAAGAGATGCATTTACCTGTGTTTGCTTCTAATAAACCTAAGTCTTTGAATGATGAAAATGAGAATTTGAGCATCTGCAGGTTTGTGGCTATATTAGACAATGGGTTGAAGATAATGTTAGAAATCATATTGTGAATGAGACACATGCCAAAAGTTTGTGGACAAGCTCGAGACACTATATGCTTCGAAGACTGGCAACAACAAGTTGTTCCTATTGAAACAATTATGAATATCAGGTATAAGAGGGCACTCCTATTTCTGATCAATTAATGATTTTCAGGGTGTTCTTGACCAGCTGTCCGGAATGGGTGTAAAGTTTGATGATGAGATAACGGGACTTGGCTTCTTAATACTCTGCCAGACTCTTGGAAACTCTTCGATTTCTTTGACTAATTCTGCTCCCAGTGGTGTTGTAACCATGGAATATACTAAGATTGGTGTCTTGAATGAAGAAATGAGAAGAAGATCTCAAGCCTCATCTTCTTCAGCTTCACACTCCGATGTTTTGGTTACTGAAGATAGGGGGAGAAACAAGTCCAGAGGTCAGAATATAGTGGTAAAAGTAGAAGCAAGTCAAAGTCTAAATACAAGAATATACATGTGACTATTGCCACAAGAATGGGCATATCATGAATATTGTACAAGCACAGAGAGATTGAGACAACAAAGAGAGAAGGCGATAATGAAATCGTGTTGCTGTGTTGCTAAGATGATCTTCTTGTTTCTTGTGATGCAAATGTCATTAATCTTGTTCGTGATGAGTCTATCTGCTGGTTTGTGGATTCTGGTGCTACTTCTCATGTCACGCCAAGAAGGAATTTTTTCTTCTTTACTCTAGGTAATTTTGGAACGTTAAAAATGGGCAATAATCATGAACTTGAAGTTATTGCATTGGGAGTTTGTTTGGAAAGTAACAATGGTTCCAAACTAGTTCTCAATAATGTCAAGCATGCTCCAGATGTTCGCTTGAATTTGATTTCTGTGGGATATCTTGATGAGAGGGTTATGTTAATACACTTGTGTTGGCCAGTGGAAGCTTACTAGAGGTTTGATGGTTGTGGCCCGTGGTGAAAGTTGTCTAACTTGTATGTATTTCAGGGCTCCATTTCTAGAGACTCAGTAAATTTGGTGGGAATGATACTTCATCAGAGTTATGGCATAGAAGGCTGAGTCTAGAGCGAGAAGGGGATTGATAGTTTGGCTAAGAAAAATTTGCTTTCTGGAGTGAAACACAAAGTTGAAGAAATGTGTTCATTGCTTAGCAGCCGGTAAACGAAAAAGAGTTTCTTTTCAGAGTCATCCCCTTCAAGAAAGCTTGATTTGCTGGAGTTGGTACATTCTGATTTGTGTGGTCCTTTTAAGGTAAGATCTCATGGTGGTGCACTTTACTTTGTGACTTTTATGATGATCATTCTCGCAAACTCTGGGTATTTCCTTTGAAGTCCAAGGATCAAGTACTTGATGTGTTCAAGAGTTTTCAGGCCTTGGTTGAAAGACAAACAGGAGACATTGAAATGTATCCGCTCAGATAATGGTGGTGAGTATATTGGTCCTTTTGATAGATATTGCAGAGAGCAGGTATTAGGCATCAGAAAACTCCTCCAAAGACTCCTCAGTTAAATGGTTTAGCAGAGAGGATGAACAGAACTCTATGTTGAGAGGGTTAGATGTATGCTTTCAGATGCTAAGCTGTCAGATTCCTTTTGGGCAAAGCACTTAATACTGCTGCTTATGTTATCAATTATCTCCTGCTGTTGCTTTAGATGTGTGTATTCCCTGACAGAGTTTGGACTGGTAAGAATGTTTCTTATGACATCTTAGAGTCTTTGGGTGTAAAGCCTTTGTACATGTTCCTAAGGATGAAAGGTCAAAGTTTGATGTTAAAACTAGGCCAGTGTATCTTCATTGGTTATGGTCAAGATGAATTTGGCTATCGTTTCTATGATCCTGTTGAGAAGAAACTTGTTAGAGCCGTGATGTTGTGTTCTTTGAAGACCAAACATTGAAGATTTTGACAAAGCTGACATGATTTTCAGAGTAGTGAGAGCTTAGTTGATGTTGATCCAGTTCCTTTGACTATTGCACCGGAAGAAAATCTTCACAATGATGAAAATCATTTGATAATGAAGATGGTGGATCATTCAGATGACCGCATGATGTTGTTAGCTCCAGTGCAAGATGATGTGGTTGTCCAACACCAATTATAGATGCTCCAGAGAGTTCTCTCAGACGATCTAGTAGAGAGAGAATTCCTTCATCTCGTTTCTCCCCCAATGAGTATGTACTCTTGACTGACGGGGGAGAACCTGAGAGTCTTGATGAGGCCATGGAAAGTGAAGAAAAAGAAGGTGGTTTGATGCTATGGAAGATGAGATTAAATCCTTGCTGATAATCATACCTTTGATTTGGTTAAGTTACCTAAAGACAGAAAGCTTTGAAAAACAGGTGTGTTTTTCGGGTAAAACATGAAGATGGTAATCCAGTTCCACGGTCACAAGCAGATTAGTTGTCAAGGGATTTAATCAGAAAAAGGAGTTGATTTTGATGAGATATTTCTCTCCAGTTGTGAAGATGTCATCCATTCGGTGGTTCTAGGCTTGGCTGCAAGTCTAGATTTAGAGTTGAGCAAATGGATGTTAAAACTGCTTTCCTTCATGGTGACTTAGATGAAGAAATTAATATGGAACAACCGGAAGGTTTTAAGTCAGGGTAAAGAGAATATTGTTTGCAAATTGAGAAGAGCTTGTATGGTTTGAAACAAGCTCCCAGGCAGTGGACAGAAAGTTTGGTTCTTTTATGAGTCAGCAGGGCTTCAAGAAGACTCTTCAGACCATTGTGTTTTTTGTGCAAAAGTTCTCTGATGGTGACTTTATTATTGTGTTGCTTTATGTTGATGACATGCTTGTTGTTGGTCATAATACTTGCAGGATTCAGAAGTTGAAGCAAGAGTTGAGTAAGTTTTTTGCTATGAAAGACTGGACCAGCAAGGCAGATTTCTTGGCATGCAGATTGTCCGTGATAGAAAGGCCAAGAAATTGGTATTATCACAAGAGAAGTATATTCAGAAAGTACTTCGCAGATCAGCATGGACAAAGCTAGGTTGTCAGTACACCTTTAGCTATGCACTTCAAATTGAGCACGAAACAGTGTCCTTCTGATGATGAGAAGGAAGATATGAAGAAAGTTCCTTATGCTTCAGCTGTTGGTAGTTTGATGTATGCGATGGTTTGTACAAGACCAGATATGCTCACGCTGTGGAGTTGTTAGCCGTTTTCTTTCTAATCCGGGAAGAGAACATTGGATATGCTGTGAAGTGGGTTATGGATATCTTTGTGGCACTTCTAGTCTGAGTTTGTGTTTTTGGTACAGGGAAGCCTATTCTTTGTGGTTATACTGATTCAGACATGGCTGGTGATGTTGATACTCGCAAGTCTACTTCAGGGTACTTGGTTACTTTTGCGGGGGAGCTGTGGCTTTGCAATCTAGGTTGCAAAAATGTGTTGCTCTATCTACACAAACTGAGCTTATTGCTGTTGTTGAAGCTTGTAAAGAATTGCTTTGGATGAAGAGATTCTTGGGGGAACTTGGTTGTGCTCAAGAGAGGTATGTGCTTTATTGTGACAGTCAAAGTGCTATACATCTTGGCAAGAATTCTACGTTCCATGGTCGTTCTAAACACATTGATGTGAGATACCATTGGATTCGAGATGTGTTGGATTCTAAGTTGCTTGAGCTGAAAAGATTCATACAAATGACAATGGTTCCGATATGATGACAGCTTTGCCAAGGGAAGTTTGAAGATTGTTGCATGGTCGCCGGGATGGCGGTCTCCTCCACATAGTCGTGAGGGGGGAAATTGTTGGGTGGGTTCTGCTTTTTTCCCTTCTATAAGATAAATAAAAGCCAATTTGGACCAACCCATTTTCGCCTCCAGGCCAATTCTTATGAGCCAAATATAAGCCTATTTAGGGTCTTATTTTCAGAAAAAACACAACAGTTTTTCAGCAGCCAAAAGAGAGAAAGAGAGAGAAATTCGCAGTCAAAAATCCAGCCCTAACAACCAACTTCAAATTGCGATTCCCGCTTCGTTTCTTGTCCGATTGAGCTGATTTTTGGACAGCATATTTTTATTCATCTCATCTTTGATTAGGAACTGACAAGTTGGATTTGTGGTCTGCAGCTTCAGTTTTGCGTCGTGAACAGTAGCTGCGAAATTGGTGATTTTGCTCCTTTTAATTCTCTAGATTTGGTGCAATCTTATTTGTTGTTGCTCGTTGTTTGCACTTGTTTGGTGCCAATTTGAGAACAATATTGTAACTCTTGGTGTTATAGTGGAAATTCTCCGGCATTGTTTTTGCTTCTGAGAACAAATCACATGGATTTAAATTTGACACAAATAACTTTCAGAATAAATATCACTGATGAAATGAGATAAAACATACCCACATCTATTCGGTTTACCACTGATCCACTTCTTTTCATTTTTGGTTTTGTGAGTCTTTAGAAATAATTCATCATTTCGAAGCTCTTTACCAGTTAGTTCCTTCTACAACCAAATATATTGTTAATTTTCAACATAAATATAGAATAACATATGACTAATAATAATAAAACTAAACAAAATATACATTACTTACATTTCTTTTGTACTCAGCAAATGCAACCGATCCTCCAGTATGTAAGGAAGGACCTTCTCCATCAGTAGATGACATTTATTGTTTGAGTTTTTTTCTGATAATTTTTTTTAGAGTCCCAATATCTCATCAAACCTTCCAAATGAACTTGAGAATCAACTTGGTTTTGCTTTGTTCTTGCAAATGTTCTCTTTTGTTTTCCCAAATTGTCACTCAATCTTTCACTACCCACCCGGTTAAAGTTCTCCGAACAAGTACTTATCTTCACCAGAAAAAGAATAACTCTTCTACAAATAAAAATTATATAATCAATTTAGTATTGTTTTTCAAGTAGAGATGCACAATCTGGTTAAAAAAAATAATGTGGTCATCAAGGAGGCTGACCTTGAAAACTTATAATATCATATTGCGCACAGCACATAACATTTTACACATAGCACATATCATTTTGCATATAAAACATAACATCCTTCATATCATTCATGCTTATACCATGAGACCTTGGAATCAAGGACTTGACATTAAGACTTCCCAAAATGAGGGCTCAACATATATGGACCTCAACTAGGGAGCCTTCTTTAGCAAACACAAATTTTGCTTCATTCATTCATTCGTACTTCATTTTATTTCTTTCATAGGCTAGTGTAAAAACACCAGCTATACCTAGGATGTAGTTTAAGACTTTTATCGGGTTCGCTATGCAATGATCAAGAATAACCTACTGTCATTACTTAAGTCTAGATCACTTCTTGATCATCCTATCCTAAAACCTCTGGTATCATTCATTTCATTATGTACATCATTTGACGATGGCCTCATTCATTCATTAGGAACTTTAACTTTAACCGACATAGATCGTGTGAGCATCATGAAATCCAGTGTCTACCCTACACCGAAAAGAGGTGTAATAAGCGGCCAATGTGACTGAAAACATGCTAGCGTACATGGGAATTGAACTCCGCCAGATCCTTATATTGGCAGTATAGGTTCGAATACTAGGAGATATAAGGAGACCTATACCCAGCATGATGGATAGTCTCATCTCATAAGAGTTACGTGAACCTCTGACCTTCCCGAAAGAAGGCATCACCATTCATAGCTAGTCTATCTGTTTTCATTATAAAGTTCCATTCCATTCAACTCTTACGTCATGGAAGCTGGCTTCTAGTATGAGCACATCATATCTCAATAGATGATTTCTCATCTCATCATTAGTATTAAGTGTATATTAATCTCAATACTTTCATTAGAGTGTTTATTCTCTTCATTAACTTTACACTCTCATAGGTGAGTACATTTTGGTAACATTTACTTAGGCTCATTTGAGATTGCTCTCATCTTTTATATTAGCCTCTTATCATGTTGTCACCACATTCATTAACTTTAGCAAACTTTCTCTTCATAATTACTCACCCCTTATTACATGAATGTTCATTTCATCATATGCCAATGCACTTGGCCATTTGTGTGTTTCACACTCTTACTTAACCCTTATAAGGTTTGATAATTTCATTACATAATATTCATTTCATTGTATGCCAATGCCCTTGGCAATTTAGTGTGTTTTACACTCGTACTTAACTCTTCTAGGGTTTCATAATTTCATTGCATAATATTCATTTCATCGTATTCCAATGAACTTGGCCATTTAGTATGTTTTACACTCATCCGAGTAAATCTTCATATTCGGTAGCCCTACATGGCAAGACCCAAATTTTCCTAGATCAAATAACTCCCCAAGTTATTCGGTAGCCCTACATGGCAAGACCCAAATTTTCCTAGATCAAATAACTCCCCATGTTAGTCGGCTTGTCTGTCGTAAGGGTTCAGAGGTCTGGTTTTACGCGCATCAATTCGTGTGAACCCGGTCTAATCGTACTTATTCTAGACACATTGATCATTATTTAGCATAGCCATTTTTAGGGTTGTTACAATATGTTAATGAAAAATCAAGTATTTAGAGTAGCTTTGAGGGTTGCTTAGGTAGGCTTGAAGAGGGGGTATAGGTGTTCTCTTCATGTCTTACTCAGATTAGTCTTAGAGTAATTCTAGGTAGAAAGGTTAATTCATGACATGGGAATAATATTTTCCTAGGTAGTCTATAAGATCTATGAGGTGTGCGTGAAAGGATTGTATGGGCGTTCCTTTCATAAATTACTCTGAACCTTAGAATCACCTTTGGTAGGAGGGCCACATGGTTGTGTGTTTTGATGTATTCTTGATGCTATATTATGTCATATGAGTTGCTTTAAGTTCATTGTAATGTTACCTAAATTTCTATAAATTGAGTATGACTTGGAATGTGTCTTATATGTGATGTTTGGTGTTTAAATGTGCTTCTTTATGTATGAAGTTTTAACCTAAAAGAACATATTTTGACTCAAATGTCCCTTTATCATGATTTTATGCATTATGTCAAACTTAGTACATGCATTGTACTAATTCTATACTTTTTGTCTATATCTAAAGATGTGATTAGCAGGTGAGGGGTGTCTTGAAGCAAGACTTGGAATCTAGACTCTTTCAATCAAAGTTGAAGTATGTACTCACTTGAATCGAGGACATAACTATCTTTAGACTCTTTTTATCCAAATAATAGTAATAGACTGAGTTTTACATTTTGATTGTACGGGCCATGTTCGAAGTATTCATGTGTCTAAGATGGTGACTTGAGACTTAACTATATTCCTTATGTTTTAATGAAAGATATTTGAAGAACTATTTTATGTGAAAAGTTTTAATTCCACACTAATTTTCATACATGTATGCAATGAACGATGTCATAGGGCTTGTACAAGACCTCCGAAAGGTCAAGTACATCGTGTTCTGATTAGAGAATACCCTAATTCTAAGGGCTACTCTCGGGTCATTACAATGGGACCCACTCTCAAAGCCTATTGTCTTTCCATTGAGTGTACCAAGTTTGGACCACATCCTTGAGTTAATAGGAGGCTGGATCGGCCTTTTCATTTGAAATCACCCCTATAGCATACAAAATCTTATACACCTCATCAAGAAAGTTTTGGGGGTCTTCATTCACCTTAGATACTTAGACCCAAAGAACATGCGAGGAATCATCCTTGAAAAGTTCCTCAAGAAAGAAGCCATAGTATTAGCATTTTGATCCACCCAGCGTGCAACTTCCCGGTTTGGTTGAGCCGACATAGATTGAGCTTGAGTATTCATGGCTTGAGCCAACTTGACTAAAGTTATCCTTATATATCCATCCGTCATAGTCGGAGGATTGACCGAAGATTGGTAACCTAGAGGAGCTTGTTCTTGAGGAGGAGGTTGGTTATCTTGGGGAGGAACTCCCACTTAACATTCTCTTCTTCAACTCTTCTTGTGGCTTCCCTTCTAGTAGTCATAGCCTATAATCACAAGAAAAGGGTTATAATAAAAGGACACATAGAGTTAAGACTCTTAAGGCACGACTTAAGAATACAAAAAAGTGAGAATTTCCTAAGCCTCACATATCCTCTCGTTCATAAGTGTGGCGCGCTTCACAATCATGAACAAGACTCTACATAGATGTGGTTTTGTGAGACATCATTCCTATGATTATTAAACATCATGCTCTAATATCAAATTTGTCATGACCTTGGAGCACCCCCTAGACGTAACCGGCGTCTTCGTCCTCGAAGAGGCCTTAGAAAAGCCCTTAGCATACATCAGCGCATTTTATAGGTAATTAAAATACAGAAAAAAAATTAAAACTTTACATATAAATTTCACATATACTTCTTATATATAAAAAATAGTCGACAATCATCTCACACAAACCATCTAACATAAGAGTACAAGATTTGGGAAATATACCTTACAAAATTACAATATGTCTCATAAGAGAATACAACGTAGTCTTTACAAGATAGGGAATAGAACAAAGTCTTTAGACTAATCAAATAGCATGAACTAGACTGATAGGCTTCGTCCTTAGACTTGAGGATTCACCAACTTGGGAATCTATCCAAGCTTCTTGAAAATTGGTCTTGAAACCCTTCAATGGCCCGAACCTACATTATTGTAGAAATAGAAGAGAATATGTGTTAGTACAAACCACATGTACTAAGTATGGAAACATATGCAAGTAAAACCTTTGAAAATATGCACAAAAGGACATTTTGTTTATAAGCATGTCAAGTAAACTTTAAAAGCTTTAATTCACATTCCAATAACACATACAATTTCATATCATAACGACAATAAAACATATTCACATTCGTATTCAAGAGTAACATCATAATAAAGCCAAAACCAACATTTCATGTTTTAGATTTAATTTCATCAAAGCATAACCAAACCTTACTCATAATCCCAATCCAATCAAACTAGTTCAATATTAATGTGAAGCCTCATAACCCAACATATAACACCACATCATGTATAGTCATCATCATACATAGAAATTTAGACCAATATCATGTTCATAAATTGAAATAAACATCATATAAGATCAACATTATGCACTTTATTCATAACATAAGTATATAAGAACCCCTCCTAGAACTCCTTCAAGACTTCACCCCCAATTCCACAATATTCATCCAACAATCTAATCATCATCATCATCATCATCATATAATAGTAGATTGATCAATAACACATTCAATTACACCATCCCTAATCATGAATCAACCTGATTCATAAGTTAGGGTTAGGAGAAAAGGGATATTCATGGGTCTTTTAGGAAATTAGGTCAAAGCTTAGAGTAAAACATCAATTCACTCCTAAACAATCATAATTCAACACTATTAATCAAATCAAAAACCACGAAATTGAATGAAAACTAGGCTTTTGAAAGACATTGAAATCAAGTTTTGAAAAACCTCTTGGGGAAAAGGATCCCAAGAGTGAATAGCTTCCATACCTTGTTAATTCTTACATAATTGTAGAGTAAAGTATTGATATTGAAGCCCTATAGAAAATTTGGTTTCCTTCTTCAAGATTCCAATCCTCTTCTATAGAGGTTGGGTAGAGAGAGAATTTAGAGAAGTGAACGATTTTTATTTCACTTTGGGGTTTTGATTTGGGTAGGTAATATTGACTTAAAAACTTTCCTAAAATAAATATATACCCCTCTACTAAAATACCCAAAATACCACTCACTTAATTAGACATTTTTGTGAAGTCAAATTAAGTTTAAACGACGCGACCAAATTTGAGACATGGTTGCGCGTCGCGGTGGAACCTCTAAATCTTTTTTCTTGGAATTTGATTTGAGGCAGAGGTGATCGTGACAAACCCACCTTGTACTTTGAGTGTTGGTTGCGGGATGCGCAGGCACCATTAAATAGGGGTTGTTCTGTAGGCTTCTTTGGAAGCCTCCTTGGCAATGCTTGGGCTCTCCTCAAGGACCCCTATGGTGGTCCTTAGGGGTTGTAACTGAAAATTTTGATCCTATAAACATTATTTTACTTATTTAAAGTATTTTTCAAGTTTTAGACTTCATACGACACTTTCAAACCTTCACAAGACCTAATGAAGTCTACTAGTTCAGTTTCGTTAGTTTATGGACGTCAGGATCGTCTTTCGATGTTTAAGATCTAATACTTCTAATTCATGTTTATTAGTTAGTGTAGGTCTATAAACATCATTTTAAACATTATTTAATAGTTGAGGTTCTAGTCTAGGTCATAGAACTTCCGAGGTGTCACATTATTATACTTAAACACCAAAATCAAATAAAAACTCCCTCTTCTCTTCATACTTCTCTCTCTAAAATTGAAGGAAGAAGAAAGGAGAAATTGGAACTAGGTTTTCTGGATTTCAAAGGTTCGTCCCCAAATATCTTTGATTTTGTTAGCCAAGGTGTGGTTGTTTTTCATCTATGGGTAGTTTAACCCATAGAGTTCCTTCAAACTTGCTTTTCAAGATTCCAATTTTACCAAGTTCTTCAATCTATGTCATGGATCTTCTTCCAAAAATTTTAAATTGCTTATTTATGGTTTATTATGGTTAGACATGATGAATTATGATTTGATTAATGTAGTATTGTTGATTTATGATGAAAATACCCCATGGACCCATGATTCCCCCAAATTGATAAAATATGATTTGAGATGTGTCCTATGCTTCAAGGCAGCACAAGGCCCATGAAACAAATTACTTAACTCGTGATCTAGAATTAGTGGTGGTGGTGTTTGACTTGAAAATATGGATGAACTACCTATATGGGGTCCATGTAAATGTTTTCACCGATCACTACAGTCTTCAATATGTATTTAACAAAAAATACTTAAATCTTAGAAAAAGAAGGTGGTTAGAACTTTTAAAGGATTATTACATGAGTGTCCTTTACCACCGCGGAGAATTTAATTTAGTTGGGGATGTCATAAGTCGATTGTCCATGGGTAGCGTAGCTCATATAGAGGATGAGAAGAAGAAGCTTGTTTGTGACGTTTATAGGTTGTCCCGGTGGTCAACTAGTGAATTCCACCAAGGGTGGAGTTATGGTCCATAATGGCTCTGAATCATTCTTTGTATTGGACATAAAGTCCAAACAATACCTTGATCCCATGTTAATGGAGTTGAAAAAATTGGTACTCAATAAGTCCTTTGAGGCTTTCTTCCAAGGGGAGATGGGGTGCTTAGGTACCAAGGTCATTTATGTGTTCCAGATGTTAATGGTTAAAGATTAAATTTTAGAAGAAGTTCATGGTTTGCGGTATTCTATTAATGCGGGATCCACCAAGATATATTGTGATCTACGGTAATCCTATTGGTGGAATGGAATGAAAAAGGATATAGCGAGTTTTGTAGCCAATTGTCTGAACTGCCAACAAGTTATCAAAGACCCGAAAGTTTGTCTGACTATTCCCACTTGGAAGTAGGAGGATGTGGATATGGATTTTACTGCGGGTTTGCCTCATACTAAAATGAAACAGCTTTTATTGGGGTCATCATTGATAGAATAACGAAATACATCCTGTAACAACCCTAAAATGAATAAGTTAAGAAATGCTTAATGTGTCAAGAATGCTTGCGATTAGACCAATGTTCACACGGATTGATACGCGTAGAACCAGACCTCAGAACCCTTACTATGGCCAAGCCAACTAACTTGGAGAGTTATTTGAGCTTGGAAAGGTTGGAACCAACCATATAGGGATCTCGAAAATGAAGATTTAATAGAAGGAGTCTTACTATACTTAAAAACAGGAAATCTTAAATTTTGAGGGTCTAGGGGTAAAATAGTATTTTCCAAGCTAAGGGTAATATCGTAATTATCCTAAGTAATTAATTAATTAATAAATTAATTTAATTGAAGAACCAATTTGGGTTGGGTTGACTCGAAATGACCCATTTTCGCAAAATGGTGTCACCCGAGTTCGAGCCCCAATGCAAGCAACAAATTGGTGATTTATTTATTATTGAAAATATGATTTTTTTTAAGGTAAAAATGGTTCTTTCACATATAATTAATTAAATCAGATTTTGAGTATTAAGGAGAGTCCTAAATTGACTAAGTCATTAAAGCCTAAACAACTTCATATGTTTCACTCTCTCACGTCGATCACATCCTCACTTTCAAACTCTATTGTTTTCTCAATGCCAATTAACATGAAGCACAAAAAATATAACAAAGGTTCTTCACACTTGAAGAACTCACGAAAAAATCTAAGAAAGCAAGCTAATAAAAAACGTTAGGGCAAGGGAGATTTCCGTCGAGTTGGTGGTGAAACTTTAGGTGAGTTGGATATGGTTTTGGAGAAAGGTTTGGGCAGCAACTTCAACGTTTGAACATCAATTAAGGTATGGGTTTCTTGTCTCTTGGTACCTTTCCCAAGAGACCCCTTAAGGTTCAAGATATTCATTCGGAAAATTAGGGTTGTTTCCTGTTTCATGTCCCTGTCACTAGCTACCATTGAATTATAGGTTGGGTATGTTTGTTGGTACAAAGTAAGGATAAAATGTGTTTTTATGATGCTTATGTTTAAGTATGCATATTTGGAATTATGTAAATATTGAATATGTTGTTCGAAATTATGTGAAAAAGTGATGTGTGTGTGCAACGTGTGGCAGTGAACTTAGTCACTGTTGGAGGTGTGAAATGGCATGTTTAATCCTTGTATTTTATGTGCAAAAGTTGTACACAACGTGATGTTCATTGTAATGAATTGTGGCTGATTGAATAACAATCTTTTAGCCAAACAAACCTATGAAAGATGCGCCTAAAAATGTGTTAAAATGGTCTACGAATTTCCTTAGGAGTTCAAGTGAAAACGTTGATAAAAATGAATTGAAAAATGACCAAAATTTCCAGCAACAATGCAATGTTAATTTAGACTAAAGTTTAATAAAGGAATCTGGAAATTTAATAAATTTTAAAGGGGTGAGGCCACCAGGATTCGAACCTGTGACCTCACCCGTGTGGCTACTGTAATTCGCAAAAAGAAGAAATGAAAAAGGGGGCTGGGGGATTCGAAATCGGGTTACTGGAAGAGAAAGGAGAGAATGACGTAAGAGAATGGAGAGAATAACGTATGTAGTCTTGTCTGCGACCTCTGAGAGGTCAACGACGCCGGTCTCATCTGGGGTCTGAACTCCGGTCGTGAAAAAGTTGGTATCAGAGCACTAGGTTAAATTTCGAGAATAATAAGTTCACATCAACCACATTGAATAGTTTTTAAGTCATTGTAATGAAGTGCATCACTATCCTGAATTAGAGATTGCATGATGCATAGGAGAATTCCTCTTCCTCGGATCCTATTGTGCTTTTTCTAATGTCTGAGTTGTTGGTGTTATGAGCGTGTCTAACATCAATCCTTGTTGTTCTCATAGAATAAACACTATGAGAGTTATGGGTCAGAGGAGAGGAGGAGCAGCTGCTGGGGGCAATCAGGATCCACCCTAAGCTCCAGCTGAAGGAGTGTCTATGCCGCTTAACCTAGTTGGGTTGACTGATGCGGAGGTGAGGGCATCTCTGGCCCAGATGGAACAGACCATTACTATGCAAGCCCAGGCTGTGACTGCCCAGGTCAATCGCCAGAATGTTCAGAGGGAGAACCCATCGGCTCGCAGCATGGTTGACAGGCTGCGAGACTTTATGAGGATGAACCCTCCTATTTTCACATGGTCTAAGACATCAGAAGATCCTCATAAATTTGTGGACGAGGTGCATAAGATTCTGGTGGCTATGGGGGCCACAGATACTGAGAAGGCTGAGATGGATTCCTATCAGCTCAAGGGTGTTGCACAAACTTGGTGCAAGATGTGGCAAGATAGCCGTGTTTTTTTCCCTTCTTGAACCTTGGTAGAGTATACAAGGATTGCCCAATAGTTCTTGAGTTGTATACTCTAATCCTCATAGGAGCACTATACCTGAGCCCAAGAAGGACAATGGAGGTAAGATACAGCGTCCCAACAAGAATTGTGATAAGTGTGGTCGTGTTCATAATGGAGAGTGCAGACAGGGCACTAATGCCTGCTTTGGTTATGGTAAAAGTGGGCACATGGTCAGAGATTGTCCACTGAACAGATGTCAGGCTGGAGGTAATGATCAGCCAAGGCCTAACCCACAGGGTGCAACAGCAGCCGAGCCTCCTAAGAGGAACAGGTTCTATGCCCTGAAGGGAAGGGAGGAGCAGGAGAAGTTCGTTGATGTGGTCACAGGTATGCTGCAAGTATTCTCAACTTCTGTTTATGCTTTACTTGATGCAGGGTCTAAGCTTTCCTTTGTATCTCCTCTGCTTGCTCTCACTTTTGAAATATTACCTGAAGTTCTACCTGATCCTATAGTGGTTAGTACGCCTTTGGAAGAAAATGTAAGAAAGGATAGAGTATACAAGGATTGCCCAATAGTTGTATGTGGTAGGAATATGTGTGCAGACTTGTTTTAATTACCAATGCATGATTTTGACATCATTCTTCACATGGACTGGCTTCATAAGTGTTTTGCCTTCATAGATTGTCGTAGTAGGGTTGTGAACATTTCGCTTCCCTAATGAAGAAGTGTTAGTCTGGGAAGGGTACAACTCAAGTCGTCCTAATCCTTTGATTTCCAATATTAAGGCCAATAAAATGATGTCCAAGGGGTTATTATCTCATCTTGTGAGCGTTAATGATTTGGATCATGACATTCCTTCCATAGACTCAGTGCCTGTAGTGAATGAGTACCAAGATGTGTTTCCTGATGATTTTCCTAGACTCCCTCCCCTTCGAGAGGTTGACTATGGTATCGATATAGATTTCGATACTAAGCCAATCTCAATTCATCCTTATAGAATGGCTCCAGCAGAACTCAAAGAGTTGAAGTTGCATTTAAAAGATCTCACTAATAAGGGTTTCATTCAGCCGAGCAAATCCCCTTGGGGAGCTCCAGTGTTGTTTGTGAAAAAGAAACATGGAACCCTTAGAATGTGTATCGATTATTGATAGCTCAACAAAGTCACTATCAAGAATAAGTATCCACTTCCCAGAATATATGACTTGTTCGACCAACTCCAAGGGTCTAGTTTCTTCTCAAAGATTGATCTTCGTTCAGGGTACCATCATCTTACGATTAGGGATGAAAAGATTCCAAATATAGCCTTTCATATCCATTATGGTCATTACGAGTTTCTAGTTATGTTATTTTGTTTCATTAATGCATCTGCTGCATTTATGGATCTTATGAACAGAGTCTTCCATGAATACCTTGACTTTTTCGTCATAGTATTCATTGATAACATTCTCATCTACTCTAACACCAAGGAAGAGCATGAACAACATTTCAGACTAACCTTGCAGGTACTGACAGCATCAGTTGTATGCCAAATTCAGCAAGTGTGAATTCTAGCTTAGATTAGTGACCTTCCTGGGTCAGGTTCATGTTGGGTTATTGACCTTTTTCCCTTCCTATTTGGATAAATAAAAACCCATTTTGGACCAACCCATTTTTGCCCATAGTTCCATTCTTACGAGGCAAATATAAGAATATTTAGGTCTTATTTTCATAGACACAAAGAGTTTTTTCAGCAGCAAAAAAGAGAGAAAGAGAGCAGTTTTCGCAGTCAAAATTCAGCCCTAACAGCCAACTTCAAATTGCGATTTCCGCTTTGTTTCTTGTCCGATTGAGCTGATTTTTGGAAAGCATATTATCTTCATCTCAATATTTGATTAGGAACTGACATAGTTGGATTTGGTAGCCTGCAGCTTCAGTTTTGCTGTCGTGAACAGTAGCTGCGAAATTGGTGATTTTGCTCCTTTAATTCTCTAGATTTGGTGCAATCTTATTTTGTTGTTGCTCGTTGTTTGGCACTTGTTTTGTGGCAAATTTTGGAGAACAATATTGTAACTCTTGGTGATTATAGTGGAGCTTTTGGTCCCGTGGTTTTTTACTCTTCACATCGAAGGATTTTTCACGTAAATCTTGGTGTCTTGTGTGATTGGTTTATTATTGCCTTGTTATATTTGTTTGGTTGAATTACTTTCTGCCTTAATATCATATTGCTTGTGGTTGTTTGTCTTCTCTTGGTTCAAATCGAGATGGGAAAGTATAGACTTGGGTATTCTTCCGCTATTATTCTGTCAGACATTCTTTGTTAGTGTCTTGTCTTTCCCAACAAAGTGGTATCAGAGCATTGGTTATTGTTGATTGTCGTTTTGAATGATGGAGTCAAATATGAGCGAAATGGTGTGTTTAAATGGTAGTAGCTATTATATTTGGAAAGGCAAGATGAAAGATCTTCTATTTATCAAGAAGATGCATTTACCTATGTTTGCTTCTAATAAGCCTCAGTCATTGAATGATGAAGAATGAGAATTTGAGCATCAGCAGGTTTGTGGCTATATTAGACAATGGGTTGAAGATAATGTTAGAAATCATATTGTAAATGAGACACATGCCAAAAGTTTGTGGGACAAGCTGGAGACACATTATGCTTCGAAGACTGGCAACAACAAGTTGTTCCTATTGAAACAATTAATGAATATCAGGTATAAAGAGGGAAATTCTATTTCTTATCATATTAATGATTTTCAGGGTTTTCTTTACCAGCTGTCAGGAATGGGTGTAAAGTTTGATTATGAGATACATGGACTTTGGCTTCTTAATACTATGCCAGACTCTTGGGGAACTCTTCGAGTTTCTTTGACTAATTCTGCTCCCAGTGGTGTTGTAACCATGTAATATACTAAGAGTGGTGTCTTGAATGAAGAAATGAGAATAATATCTCAATCCTCATCTTCTTCAGCTTCACACTCCGATGTTTTGGTTACTGAAGATAGGGGGAGAAACAAGTCCAGAGGTCAGAATGATAGAGGTAAAAGTAGAAGCAAGTCAAAGTCTATATACAAGAATATTACATGTGACTATTGCCACAAGAATGGGCATATCATGAAATATTGTTACAAGTACAAGAGTTATATGAGACAACAAAAGAGAGAAGGCGATAATGAAAATCGTGTTACTATTGTTGCTAATAATGATCTTCTTTTTTATTGTGATGCAAATGACATTAATCTTGTTCGTGATGAGTCTAGCTGGTTTGTGGATTATAGTGCTACTTCTCATGTCACGCCAAAGAAGGAATTATATTGTTCTTATACTCCAGGTAATTTTTGAACATTGAAAATGGGTAATAATCATGAAGTTGAAGTTATTGGCGTTGGGATAGCTTGTTTGGAAAGTAACAATGGTTCTAAACTAGTTCTCAATAATGTCAAGCATGCTCCAGATGTTCGCTTGAATTTGATTTCTGTGGGATATCTTGATGATGAGGGTTATGTTAATACACTTGGTGTTGGCAAGTGGAAGCTTACTAGAGGTTTGATGGTTGTGTCCCGTGGTGACAAGTTGTCTAACTTGTATGTATTACAGGGCTCCATGTCCAGAGACTCTTTAAATTTTGTGGAGAATGATACTTCATCAGAGTTATGTAATAGAAGGCTGAGTCATATGAGCGAGAAGGGGATTGATAGTTTGGCTAAGAAAAATTTTCTTTGTGGAGTGAAACATGCAAAGTTGAAGCAATGTGTTCATTTCATAGCCGGTAAACATAAAAGGGTTTCTTTTCAGAGTCATCTGCCTTCAAGAAAGCTTGATTTGCTGGAGTTGGTACATTCTGATTTGTGTGGTCCTTTTAAGGTAAGATCTCATGGTGGTGCACTTTACTTTGTGACTTTTATTGATGATCATTCTCGCAAACTCTGGGTATTTCCTTTGAAGTCCAAGGATCAAGTACTTGATGTTTTCAAGAGTTTTCAGGCCTTGGTTGAATGAAAGACAACATGGAAGACCATTGAAATGCATCGCTCAGATAATGGTGGTGAGTATATTGGTCCTTTTGATAGATATTGCAGAGAGCAGAGTATTAGGCATCATAAAACTCCTCCAAAGACTCCTCAGTTAAATGGTTTAGCAGAGTGGATGAACAGAACTCTAGTTGAGAGGGTTAGATGTATGCTTTCAGATGCTAAGCTGTCAGATTCCTTTTGGGCAGAAGCACTTAATACTGCTGCTTATGTTATCAATTTATCTCCTGCTGTTGCTTTAGATGGTGATGTCCCTTACAGAGTTTGGACTGGTAAGAATGTTTCTTATGATCATCTTAGACTCTTTGGGTGTAAAGCCTTTGTACATGTTCCTAAGGATGAAAGGTCAAAGTTGGATGTTAAAACTAGGCAGTGTATCTCAATTGGTTATGGTCAAGAAGAATTTGGCTATCGTTTCTATGATCCTGTTAAGAAGAAACTTGTTAGAAGACGTGATGTTGTGTTCTTTGAAGACCAAACAATTGAAGATTTTGACAAAGCTGACAAGGCTGATTTTCAGAGTAGTGAGAGCTTAGTTGATGTTGATCCAGTTCCTTTGACTATTGCACCAGAAGAAAATCTTCATAATGATGAGGATAAAGTTGATAATGAAGATGGTGATCATGTTCAGAATGACCGGCATGATGTTGTTGATGCTCCAATGCAAGATGATGTGGTTTTCCAACAACCAATTATAGATGCTCCAGCGAGTTCTCTCAGACGATCTAGTAGAGAGAGAATTCCTTCATCTCGTTATTCTCCCAATGAGTATGTACTCTTGACTGACGGGGGAGAACCTGAGGAGTCTTGATGAGGCCATGGAAAGTGAAAGTGAAGAAAATAAAGGTGGTTTGATGCTATGGAAGATGAGATTAAATCCTTGCATGATAATCGTACCTTCGATTTGGTTAAGTTACCTAAAGACTGAAAAGCTTTGAAAAACAAATGGGTTTTTCGGGTGAAACATGAAGATGGTAATCCAGTTCCACGGTACAAAGCTAGATTAGTTGTCAAGGGTTTTAATAATAAAAGGGGAGTTGATTTTTATGAGATATTCTCTCCAGTTGTGAAGATGTAATCCATTTGTGTGGTTCTAGGCTTGGCTGCAAGTCTAGATTTAGAGGTTGAGCAAATGGATGTTAAAACTACTTTCCTCCATGGTGACTTATATGAAGAAATTTATATGAAGCAACCGGAAGGTTTTGAAGTCAAGGGTAAAGAGAATTATGTTTGCAAATTGAAGAAGAGCTTGTATGGTTTGAAACAAGCTCCCAAGCATTGGTACAGGAAGTTTGGTTCTTTTATGAGTCGGCAGGTCTTCAAGAAGACTTCTTCAGACGATTGTGTTATTGTGCAAAAGTTCTCTGATGGTGACTTTATTATTGTGTTGCTTTATGTTGATGACATGCTTGTTGTTGGTCATAATACTTGCAGGATTCATAAGTTGAAGCAAGAGTTGAGTAAGTCTTTTACTATGAAAGACTTAGGACCAGCAAAGCAGATTCTTTGCATGCAGATTGTCCGTGATACAAAGGACAAGAATTTGGTATTGTCACAAGAAAGTACATTCAGAAAGTACTTCGCAGATTCAGCATGGACAAAGATAAGGCTGTCAGTACACCTTTAGCTATGCACTTCAAATTGAGCACGAAATAGTGTCCTTCTAGTGATGATGAGAAGGAAGATATGAAGAATGTTCCTTATGCTTCAGCTGTTGGTAGTTTGATGTATGTGATGATTTGTACAAGACCGGATATTGCTCACGCTGTTGGAGTTGTTAGCCGTTTTCTTTCTAATTCGGGAAGAGAACATTGGAATGCTGTGAAGTGGGTTATGAGATATCTGTGTGGCACTTCTAGTCTGAGTTTGTGTTTTGGTACAGGGAAGTTTATTCTTTGTGGTTATACTGATTCAGACATGGCTGGTGATGTTGATACTCCCAAGTCTACTTCAGGGTACTTGGTTACTTTTGCAGGGGGAGCTGTGTCTTGGCAATCTAGGTTTCAAAAATGTGTTGCTCTATCTACTATAGAAGCTGAGCTTATTGCTGCCGTCGAAGCTTGTAAAGAATTGCTTTGGATGAAGAGATTCTTGGGGGAACGTGGTTGTGTTCAAGATAGGTATGTGCTTTGTTGTGACAGTCAAAGTGTTATACATCTTGGCAAGAATTCTACGTTCCATGGTCGGTCTAAACACATTGATGTGAGATACCATTGGATTCGAGATGTGTTGGATTCTAAGTTTCTTGAGCTTGAAAAGATTCATATAAATGACAATGGTTCCGATATGATGACTAAAACTTTGCCAAGAAGTAAGTTTGAAGATTGTTGCATGGTCGCTGGGACGGCGGTCTCCTCCACATAGACGTGAGGGGGAGAATTGTTGGGTTATTGGCCTTTTCCCCTTCCTATGTGGATAAATAAAAGCCCAACTTGGACCAACCCCTTTTCTCCCATAGGCCCATTCTTATGAGGAAAATATAAGCCTATTTAGGTCTTATTTTCATGGACACAGAGAGTTTTTTCAGCAGCCAAAAAGAGAGAAAGAGAGCAGTTTTCGCAGTCAAAATTCATCCCTAACAACCAACTTCAACTTGCAATTTCCGCTTCGTTTCTTGTCCGATTGAGCTGACTTTTGGACAGAATATTATCTTCATCTCAATCTTTGATGAGGAACTGACAGAGTTATATTTGGTGGCCTGCAGCTTCAGTTTTGCTGTCGTGAACAGTAGCTACGAAATTGGTGATTTTGCTCCTTTAATTCTCTAGATTTGGTGCAATATTATTTTGTTTTTGCTCGTTGTTTGGCACTTGTTTTGTTGCCAATTTTTGATAAAAATATTGTAACTCTTGGTGATTATAGTGGAGCTTTTGGTCCCGTGGTTTTTTACTCTTCACATCGAAGGGTTTTCCACGTAAATCTTGGTGTCTTGTGTGATTAGTTTATTATTGCCTTGTTATATTTGTTTTGTTGAATTACATTCTGCCTTACTATCATATTTCTTGTGTTTGTTTGTCTTCTCTTCGTTCAAATCGAGAAAGGAAAGTATAGACTTGGGTATTCTTCCGCTGTTATCCTGTCAGGCATTCTTTGTTAGTGTCTTGTCTTTCCCAACATGCCCAACTCAACTTAAGGATTTCCATATATGATATATGGTAATATATAATTATGAAATATATATAGTTGCAAAATGGCTAGGAACTCAATACTCAAGAACTTAGAACTCAGTGATACTACTCCTCTCTAAGATGTTGAATTTATTAAGTTCATGCGGAGTTGTGGATATGGGCAACTCGACTCAAGTGTATCAATGAAAATGTAGAACTCATGGGTACAACTCCTCTCCATCCCATACTTACTTCCTCAAAAATGGCTCATATGGATAGTTGATCACAAAGGAGTAAGAATTTAATTCAAGGACTTTCTTGAACTATACTCTTGACTCCTTCTTGAATTTGAATTATGAATTCAATAGTTATAAATTTGATAGGCATGAAATCTGAATGATAAAATGAATATTTTAATTGTGAATATCAAGTAGAAAATATGGGTACGATTCGAGGGAACTCTTACGAAAAGAAGGAAAGAGGTGTACGGACCTAGAAACTCTAGTGCACTGAGTGGTGCAGGGTGCTAGACCGTATTCTACACACTACTGGTTAAGGCGCAGTGAGTGGCGGGGTGCCCCCATACCCTACCTATAAAACTGATGAACATTTTTTTCTCTCAAATTCATGCAACTCTTTTGGATTCTTAAACCTAACATAATTACAACAAATTCTACACCAAAACCCACCAAGAATAAAACTCATTCACAGCTCTCACCTCAAGAACTCGACAAGAATTTATTTATCGAAAAGTGAAGCACAAAACCTCAAGAACTCAACAATATTATCAATATACTTCATCTCATTGATGAATTTCGTAAAAGGAACTCAAGATTGTTTTGTGAGAAAACAAGTTAGACGCTATGAAAGTTTACATACCACAAAGAACTAGGTTCTTGGAAAAATCCTGAATTTCTTGAAGCTACTTGAGAAACTTAGAAGGACAAGTGAGACATGTATCCCTAATTATTTGTAGATTCAGGTAGTACTCATTTCCTTCCTTGGCATATTTTTCCCAAGTTTATCACTCGGAGACGATTTATAGGTAAAATAATATTTATTGTAATGACTTGATTCGTGTTAAAAAAAGACTACGAGGAAAAAAATTGGGTCAAAAAACTTTTTCATAGTGACTTGAAATTTTGCAACCTAGTCAAGATTTGAACGAAATCTAAATTATTAAAGTCTTGGGAAATCTGGTAATACTTTGGCAATATAATTATGAATTTTACCACATAAGTAGATAGATAATTTGGTAAGAAATCCATACGATTTTACAGAATCAAATTCTGACGAGTAGAACTCCCGAAATTTATCTTGGCGTGAACGGGTAGTTTCTGAGTGTCATTGCTTGAAGGTGTGTTGTGAAATGTGTCCCTAGGGTGGCGCTGTTGTAGCGGGTGTGTGCCGACGTGGCGGGGCAGACGCGACTTTAAAGATTTAAATAAATTCCAAAAAATGTTTTATTTTGCAATTTTCAAACTTGAGAGATAAGGAACTAACCCAGGGGTTTTGTTGATAGATTGTCACCATTCTAAAGGCTAAATGTAAGATTTTAACTCCTCATATCCATTTTTTGATTCCTAGAACGTAATCTAAATGGGTAATTATCAATAAGAATTGAGTTTTCATCTAGAATCAATTAAGGTAAAAAAAAAAAAAGTCCTAATCTGGGCATGTGGATCATGGATATGATCTAGAGATAATAGTTTTTTTAATAATTTGGGTTACTAGTTTTTTTATTGATTTTTGTATTATATTGATTGTTTGTTGACCAAGAACAAGTTGAACGAATCCATAAAGGAAAAAATCAAGTTTCTTAGGGGATTAAAGCTTTGTTCAAGATAGGTAATGGTTGTGATTATATGATTGTGTGATGTATATTTGTTTTTGATTCAATATGAAATATCATATGTATGAGAATATTTCATTATTGATCATACTTGTTGTAAATGAGATAGATTAATGATGAAAGTCGTGAATCATGACTTGACTGTATGATCTTGAGAATATACTTGTGATTGTGATTGTGATTGTTTCTTGTTTAATGTATCAGGTGTTGCATTCTGACACATTAACTTGGATTTGTTGCCATGTTCCGACATAGTTTTGGGATTAGTTGTCTGTTCTAGAATAAAAATTTAATTGGGTATCACGTTCCGATATGCTAACAGTTTGGGTTTAGGTTCAATGCGAGGACGACTTAATATAATTTTGGTATTTGAGAATTGTGAAATGCTTTGTTGTTCATAAATGGTGAGAATATTGTATATGATCGGTGTATGCATGTTATTATTTTATTGTATTAATAAGCCTTGCTTAGAAGATCAGTTATCGCCGATCCAATTCAAAGGTGAGCCAATTCTTATGAGCTTCCATGAATTGTATTTCGTATGTGTCCATCATTGCGTTTTTTGACTTTCTAGTCAGTTATTTGTGAATTAGTGTGGGATTGTGACCTTTCTTGTTTAAACTTATGGGTCTTGTTAGAGTTTTTGTACATTAACTTTCAGGTTCTAGGCATATTTCCTCATTTTTTTAGTTGTTATATCTTTTGGAAGTTTATGCAACTTTAATTTTTAGCTATTTAACTTGCTGCCTTACCTTAAATGCTTTAGTATTTGATTACAGTTCGTTAACTAATTGGTATTAATGGTTCTCCCACTGAAGGGTTAGTGTGGGTGTCAATCACGATGTCTGCGATGTGACAAACTTGGTATTAGAGCCTAGGTTTGTTAATCTCGATGTACGAAATGAGTCTACTAGAGTTTTAAGGAATGGTATGGAGACGTCTATACTTTTGTTTGAGAGGTTATAGGACTTTATGAAAACACTTCGTTTCTATTGTGTTCTTCGTGCTATAACTTGATTCCAATTGGTATCTTTGGATTCTAATTTGTATCTAACCTTTTTTCACTCTTCTATCCGTAGATGGTTAATACTAGATTTTATAGCATCGGTCCCATTGCTCCAGTCAATGCTCTAGCTGAGAAATCTACAGCGAGAGGTCACAGTGGAGGCAATAGTATAGGAAGATCTAGGGGTAGAGACAAAGGAAGAGCGACACCTACTAGAGATGAGGTATCGGTCGAAAATGCTCCCCAAAATGAGGCCTCTCCCATAAATCTTAAAGAGATAGAGGAGAGTGGCGAGTTTGAAAATGATGAGGAGGTTGGACAAGAGGAAGAGGTGCAGGATGAGAATACATGTATTCCTCCCATAGACCAAGTGTTAGGTCAATGGATTATGTCATTCTTGAAAGGGTTGCTTGGTCCACGAGTGCTTCCTTCTTATCAATCCACTCAAGCTCCAGAGAATCCTCTTATTGCTATCATTATCCAAAGATGGGAGGGATTGTAGGTAATGACAATTTCTTCCTTCCTTTTTTGGGTTTATATGATTGGTAATGAGCTTGAAATGTTGAGTAAGTTTTTGAAGTTAAATACTCCTATATTTTATTATTTTGAGAGTGAGGATGCTTATGAGTTTATTTTATATTTCTATGAGAGGTTACAAAAGTTTGGGAATTTTTTATCAGCATGGGATTGAGTTCGTGACTTTTCAGCTTCAACGTGATGCTAAGTACTGTTAGAGAGATTATATGGAATGCAAATCTTCAGTTTTACCTCCACTTTCTTGGACCAAGTTTCATGCTATGTTCTTTGAAAGATAGCAAGAAGGATGAGTTCATGTCTTTGGAGAAAGGTATATCTGTGGCTACTTATGAGGCCAAGTTTTATTCCTTGTTTAGATATGCTATGCAGTTCGTGACTACTGAGGAAGAGAGGATTTGTTTATTTATTAAGTGATAAAAATTTGAGTTGTAGCTATTATCTGTTCACATGATCTCTTCATAGAGGAGCTTTAATACGGTAACGGACTTTATTAAGAAAATGGAGGGGTGAGGCGAGATAATCGGGCTAATGCATTGACTAAAATGGCAAAAAACATGGGTAAATTTCAAGGTTATTACTCCAAAGGGAAGGGAGGACACACAAATTCAATCTTCCATGCATGCCTCTATAGGTAATTACTCGGGAACTCCTCCTCATAATTTAATTTATGATAGACAGGGACTTGTGCCATCAATGGGAAGCCATTCATCTTTTGATCGTACCATTGCGGAAAACCTTGGCATATAAGGAGATACCGTCTCTACCCACGTGTATTGGACTCCGTGCAACAGCAGAGTAGAGTAGTGGTATCCGCAGGGGATGGTAATAATGGTTGAGGGCATCCACAAGGTGGGCGAGGAGGATATCAGCAAGACCACAGTGACAAAGGAATGGTAATTATGGCAAAGGTATAGTGCATCCAGGTAGAC
Organism: Solanum habrochaites; assembly: GCA_027704765.1. NCBI lineage: Eukaryota > Viridiplantae > Streptophyta > Magnoliopsida > Solanales > Solanaceae > Solanum > Solanum habrochaites. The sequence continues at coordinate 58,315,937 of JAKWJA010002497.1, forward strand.
AAGTCTCCCGTCAAGATAATAGGGCTCAGTTTTACACCTTTCCATGTAAGAACAAGGCAAAAACTTCTTACATGGTGATCACATGTACTATTATTATTTGTGACCGGATGAATAATGTGTTATTCGATCCAGGTTCTATTTATTTTCATGTGTCCGTGCGATTCACCTTAGCAGTTGCTATGATTTGTCATATACTTTATGTCCCCATCCATGTTTCTATCCTAGTTGTAAATTTTGTCATAGTCACTCATGCCTATCGTGGTTGTCCTATTTTATTATGGGTTTTCAGACATGGGTTGATTTAGTGATATTCGATATGATTGAATTAGGCATGACATTGTTGTCCCCATATTTTTATGCGCTTAATTGTAACACTAAGTGTGTAACTGTAGAAATTACGGAAAGGGAAAGGTTAGAATGGGAAGGGGTGTACAAGCACAAGGAAGCGAAGATCATATACTTGATTCAGTCTTGAAAACTAGTAGGGCAGAGTCGTTTTGCTTATTAAGATCATATTAGGGATATTGACGTTGAATCTTATCTATTTAGTCTAATCCAGTGGTGTCAAAATTTAGTCAAGCATTTCCTAATGATTTTCGCGGTATGCTTGTGGATAGAGATACATATTTGTGCATCGATTTAGAGCTTGGTACTCATCCATGTTCATCCCTCCATATTGCATGGCTCCAATGGAATTAAGAGATCTCAAGTCTCAAATCCAAGATATTCTTTATAAAAGATATTTTTCATCCTAGTGCTTCACCGTGGGATTATATTTTACCGACAATGGAATAAGGTCACTATCAAAAATAAGTACCATTTGCCTTGAATTGATTATATTTTTTACCAATTTCTAAGTGCATCATATTTCTCCAAGAATGATCTGAGATCTCGATACCATCAGTTAAAAATTATGCATGAAGATTTTCCCAAGACGACATTAAGAATCTTGTATGGGCACTACGAATTTCTAGTGATGTGTTTTGGGTTAACTAATGTGCATGCATCTTTTGTGAGTTTAATGAATGGGGTGTTCAAGACATTTATTGAATCATTCATCATAGTCTGTACTGATGATATTTTTGTCTTTTCAAAAAGAAAGAGGAGCATTTCGACTGTTTGTTCTAGGTGTTCTTGGGAAACAAAGGTTGTATGCTATATTCTCTAAGTTTGAATTTTTGTTGACTTTGGTTGCATTTTTGGGACATGTAGCTTTGAATGAAGGGGTAATGGTAGCTCCTCAAAAGATTGAGGCAGTTAAGAGTTTGGTTCGGACTACCTCTATGACGGAAGTCACGAGTACTGTGGGGCATGCTAGCCACTTTCATCAATTTGTGAAAAACTTTGCCTCCATTACCACTCACTTGACAAATTTGACTAAGAAGGAGATGTCATTTGAATGGACTGAACAATGTGAGGAGATCTTTCAAAAGCTCAAGACATTTTTTACCACTACACCTATTCTACCGTTATCGGTTAAAGTAAAGATTTTATTGTTTGTTGTGATGCTTTATGTTGGTGAACCTATTCTACCAATATATGCGCAAGTGTACATAGTTGCGAAAGTAATATAGATTCTTAAAGAAACGAGTTATCTGTGATACTCAATTCTACAAATAAATAAAGGTAAAAGATTATGTGATGGTGATGGTTGTTAACTACTATTATTACTACTACTAATTACGCAATAAATAAAACTACAAAGATTGCATGAGTTTAAGATGATTTTTCAAGCAATTGAACAATGACAGGGCTCTATAATGTTTTGAATGTCATGTATCATATTCTTCACTTAGAACTAGTTTTAATTATCAAGTCACTAGTTTACAAGTTTAATTGCATGAGTCCGGCATCAAACCTCTAGTTTCCTACTCCAGTTAGTAGTAGTCTAACTACATCTTTGAGCAGGGATAAATGTGCCTAATTGATGAGCATTTATATTTCATCGTGTTTCGTAACCAAGAAAGTTTTTCATCCGGGTATAACTCTTAAACACAAATCACCTCAATCAAATGGGTCGATCAAGCTCTCTATAACATCTTGTCTATCTCACCCCTCCTTTCTCAACTTTAAGATTAAATTTTTTTTATCTAATGGTAATTAAGCACGAAATACTAAAATAAAAATATAGAAGAAAATTATAATAACAACCAAGAATTAATTAAGCAATGCTTAAATAATCAACAATCAATTCGTAGCTACATCCCCATAATTAAGGTGTTTAGCCACTTATGCAATTAGAAAACCACAAAATATGATTATTTATGTGATTTTTGTAAAATAGAAGAGTTAGAAGATCAAAACTTATTACAAATGATAAAGGTTATTCTAACACACCAATAAAAAGTCGAACCCCCGTAATGTACTAGGGTCTATTTATAATAGTGGGGAAAATTAGAGTCAAAGTCTACTAAACCTAAGATTCCAATTTAATGCTTTTTTAACTGAAAAAGTCAGAACTTTCGTGGGGCTTTGCGTCTGGCAATCAACTCTAAAGTTTTCCCCTTGGCGCACTGCGCCTAGCAAAGCGCCGAGCAGGCGCGTCGAAATTTTAGGTGTTGGCTTGTCGTGCCTTGCAGCACACCTGAAAGGTTTCCTCGAAGTTCAGCTCTTGGTGTGTTTCCTCTACAAAAGCGCCACAAAATCATCTTAGAAATTTCACCAGTGGTGCGCCGCTCCAAATAGTGCATCAACCACTTTTGGTTTTTGTCTTAGCTGTTTTCTTCTTTTCTCTGCTTCTTCTTCTCCAACTCAATTCCAAATCCTCAAAATTTTTGAAACAACTAATCATATGTTTTAGTGCACAATCATCACTATTTTAACAAGAACAAGTTAGTAGTCTTAGATTATTTTTCAATTTAATCGAAACATGGCCAAATATCGACAACTTAGGTAAATAAATGCGCCTAAGAACACCACCCCACACATACCCATTCGTTTGTCCTCAAACAACCTTTAGACTATCTACTCTTTTTTATATCCCTTAGACTTATCAACCCACCTTAAAATCAATCAATCTTTTTTAATCATGATCTTGTATTTCATAATGGATGCAACATTTCAACACTTTTATTCTAAGTTCCAACACATATTCTCAAAGAATGACTCTTTTACTATTTTTCTGGGCTAATGCAGACTCACAAAAACATACCAATCAGATAATCTGAACACATGCAATGACACCACTCACTTATTTATGTTTACTAAAGCCTTTTCCTCAAGCAATCACTCTCACAAATGAAGTTCTTACTTTTCTGAACATGCCATAAGTTTGCACATATTATGTTCTCACTTTCACAATGTATTTCTCAAGGAAACAAGAGGTCTTGTACTTGGTTGTATATGTTGTCTTTGGGTATGGAAGAGAATATTTAAAATCATTTTAGAGACTACACCTCCCTAATGCACATGTCATTACCAAAAAACCTCCTACTTAGCTTTTCTGTTCTCTTAATACCAACTTCATGAATATTTTTCCCTCTTTCCTCCATCTTTGCCCATTATTCTCCTTTTGTCCTATTTTTTAGTTCTCTTTGCATTAGTAACGCTTACTAGAGATTTAAGGTCCAAATGAGGTACAAAATATCCTTGGTGGGACAAGTGACAATGAATAGAGCATATTTCTGAAATAGCAACCCTCAGTTGTGTTGAGGTGCACAATGTCACGAAGGACCAAGGACAATACAGAGTTTCACTTATTCTTTTCTTTTACACAGAATTCAACATTTCACCCTTTCTCATATCAACCAATCATTTTCAATCCTTCTTATTAACATAGTGCATTATAAGGATTTTATTAGGATCAAAATGCCTTGGTATGATACAAACGGGTTTCGGCTTATCATGTGTCTTATCAACAAATAAGGCTAAAGGCTCAATGGGGCTTCACTAGGGGTCATTTAAATAGTAGGCCTACAAGTAGATTTCAAGAATTGGATTTTCAAAGAAACGCCTTAATCACATTCCCTAAGTCATACAAGCTAATGATTAGATACACACTAGACAAGTTTTAGATACCAATTGAAGCAAGAACAAACAACACTCACCACACATGGCATCACGACATTGCTACACAATTAATCCCATTTATTTTTATTTTGAGTCAAACTAAGAGCACATGTTTGTTACAAGGTTACCGTTCTTTTGCATTATTTTAGTTATGACTATCCAGGACGTCAGACTAACTTTTTCGGGAATAGTTTCAAAAGACAAAGGTTGGTTTCTCAATCCTACACTACTAAAAATCATCCAAAAGAATTATCACAAAAGCGACATACAACGTCGCTTTTAGCTTAAAATCAACGGAAAAGTGATGCAGTCATATTCATCGCTTTATGGTTTGACACTTTTCGAAACGTGTTGGACAATGTCTCTAAAAAAGCAATGGATTGCGTCACTTTTTTTAATTTTTTTCAAAATGTTTTTAACAAAAGCAACGGAATGTGTTGCTTGTTTTATATTTTCATTTATTTTTTCTTTCCAATAAGAGACGTGGTCCATCACTCTTCTAGAAATTGATATTTTAAAAATTCTAAAAAAGAGATGGGCTAAAGGATACTATCTTCTCTTTTTTGAATTTTATTTTTTAAAAGATACATAAAAATGATGGGCTAAAGGACCGTGTCCATTGCTTTTCTGGTCTTATTTTAAAAAAATAATGCAAAAAAACGACAAACAAATATAAATCAATCAATTAATTTAATTCATATTCAAATAGCCAATGAAACAATATAATGTAAACACACAACCATATACAACATCAAACTTAAATCAATCTTCAAAATTAAACAAATCACATTACAAAAACTTATTAAGTGTTTCAAAATGTATTTCAAAAGCGACCTAAACTAGGGAGTGGCATCTACAAAATCATCTTCCTCCTCATTGTCATCGGTATCCTCGGGAGATTAAGTAGTAAGTCAACGAGCGAGGTTCAGCACTTGTTCTTTGATGTCTTGAACGGTTTGACTCATGCTTTGTTGTTCAACTACTCTTGTCTTCTCCGACTCTGCTAGAACTAATGTAAGTTGTGCTATTTGTGCTGACATAACAACAATCTAAACACCGTCAAGTGTCTCTTCTTGACGTGATGATCCAATACCTTCTAAGCCTGAGTGGTATCTTTTTACGTCATTTCGATAGCCTTTACCATGGACAGTTCAGGTATCATTTGAACCAAACTATGGAACATCTCAGTGATATATCGATGAAACTCATTCTGCATATTAAATATAAAAATTGACATCACTACTAATAAATATTGTTCATATTAAATAACTTATAAAAGTTCGTTCGGCCTTTGCTTGAGCCGCACATACAAATCCAATTCATTTTATTTCTTATTTACATGATTCTTCTTGAAAACCTCTGGTTCAATGTGAGTGTTCCCAATACTTTTTCCTAAAGAAAGAAGTGAAATTTATATTGGTATCTATGAATCAACTAATTTAAAATTTTGAAGTAGAACTCACCATCTCTCTTATAATTAATCAAAATTTCTTTGCACCTCCAGTGTGCAACGAGTCACCCCTAAGAGACTTCCTCTAACTTTTTGTGGCTTATTCAGAAATTGCCTTATACTTTTGTCAATTCCAATGCGCATGAAATCATCAAAAACATGAGGCAAAATCCATCCCAGATGTTCATCAGTATCATGAATTTTAGCTCAAAAGTCTCGCGGATGCCCTCTTCTCAAATGTGGTTGCAATGACCAAATTGTACCTTGATTACCAAGTACATATAGTCTGAAAAAATTGAATAGCGTTACTTAGATTTACAGTAAAAAAAGTAAAATATAACTAAATTTCACTATGTGCAGCTGTAGATGAATATAATACACTAGGATACACAAAACACTAAGTCAATAAAGGTGTATTAACCTTAGCCTCTGACTTCTCACTACTAGAATATCCAATCCTCATCACAGATAACTGAAGATATGTATATCTGGGAGATGGAGTATTATCCTATATCCTACTTTCCGATAAGGTTCGTGATCACTGAATAACCTGTAAAGGTAGGCCTCCGTAGCACCGTGGAGGCAATGTCTTTGAAGTAATGGAAGCATCAAATGATCGATAGTAATTAGAAAATATTGCCGAGGATCCTCTGTACGAAATGAAATAGAAAATAAATGAGTATCATGACTAATGCGCTCAGGCATAGAAGAAATAGATCACGGAATATCCTCAGGATCTATGGTCTACTAGACTTCTTCTGTTAGCTTTATTAGTCCGTCTAACTCCAAGATGCTCGCGATGTTTGTCATTGTCACCGACTGATGACATCTGTATGAAAATTTACATGTATAATACATAAAAATCATAAATTAAATAAATTTAGCAAAATAATTTAACTTACATATACTATCTTTCATTTTACTACTATTCCTCCTCGCTTGTTTCAATTCTATTATTATCCCATTCATCCTTCTCAATAGTTTCATTTTCATTATGGTCCCATTCTTCTTCATCTATTGATTCATTTTCCTCATTTTTGGATCATTCTTCCTCAACATTAAGTATCTCATATCATATACTTCTACTAAGCGTTAAGGATGTTGTTGTGTGATTTTCAATTCAATATGAGCTTGTTCATGAACTATTGCAACATCATTTATATACACCACATCTAATAAACTATTTATTTCAATTATTTCCACATACTTACTTTTTATAACAAACAACAATGAACTTTGAATCTACACATTGGATATGCAGCATAATACACTTGTTTAACATTTTTTGTAATAATAAAAGGATAATAACTTCTGTATTTTCTGGTGTACTTAACTTCAATTATATTATCTTGATGTTTTACCTTTGTGCCTTTACATGATGGGTCAAACCACTCACACCGAAACAATACAAGCTTTTTCTTAGGTCAACTTGAACACCCCAGTTCAATAATATATAGAATGACACCATAATATTCAATAGTTTGGCCAGTACCATCAACATCACCTTGTATGTAGACACCACTATTATTTTTTTCTTGTTCTTAGAAACTTCTTCAAACTTAAAACCATTGACACAATACTTATTCATTGTCAGTACTTGAGATTCAGGTCCAAGTTCTACTTCTTTAACTAATTGCAAATGTTAGACACTTGATGTCACGACCCAAAACCGAGCCGCGACTGGCACCCACATTTACCCTTCTATGTGAGCGAACCAACCAATCTAAACCTTATCATTTCAATTTAATATCAACAATAAGCAATGCGGAAGACTTAAAACTCATAAATAAAAGACAATTCAATAACTTCTAAAATTCAACATCTATTAATTTCCCCAAAATCTGGAAGTCATCACCACAAGAACATCTATGATCAATTTACTAAAGTAAGAGTATTCTAAGAAGCTAAAACAAATAAAAGCTAGTCTATGCCGAAACTTCAAGGCATCAAGACATGAGGAAGGAGATCCAGTCCAAGCTAGAAGCATTACCTCACCCTGAAGATCCGGTGTGACGAAGACTGGCTAAAATTACTGTTGAGTCGAAGATGACGACACGTTTGCTGCATTCCACAATATACAAGAAGAAAACATAAAAGTAGGGGGTCAGTACAACCACAAGTACTGAGTAGATATCATCGGCCAACTCAAAATAGAAAGCAATATATCTCAGATAACATCATAAAATAAACTAATATTCTTAACATGTAATAGCAACAAGTACAAACATCATTTATAGCATCACCGAACATATCTGTGAGGACTCAAGCCTCCATACCATACTCATTTGGGATACATGTTCTTTAGATTGAGTATATTAGTATCTTTCAAGATTCATTATCTTTATTCCTCTTGTGTCGGTACGTGACACTCCGATCCTCTACTACTATGTGTTGGAACGTGACACTCCGATCCCCTACTACTATGTGTCAGAACGTGACACTCTGATCCCCTAATTCAATGTGTCGGTACGTGACACTCCAATCCCCTACATCTACGTGTCGGTTCGTGACACCCGTCCCACTAATTCTATGTGTCGGTACGTGACACTCCGATCCACTAATCTCATTCTATTAAATTCATCAAGGCTTCTTTTATATCAAGGCATCATCATTAACAAGAGATTAGGTTTTTATCAAGATTTGGGATTCAATAGCTTCATCATGCTTGTTTCATCAAAATCATATATATGTAAAATCACATCATGCATACACACAATTAAGCATAAAGAAGACTCTATAAGACTACCCAACACATATCATTCGCTATTAAGAGTTTACTACGAATAGTGTAAAAACCATAACCTACCTCCACCGAAGAATTGCGATCAGCAAGCTATCTTCTCAAAATCCTTGCTATCCTCTTCGTTTCTCTCTCTCTCTACTCGTTCTCCCTCTCTTTCTGTTCTTTTTCTTTTTCTTATTCAAACCCTCTTTCTTTTACCCTAATTAGCATATAATTAAGTATAAAAGATGGCAATAATAAACCACTAATTAACATAAGGTTACCTCTTTTAACCCCCAAGTAATTAGACTTATTAACATTAACCCACCACTTTATAATTAAAGCAGGAAATAGTCCAGAACGCCCCTTAAATAAATTAACAGAAATCTGACCCAGCCTGGGATTGCGCAGCCTGTGACGGGCCGTCGTGCCTGCGACGGTCTGTCCTGCAGGTCGTCGCAAGTATCAGAGACTCAATTTCCACCACAGAGTATGTGACGGTCTGTCACGCCTGTGACGGTCCGTCCTGCCATCCCGTCGTGACGTTCAGAGAGTCGCTCTTAGTACCCAATTTTCTAAATTTCCAAGTGTTTTGGAACGAGACATCCACGACGGTCCGTCGTGACCATGACGGTCCGTCGTGGCATCCGTTGCCTCTGCCAGTTTTCCAGAAATAAAATCTGCTGCTCAAAACGACTAAACAGGTCATTACAATAGATACCAATTTACCCATCGTTCGTCCTCGAATGATCACGAGAAGAAAAACAAGAGTGAAAGGAAGTACCTGAGTCTGTAAACAGATGTGGGTATCTTTCTTGCATATCTGCCTCCTTCTCCCAAGTAGCTTCTTCAACCGGTCGATTCTTCCATTGCACCTTGATGGATGCAATCTCCCTTGACCTCAACTTGCGAACATCTCTATCTAAAATAGCAACAGGCTCCTCCTCATAAGACAAATTCTCATCAAGCAAAACTGAATCCCAAGAGATAATGTAGTTTCCATCCCCATGGTACCTTTTCAACATGGACACATGAAATACCGGGTGTACTCCGGAGAGTGCTGGAGGCAAGGCTAGTTCATAAGCCACCTCCCCTACTCGCTTCAGAACTTCAAATGGACCAATATACCTTGGACTAAGCTTACCTCTTTTACCAAACCGCATCACCCCTTTCATGGGCGAAACTTTCAGCAAGACTTACTCACCTTCCATGAACTCCAAGTCTCTAACCTTTCGATCTGAATATTCCTTTTGCCTACTTTGAGCCGCTAAAAGCTTTTCTTGAATAGATTTCACCTTCTCTAATGAATCCCTCAAAAGGTCAGTGCCCCAAGGTCTAACCTCGAATGCATCAAACCAACCAATGGGAGACCTACATCTCCTCCCATACAATGCTTCGAAAGGAGCCATATCAATACTTGACTGATAGCTATTATTGTATGAAAACTCCGCTAAGGGTAAGAAGTTATCCCAATGACCACCGAATTCTATCACACATGCACGAAGCATATCCTCTAACACTTGAATCGTTCGCTCAGACTGACCGTCGGTCTGAGGATGGAACGCAGTACTAAGATCCAACCTAGTACCTAATTCGGCATGCAATGTTCTCCAAAACTTAGAAGTAAACTGTGTACCTCTATCTGATATGATGGACAGTGGAACTCCATGCAATCGAACAACTTCTGAGATGTAAAGTTTGGCTAACTTCTCTGCATTATAAGTCACCTTGACCGGAATAAAATGAGCAGACTTAGTTAACCTATAAACAATCACCCAAATAGAGTCGTACTTACCCATCGTCTTTGGAAGACCAACCACGAAGTCCATTGCAATTCTCTCCCATTTCCATTCCGGAATGGGCATTCTCTGAAGTGTTCCTCCGGGCCTTTGGTGTTCATACTTTACTTGTTGACAGTTTGGACATTTGGCAATAAAATCCACAATATCACGCTTCATTCTACTCCACCAAAAGTGTTGCTTTAGGTCACGGTACATCTTTGTTGCACCCGAATGTATCGAATACCTTGAACTATGAGCCTCTGTTAGAATAGTATTGATAAAATCATCGACGCGGGGTACACATACCCTTCCCTTAATCCTCAAAATACCTTCCTCATCAATTGTCGCTTCTTTAGACTCTCCTTGCAACACTTTATCTCCGATCCGGATCAATTTTTCATCATTAAACTGCTTTCCCTTAATCTTGTCAAAGAAGGAAGATCTTGCCTCCACACAAGCTAAAAATCCTCCCTTCTCATTTACTTCTAATCTCATAAGGTCGTTAGCCAGAATCTGAACTTCTCTAGCCAATGGGCGTCTAGAAGCTTGCAAGTGAGCTAGACTTCCCATGCTTCCCGCCTTTCTACTTAAAGCATCCGCTACAACATTCGCCTTCCCCGGATGATACAAAATAGTGATGTCTTAGTCCTTCAGTAGTTCCATCCATCTCCTCTGTCTCAAGTTCAAATCTTTCTGAGTAAAGACATACTGTAGGCTACGATGATCCGTATAGACCTCACACTTAACCCCATATAAATAGTGTCTCCATTGATTTAATGCAAACACTACCGCGGCCAATTCCAAATCATGAGTTGGATAGTTACATTCATGCATTTTTAATTGTCTTGAAGCATAAGCAATCACATTCTTCTCTTGCATTAGCACTGCACCCAAACCCGAATAGGATGCATCACAATAGACAATGAAATTCTTACCTTCCACTGGCAAGGTGAGAATTGGTGCAGTAGTCAACAGAGTCTTGAGCTTCTGAAAGCTTTCCTCACACTCATCCGACCATACAAATGGAACATTTTTCTTAGTCAAGTTCGTCAGTTGGGAAGCAATAGAAGAGAATCCCTTGACAAATCGACGGTAATAACTGGCTAAACCAACAAAGCTTCTTATTTCTGACACATTAGTAGGTCTTACCCAATTCTTCACTACTTCGATCTTAGAAGGATCCACCATCACTCCATCCTTGGAAACCACGTGCCCCAAGAAGGACACTGAATCTAGCCAAAACTCACACTTGGAGAATTTGGCATAAAGCTTTTTCTCCCTCAACGTTTCCAATACCATTCTCAAATGCTCCACATGTTCCCCCTTACTTTTAGAGTATATCAGTATATCATCGATAAATACGATCACAAAGAGATCCAAATATGGCTTAAAAATCCCGTTCATCAAACTCATGAACGCAGCAGGTGCATTCGTAAGACCAAAAGACATCACTACAAATTTGTAATGCCCATACCTGGTTCTAAAAGCAGTCTTTGGCACATCCGTTGCCCGTATTTTCAATTGATGATAACCGGATCTCAAGTCAATCTTCGAGAAGACACAAGCACCTTGTAACAGATCGAACAAGTCATCAATGCGAGGAAGAGGATACTTGTTCTTTATGGTCACCTTGTTCAACTGCCGGTAGTCTATGCACATCCAAAAACTCCCATCCTTCTTCTTCACAAACAAAACCGGAGCACCCCAAGGAGATGCACTTGGTCTAATGAAGCCTTTGCTCAGCAACTCTTGAAGTTGGACTTTTAACTCTCTTAACTCCGCGGGAGCCATTCTATAAGGGGGTATAGAAATGGGGCGAGTACCCGGTTCAAGATCAATACAGAATTCAATATCCCTATCTGGTGGCATACCAGGAAGATCTGCAGGGAACACATCTAGAAACTCACGGACCACCAAAACCGACTCAATCGAAGGTACTTGGGTAGTGTCATCCTTGAGATGTGCCAAGAAAGCTAAACACCCTTTACTAACCATTTTCTTAGCACGAAGAAAGGAGATGATACGCACCAGATTGGAAGTGTAGTCACCCTCCCACACTAACGGATCTGTCCCAGGCTTGGCTAACGTCACCGTTTTAGCATTACAATCCATGATCGCAAATTGCGGAGAAAGCCAAGTCATACCCAGAATTACATCAAAATCAACCATTTCTAAGATAATCAAATCTACATAAGTGTTGCTCCCCACAAAGTTCACCAGACAAGACCTATACACCTTTTCAACTATCACCGACTCACCTACCGGAGTAGAAACACGAATAGGTATGTCAAGCAATTCACAATGTAAATTAAGACCATTAGCAAATGAGGAAGATACATAAGAAAATGTGGATCCAGGATCAAACAATACAGAAGCCATGCAATCACAAACCAGAAGATTACCTGTGATGACAACATCAAATGTCTCCGCATCTGATCTCCCAGGGAAAGCATAACAATGGGCCCTTTCGTTTGTTTGTCCGTTGCCCCTACCATGTAGTGATGTAGTGGCTCCATTTTGCCCATCACCCCGGCCGTTTTGGTGACCACCATTACCTCGGCCACCACGCCCTCCAGAATAACGGCCTCTACCATGACCACCTCTGCCTCTAGCTATTGGGGGTCTATAACTCTGTTTTGGACAATTCCTTCTAATATGTCCAGTCTCCCCACATCCATAACACTCTCTGGAGTCGGGCATAGGTCTCTCAGAGAAGTGTTGACCGGTCTGAGGTGGACCCCCAACTACAGTCTGTTGTGAAGACTGAATTGGTCGGACTGAGTAACCTCCTGAACCCTGTCCTCTGGAGTAAGAACCATTAAACTCACCTCCCTTACGAAACCTTTTAGATGTCGATGCCATGGTGAATTCATCTGGCTTCACTCCCTCTACCTCTATCACGAAGTCTACCACTTCTTGAAAAGATTTCGCTGTGGCCGCTACCTGTAAGGCTGAAATTCGCAACTCTGATCTCAACCCCTTCACAAAACGGCGAATCCGCTCTTGTGGACTGAAACATAGTTGGGTGGAGTACCGGGATAATGCACGAAATTTAGCCTCATATGCAGTAACCGACATCCTACCTTGCTCTAGGCTCAAAAACTCATCCCTTTTCCAATCCCTCAAAGTACGGGGGATATACTTCTCCATAAACAAGCTAGAGAATGATGCCCAAGTCATAGGTGGTGCCTCTATTGGTTGACACTCAACATGTGACCGCCACCACATTTTGGCGTTCCCTTGAAACTGATAAGTTACAAACTCAACACCAAACCGTTCTACTATACCCATCTTGTGTAGTAGCTCATGACAGTCAACCAGAAAATTGTAGGCATCCTCAGATTCGGCACCCTTGAAGACTGGAGGTTTCAATTTCAAGAACTTACTGAAAAGTTCATGCTGATCATTTTTCATTATAGGCCCTGTGGTCAGACGAGGAAACGTGCCTATTTCCAATGAGGCATCCATGCGGGGATCCATAGTAGCGGCATGTTGTACCTCCGGAACCTGAGGTGCTGTCGTGGAAAACACTGGAGGTGTTTGACCTTTATCAGATAACCCGCTAAGATAAGCAAGAACCTGATTGATCATTTCTGGGGTAGGTTGGGGTGGCAATTCCTCATTCTGCACTTGTTCATTCTCCCCATCCTCCCCTTCTCTTACCACTTCCTCAGTCGGTGGAGGAGTCACCGCCCTACTACCATATGGGCTAGGTGCTCGTCCTCTTCCTCTAGAGGATGTCCTCCCACGGCCTCTTCCACGGCCTCTTGTCATTACTTCTCTCTGAGCTACAGCCCCAGTGGCTGGCTCAGATGCTTCTTGTCTTGCCGATATTGGTGTTGGCGTAGTCGTTGTTGCTCTAGTTCTAACCATCTGCGAAACAGAATGAGGATTGTCAGATACCAATTTGTATCACCTAGATACCAATTGGATCCAAGTAATAGCACGACAGAAGAAAGAAAGAATGAAGTTTTCCTAAAGTCTTATAGCCTCTCAAAGAAAAGTAAAGGTGTCCCCCTACCGTTCCTTAAGACTCTACTAGACCTGTTCTTGTGTGATGAGACCAACGAACCTAATGCTGTGATACCAAGTTTGTCACGACCCAAAACCGAGCCGCGACTGGCACCCACATTTACCCTTCTATGTGAGCGAACCAACCAATATAAACCTTATCATTTCAATTTAATATCAACAATAAGCAATGCGGAAGACTTAAACTCATAAATAAAAGACAATTCAATAACTTCTAAAATTCAACATCTATTAATTTCCCCAAAATATGGAAGTCATCACCACAAGAACATCTATGATCAATTTACCAAACTAAGAGTATTCTAAGAAGCTAAAACAAATAAAAGCTAGTCTATGCCGAAACTTCAAGGCATCAAGACATGAGGAAGGAGATCCAGTCCAAGCTAGAAGCATTAGCTCACCCTGAAGATCCGGTGTGACGAAGACTGGCTAGAATTACTGTTGAGTCGAAGATGACGGCACATTTGCTACATTTCACAATATACAAGAAGAAAACATAAAAGTAGGGGGTCAGTACAACCACAAGTACTGAGTAGATATCATCGGCCAACTCAAAATAGAAAGCAATATATCTCAGATAACATCATAAAATCAACTAATATTCTTAACATGTAATAGCAACAAGTACAAACATCATTTACAGCATCACCGAACATATCTGTGAGGACTCAAGCCTCCATACCATACTCATTTGGGATACATGTTCTTTAGATTGAGTATATTAGTATCTTTAAAGATTCATTATCTTTATTCCTCTTGTGTCGGTACGTGACACTCCGATCCTCTACTACTATGTGTCGGAATGTGACACTCCGATCCCCTACTACTATGTGTCGGAACGTGACACTCCGATTCCCTTATTCAATGTGTCGGTACGTGACACTCTGATCCCCTACATCTACATGTCGGTTCGTGACACCCGTCCCACTAATTCTATGTGTCGGTACGTGACACTCCGATCCACTAATCTCATTCTATTAAATTCATCAAGCCTTCTTTTATATCAAGGCATCATCATTAACAAGATATTAGGTTTTTATCAAGATTTGGGATTCAATAGCTTCATCATGCTTGTTTCATCAAAATCATATATATGTAAAATCACATCATGCATACACACAATTAAGCATAAAGAAGACTATATAATACTACCCAACACATATCATTCGCTATTAAGAGTTTACTACGAATAGTGTAAAAACCATAACCTACCTCCACCGAAGAATTGCGATCAACAAGCTATCTTCTCAAAATCCTTGCTATCCTCTTCGTTTCTCTCTCTCTCTACTCGTTCTCCCTCTCTTTCTGTTCTTTTTCTTTTTCTTATTCAAACCCTCTTTCTTTTACCCTAATTAGCATATAATTAAGTATAAAAGATGGCAATAATAACCCACTAATTAACTTAAGGTTACCTCTTTTAACCCCCAAGTAATTAGACTTATTAACATTAACCCACCACTTTATAATTAAAGCAGGAAATAGTCCAAAACGCCCCTTAAATAAATTAACAGAAATCCGACCCAGCCTGGGATTGCGCAGCCTGTGACGGGCTGTCGTGCCTGCGACGGTCCGTCCTGCAGGTCGTCGCAAGTATCAGAGACTCAATTTCCACCACAGAGTCTGTGACGGTCCGTCACGCTTGTGACGGTCCGTCCTGCCATCCCATCGTGACGTTCAGAGAGTCGCTCTTAGTACCCAATTTTCTAAATTTCCAAGTGTTTTGGAACGAGACATCCACGACGGTCTGTCGTGACCATGACGGTCCGTCGTGGCATCCGTTGCCTCTGCCAGTTTTGCAGAAATAAAATCTGCTTCTCAAAACGACTAAACAGGTCGTTACACTTGAGTATTCATTGTAAAACTACATGACTGTTATTTCAAGTAATATAATTAAGTATAACATTGATATATTATTAAATACTTAGTGGTTGCACACTTACATAAGTTTTTACCTATTTGGAAAATTATGTATAGGTGACTTCATTACCCCATGTGTTTACGTATAGTTGATCATTTATTATTCGAATATTTTGTTAGTTAATTAACACCTATTATAATGTAATTTGATAACATATATTTAATAGTTGAGATATGGTTGAATCTCTGGACAGGTAAGCAAAATATATGTCACAGCTGATTGCATTTCTATATCAGTGAAGAGTCAATTTTCACACTTTTTAGATCCTCGACCATTTTAATTAAAAACTGATATTGGTTGAATTAGAGAATAAATATCGCCTTTATCATTGCGATTGGGACTGTTTCACATACATGACACATCATCACCAAAGTAATATAAATAAAAATCTGTAGCTTTTTTCCCAATATGACCTAAGTAATAAGAATAAAACTCAGCAGTTTCTCTCCCAATATGAGCTTGAACAACGGATCCTTCGATCTTTCCCCTTTTCTTAATTGTTTGCTTGGAATTACCAATTTTTCTATATGTATGTATGTATATATATGTTAATAAAAGGATTGGTGGATCTATATAACTTTGTGAAAATTTCAAATGTACACCTCTTAAATGGATACATCCGTCTTCTTTGAACACGATCTCTAAGGCAGGCCTCTTGTAAAAAGCGAATTGGAACGTGTTCCATCACATCAAAGAATCCACATGGACATATCTTCTCAAACTTAGAAGTAATAACAAGAATATTTTCTTTTATCCTCTCAAAACTACTCTCCAAAAACTTGCTAGAATAGAAATGTTATACCTCGGAAATCCAATGACGTAGTCTAGATCCTCACCTAATGAAATAATGATTATGAATTGTGTTTCCATACCTTAACTACTGTTATTAATTTGATTTGGAAGTATTAGATCCTAAACGGTAACAAATGACCATGAAGCTCAAAAACTAGTGAAATTGACTAGTAGGTTTTCTTAGGTCATGTGAAAGATTGGGAGTAGCGTATGAAGGGTAAATAATGTAGAACTACATTAAATAGGTAAAATAAAATTTTTAGGATCAAAACGTCCAGGTGCGACCCTTGAAGGAAAATCCTAGGGGTCCTTGAGGAGGACCCAAACATTTGTCCAACAAGTTGCCCAAGGCATGGAGGGAGCATGTATGCATCAAAGACTGAATCCAACAAAGGCCAAATGTTGTTTCGCGTCGCAGAAATTATTGCGGACTCTTTCGTCTAAAAATTTATTTGCAAATACTTGAGGGAACACCTCCGCGATGTGGACTTATTCCGCAACAAAAATTCCATAAATAAAAGTGATGTTTAACTTAATTAAAACTTCCAACTAAGTGAGGGGTGCTTTGGATATTTTGGGGGATTGGTATATATTTATTTTAAGACACTTTTACTCACTTTACCAATCTAAAACAAATTCCCAAATTGAAAACTCAATTGCTCTCACTTCTTTATAAATCCTCCCTACCCAAACCTCCATTCAAGAACATTAAAGCTTCAAGAAGAATATCAATTCTCCAGGTTTTATACTCAATTTCGTGGATAAGCCTTCATTAAGGTATTAATTCTTTCCCTCTTGGAATTTCTTTCACCCAAGAGGTTCCTTCAAAGATGTTTTCATAATCCCCCGAAATCAAGGGTTTTTATTTACACAGGGGTCTTCTTTTATGAACTTCCTAAACAATAATTATTGAACAACAATTAACCAGTTCAAATATTCACGACCAAGAAGTACTAGATTCTCTTTCGGATAGGCTCGAAAAGGAGAAAAAAGGATGGAATGCCAGAAATTATGATTAAATTATAATGAATTATGATTACTTAGGGTTGTTTAAGTGTATAATGATGGGTAATTGGTGTTGTTCACTTGATATTCCCTTGGACCCATGTTCTTCCCCAATTTGATAAATCTTGGATCTGTTTGGTGAATTGGTCAATGATAATGAATATATCAATTCTTATATTAGTTTTAATTTTTTATTACTCCATGGATTAGCTAATATGATTTATTATTTCAATTTTTACCTAATTCTTTTTAGAATCCATAATTGTCCCTCTTCTCTTAACCCTTATTGTTGAATTATATTGATTAATGGACTATTATATGATGATGATAATTGATTTGATTGCTAGATACCATTGATTTGGGATTAAGTCTTGAATGGGTTTCTTGGAGGCTATTGGTAAGAACTTCAAGGTCACGATCATTCGATTGCATTATTGTTAGTCTATTCTTGGTAATGTTGATTAATTGAAATATGAATCATGAAGTTATGAATGTCTGATCATTTTATTAATATGATGGTAGTGATACGATGGTAGGTGTGCTAATATGAGGGATTGAAGGTAATTCCCATGAAAATCTTATGACTAGGCTATGGTTTTATGTCCTTACATGATGTCGAATTTGTGATGAAAGGGTTTTCGCATCTTAAACCTATAAGCTATGAACATGTTATACGAGGGTTTCAACTCCTAAGACCTATTTTATGAATTAATGTTAAGAAATACTGAAAGATATTTCAAAAAGAAAATTTAGCAAAGAACTGAGTGAACTTGACATTGAGAGGTATTCCTTCAAAAGGAAAGGAGGTACACACTATGTTCTCTCATGAGGTGGAAACTACAATGCTATTTAGCGTATGGTAGGTTTCCACTAACAACCTCCTAGTTCCTTAACTATGTTTCCTCATAGCAACCATATCTAGTGGATCTACCTAGATGCTATATGAATGTATATGTCTTACCTTAGCTAGTTAAACATCCTTCTTTCGATGTGAGGGGATGACACTGAATTCCATGTTAGCTCACATGGTCTATGTCAGTTATGGAGAAGTTTCCTAAAACTTAAAATGAATGAATTAAAGTAATAAGATGAACACTAACTATGACTACTTAAGAGGTGTTACCTAGTGTAGGTAAAGGTATGTGACTTTACTTATACATTGCACAAGTGGACCATGAGGGGAATTCTAGGGTGAATTGTTTATGTACATATATTATGAATGAAACTCATGTTGTTGGATTAAATTGTTATGCATGATATGTGTTATTTTGGTTTCTTTTGAGATACATGATGTTGGTCTAAATTTTTATACATGATATTGACTATGCCTGTTATGATGATGTATGAGGTAAAACACAATTATTATGCTCTCTTTGTAAGTTTACTTGGTTTATGTGAGGTTACGGGGCTTTACGTACACATTTCACTAGTAGACTCGGATTGGGGTTATGATAAGGTTTTGTGATGTATTGATGAATATGGACTCTAAATATGAAATGTTAACTATATCTTTGTTATGATGTTACTCTTGAACATGAATAATAATATGTCATTGTTGTGGTGATATGGACTTGTATATGTTCTTGAAATGTGCATAAAGGATTTAAAGTGAACTTAGCATGTTTATAACAAAATTTCCCTTTGTGCATGGTTTCAAATGTTTTACTTGCATATGTTTCCATACTTAGTACATATGGTTTGTACTAACCCATATCTCTTCTATTTTCTATACAAAGTGTAGGTTCATGCCATTGAGGTAATTCTAGTCTTTTCTTGAAGATACTTGGATTGTTATTCCTATGTTGGTAAGTCCTCAAGTCGGAGGATGGAGATGTTTGATTCTCTTTCTAGTTTCACGTTCCTTACTCAAAGATTATATTTTAATTCATATTATAAGACTTTTTGTTTATGTAACGCCTAATTCCCAATTCTCATACTCTTGTGTTTAGATGGCAATGTGAGACAAGTTAGATTCTATTTTTCGATAAATGTCAAGTGAAGTTGAATTTAAATAAAAATTTTCAATTTCCCGCTTTTTATTCTATCTATGATGCAATGATGAATGCTAAGGGCTTGTCGAAGGCCTCTTCAAGGACGAAGATGCTGGTTACGACTAGGAGGTACTCTCCAATCGTGACAAATTAATTATTAGAGTATGAGGCTGAATAATATTAGGAATGATATCTCACAGAACCACGTCTATGTAGACTATTGTTTTTAATTGTGAAGTGTGTCACACATATGAATGAGAGACTATGTAATACTTAGGAAATTCTCACTTCTTTGGTAATTTTAAGTCATGCCTCAAGAGTCTTAACTCTATATATCCCTTTCTTCTGATCTTTTTCCTGTAGATATAGGCTATGACTACTAGAAAGGAAGCTGCAAGAAGGGTTGAAAAGGAGATTGAAAATGGGGGAGTTCCTCCCCAAGACAACCAAGCTCCTTCTCAAAAGCAAGTTCCTCTATGTGGAAAAGCTATGGTTAATCCTCCGATCATGTCGGATGGGGAAATAAGTGCAACTTTCCTAAACTTGACCAAATTGATGGATAATCAAGCTCAAGTCTTAACTACTCAAGCTCAAGTTATGATGACTCAAAAATTTCCGTAAGTTGCACCCCATGTGAATCAAAATTCTATTACCATTGCTTCACGTTTGAGGGACTTCACTAGAATAAACCCTCCAATGTTCATTGGGTCTAAGGTAAATGAATATCCTCAAGAATTTCTAGATGAGGTTTATAAAATCTTGTATGCTATGGGGGTGAGTTCAAATGAGAAAGCCGAGCTAGTCGCTTATCAACTCAAGGATAAGGCTCAAACTTGGTATACTCAATTGAAGGACAATAAGACTTTGAGAGCGGGTCCCATAAGTTGGGAAACCTTTAGGAAGGATTTACTTGATAGGTTCTTCCCAATGGATGAAAGAGCGGCATAAGTGGAAGATTTCATCAACCTTCGTCAAGGAATAATGAGTATTCAAGAATACTCTTTTAAATTCATTAAGTTGTTTAAATATTCCTATTCTTTGGTGACTAATATGAGGGATAAAACGAGTTGCTTCGTAACGGGAGTGTCTGATGATCTTGTGGAAGAGTGTCATGTGGAAATGATTCACAATGACATGGATTCATCTTGGTTGATGGTTCATGCTCAATATGTTGAGGAGAGTAGGCTTAAGAGAAAAAATAGGGATGCCCATAGTGCAAGGCCCAATTATGGAGGTACTTCTAAGAGTAAGTTTAATATCCAAGAAAAACCAAAGTTCAAGAAATGATTCTCCAACAAAGTTCCTTATACTTTCTCAAAGGATAACAAGGATAGGGTGTCAAACACTAATCCTCAAGGGGAAAATTGTGGTGGTTCACAAAGTGAGAAACCCAATTGTGCAAAATGTGGTAAGAAGCATGTGAGTAAATGTCCAGTTGGTACGAAAAATTGTTTTGGCTGTGGAAAGAGTGATCACATGCTAAGGGATTGTCCCATGGACAAAAATCAACGAATGAACAGTAATCAAGCTCAATCAAGTCGTTTTAATTCTTATGCTCTAAAGAAAAAACACTTCTATGCTCTCAAAACTAGGGGTGATCAAGAGGATTCTCTCGATGTTGTTACTGGTATGTTGTAAGCATTTTCAATTAATTTTTATGATTTTCTAGATTCAGGTGCCACTTTATAATTTTTAACTCCTCTAGTGTCTATGATGTTTGACGTGCTTCCCGATATCTTAGTTGAACCTTTTTTCGGTTTCTATCCCGGTGGGTGACCCTCTTGTTACTAAAAGAGTCTATAGGAGTTATCCCATATTATTGTCCGATAGACTTATCTTTGTTGACTTGGTAGAATTTGACATTTTGGACTTTTATGTCATATTGGGGATAAATTGGTTACATGCTTGTTTTGCTTCAATGGATTGTAGAACAAGGGTAGTTAAGTTCCTATTTCATAACGAACCCATTTTATAATGGATTGGGGGAAGCTAAATCCCTAGAGGTAATATTATTTCATGTCTAAAAGCTTGTAAGATGATTTTGTAATTGATTTATCTATTATATTGTTAGGGTTAATGACCTTGAGTTTGAGGCTCCTCCTTAAGAGTCGGTGCCCCTAATGAAGAATTTTCCGAAAGTCTTCCCCGGTGATTTACCCTGAATTCCTCCGAAATGGGAAATAGATTTCTGTAAGGACCCAAAAATGAAATAGATTCAAATAGATCCTAACATGTAGAGCCTGTCACAGCTGAGGAGCACGACGTAACCGGTGTAGTCGTTCTCTTTGAGGACTAAGACTAGCCTCTTAGCTTACATCAATACAGTCATAGGTTAAAAATGCGGAAATTTTAAAAACTTATTCACTACTTTTACGTTGAGGTTTAAATATATGTCTACACACACATAGTACTTATTTCGAGTAAACACAGACCCTTCGTATAAGAAGATTACTTAGTATTCTACTTTTATTGCACATAGATATATAAGATATAACATAGTATCAAACGGATGTCTCATCTGATAACCATCCAACAAGAGTATAACAATTTTCGCCTGGCCCATACATCAATACAATGAGAGCCATACTTAGATAAAAAGGAAAGAACATAGAAGTCTTAAAACTAGAACAACATCATAAGCTTGATAGTGGTTGCCTTCGGAAAGTGAAGACCTACCCAACATGGATGAATAAAAATTCTAAGTCTTCCTTCAAAGTCATCTAAAAAGACTTTTAACGACCAAAACCTAAAATTTTAGGGGAAAAGGAAGAAATGGGGTTAGTACACCACATCTACTAAGTATGAGACCATATGTACACATATCACAAAATCATGCTAAAACAGGACACTTCAATAAATTATACAATTTACTTTGAAAATCCTTATGTATATTTCAAGAAATAATACCAATCAATAGGACATATTCAATAAGTCAAGAGTATGCACATGATATGACTAATAATACTAAGCCTAGTCAAGTCAACATGCATATCAACTTAATTTGAACACATAGTCATGACAACCATATTATCAAGCTATAACATCACAAGCGTGAAAAGGAGTTCATTACAACATAAACAAAGGAAGATAATTACTCATGAACCCTCATTAAGTCAACTAGTGAAAGGACCAACCAAAGCCCCATAACCTTATTCTATCAAGTAAACTCAACAACTCATAACTAATGTTCAACTTCACATAGTATATCATTAAGAGAACATATCATCATACTTTAGCAATAGAGACCAAACACATGTTCATAAGATTAACCAACATCACATAGTGTCATTAACATGTAAAATCATCATATGCATATCATTTACATTTATAAGCATATACATACATAAGAATAACCTCCTTCCTTCAAGGAAAACTAGTGCAAGAGATACGTAAAGTCTCATACCCCTACCTAGGCTAAGTTAAACCTCTAAAGTCACCTAGTTTGTTTGTAGTTCATTACTTTATTTTAGTTTAGGGAACACTTGCCTTAACAGACATAGACCACAAAGGCTAAATGTGGAATCCGGTGTTGTAAAACCTTAAACCGATTGAAGGTGGCCTACCGAACAAAGTAAAACCAAACATAAACGTAGCTTTCTAGGTGGATCCACTAGCTAGTCTTCCTATGGGGGGAAACATAGTTCAAGAACTAAGAGATAGGTGTGAAATATATACATGACACTTGGAAATTGGAGCCTCATCTCATGGGAATCCATAAGATGAGTATCCCTCATATGGGAGTCAATACCTCACGTGGAACTATTCGATGAATCTTCCTCTATGGAAAGTCAACACCTCACATTTTCAAGTTCACTCGGTGCTAAGCTAAGTCCCTTTCGAAATGTATTTAATATATTTATTAATTATCATTGCTTAATGTAGGTCATAAGGTCTATACCATGTATAATCATAATCATCATAGATCAATAAGATTTGCATGAGTATAGTCCTTTCTTTACAATTCATATAAATGAGGTTAGCACATTTACATATTCACATCATGATAAGGCACATTGGTAAGTTATAACCATCCTTATAATATTAAACTTTAGCCAACTCACAATCCATAGATAGAGACATTTCAATACAACATCATACCAACCCTATCAATCTTAATACAAGGTATACTTTATGCAACATCATCACTTAATCACAATTAACCACAATTGAAATAAAGAGGTGAGATCACAAGACTTGCCAAGTATTCATCATAATGCATCATCAAGGTCTTACCATCAACCCTTAACTCAACCCAATAACGGTTTAATCTTATCACACATAAATGACCAACATGACAACAAAGCCAATTGAATCACTACATCACAATCAACCACTAGTTCATAACTTAAGATAAGAGACTTAGGTCAGTCATAATCTAGATAAATTATTCAAGAACTAGAATGATAGGACTATAATTCATCCTAATTAATGCATAATTTGTACAATAACACCATCTAGTAGTAATTCAACCAATAACCAATTCAATTGAGTCAACATTACACAATTCACGTACAGATCACAACATATGGTTAAGAGGAATAGGTCATCTTCTACAAACTAGACCAATCCATACAAAAATAACATAATTGAAATACATGTTAATCTATTCATAATATCCATATATGCAATTCACAAGATCAATTTTCAAGATTGGAAAAGACCCACTTGAATTTCATACTTTCGAAATCAATTTGATGAAACCCTTTGGGGAAATAAGTCCCAAAGGTTAAATAAGTCACATACCTTAATGATATTGATGGATAAATATTGGTGATTGCATCCCTAGAACACACCTTGAACTTCACTTCGGTGGCTCCATAGACGAGACTACGATCGACAGATCATGTGTATTTAGATGGGCATTGTTCACATCCATGCTCCACACTCGTTGTTAAGTTCAAATACTTTCCGTTTGTAGGATTCCAAAAATTTGTCTAATTGTCCATCGACGGAAGCAGTCCACGTCTCGTCGATTGGACAATGGATCGTGGGTTGCATTTGTTGGTGGACACTACCTTGGGCAGCCTTTGACACAAAATGATAGGGTCCTCCTTAAGGGACCTTTGTTGGTCCTTGAGGAGTCGTGCATGGACTTTTCGATTATGAATCAAATATAATACATGTTAGACACCCTTCCACCAATTTTCATCTTTTTCCAAATCATAAAACTTAGTGAAATAGGCTAAGGCACACTAGCACCTCATTGAACTATTTTCGGACGTCATGGATGTTCTTTGATGTTTTGTTTTCTAAACTTTCTAAATGACTTACATTCATTAAAATAGACGTTAAAACAGTGTCTTAATCTTGTGAAACTTAGGTTAGTCTCTAGAACATGTCTTAGACTTTTGAAGTGTTACAGTGCCATGATCTTATGAGGTTCTTAAATAATCAATGATGGTGTTTAGAGGCAATATATAGTGTTTGAGAGAGTTTTGTGGTTAAAAATCCAAGAACGTTCAGTGACGTTTCAGGTTAGCCTTGAGACGCACTAGCATTCCTTAGTATGTTTCGTAAGGTTTTATGTAGTGTTTGAATCTCAAATTGATAGGGAGGAGTCCTAATGCCTATATAGACGTATTAGGGGTTGAAACATCCTTGTAGGGCCCCGTAAAAGGTCCTCAAGGCGGACCCCAACCATGGACTAGACACTGCCTGGGAAGTGTCCATCGACGAGGTAATCGACGCTTCGTGGGTTTGTCGACACCCCGTTGATGGTAAGCGTTGATCGAGACTTAGTCTTTTGAGCAATGGAAACCTGGGAGCAGATTCTAATCAAAACGACGGCTTGCCAGTACGGCCCGTCGTCTGGTCGATGCCCCATCGATGCACGCCTATTATTTAAGGTAGTTTTAGGTATTATATAACTATTTAAAAAATAAAAAGAACCCTTAGACTCTAGACTCCAAATCAAAACCCCTCTCTAACATTAGAACTCCCAAGAACACCATTTGAGAAGAAGAAGAAAAATTAGGAGCCACAACCTAGGACGAATTCACCAAGAGTTTAAGCTTGGATTAAGTCTTTAATATAAGGTATGTGAAGCTACTTCATTCATGTATTCTTTAATCCATGAATCCCCCTACTTCCCCTTCAATTGTAAATCCAAAGAACCCCAATCTAGAGAGTGTTGTGATTGTATTGTGGGTAAGACTTTATTGTGATCCCAATCTAGTTGGTAACATTCAATGATGCTTATATTATTATTATATACTATTTTTATGGAGTTTTAATGGTGAATTATGATAATTGAGTTTGAGGGTGATCATTGTGATCTTAGGACATTAGAGACTTGATGAAGGTTTTGTGTTGATTCTTCTTAACTTCATTACATTCTATATTAATTTATCATGATAGAATCATCTAAGTATGAATTGGCTTAGGTTTGTGAATTGGACTTAGTCTTGATTGAATTGAACCATGAAGTACGAACTATGTCTATATCACCTAATATTGAAGAATGTAAAAAGAAAGTTAAGGCTAAAACACTCTATCATCTACCTATGAATGAAGATAGAATGAATTGATTAATAATGAACCTTAGGATGGTTGTGTTTAAGATAATTGATTGAAAGTGTTAGAATTAACTTGAGACTGAAGAGATTGTCTAGGACATCTATTTTCTTTTAGAAAAATATAATTTTTTTTATTTATATGTTTTCGACTTTTTGAGTGTTGCCACCTAATTTTTGAATTTTTTTTTTAAAAAAAAACATTGTTTTCAAAAGAGTTAAATAGTTAATCTAGTGAAAAATTTCAAAGTGGTTTGGAGATTCATATTAATATTTTAGGAAGGTTTTTACGGTACCTAAAATACCCGTTAATACGGTTTTCCTGGAACAAAATTGTTTGGCTAAAAATGTATATCTCAATTTTCAAGATAAAGATTAGTTAAGGCTTGTTGGAAATGAAGTATTAATTTACTATCTAAGTAAAATTTGACTTGCAATTTTTATTTTCTTTTAAGTCTAGTTGAAGTCGTTTGATTTAGTCTAAGTAGTTAAAATAAAACGACGTCTTGCGGGGATTTGAAATTTCGACCCTAAAACTTACGATAAATAATAACAAGCAAATAACGATAAGGTAAAATAGAGAGAGAGGGAGAGAGTTGGGTTGGACCCAAACCCGGTTTTTGTCCGCCTGGACCGGTGTTTGTAAATATTTCTTTTGTACCTGTCTGAAGCTAACAATATAATAACAAGTGAATGAAAAGGCGACAAGGGATTAGGCCCGAAAAGAATAAAGTATGTAGCGTTAAAATAAAAATGATTTTTATGAATTCTTGACTCCCAATATTCAATTCCTTCTGCTTTGGAACCTGTAAGTCGATCTTGTGGACAACTTTACTCAAACAAGAGAAGTTGAGCCTTTATGGCTCTCTTGAAATGCGAGGAAATAATGAGTTTTTGGCGAACCCGGGCATATTTTACATCCAAAGATGAACAAGATAATATTAATAATATGATAGGAAACATTATAACATATTTTATGAAATGGATAAAATAAATGACCATTCAAATGGCTAATGAGCCCACCAAACAAAACCATGACAAAATATAAAGGACCAATTTAGACTTGGCCAACTACTAGACATTGGTTGTAGTAAGAAGAAATTTTAAAAAAAATAAATAAATAAATAATAAAGTGTTGTTTGATTTTCCTTCATAAAAATATTACTAACTTGTACAAAGGAAAACTAAATCAGAAGAGTCCTTCAGAAAAATACAATAAACCCAGGAGTAGAACAAGACATTGTGAGCATATGTCAAACAACTTATGAACAAAATGCCCCTTTTGGATTCTTCCTATTTCCAATCTCAAAAATACTTCCCACATTGACAAATAATCCTATGAATTATCGAGGGATAAACACAATATAGGCAAACAACAAAAAAAGAAAAAAAAACTACTCGGAAATATTGTCAAACTCAGGGAATTATCATATCAAATTTCGGATGACATCATTGAAGATGTTATTTCAAATGATCTCAAAAACCAAACCACGGCCAAAACTATAGCTTTTAAATAATAATAATAATAATAATAATGCCACACGTCATTCGGAAATTTTTTAACATACTCAACTACCGGAATGTAAACATTTTTTTTAGACTAGGAAATCAAATTGGCGTGAATATGTTTGAAGAATAGACAAAATCTAAGCGGCCAAAAAAGTGAATATCTACCCTAAAGATAGGAACCAAACTCGTTTAACCACAACATCAAATATGACAGGAAGATTTGAAGTAAGACTAACCGATTCAAAGTGTTTTTATACATTCCTCCCCTAAAATTGACATAACAGCAACAAAGAAATTTAGAGTCGAGCAAATAAATCATAGATCTAAACAAAATAGTGCATGCGTAGGCGAACTATAGATTAATTTGAAATTTTTTATTAAAGCATAGTCATGACATGAACAAAGCAGCATACAAGAGCACAAATGTGAGTAAGAAAAAAAAACGTAATTTCAAACAGAGAAGTCACCCAAACTTCTTGTTAGACCTCAAATGAACGCCATAGACATGGAAGAGCTCACACGACCAATATCAAGACAAATATTATGTGATCCACGAGTAGATCCTAAATTTGGAATAGTCGCATAACAAGATGAGTCAAACGAGTATTATTCTAACCAAGATTCCAAACACACGCTATTCATTCTTAAGAGAAATAAGGATCAAAACCTCACAAGGATTCAAACGCATCATGTAGGAGCAATCAGAAATCATGCTATTCACACCTTTAACTTGAACGTCGGCTACAAAACAGGAGAAATAAAGAGATTTGAGTAATTTACCTTTTAATGGGCAATGAACAATGACATGAATGAAGCAAGGGAGACTTCACCAACGGAATACTGAACACGAACGTCAAACGCAAATTAACTAAAAGGGAGAGAAGTTTCTGTATAGCTTGCAACTATGTCTTTATCACCGCCTTGCTCTGAGAATTTCCCAACACGAACCCAACTTTAAGATTTTCAAAGAAAAACAAAAGAAAAACCAATCTCCCCCTTTTTCTTCTCTATTTTATGCTTCCCTTTCTCAAAAAATTCTTCTCCAAGAACTTTCTCCCCTAAAAAAATCCTTCGCTGATAATGAATAGAAGAGAATATATAGGGTCAAAATTTATGGTTTTTCAGAATGTAGGTTAAATGGAAAAATCTACAAACGGATTTTGATCCATATATTTTAAAATCCTCTCCAAGGACCAAAGAAAGCTTGTTATAGGTAACTGGTTTCACCCGATATCTCCCGAAATTCGGACGACACGAGCAACGAACAACTAAAATTCAAACTTTTTCGTCCTTGCACTCGACGTGGCATTCATCCACGTGAGCAAGGATGAATCTGTAGTCTTTTAGAACAGTGTTGCTCTGCTGTACGGGATGAAAGAGACGCAGATAATTTGGTCGCTACATTTAAGTCATTTGCCAGCTGCTACATGCTCTAGGTTTCTTTTCTTTAAGAGGGAAGAAGATGGGTCGGACGGCTAGAAGTGGGATGGGGCAATTAAAAATAAATTAAGAAGGGTATTGGATATGTTTGGGAATAATGAGTTATGTGGATAAGAAATAATAGAAAGGAAAAAAGATTTTGGGACCCAAAACTGTCTTATAAATTTTGTTCAAAATAAGGTTAGAAGACTGCTACAATTGCAAATGCAATTGGAATGTCAATTATAGCGAGATCGAACAAATTTGTAAATCCGTCATGGAACCAAACTAAGATAAATTAAAGTTACTAATTTACTATCTTTTTAATCTTAACGAAATAAAATAGGTAATTTAAATGTAAGATATATAATTTAAAAGGGCATAGACTATTACACAACTAAAATAATTTACAAAGCATTTCATTAAAAAAAATTTTAATAGACTTTCAAATATTTACAAAACATACTAATAGCATACGAAATTATGTAAAACACATATATCAGCTAACAACAATAAAGAGGCGATAAGATTGGCTTAGAAAAACTTGAAAAACCTTTTACACTCGTTAAAATCTAATTGTAATCAGTCAGAATTAAGAAGCTTGTTAATTAATTATTATCGGGAATGGTCGAAAAATTGGGTGTCAACAACTGTTCCTCATTTTACTTGGATTGATGCAAGAAAATCAAGTAAAATGAAATTGGTCAAACCAATTTTGACTAACCACAAATTTCTCTTCTTTGAAAAGGGACTTGGTAAGAACTTTAGGAGTTACGGCTGAATCCCGTAAATGGGTTTACTACATATCTTCGGCTAAATGAGAATTCAGGCCACTTGTAGTTGGATACGCTCAATTTAACGCATGATTTTGAAAGAATTTAAAATTCATCTCGACAACTTTATGAAGGGACAAAAATGCTCGAGAATAGGATTTAAGAATTAATTTCTAAATACAACCGAGTTTTCAACATTGAGAACACCTACATATCCTTAAACTTAAGGAAACAGTCTGCTTTTAGTTCGACTCGATCGGTTTAAAAGGAAATCCATTATGCTGGATAACATTTGGTTCAGGATAAGTGATAAATTATATCGAGTATGAAAAGGAGGCTTGTAACCTCTTATCCATGAATGTGAAGTTCTTCACATCCATAGGTAAGAACTTACATGGACATAATTTTGAAAGCTCTTGGTGCATTGCCACTTAGATTGGAAACTTGCTTCCAGCAGATACTACAATTTATGGACACAAAAATTGAAACCAAGGAACCTAAAGAAAACCCCACATGCCTCCTGGTAGGGGTGTGGTTTGATTTTTGTGGAAGTCGCTCCTATGCTTGGGTCCTAAGAGTCTGACACTCCTCTTTGGACTAGGTCCCAATTCGCTGCAAAGTAAAGTTCCACGTTGTGGTGCCTCCCTTTTATGTCATCCGCACCTGTGATTTTGTTTTTTCCGGAGAATTCATTCATTCATATGCTCTCGACAAAGACTCAGATAAACTCATCAGCATAAAAATGCAATTCAATTGAGAGATAGTGCCCTTTCCCGTGTCGACATTTAATTGCTCTCCTTCAAGATTTGATGTCAACTTCATCAGTCTAACATAAAGCAAATAAATCTTATGTCTTATATTTGCAATATAATATTCAATATACTGTTCAAAAATAAAATTTTATGCAGTGTGCATATATTTCTCTCGATATTGTCTTTGATGATTCTCTTGGTGTCTACTCTTTCCAAATAAAACATGCAGTTGATGTTTATAGGATACAAGATTTCTTTCTTACTTTTTTCGCGATGCATGAATTTTCTCTTGCAATGCATGACTTCTTCTCCGCAATGAATGGTTTTCTCGAGATGCATAAAATTTTCTTCAATGCGCGATATTTGTCTTCGTAATGAATGATTTTTTGCATGCATAAATTTTTTCTTGCAATGCATTACTTTTTCTCCGCAATGGATGAATTTCTTCTCCCAATGCATGACATTCTTCCCACGATGTACAACTTTTGCAATGTGTGAATATTTTGTCCGGATGCATAATTTTCTGCGATGCATGAATATATTCTTGCAAGGCATGACATTTTACTCGAGGCGTGAATTCTTCTCGCGGTGCATGACTTTCCGTGATGCGTGAATATCAACTCGCGATGCATGATGAACTCGCAATGCATGATCTTTCGTGATGCATGAAGATCAACTCGCGATGCATGAATATCAACTCGCGATGCATGAATATCAACTTGCGATGCAATCTTTGGAACCAAATGAAGATAGTGCTTCAATTGAGCAAAACAGTGGTCTTCTAGGTGCCTTCTGGATGATGATAGCGTCTATATTGACAATACGGTATAATGACCCTCCAGGTAGTAATATCAGCATGTTTGATAATGTGAAATAAACGACCCTCGGGGTAGTGCATCACCTTAATCAATAAAATGACCATCCGTGTAGCGTATCATCTCAATCGACAATACAAATAACATGACCTTTCGAGGTAGTAATACTATTAGTTCTGATAATATGATATAGATGACGTCTTTGATGAAAAACAGTGAACTATATTTCTCGGGGTTTCATTTATTCACCTTTGAACCTAGTTGGATAATCATTATATACTTCACATTATTGGGAATTGAATGAAACAAAACTCTTTTATATAAGCAATACAAAATACTTCCTGCATCTATCGAAAATTTTTTAATTAGGGGAGCTTTTCACCCTTTGATTTCTCACTATTCGTCGATCGGAGGAATTTTGTTGATTTCAAAGCAAACCTATTCACCTGTGTCCACAGAAAAACCATTAGTTTCAAAATTGAACTGATCTATGTCGATTTCTTCAGTTGTTTGCTTCTTCCTTGCTATCTCTGGTTGATTTTCTGATCTCCTGATTCTTCATAGATAATACAAAATATTTCATCTCAAATAAATGAAACATAAAGGGAAATTTTAGAAAAAAGAAGTTTTGAAAAAGTGATATTTTTTTTAAAAAAATTACTGCCAAGTATCATGTCACGTAAGGCTTAGATAACTTTTTTTAGTCTGATTCCTGGAGATCTATTTGATTATTCGCTAGGGAGTTTTAAAAGTACATTGGACTGCCGATAAAACCACATTTAAATTTTGAGGCCATCCTCAAAATTTCTGTCTCAGTTACCTGTCTTGGTTCATCATCAACTTCCGGTGCGCAAATCATGAAATTTTTAAGATACTCTCAACCATTTTGTCTCAGTTGCAGATTCAAAGATAACTTCAGTCTCGACTTGCTGAAGAAAAGTTTTCTTCTCAAGAATTTTTGAGTCCCTCTCAAAAATTATGTCCTAGTTTCTATTGTAAAGAAGAAGACTGGACCCTTGTGGCGCCTACGTATCCTGTTGAGGCAGGAATCATGTCAACGTAGTTCCCCTTCAAGATTGACAACAACAAGAGATTAAGAAACCAACCGAAGCCGACATAGGCCGACTACGTATCTTATTCTTGAGAATTCAGGTCGAACGTAGTTCACATACAAAGAATATTTAGAAGGATAAATGGGGTGACCGAGGCTAACATAGGCTGCATACGTATCTCATTCTTGAGAATTCAGGTCAGACATAGTTCATTATAAGAGGGGCAAAATTTTTAAACAAAGCAAATACAAGAAAATAGAAAGATTAAAAGTAAATGACAGAAGTGTCACGACCCAGATTCTTGAATCCCAATCGCAATCGGTGTTGTTGACCTCTCAGATGTTGCAGACAAGCCTCATCTTGCATTCATCACATTCATCTAGTAAAATTTGGTGAAAAGTTAAAACTTTTTATATGTCTAAAGTATACATAGACTTCATATTATTACTAAATAGATATATCATATACTAAGCTCAACATAAGAGAACAACCATCTAACATAAAGAATTAATTCGAAACTGAAGATGAATATATCATATGTAGTTCGCCAAACACGGCCATATTACAAAGCTTTGAAATGAAGGTGCGAAATAAATGCTAGGGACAACATAAACTAGCTATGTCTAAAATTAAGACTAGACCAAATTTGTAGCATCCTCGAAATCATGAGGACCTACCAAATGGTTTGAAGAAATGCTGAACTACAAACCGTTGTAAGTGTCGTCAACCTTTCCTCTAACCTGCACCTATAAAAATAGTAAATAGCAGGGGGTTAGTACACCACTTTTACTAAGTATGGGTGTATTCACACATACAAATAAAGCTATGCATGATCAAATAAAGTTCTTCCTAAGCAACATGCCATTTCTGTAATGTTTAGTCATTAGATTTTCCTAATTCATTAGTTGTGAATTGTGGTATAAATATGATGTATTTTAATACATTCAAAGCGCAAAACTCTTTTTTTATATGCTAACAAAAAATTACTATCATCAACATAATTTTAGAACAACTCGGGCAAAGATTTAAGATTTTGATCCTCTTAGGCCGAGAGCTACTCTTTGTAAACTTAGATTATTTTTCGGTCTTTTTCTACTTCTAGTTATGTAGCTCAATAATTCTTTTGGTACTATTGTTTTACTTACAATTGCAATGATTTATTATACTCCCATACCCACAATGATTCGATGTAAGTAATCCAAGGACTAAGGAATGATTTCCCTACCTTATGGTGAATCATTCTTTACAATATATATTCATTACCTTTCATAAGCAATTCTCTATTGATCATGCAATTGATATCATTACTTTCATGTTTTGTATATAATACATTTCATATACACGAGACTTTGGAATCATTGATGTATCATAAGACATCTAAAGTGAGGGCCCAACATATGGGACCTCAACCCGAGGGCCTTTTTTAGCAAATACAGAGTCTGCTTCATTCTTCCATTCGTACTTCACATTATTCATTTTATTCATTCATAGGATGATGTTAACACAGTCTATACCTAAGATGAATTTTAAGACTCTCATCGGATCATGATTTGCAAAATGACAAAGAATGACCTAATGTCATTACTTGAATCTGATTTCACCTCCTGATTGTCTTGCACATACACCTTCGGTATCGTTCATTCCATGATCTTTCATACTTTTAGGAACTCCAACCGTAATTGACATAGATCATGTGAGCATCATGAAATCCAGTGTCTATCTTACACCGAAAAGAGGTGGAATCACCGGACAAAGTGACCCAAAACATGCTAGCGTACATGGGAATTTAACCTCGCCAGATCCCTATATTGGCAGAATAGGTTCAAAGACAATGAGATATAAGGTCACCCATACCCGGCATGCCAGACAGTCTCATCTCTTGAGAGTTACGTGAACCTCCGCCCTTCCCGAAAGAAAGCATCACCGCTCATAGCTAGTCTATCGGTGCTCAGTATAAAGTTCCATTTCATTCAACTCATACGTTATGGAAGTTGGATTCTAGTATGAGGACATCGTATCTCAATAAATGATTTCTCATCTCATCATTAGTATTAATTATACATCAGTCTCAATACTTTCATTAAACTTTACATAAAGACTGGTCTCTTCATTATCTTTACACTCTTATATGTGAGTACGTTTGGTAACATTTACTCGGGCTCATTTGAGATTGCTCTCATCTTTCACATTAGCATCTTATCATATTGTCAGTACATTCATTAGCATTAGCACATTTGCTTTTCATAATTACTCATCCCTTTTACGTGAATGTTCATTTAATCATATGCCAATACAGTTGGCCATTTAGTGTGTTTCACACTCTTACTTAACCCTTCTAGGGTTTTATGATTTCATTACATACATCTTAGTTATTCATCTCTTTTTACGTGAATGTTCATTTCATCATGTTTTAGTGTTGAGTCAAGCACTATAGAGTCTTGCTTCTAGATTGAGATTTACTTACTCTTATGATGATTGGTCATTCTTACTTTACATAGATGAAATGTTAATTGTTCTTTCATATCATCCTTAATTTACATCAATGAATGTGAATTGCCATTACATATCATCCTTAGGTGTTAATGAGACTACTTTCACACATTCTAACACCTTCATTCGTGAGTATTCTTTTAACAAATAAGCTTTGGTGTAAGTAAGACTCGTCTCACTTCCTTTAACACCCCATTTAATTATGTTATAACTCACTTTACTTACTTACTTTAGTGTAGTATCTTCATATCACCGTATATGGACGATAAGCACTTCATTCAATGAGTTTCATGTGTTCATAGTTCATTCTTGTGGTGCATGTTGGGAGTTGTCCCAATGAATGTCTCATGCCTTTGGTTATGGATTCATTGATACTACTTTAGAAGTGCTTAATATATATTTTATACTTTTATTACACAAGAAGTGGCATATGATTAGTATTGGCTCAAGATTTGGGATGTTAGACTATCAATTTCAACCTTTTTGGTATAAGCCAATTTTTACGCATTTTTATATTTAAATTGCCATATGTATGAACACTTAGACAATCGTTTTATCATTTACATAAGTTCCTATCCATTATCATACATTCATTTTGACGACATAGAGTAAGCCAACTTTATTGGAACCGGATAGCCAATTTATTCAAGATATGATTTCATAGATTTCTTTGAGCTAATTCTTAATTTATGGATTTTAGTGTAACGTTAAAAAACATATTGGACAGCATTATATTAAAATTTGATTGAATTAACATCTTCATAACATCACAACAATAACAAGTCAACATTCAGCCAAAGAAACATACTCACTCAACACATCACGGACTTGACTTAGCATATTATCGATTCTTTATTATGACGATAAGATTAACTTTACGCGATTACAAGTTCATAAGTTAATTCGATACCCATCATTCAAGAACAATTCATGTTAAGAACAGCAAGCACCACATACCAACAACATGTCTTCTAACCTATTCAACATTGAAATTGTGACAAGGATACTAGGTAAAGGAGTTCGACAAGAACGACGGGAAACAACCCTAGTTTTCAAGATATTTCAATCATTACAAAGAAAGTTAGCTTGGAGAAAAAAGTCAAGGAGAGAAACCCATACCTTAAGTTGAACTTAAGCTAAGAAGTCCACCTTGAACGAACCTTGAAGAAACCTTGAAAATCGTCTAAGAAATTTTCTGTTTTCCTTTCGTGCGTTTGTTCACTGTTTTTGTCACGCTTGTTTGCTGGTTTTAGTCATGTATTTTTTTGAGTTTGAACGTGAATTTTAGGTCTAGGAACTTACCTTGACTTATTCAACTTAGGGTTTAATAAGTTAATTAAATTAATTAATTTACTAATTACTAAAAAAAATCCCTCCTATGTTGACTAAACATAGGAGAATGTTGACTTGACCTAAAATCTGAAATTTTGGTGTTGACTATGGATTAGGTAAATATTTTGTATTTATATTAATTAATTAATTCCTTAATTTAATTAATTTAGGGACCTAGGGTAAGTTATAAAGTACCCCTAAGTCATTGGAACCATAATCAACCCTTAAGGATCATCCTAGGTTAAGTACTAGGATTTTTCTTGCATTATACTAGGTTAGCATAAGAATTTCTGTTTGACCCCTTTAATTTGAATAATTAAATGGATAATTTAATTAATTAAGTAACCTAGGGTAATTACTAAAGTAACCTTTTAGTTGATAGGACCATAACTAACCTTTTGGACCATCCTAGGTTAGGTACTAGGTTCTCTCTTTAACTAGTACAAGGTTAACGTCAACCCGGTTTTGGTCCTCGGTTGTCGGGTACATTAGTGAGTCCATTTCAGTTAGTCCTGAATTAGTTATCTATTTGGAGCAGTAGGTTAGAGTCTAAAATTGGTTTGGAAGTTAGGCCCCACATGGAGTGGTACCTTATGCACGTTTTGTCCCCTTAACTACCTAAGCGAATTCGGTTAGGGTGGTCCCCTCCTTTGTTGCTTCTTCACATGTCTTGCACATATGCTTGCACATGGGTTTGTTGTACTTTTCTAACTAACTATTATTTATGATTCCTTTGGGAATGTTTACTTATAGTCCCAAGGACCCTCACTATGTCCTTGGGCACTCCTTAATTTACATGATCATTTTAAATGGTCATGTGGAATGGTACTAGGATTTACACTTGGATGCCTAGTACTTTGCGTGAAAATATTCATAACGGATTTTCTTTTAGCTTAGGGTCTTTATTGCAGGTACATTTATTGAACATCATTCTTTGATTGGGGTATAACAACCCAAAAAGTATATTTCTTATTCGTATATAGAAAATTGGCTAATATCCATTAGGCAGTTTTTCAATACTATGCCCAATATTTCTCAATATTGGCCATTGGGGTGCCTATGTACCCCTCATAGTCTATCCTAAGGTCATATTGGCTCTTCATTAGACATATGATTTTTCGAAATGTTACATATCCCCCCCCCCTTAGGAACATTCGTCCATGAATGACACTTATATATCATTTAAACAAAGTGGGTGACTTAGTTTGTCATACTTAAACGTTTCTCTTTTGTTAATACCTAATTCACACTAATTTGATGATGCATATCATTCAAGATTATTTGAAGCTCTATTTTTGAAATTGAAGAATTTTACTCTCAACCGCACTTAACTTAATGGACACCACAAATCATGCAATACAAACATCTTGTCTATGCTACACAAAAACAACAACATGTAATGCAAACATGACTTAATTTTAACTCACATAGTGCTATTATAAGACATACGATTAGGGACTTTCAACCAAATCGACTGATGCACGAAAACATAGAGTTTCTTAAACATAAAACAAGACATTGAAAGAGTAAATCTAACCACAAGATTTGAACAAATTAGGGTAACGGGATCTCATATCATCCTCGGCCTCCCATGCTTCTTCCTAAACAAGGTGGTTCCCGCATAATATTCTTACGGAGGAAACCTCCTTTTTCCTTAACCGTTTCACTTGGCGATCTAAAATTTCAACGGAAAACTCTTCGTAAGAAAGGTTATCATTGACTCCTAACCCCTTATATAACATCTTGTTTACCTTAAGATTTGAAACTATTTGGCTTGTTAGATTTGAACCATGACCTTTCCATCTCAACTCTAACTCATTTGAAAACTGAAACCTTACTACCCTATTTCTATAGTCTATTATAGCATAACACTTATGAAGAAAATCCATGTCTAAGCCATATTCTTGAGTTGATATGCAGCCAACTTATCCTTTTCCTCCTCATTAATACTCATAGCAGGATTTTAGACATTACCATGCATTCACCTCCATGCGATAAGCCACACTCACCAAAAATCTTACGTCCACGTTCGGCAATTACATATGCCCCTTCTTTGGAAGGCTAGATCTTTATTCTAGCTCTTTAGACCACATGGCCATCCTAATTCTTGTGTATATCCCTCTAAGTGCTCACACAAGAAGAAAGTTAGATACTTAGAATGACACAAAGTGTCAAAGCTCTAGATAGAATGATTAATAGTAGAAGAAGGGAGAATTTCCTATCATTTCGTAGTGTCTAAGTCATGATTGTGGCGCGCTTCAAAACCATAAGATAGACAGTATGTAGCATGGTTTTATTGAGATTTAGTTCCTAGGTAATTTAACCTAATGTTCTGATACAAAGTTTGTAACGACCCGTATTCTGGAATTCGGATCGCAACCGGTGTCGTTGACCTCTCAGAGGTCGCAGACAAGCCTCATCTTGCATTCATCACATTCATCTAGTTAAATTTGCGAAAAATTTAAAACTTTTTATATGTATGAAGTATACATAGACTTCATATAAATATTAACTAGATACATCATATAATAAGATAAACATAAGAGAAAAACCATCTAACATAAAGAACTAATTCGAAACTGAAGATGAATATATCATAAATAGTTCGCCAAACACGGCCTTATTACAAAACATTGAAACGAAGGTGCGAAATAAATATTGGGGATAACATCCACTAGCTATGTCTAAAACAAAGGCTAGACTAAATCTGTAGCATCCTCGAAATCATGAAGACCTACCAAATGGTTTGGAGAAACGCTGAAGTCCAAACCGCTACAAGTGTCGTCAACCTGTCCTCTGACCTGCACCTATAAATATAGTAAATAGTAGGGGGTTATTACACCACTTGTACTAAGAATGGGTGTATGAACACATACAATAAACCTATGCATGATCAATGAAAGCTCTTCTTGAGCAACATGCCATTTCTCGAAAGTCTAGTCATTAGAATTTCCGAATTCGTTAGTTGTGAATTGTGGTATGAATATGATGTATTTAAATGCATTCAAACTATTCAACTCATTTTCTATATGACTACAAAATATTAGTATCATCAACATAATTTTAGAACAGCTCGGGCGAAAATTTGAGATTTTTGATCCTCTAAGGTAGAGAGCTACTTTTTGTACACTTAAGATTATTTTTCTACTTCTTGTTGTGTATCTCAATAATTCTTTTGGTACTATTGTTTTAATAACAAGTTCAATGATTTATTATAGTCTCATACCCACAATGAATCGATGTAAGTAATCCAAGAACTAAGGAATGATTTACCTACCTTATAGTGAGTCATTCTTTACACTATATATCCATAAACTTTCATAAGAAATTCTCTATTGATCATGCCATTTATTTCATTACTTTCATGTTTTGTATATAATACATATTATATCCACGAGACTTTGAAATCTTTGATGTAGCATAAGACATCTCTAGTGAGGGCCCAACATATGGGACCTCAACCCGAGAGTCTTCTTTAGCAAATACAGAGTATGCTTCATTCGTTCATTCGTACTTCACATTATTCATTTCATTCATTCGTAGGATGATGTAAACACCATCTATACCTAGGATGAATTTTAAGACTCTCATCGGGATCATGAACTGCAATGACCAAGAATGACCTAATGTCATTACTTGAATCTGATTTCACTTCCTGATTGTCTTAAACAAACACCTTCAGTATCGTTCATTTTATTATCTATCATACTTTGAGGAACTTTAACCTTAACTGACATAGATCAAGTGAGCATCATGAAATCCAGTGTCTACCCCACACTGAAATGAGGTTGAATCACCGGCCAAAGTGACCCAAAACATGCTAGCGTACATGGGAATTTAACCCTGCCAGATCCCTATATTTTTAGTATAGGTTCAAAGAAAAGGAGATATAAGTACACCCATACCCGACATAGCGGACAGTCTCATCTCATAAGAGTTACGTGAACCTCTATCCTTCCTGAAAGAAGGAATCACCGCTCGTAGCAAGCGTATTTGTGCTCAGTATAAAGTTCCATATCATTCAACTCATACGTCATGGAAGCTGGCTTCTAGTATGAGAACATCATAGCTCAATAGACTTGGTGTAAGTAAGACTTGTCTCACTTCTTTTAATACCCCATTTAAATATGTTATAACTCATTTTACTTACTTACTTTACTGTAGTAGCTTCATATCACCGTTTATGGATGATGAGCACTTCATTCAATGAGTTTCATGTGTTCATAGTTCATTCTTGTAAAGCATGTTGGGAGCTGTCCCAATGAATGTCATGACCTTGGTTATGGATTCATTGATATTACTTTATAAGTGCTTAATATATATTTGATACTCTTTCTGCACAAGAAGTGGCATATGATTAGTATTGGCTCAAGATTTGGGATGTGAGACTAGCAAATTGATCCTTTTTGGCAAAAGCCAATTTTTATGTATTTTCATATTTAAATTGCCATATGTATGAACCCTTAGCCAATCTTTTAATAATTTACATAATTTACTATCCATTAGCATATATTCATGTTGACCACATAGAGTTATAAAACTTTATTGGAACCAGATAGCTAATTTATTCAAGATATGATTTCATAGATGTCTTTGAGCCAATTTTTAGTTTATGGATTTTAGTGTAACGTTTTAAGAACATATTAGACCGCATTATATTAAAATTTGATGGCTTTAACATCTTCTAAACATCATAAAAATATCAAGTCAACATTCATCCAAAGACACATATTCACTTAACACATCACAAACTTAACTTACCTTATTATCGATCCTTAATTATCATAATAAGATTAACTTTACGCAATTACAAGTTTATAAGTTAATTCGATACTCATCATTCAAGAACAATTCATGTTAAGAACATCAAGTACCACATACCAACAAGATGACTTCTAAC
Organism: Solanum habrochaites; assembly: GCA_027704765.1. NCBI lineage: Eukaryota > Viridiplantae > Streptophyta > Magnoliopsida > Solanales > Solanaceae > Solanum > Solanum habrochaites. The sequence continues at coordinate 58,357,190 of JAKWJA010002497.1, forward strand.
CTATTCAAGATTGAAATTGTAACAACGATACTAGGGAAAGGAGTTCGACAAGAACGACGGGAAACAACCTTAGTATTCAAGATCCTTGAATCGTTCGAAAGAAAGTTCTCTTGGAGAAAGAAATCTAGGAGAGAAACCCATACCTTAAGTAGAAATTAATCTAAAAAGACCACCTTGATTGAACCTTGAAGAAACCTTGGAAATCGTCTAAGAAATTTTCTGTTTTCTTTTCTTGCGTTTTGATCACTGTTTTTCTCACGCTTGTTTTCTTATTCTAGTCGTGTATTTGTTTGAGTTTTAACGTATTTTTTAGGTTTAGGAACTGATCGTTACTTATTTAACTTAGGTTTTAATAAGTTAATCAAATTATTTAATTGACTAATTACTAAAAAACCCTCCTAAGTTGACTAAACATAGGAGAATGTTGACTTTACCTAAAATCTAAAATTCTCGTGCTGACTATGGTTTAGGTCAATATATTTACTTTATATTAATTTATTAAATCCTTAATTTAATTAATTTAGGGACCTAGTATAAATACTAAAGTACCCCTAAGTCATTGGAACCATAATAAACCCTTTAGGACCATCCTAGGTTAAGTACTAGGATGTTTCTTGCATTATACTAGCTTAGCATAAGAATTTCGGTTTGAACCCTTTAATTTAATTAATTAAATGTATAGTTTAATTAATTAAGTAACCTAGGGTAATTACTAAAGTACCCCTTAATTTATAGGACCATAATTAACTTTTTGGACCATCCTAGGTTAGGTACTAGGTTGTCTCTTTTACTAGTACTAGGTTAATGTCAACTCTGTTTTGATCCTAGGTTGTTGGGTGCACCAGTGGATCCATTTCGATTAGTCCTAGGTTATTTAGCTATTTTGGGCAGTAATTTACAGTATAAAATTGTTTAGGAAGTTAGGCCCCACATGGAGTGGTCCCTTATGCACGTTTTTGTCCCCTTAACTATTCTAACCGAATTTTGTTAGGGTGGTCCCCTCCTTTGGTGCTTCTTCACATATCTTGCACATGTGCTTGAACATGGGTTTGCTAAACCTTCCTAACTAACTATTATTTATGGTTCCTTTGGGAATGTTTACTTATTGTTCCAAGGACCCTCACTATGTCCTTGGGCACTCCTTAATTTACATGATCATTTTAAATTATCATGTGGAATGGTACTAGGTTTGACACTTTGATGCCTAGCACATTGTGGAATTTATTCATAAAGGATTTTCGTTTAGCTTAGGGTCTTAATTTCAGGTACATTTACTGAACATCAATTTTGGATTAGGGTATGACAACCCAAAAAGTATATTTCTTATTCGTATATAGAAAACTGGCTAATATTTCTTAGCCAATTTTTCTATACTATACCATATATTTCTCAACATTGGGCATTGGGGTGCCTATGTACCCCTAATAGGATATCCTAAGTGTATACTGACAATTCATTAGCCATATGATTTAGCGGAATGTTACAAGAAGTGCAAATTGAATCTTCACACATAGTATCTCTAAACAACATCTGAGTTGATTGGTCTCAGTCATGCGGTGCCATCCATTTCCGACAGGACCAAATAACCTCCAGATAATACTTTGCGAATCATTTAACGTCCTTGCCAATTCGGTGAATTTTCCTTTATACTCATCTTGGTGAGGGAAAATGCGCTTAAGGACTAACTGAAAGATTTCAAAAATTCAGGCTTTGACTCTCTTGTGAAAAGCACAAATTATTCTCTGTCGATATAGTTTACCATGAAAAACGGAAACCGTTATCTTCTCATCGATCAAGGTTATGATCAATCCGTTTGCGGACCCACTCAACATTACTTAATTCAACTTCTTAGATGATTCTCAAAGACGGTATATCAACCTCAATGGCATGACGGCTTCTAGTCCACACACTAGTAAGTATGGGGTAGCTCCAATGGACATTCCGAAAGTCTTTCAATAACCCAACAAAGCATTTAGAAACATATCATGCCAACCTCGGTAATTGTCAATCATTTTCCTCAAATTTTCTTGATGTTCTTATTGGCAGCCAGTACAGCTCCATTCATTTGAGGACGATACGACGTTGAGTTCCAATGAGTAATCTTAAACTGCGCACATATATCTCTCATCAATTGACTGTTAAAATTAGCACCATCATCAGTATCGATGGACTCTTTTACTCTAAACCTGCATATAAGATTGTTGCGAACAAAATAAACTACAACTTTCTTGGTCACCGACTTGTAGGGAGTTGCTTTCACCTTCTTGGTGAAGTAGTCAATAGAGAAAAAAATAAATTTGTATCCGTTAGAGACGGTTGGCACTATCGGACCGATAACATTCATACCCCTAGCTATGAATGGCCAAGGTGAACTCATAACATGGAGCTCATAAGGCGACACTCGGATCAAATCACCATGCACTTGACATTTATGATATCTATGCACAAAATTGCAACAATCATGCTACAAAGTAATCAAGTAAAAGCCGGCTCGAAGGATCTTCTTTGCCAAAGTAAGTCCATTCATGTGCGTGCTGCAAACTCCAGCATGTATCTGTTCGATAAGCTTCGCAGCTTCAATTGCATCGAAGCATCTGAGAAGACCTAAATCATGAGACCTCCTATAAAGAATTTCCCCATTTAGAAAAAAGAAGAGAGCCATACGGCGTATCGACTTCTTCTAGTTGGATATTGCATCTTCAGGATAACTTTCATACTCTAAATATTTCTTGAGGTCAAAATACCATGGTAAACCGTCTGGTTCTATTTCTACATGGGAACACTAACCTGATTTTTCCTTAATCTCTATATCTATAGGATCAATATAATAAGTATCTGTATGTTTATTCATTAAGGTGATGGTGGCAAGAGCATTAGCCAACTCATTCTGCATTCTGGGAGTATGTTCAAACTCAATCTTGCGAAATCTTTTGCACAACTTCTATATACATTGCATATTTGGTATGATCTTTGGTCTTTTCACGGCCCATTATCCTTGAACCTGATGAATTAATAAATCTAAATCTCCGATAACCAGAAGTTCATGAACATTTATATCAATGGTTATTTTCAAACTAAGGACACGAGCTTCATATTCATCCATGTTGTTCGTGCAATTAAATCGGAATTTAGCTGACATGGGATAGTGTTGACCAAATTCTGACACTAAAACTGTTACAATACCTCTTCCTTGATGATTTGCCTCTCCATCAAATAACAGCCTCCATCCAGGATATGTTTAAGAAAGATCTTCACCCACAAACTATACTTCTTTATCGGGAAAGTAAGTCTTGAGCGGTTCATACTCTTAGTCAACAAAATTTTCTGCAAGGTGATCATCTTAAGCTTGTGTTTTTATTGACTTATGAGTAACATACACAATTTAAAATTCACTTGAAAACATCTGCCATTTAGCAAACTTTTCGATAAGCATAGCCTTCTGGAAAATATATTTCGAGGGATCCATCCTGGAAATAAGATATATGGTATAAGGAGACAAATAATGTCTTAATTTCTGGGAAATCCAAGTTAAATCACAACATTTTCTCTCCAGAAGTGTATAACGAGACTCGTATGGAGTGAACTTCTTGCTTATGTAATAAATTGGTCGCTCTTTCTTCCCTATCTCGTCGTGTTGACCATGTACGCATCCAAAAGAATTATTTGAGACGGAAAAATATAGCAACAGTGGGCTTCCTTCTGATGAAGTCACCAACATTGGTGGATTGCACAAATAGTTCTTGATAACATCAAAAGCAATTTGACATTCTTCGTGTAACACCTTGCCAATCCAAGACACATTGTAAAGCCTAACAGAGGTTTTATAAGGTATAAGTACTGTTTCTAAGTCCATTCTTAATAAATATAGTTCATTTTAGGTGGTTTAAGAACCAAAAGGTCCAAGAACGTCCGGGAAGTTGGTTCAAAGGGATGTTAGTGTGCCTTAGTATATTTGACTAACTTTTAGGAGCCGGAAAGGTATGAAAATTAGTGTAAAGGTAGCTAATAGGTTTTTGAGTTGTTTCAGGTTGAAACATCCGAGTACGACTCCCCAAGGACTAACTAAGGTCCCTTGAGGTGGACCCTTGTAGTTTTATGCAACACTGCCTGGTAGTGTGCATAGACGGGACAGAAGACAGCCCAAGTGTGGATCGACGGGGCATTGATTCCATCTTCGTCCCACACTTAGTCTGGTGAAGAAGGCTCATTCACCTGCATAGCCTCTGAACTCATCAACGGAATGCAGAGGTGCAGACTACGGGCCGTGTGTGGATCAAAAGGGCGTCGATGCCATCGTTGTCTCACACTCAGAAAATTGAAGGAAGCCCCTCGGTTGCACAGTCTCTGACCAAGACGACATAATGTAGGACGGAGGGGCGGATGTCCGTCGACTCATAGACGGCCCGTTGATCGGGGTTTCGTGTATGAGGGTCGAGTTTTTTTTACTAATTTAATTTGGTCTCATTTAATTAGTTAGGAGGCTAGGTGGTTTAATTAGGGTTTAAGGGAGTCAAATTAAGTTGAATTAATACCATATATAAATACTCCCAACCCTCATTAATCTAAAGACAACTCTCATATAAACTCTCTTTCTACTCTCTTATTTCTCTCTCTACATGAACTCACCATTGAGGACTAGCAAGGATTAGGGTTAAGGGGATGGAAAGGGACGAATTAACCATCAAATTGTTGACAAACGTTAAGTTATAGGTTCTATTCACCTTTGATACTCTTTCATCAAAGGTTCCTTCAAAATAAATTTCAAAAGTTGAGTTTTCTTATGGGTTTCATTCAATTACAAAATTGAAGTTATGGATTGAGTTGTTAAGAATTTCTTAGAATTATATTGAGTATATTAACATGGTATTCAACTTTTTTATGGTAATTATGGATAGTTTGGTCTAAATTTAAGAATATGATCCTCCATCCTTAACCCTAGGAAGTGATCTTCGCCTATATTGTATTCTGATCATTCAATTGAGTTGGTTGTTGATTTGATTACTTTCCTATGATGATATCATAACTGAATTAATATGAATTATCGTCTTATCATTCTAGTTATTTATATATCATTTAGGATATGAATTGTAATGTGAAATTAGCCTATGTATCTTGTCTCAAGTTGTGATCTAGATTTGAATTGTGTTATAGAGATGCAATTGGCCTTGTCATCTTATTGGTTATCATTATATTATGATGTTACTCCCCAAATTAGGTTGAGTTATGGGTTGATCGTAAGACCTTCATGATAGACTTTGAGGAAACTTGGTAAGTGTTAGAATCTCTATCTTTGTTTCCAATTGTGATTAATTGTTGTTATGTTATTATATTACATTGGAGTATGAATCATGCTAGGTTTATAGGGTGATATGATGTTTTATTGAAATGTATTGACTATGTTGCGAGGTTTATTAAGGTGTATTTGATATAAGGATGGTGAAAACTATCAATGTGCCCTAATATGCTATGAAATTATAATGTGTTAACCTCACTTATATGGATTGTGATGAAAGGAAATATACTCATACAATTATTATTGAGATATTTATGATGATTATTATACAAGGGGTAGACCCTATGATCTAAATTAAGCTATGGTTGATAACAAAATGATTAGAGACATTTCAAAAAGGGACTCTAGCTTAGCACCGAGTGAACTAGATTGAGGAGTGTCCCTTCCCACATAGGGAAGGTAGGAACACAATATTACTCTTGAGATTGGAGACTATAATGCATGGCGCATCAAGAGGGTCCCAACTATACCTACTAGTTCTCGAACTATGTTGCCCCCACAGGAATACGAGCTAATGGATCCATGTAGTTGCTATGTTTCATGTTTTTGTACTACCTTGGAAAGTAGTCCGCCTTTTTTCCGTGTAGGGTTTTATGAAATCGAATTCCTCACTAGCTCATTTGGTTTATGTCGGTTAGGGAAAGATGTTCCCAAAAGGTAAACAAAATTAAAGGGATGGAACTCTAACTTGGATAACCTAAGGGGTGTAACTTAGTCTAGGTAGGGGTATGTGACTCTACCTAAACATTGCACTAGTTAGACTTGAGGGGAGTCTTAGGAGGAGGTTCTTATATGTGTTTATGTTATGATAATATATGATGTATATATGATGACCATTACTCTTCTGTCTCAGAGGCAATATTTAAATCAAACTTTAGATGGTTGATGAGAACAATACTTTTATTTCATTTTTTATTTATTTTCTATACTCACAACTTCAATGCCAGCTTCTGCTACTCCATAAGTTAATCTGGAGGCATTTTTGAGCTACGGTGCATAATTTTATACATTAGTATATATTTTTTTCTTTCTTGTTGCATGCTTGTAATTATTTAAGGAGATTTTCCAATGCCTCAAAGTCATTTCATTTTTCCTCAGCATCAAGACTACATATTCGGCAGAGGACTATGCTAAACTTTACATAAACGAAATTGTGAGGACACATTGAGTTCCTTTGTCTATCATCTAAAATAGAGGTCCTCGGTTTAGCTCTCATTTCTGGAAGTCATTTCAGAAGGGTCTTGGTACTCAAGTTAACCTTAGCACAGCATTTCATCCGTAGACGGATGGAAAGGCATAGCGTATTATTTAGACCCTAGAGGAGATGTTGAGGTCTTGTGTGATCGATTTCAAAGGTATTTGGGATTATCAATTTCCTCTTATTTAGTTCGCCTACAACAATAGCTACCATTCAAGCATGCAGATGACCCTTTATGAGGCTTTATATGGATGTAGATGTAGATCTTTTGTTGGTTGTTTTGAAGTAGGTGAAGCAGCTTTAATAGGGAAAGATTCAATTCTTTATGCTATAGAGAAAGTGCAACTCATTAGAGATGGACTTAAGACAACCCAAAGTTGTCAAAAATCCTATGCAGATGTAAGGAGAAGGGAACTAGAGTTCCAAGTTGATGATTGGTTTTTTCTGAAAGTCTCATCTATGAAAAGGGTGCTAAGATTTGAAAAGAACGGGAAGCTCAGTCCTAGATATATAGGCCCTTACAATACCTTGAAAAGGGTTAGCAATGGGGCATATGAGTTAGAGTTAACAACCGAATTAGCAGCAGTGCATACGGTATTCCACATCTAACTCGTGAAGAAGTGTGTGGGTGACCCAACCTCGATATTGCCATTATAAAGTATGGCGGTGAAAGATAATCTTTCTTATGAGGATGTACCAGCTGAGATTCTTGACCATCATCTTAGAAGGTTGAGAAACAAACAAGTCTCTTAAGTCATGTTTTTGTGGAAGAGTCAGTCTGTATAGGGAACTAATTGGGGACCAGAAACAGTTATGAAGGCTAAATATCCTAACCTCTTTCCTTTCGATTCCACTCCATCTTGAGGTAATAGTTCGTCTTCAGTTTTCCAGTCATTCATGCGTGAATTTAGTCTTAGAGTCATGTTCCCTCAGTTTGTACTTGCATTTTTAGCGTATTTTCATGTTTTCAAAACTCAATTCAGTCAGAAACTCAGTCCTCAGTGTTTAATAGTAGGGTTTGCAGCTCTCTGCCTCTATTACAACTATTTTAGTCTTCATTTGAGGACAAATGTTCCCAAGGGGGAGATAATGTAACAAACAGTATCCAAAATAGACTAAAAACCAGCTTTTCATAAAAATCTGCATGTGCAACCAACGAAGCCATTGAAGGACCGTAGACTGACCCACGGTCTGTCTTGCACATCTATCAATGGGGTTAAAAAACCCTAAGATCTCAGCCCACAAGAATTTGGTTAAGTCATGATCGACGGATGGACCTATGCTCCGTAGCTCAGACTACAGTTTGTAGTCCGTGACCGGCGATCGACACCTGATTCACCCACTCTCTGATAAGAGCCATGGATGACCAGCACGGTCCGTAGATGGACCTACGGTTTGTAGGTTTGACCGTAGGTGACAAATAGCAGACAGTTAGAGGGAAAATTTAGTTGGGTCAAATTCAAATGATCATAACTCTCACTAAAAAGTGAATTAGGTGTCCCATAACCTACCAAAAGGTAGATAATTTAATTATCTTTCCATAGACACAAATCTCGCTAAAATGCGACCTCCGAGTAAACAGTTATGCCCGTTTTAGTAAAGACCTGTCGATCAGGCCCAACCTACAGACCAAACGACAGACCGTCGAAGGAACAACAGACCGTCTGTCCAAGTCGTCGTTTGGTTTGACAACACTTTACGTAGGGGTCTTTCGATCTTTTCCCACTTTGTTTAAATCCTATGATACGTATTTTTGACCCTAAATGATCAAACTTTAGTCAATTTAAGCCTAGAAAGATAACTAAAACTTACTTAAGTCAAATCATTAAATCAAAACATAGAAAATTAGAAGCAAGAAAGGATAAAAAGGTCAAGAACCCTAGTTCAAGAACTTGAATAGGTTCGAACAGTTCCAGCCCTGAAATCTAAGTGTTTCTCCATTAATTTCATCCCAAGTATGTGAGATTTCACTAGTGGGTTCCTTTCACCCATTGGGTCCCTAGTTTTCAGTCAGATTCTTGATTCCCATATCATGAGTAGACCTAAGGTTTTTAGAACATCAACAGAAATTCATGAATTAATTAGTTATATGTTCTAAATCAGATTACTATGTTATTATTCAATTTATCTCATGAATTTCAGAACCCTACCTATGTATTTATTTAGTTCTTCAATTACACATACTAGGTCAGATATTTCAGTTACTTCACATATACATGCCTCAGTTAGATGCATAATTACTAGATTAAATGTTGCATTCTTAGTTTGCATGTTCAGTTTTGAGCTATCTAGTATTTACAGATGCTCAGTCATAATCAGTTACCTACATAAATCAATGGCGTAGCATAATACCAAGTTGGACTAGGATTCAACGTACCCAATTAGTCCAAGAACTACTAGCCAAGTAGGTTGTAAGTCCCCTCAGTGGGCAATCAGTTTAGTGATCACGCCGTCATTCCTTTATACCTCTAGCAGGGTATATTGTATCCTCTCGATATGGCGTATACATCGGACTCCACATTTAACTCATGTAATTTTATTTGTCGATTATTAGTAGCTCCCACAGTTCAGTCAGACAGAGTAAACTCTGTGTTCAATTTCATCATCTTATAAATTGGTCATTGCATTTAGTTAGCTCATAATTCTCTATATCATGTTAATATTATTATACTTGCTTTTGTACTTGTTCAATTATATTTTTATTTCAGCTTTACTCTATCCTACATGCTCAGTACATTTCAAGTATTGACGCATACGTGCGCTACATCATCTCGTGATGTAGGTTCAAGTTCTCAGCACCTAGATCACGTATAGATTGATTTCAGATCTTCAGTTCAGCAGATTCAGTAGTGAGCCCTCATTCTCCGAGGACAATAGACATGAGTTTCTTTTCAGTATTTAGTCTTTTAGTTTCAGATTTTGCTAGATTTTGCCGGGGCTTGTCCCAGTATTTCAAGTTCAATTTAGAAGCTATTTTCAGATATAGTCAGTTTCAGATTAATATTGAGTTGATAACTTCTTGGTATTAAACTCATTGTTTTCAAATATCTCACTTATAGAATATGGATATTCCCCATCTTTTGAGTTTAAATTATGATTTATGTTCCACGTCAGTTTATATTCTTTAGTATGCTCATGATTATGCCAGCATGGTTAGCTTGGGATCACTTATGATCCTAGGTTCCGTGTCCGCGTCTCGGGGGTAGCTCGGGGCGTGAAAAAAATTCACTCAAATTTATAATCAATTTCATAATTCTTTATGTTAACTAACATTTCAACTATTATAATTTTCAATATTATAATTCGAATGTCACTCACAAAATACCACTCATCTAATATTTAAATATACATACTAATATATCCAAGTTTAAATCATAATATACTAATCAAGACTATGAAAATATACCCGAATAAATTTGAAGAGAAACTTTGCATTATTGTTTCTTTTTCTTCTTTTCAAAACTCTTGTATTCCAATTCAATGGTTAACTCATTAAGGCCAATCATTGTCCCCCCCTTTATCCAAATTCAATGATTGGCTCATTATGGCCAATCATTGGCCACCATTACCAATCAAATAAATCCTCAATATTTGCCCCAATTTTTCTAGGAACTCACGTTCTAATTTATATCAATATAAACACATAACATGCCTTAATTTTTCTAATCAATATTTCCAACATATAAACTTTTTATCCTTTTATCTATCCTTGCCAACTCATAATTCCACTATAGTCATTAATGATGAATAATTTGGGCACACAAAACTATACTTTGTAACAATTTCCAGGGGACAATTCATTATTCTTACTACATAATATAATAGTAATATGTATACATATATGAAATCATTATCTTAAACAAACAAAGTTAAAGTTATGCTTAAGGTTATCTGAAAAAACGATGTCGCTTCTGTATTCTTCGTGTTTTGTGACTCTCGCTATTTTTTTTCTAATTTAATTGTTCATTAAACTGACAAACCCACTAACTTATTTTTAATACATGAACCTAGTGATAAAAAAATTTCAATAAATTATCACTTTAACCCATTAACTATCAGTTAAATCATTTATATATAATTACTCATCAATTAACTAACTCATATTGAAAAGATATTTAAATTACCAAAAATGACCTCTTGGTTCATTACAGGTTAATTGGCTTAAGTATCAAGCCGGTACAAAAATACTAATAGTTGGCTCGAATATCATGCCTAGTATAGTTACTAACAATTAGAGCAAATATGACGCCTGATATAATTAAAAAATCTTATTGACTTGGGTACCACGCTGGTACACTAACAATTTGTATAATGGTTTCATGAGAGGACCGGATATGTGTTTATGGTTCTTTTAAAGCACAAAATAATTGCAGTTGTGATCGTGTGGAATGAGCATTCACATATTTGTTGTTTCATTATGTTGTGACTAGGATTCTATATATATTGGTGATTGTAGTTGTATGGTTTGACTTGTGTTACTATAATGTAGTAAATTGTTTAAACTCACATCTTGGATTGACTGTTGTAATCCTACTAGTGGTTTGTGTACCGATAATGTCATGGTTATTCCTTGTTAAGTGCAAGACATCTTCCAACAGCTAAGATGAGACCTCAGTTAAGAGACGTTTGACTTTATATACAAGGGTGAGCTACTATTTGAGGTTGTTATAGATTATTCTATCATTTCTTGTCTATTATTTTGGACACAAACATTAGACGAGTAGATTATGTTTTCTTAGTATTTGGGGGTTGCATCCCCATTATTGATTACACTAGAGATTTGGTATTACCTCTCTCACTTTTTAGGAGTTTATTGTGCATGAACATTTGACTATTTGTTGAGTTTAATCATTTCCTTAGTTGCTTTTAAACTATTTTCTTAATAATTATTCGATGTCTTGGTTTTAGAAATTACATGTTGGTTTAATTTTGGGTTAGTAGTTGGTTCTCCCGCCAGGTGGTTTAGTATGTGTCACTCACAATGATGTAGATCATGACATACACTGAGAGCAATTATGATGAAACAATGGTCTAGTTCATGTTAGATAGAGAAATCAATTATGAAGAAATTTGTAAACATATAAATATCTTGTTGAAAAGAGAGAAAAACACTTTTTTAACATTTTCAATTTTCTATTACTCTCTACAGAAGCTTTACTATTGAGGATTAAGCTTGTACTAATTGAAGGTTTTATAGAACCTTCTTGAGATTGAAGGTCTTTGGGATTGAAATATTAGAATTTCGAATCAAGTTGCAATAATCGATGATAATTTTGGTATATTTCTTTTACCTTACGTTATGAATAGCTGATATCGCTATTTTTCGATTATGTAATGTATGCATGATTAATTTATTGTTTGGTTTTTGTTTAATTGATTTAAAATAATGAAACTATATGAGTTCAACTACTACCTTATGTTTTCATTTATAATTTAAGGTTGCAAACTCTTGTTACTTAGATATCTAATGCTGCTTGGGAAATATCATTAGTGGTAATGACTAGATATAATTCAATTGATAACAGAGCTTGAAATAATTTAGTTGAACTGAAGTCTTGGATTGATTTTAGAGCAATACAAGTTTGAAATTGGATAAAATCCACATGATTTGTGATAATTGATTGCTAGATAGTTATAATTACTTATAATCTAGTTTTCTCATTGATATTCAATAGAATTAGCAATTAGTAATACCCAAGTTACAAAAATAATTCATACAAGCACACTCCTAAGAGTCTACAATTTTAACAACCGTGTTCATCGTTATTTAAAAAGGCACCTCATGTAGAATCTTAAAAATTTTCAAATATGATACTAAGTTAAAAATTTGGCGCACAATAACTTTTAAAAAATTGAACAGAGTTTGGCTAATGCCACTCAACCATAGGTTAAAGACTTCCTCTATGTCACTAGCTTGGGTGCTCTAGCAGGCTGACGGGAATTAGACCGTAATAAAATACGAGGTCTTTTATTTTCCTCCCATTTTCCAAAAAAAAATAGATGAGGACTTCTAAAACAACAATCCTAAGACACTCACGGAACAGAATAAATGAAGGGTGGAATTTTCTTTCAAAGGGGATGCAAACCCAAGGAATTTTGATTGTAGTTCATCAAAAATTACTCTCACGAAGCCGAAATCTTTTGGTAAAGAATCATCAACAATTTTTTAGCACACAAGTAGGATAGAATTTTCTTAACTTAGTAGTTAAACATGTATTACTTGCATTATATCTTGTGAATCGTAGAAAATTACATGTATATAGGCCTTGGGACACAGAGTCTGGAGGATAAAATATGTGCCTAGTTGGATTTAGGCTGATGACGGATTTAACTGTACGGACTACATAATAACATTGGAAAATAAAAGCAGGAACCATATTGTCTTATCGACTCAAAAGTTAGTAAAGCATTTGCTTCATCCTTAACAAACCAAAGGTTTAGGGTTCAAGTTTTTAAGGGTACAAAGACCCTTTTATTAGAGAGCATTCAACTTCCTCAATGTGAAATTTTTCTACATTTAAATTTAGTTAAATCGCAATGTAGATACCAGACACCAAGTGGAAAAAAAAGTTTTGTGAAGCACTAACTTACACTCTTTTCTTAGCTACTTCTTTGCTTGCCATCTTCCACTACAATGAGATATGGTGTACCATATTCCCTTTCACAGGAAACACAACGTGTCCATTTGTTGGCCTAACGATTTTGGAAGAGAGAATTTCTCGAATGGTGAAAACTCTCACTTCCGAATCTTAAGCTCGTGAGTGTGAGTTATCAAGGTAGCAAAAAGTGTTTGAGGTCCTAGGGAGGGATAAAAAAAACTAACTCCTCTTAACCCTTTTTATTTACCGGATATTACCGGTCAATGTAGACTTTTATATATCACTTTAGTATTTTGAATAAGTAAATACTAGTAAGGAGACTTATGGGTTTCTCCCCAGTGAAATTGAATTTGTACCAATCAGAAGACTTGCGGATTTCTCCATAGTGAAAATGGATCTACAACGACCAGGACTCTTGGCGCAAATAATTTCCTTTCTTCACAGCCTAAATATATCCTTGATAAATGCACGACGTTTCACTAACCCTATATGTTATTACAACACGCATAATGGTGTAATTATACAATAGGATTAGAGTTATAAAGGAGAATAAACTAATAGACTATCGGGCTAATTAAAAATCCTATGAATGGACCCGAAACAATGTCTTAGATAATGCACATCATTCCTGTTCCCAACTAAGGCAAAAGATCAAACAATCTGTCACAATGTGTCATTTATCAAGCATAATATCTCAAAGGGACAAACCCCTGATTCACTCTCCCTATGCACAATTCATAATGTTCTTAATAGAGCATTGATTTTGTAGGAGTAGTTTTAAAATTCCTCAACAAACAGATTTTTTATTCTTATTATTTTCCTGACCATGAATGCATCCTGCTCCTGCTTTTTAGGGGCAGTGGGATTAGACGATTGGTTCAGTTGATTGGCTATGTTAACTTTTACCACTACAAGAAAAGTGTTGATTATCTTCGGATTTTCCTAGGGATGGTACGGTAAATTCACACGTAATTTGATTACTTGTGATTTTTTTTGCTAAATAAAATACGATGGAAAAACCTTTGTAGGTAACTCTTACCTGTAAATTTATACAATCCCTAGGTAATTTACCTGGGGAATTTAAATCCGCAGTTGTGTTACTTGCAGATTTATCTGCATAATTATTGAAAATTCTTGCGAGTTTTTTCTAAATATTTTTACAAAAACGAAGTTTCTTTCAGATATTCGTAGAAATATTTCGCAAGTGATTGCCCATGAAGATCCCCAAATAAACCCATAGGAGTTCGGAGATGAAATTTTTTGAAACAGAAGGAAATTTCTTGCGAATATATATATATATATATATATATATATATATATATATATATATATATATATATATAGCTATAGAAAAAGCAAAAGAAATATGCAAAGAAAATAAAAATAGACTTTTTACATGTAAAGGATGTAAACTAAAAAACCTAAATTTAGAACAAACAATATCTCATTTTAAAATATGTGAACAAAGAATTGATAATAAAGGATATAGATTAGAAAAAGATTTGCAAGATAAATTAGATACAAGCAACAATATAATGACACAAATACAGGACGATGATAGTGAAATATCTGAGTTAGAATCTATATTTAGTCAGAAAGAATTAATGGAAACAGCTAGTTCTAGTAGTCCATTTCAAAGAACAAATGAACAAGGACATACTGCAGACAATAGCACAGGAAATATACCACGTAGAAGAGTATATAGACAAGGAGATACTCCAACAAGAAGTAAAACCTATAGGAAAAAGAATGCCTATAGAAGAACCAATAGTACTCCAAGAAGGAGGAAGTAAAGGAAAAATTTTAAATATAGCAGCACATGATCCACAAAGATGGAACTCAGTAATAGACTTAAGGAAAGGAATAGTAGTAGAAGATTTCAAAAAAAATTATACAGAAACTGATGCAGAAACTATGTATAAATATTTAAAAACTTTCTTAGGAGAATCAACTAAAGCTTTATGGGAAGCTTATAAAGTAGAATTCCCATCAGAATTTTAATACTTAGTATCATTAGGACCTACCCATATAACTTTACAAATAAAATACATATCTTAATAACAGGAGAAGACCCAAATAGCGGATTAATAGCTTTACAAAGAAATGCAGTAATAAAATTAGAACAATTAAGCATAAGTAATTGGTACTATATAAAGAAATTTTTAAATGACTATTTCTACTATTGTACAATTAGTGGAAATGCTTTTGACCAAGACTTAGGTAAAAAATTATTTAATAAATTACCAGGAGCTTTAGGTAGAGAAATAGAAGAAAGATGGACTAAAAGAGATGGAGTAGCCCAAAATCCTCAAGCAAAATGGTCAATAGGACATAGAATACAACATATAATGGAAATACTACAAGAAAAATGTACTAATCTACAGATACAAAAACAACTAAAACAAAATGAAATGAACTTCTGTAAAGATGTAATATATACAACTCAAAGTTATGATAAAGAACAATATAAAAAGAGAAAGTATAAAAAATACCATCCACAAAATAATAAGAGATATAATAAAAAAGGATATTTTCTTAGAAAATCCTCAGCAAGGAAACCATATCTAAATATAGATAGACATGTTAGAAAGTATTAAACAGATAGAAATTATAAAAATAAGCTAGAATGTTTTACATGTGGAAGTATAGAACATTTAGCAAATATTTGTCCTAAAAGATATAATGCTAAAACTACAAATGCACAACTAGTAGAAGAATTTAATGAAGCATTATTAAATGTAGATGAATATATGTCAGACAATGAAAGTATTTACTCTATAGTAAGTATTGATATAGACGAAAATAACAAAGAAGAAGATTCTTCTAATTCAGAAGGAGAAGAATTAATTAATGAAATAGGAATAGAAGACTTAAATATAGATAATCTAAAAATAAATCTTATGAATATAATAGAATGTGAACATGAATTTGAAAAAGATAGAGGATTAGATAGTAATCCATGCAATTGGTGTAAATGGTACCCAAGCAAACATAAAAGAGCTAAATGTAATAAATATTTTATAGAAGGATGTATAAATTGTATAGAAACACAATTAGGAATAATAACTCAGAAAAGAAAAGAAATATACACAAATGAACCTCTAGTAAACTTAAAAGTACTAGTATTAGAAGCAAAAGTAAAAGAATTAGAAGAAAGAATAGTAAGGTTAGAAAAAGGAAAAAATATACAACAGGAACAATCAATAGATAATCAAGAATTAATGAATGAAGAATCTAACACCCTAATATGTAATGATGATAAAAATATAAATACTGTTAAGATACTAGCAAAACTCCAAATTGGAAAGTATGAAATAGAGACCTTAGCATTAATTGATTCAGGATGTACCAAAAGTATTTTAAATAAAAAGATTGTACCTCCAGAACTAATAAAAACTTTAGAAAAACCACTTGCAGCTATGCAAATGGATGGAACACATAATATATATAGACATTACATAGATAAAGCACAAATAAGTTTCTTAAATACTTGCTCAAAATTTTATAAACCCACTTATAAAATGGATAAAATATGGGTACGAGACCTAGACATAAGAGTAGATTTTGTGTTAGGACTAGATTTTATACTATATAATAAAGGAGGAACTTCAATAACCAAAGATGGAATACTTTTTATGAAGAATACAACTTATACTTCAGTTTTGACCAACAAAATTGATACTAAAATATGACAAAAACAAAAATGTTGTGAAAATTGTGAAAATAATATAGAATGTACTAAAAATAATTGTAATATATTATATGAAAATATACTAGAAATAGAAGAAGAAGACGAAATAATTAATAAAAATTATGTTTTAATAGAAATGGAAACAGAGCTATATAATTTTAAGACAGGAATACAAAGAATAGGAGAAATAAAAAATCAGCAAGACCTAGATAATATAGTAAAAATCCTAGATCAAATAGAAATAATAGGAGAAAAGTCCTTAAAATATTGGGAAAATAATCATGAAGTATGTAAACTAGGCATAATAAATCCAGAATATATAATAAAAACAGCCTCAATAGAAGCTACAAATCAAGATCTAGAAGATTTTAGAATACAAATTAAAGAACTGTTAGAGTTAGGAGTAATAAGAAGATCTACTTCAAAACATAGATCAACAACATTTATGGTAAGAAATCATAGTGAAATAATTAGGGAAAAAGCTAGAATGGTTATAAATTACAAAAGATTAAATGACAACACTAGAACAGACGGATATAAACTATCCGACAAAACAGAATTAATAAATAGAATACAAGGGAAAATAATTTTTAGTAAATTTGATTGTAAATCAGGATACTGGCAAATAAAAATGCATCCAGACAGTATAGAATGGACTGCTTTTAACTGTCCTGAAGGACATTTCGAATGGTTAGTAATGCCATTTGGGTTAAAAACAGCACCTCCAATTTTCCAAAGGAAAATGGATAAAATATTTGGAGAATATAAAAGATTTATTTTAGTATATGTAGATGATATTTTAGTATTTAGTAGAAATATAAAAGAACATTTAGGACATTTACAAACAGTTTTCAGACTATTTGTTAATAACGGAATAATAATTAGTAAAAAGAAAATGGAACTATGTAAAAATTATATAAATTTTTTAGGAATTATTTTAGGAGAAGGAAAGGTTAAATTACAACCTCATATAGCTAAAAAGGCATTAGATATGCCAGATAAATTAGATAATTTAAAGGACTTACAAAAATTTCTAGGTATAGTTAATTATGCAAGACCTTTTATAAAAGATTTAGGAAAAATAGCAGGACCATTATATTCTAAGACAGGAAATAAAGGACAAAGAAATTTTAATATAGAAGACATAAAATTAGTACAAAAAATAAAAGAAAAAATAAAAAAACATCCCTGATCTAAATATGCCACTAGAAAGAGATTATTTAATAATATAAGCAGATGGAAGCTTTGAAGGATGGGATGCAGTACTAAAATCAAAATCACATAAATATAGTATTAAAAAAGAAGAAAAGATATGCGCCTATCAAAGTGGAAAATTTAAAGAAAAAGGTAATAAGGCTAGTATAGATGTTGGAATTTTAGCGGTAATATATGGTTTAAATAGTTTTAGAATTTATATTTTAAATAAATCAGAAATATTAGTAAGAACAGATTGTGAAGCAATAGTAAAGTTTCATCAAAAAATTAATGATAAAACTAGCAGTAGAAGAAGATGGTTAATCTTTTTAGATACCATATCTATTTACCATTCTATAATTTTTTAGCATATTAAAGGAAATGATAATAATATTGCGGATCAATTAAGTAGATTACTAATTAAAGTTTAAATTTTACAGAATGAGACCTCTACTATCAGACAAAGGTAAAAAGGTTCAACCTTCAACCTCAGGTTTGGCAGACTCTTATAAGCGGACAATGTTAGCTAATTTACATTTTAAATCATTAGATAAAATTGACGATATTAGAATAGAAAGAATGCAATTTGGAGTACAAACCTAATTGCATATGGACCGTCAAACTTAACATTTAGACATTTACCTAACTTTCAATTAGACAAACAACAGACATGTCTTATAGATAACATATGGATAGCACATAATAAAAAAGACACTAACTATATAATTGCTGTTCTAAATGATTTAGGATACTATTTTACTAGTAAAAATAAAGAAAATAAATTTAAATATTATGTAGTAGTTCATGGTAAGAAGAACGGTGTTTTTCAAACATGGATAGAAGTTTTAGATTCAATCAAAGATTTTCAAAAACCACTTTTCAAAGGTTTTAACGATTTTACAGAAGCTTTAGACTATGCTAGAGGAATATTAGGACCAAATTATTATATTTCTCCAGCTCTCAGACAAAACCTAGAAAAAATCCCACAATATAACATCCAAATAGACACAGACAAAATCATATTTTGTGACCATTGCTCATCCATGACTGAAGCATTCAAGAGGCTGAACTTGAAAAATGAGGCCTTAATAGAAGAAAATGCCAAGCTCAGGGAAAGACTCAGAAAATTAGAAAGCAAAGGTAAGAATATACAAACTCAGACATACACACAGGGTTCTCCATCCCAAACAAAAATGGATGAGATGGGTGTGCATTCCCCACTGAATGCTAAGAAATCCACTGTATCGGATGATGATACAGCTAGTCCGGTTCAAACGGTGGCCGGTAAAGACTTCTCAAATCCGTTAATGGCTGTCACTTTGCCAAAAAGTGAAAGAGACGAAAGTTCATCTTCAAGAAGAAAATTACCACTTTCATTTAACCAGACAATCAGACGAAAAGTTAAAAAAGCCCAAAAAAATAAAGAGTTAGAATTCCTAATAACCCAGACTGTAGAAAAACTACTCAAACAAAAACAAGAAAAAGACAAACATATAAACTCAAGCCCAATACAAAGCCCAAGACGAATTTCTACGCCTAGCCCAAATAATTCAGATAACTTTGAAGACTCAATGCAATTTGCCCAAGACCAAAATGATGATGATTCTGGAGCAAGTTTTGATTCAATTGCATTGCATAATTTAGATAAATAATATATATATATATATATATATATATATATATATATATATATATATATAATAATAATAATAATAATAATAAAATAAAATATATATATCACTTTATCATATTATTGCACACTTAAAAGAGGGATGCCTCTTTAGTCAAATATGTGAGTCCCACTTTACTCACTACCACGCATGTGGAAAAACTGTTGGGACGCGTCGTATTCAGGGAAAGAGATAAGATAATAAGGGATGTCAGATCAGATTCCAGGAACAATAATGCAAGAAGAAGGGACAATGACTTCATGCGACGATGGGGCCCAGATGTGTACCCGGCTGAAGTGATAAGATTCCCTTTTCCATTTGAAATCCGAAGTTTGAAGTCCGAAGACAGTTATAAAAGAAATTATTCTGAAGACAAAAAAAAGGCAGGCAAGAAAGAAAAGACTCACTACAAAAGCTCTAAAAAAAAAAAAAATTCCCAGAACAACCTTTTTCTTTTAGACATTGTAAAAAAAAAAGATTTTCAGTTTAGGTTCTTAAAGTTCTTTAAAAGTTTGTTTGAAGTAAGCTTGGAAGTTTTTCGGGTTTCCCGAAAGGGAAACTTCACTCGGTTCTAATTATGTAAGTTTTCATATCTAAGTTTCTGTTAAACTTCCCCTATATGTAAATTATGTGTGTTTAAATTATGTTATAAAAATATGTGTTAATTATTTTGTTAAGTTCATGAAAATATATAAATATAAATATTATTATGAATCTATTTTATCTAGTATATGGTTAGTCTCTTAGCCTCTTATGAATATCGATGGATTAACCTGTAAATTTCTAGGACTATGTCAGGTTAAATGTTCTAAGAAGAACGATGAATAACCAATTCCGGGGTGAGGTTAAAGAAGATAATTCGTAAGAACAAAAGGCTAAGAGAAAGAGATGAACGGTATAATAGATTCATAGTTAAAAAAAAAAAGTATAAATCCTAAGGG
This sequence comes from Solanum habrochaites, assembly GCA_027704765.1. Lineage (NCBI taxonomy): Eukaryota > Viridiplantae > Streptophyta > Magnoliopsida > Solanales > Solanaceae > Solanum > Solanum habrochaites. The sequence goes on from JAKWJA010002497.1 coordinate 58,377,776, forward strand.
AAGTTGAAACAATGAAACTAGAGTGATTATTACTTAATAGAACAAACGAGTGAAGGAGTACTGAGTAGGACTTTACAACTTAAAAGAAACAAACAATAGCCTTATTTTGGAAACAATCTCCTTATTTTATTGAAACAAAATCATTATCGAAACAAACGCCTTAGGGATAAAACTAATAAAACCAATAAAAATAGACCCTGAAGAATATGCAGGATTAGAATGGAAGTTAGGAGACTTTAAAGAAAAAGAAGCATTAACACCAGATGCTCACTTAATATATACAAATTCTAAAAGAGAACCTTCAATTAGATTTACAAATTATAATTATGAAGCTCAAAAAGACTTTGAAGAAGAGAGTACTATAGAAGAAATGCCTTTAGAAGGAATGAATATGGAAATAACATTAGAAGAAGACTATGCAGTAGATATACCTATAGAAAAAGCAAAAGAAATATGCAAAGAAAATAAAAATAGACTTTTTACATGTAAAGGATGTAAACTAAAAAACCTAAATTTAGAACAAACAATATCTCATTTTAAAATATGTGAACAAAGAATTGATAATAAAGGATATAGATTAGAAAAAGATTTGCAAGATAAATTAGATACAAGCAACAATATAATGACACAAATACAAGACGATGATAGTGAAATATCTGAGTTAGAATCTATATTTAGTCAGAAAGAATTAATGGAAACAGCTAGTTCTAGTAGTCCATTTCAAAGAACAAATGAACAAGGACATACTGCAGACAATAGCACAGGAAATATACCACGTAGAAGAGTATATAGACAAGGAGATACTCCAACAATAGAAGTAAAACCTATGGGAAAAAGAATGCCTATAGAAGAACCAATAGTACTCCAAGAAGGAGGAAGTAAAGGAAAAATTTTAAATATAGCAGCACATGATCCACAAAGATGGAACTCAGTAATAGACTTATGGAAAGGAATAGTAGTAGCAGATTTCATAAAAAATTATACAGAAACTGATGCAGAAACTATGTATAAATATTTAGAAACTTTCTTAGGAGAATCAACTAAAGCTTTATGGGAAGCTTATAAAGTAGAATTCCCATCAGAATTTCAATACTTAGTATCATTAGGACCTAACCCATATAACTTTACAAATAAAATACATACCTTAATAACAGGAGAAGACCCAAATAGTGGATTAATAGCTTTACAAAGAAATGCAGTAATAAAATTAGAACAATTAAGCATAAGTAATTGGTACTATATAAAGAAATTTTTAAATGACTATTTCTACTATTGTACAATTAGTGGAAATATTTTTGACCAAGACTTAGGTAAAAAATTATTTAATAAATTACCAGGAGCTTTTAGGTAGGGAAATAGAAGAAAGATAGACTAAAAGAGATGGAGTAGCCCAAAATCCTCAAGCAAAATGGTCAATAGGACATAGAATACAACATATAATGGAAATACTACAAGAAAAATGTACTAATCTACAGATACAAAAACAACTAAAACAAAATGAAATGAACTTCTGTAAAGATATAATATATACAACTCAAATTTATGATAAAGAACAATATAAAAAGAGAAAGTATAAAAAATACCATCCACAAAATAATAAGAGATATAATAAAAAAATATATTTTCTTAGAAAATCCTCAGCAAGGAAACCATATCTAAATAGAGATAGACATGTTAGAAAGTATAGAACAGATAAAAATTATAAAAATAAGCTAGAATGTTTTACATGTGGAAGTATAGAACATTTAGCAAATACTTGTCCTAAAAGATATAATGCTAAAACTAGAAATGCACAACTAGTAGAAGAATTTAATGAAGCATTATTAAATGTAGATGAATATATGTCAGACAATGAAAGTATTTACTTTATAGTAAGTATTGATATAGACGAAAATAACAAAGAAGAAGATTCTTCTAATTCAGAAGGAGAAGAATTAATTAATGAAATAGGAATAGAAGACTTAAATATAGATAATCTAAAAATAAATCTTATGAATATAATAGAATGTGAACATGAATTTGAAAAAGATACAGGATTAGATAGTAATCCATGCAATTGGTGTAAATGGTACCCAAGCAAACATAAAAGAGCTAAATGTAATAAATGTTTTATAGAACGATGTATAAATTGTATAGAAACACAATTAGGAATAATAACTCAGAAAAGAAAAGAAATATACACAAATGAACCTCTAGTAAACTTAAAAGTACTAGTATTAGAAGCAAAAGTAAAAGAATTAGAAGAAAGAATAGTAAGGTTAGAAAAAGAAAAAAATATACAACAGGAACAATCAATAGATAATCAAGAATTAATGAATGAAGAATCTAACACCCTAATATGTAATGAAGATAAAAATATAAATACTGTTAAGATACTAGCAAAACTCCAAATTGGAAAGTATGAAATAGAGACCTTAGCATTAATAGATTCAGGATGTACCAAAAGTATTTTAAATAAAAAGATTGTACCTCCAGAACTAATAAAAACTTTAGAAAAACCACTTGCAGCTATGCAAATGGATGGAACACATAATATATATAAACATTACATAGATAAAGCACAAATAAGTTTCTTAAATACTTGCTCAAAATTTTATAAACCCACTTATAAAATGGATAAAATATGGGTACGAGACCTAGACATAAGAGTACATTTTGTGTTAGGACTACATTTTATACTATATAATAAATGAGGAACTTTAATAACCAAAGATGGAATACTTTTTATGAAGAATAAAACTTATACTTCAGTTTTGACTAACAAAATTGATACTAAAATAAGACAAAAAGATAAATGTTGTGAAAATTGTGAAAATAATATAGAATATACTAAAAATAATTGTAATATATTATATGAAAATATACTATAAATAGAAGAAGAAGACGAAATAATTAATAAAAATTATGTTTTAATAGAAATGGAAACAGAGCTATATAATTTTAAGACAGGAATACAAAGAATAGGAGAAATAAAAAAACAGCAAGACCTAGATAATATAGTAAAAATTCTAGATCAAATAGAAATAATAGGAGAAAAGTCCTTAAAATATTGGGAAAATAATCATGAAGTACGTAAACTAGACATAATAAATCCAGAATATATAATAAAAACAGCCTCAATAGAAGCTACAAATCAAGATCTAAAAGATTTTAGAATACAAATTAAAGAACTGTTAGAGTTAGGAGTAATAAGAAGATCTACTTCAAAACATAGATCAACAACATTTATGGTAAGAAATCATAGTGAAATAATTAGGGAAAAGCTAGAATGGTTATAAATTACAAAAGATTAAATGACAACACTAGAACAGACGGATATAAACTACCAGATAAAACAGAATTAATAAATAGAATACAAGGAAAAACAATTTTTAGTAAATTTGATTGTAAATCAGGATACTGGCAAATAAAAATGCATCCAGACAGTGTAGAATGGACTGCTTTTAACTGTCCTGAAGGACATTTCGAATGGTTAGTAATGCCATTTGGGTTAAAAACAGCACCTCCAATTTTCCAAAGGAAAATGGATAAAATATTTGGAGAATATAAAAGATTTGTTTTAGTATATGTAGATGATATTTTAGTATTTAGTAGAAATATAAAAGAACATTTAGGACATTTACAAAAAGTTTTCAGACTATTTGTTAATAACGGAATAATAATTAGTAAAAAGAAAATGAAACTATGTAAGAATTATATAAATTTTTTAGGAATTATTTTAGGAGAAGGAAAGGTTAAATTACAACCTCATATAACTAAAAAGGCATTAGATATGCCAGATAAATTAGATAATTTAAAGGACTTACAAAAAATTCTAGGTATAGTTAATTATGCAAGACCTTTTATAAAAGATTTAGAAAAAATAGCAGCACCATTATATTCTAAGACAGGAAATAAAGGACAAAGAAATTTTAATATAGAAGACATAAAATTAGTACAAAAAATAAAAGAAAGAATAAAAAACATCCCTGATCTAAATATGCCACTAGAAACAGATTATTTAATAATAGAAACAGATGGAAGCTTTGAAGGATGGGGTGCAGTACTAAGATCAAAATCACATAAATATAGTATTAAACAAGAAGAAAAGATATGTGCCTATCAAAGTGGAAAATTTAAAGAAAAAGGTAATAAGGCTAGTATAGATGTTGAAATTTTAGCGGTAATATATGGTTTAAATAGTTTTAGAATTTATATTTTAAATAAATCAGAAATATTAGTAAGAAAAGATTGTGAAGCAATAGTAAAGTTTAATCAAAAAATTAATGATAAAACTAGCAGTAGAAGAAGATGGTTAAACTTTTTAGATACCATATCTATTTACCATTCTATAATTTTTGAGCATATTAAAGGAAATGATAATAATATTGCGGATCAATTAAGTAGATTACTTATTAAAGTCTAAATTTTACAGAATGAGACCTCTACTATCAGACAAAGATAAAAAGGTTCAACCTTCAACCTCAGGTTTGGCAGACTCTTATAAGCAGACAATGTTAGCTAATTTATATTTTAAATCATTAGATAAAACTGACGATATTAGAATAGAAAGAATGCAATTTGGAGTACAAAACCTAATTGCATATGGACCGTCAAACTTAACATTTAGACATTTACCTAACTGTCAATTAGACAAACAACAGACATGTCTTATAGATAACATATGGATAGCACATAATAAAAAAGACACTAAATATATAATTGCTGTTCTAAATGCTTTAGGATACTATTTTACTAGTAAAAATAAAGAAAATAAATTTAAATATTATGTAGTAGTTCATGGTAAGAAGAACGGTGTTTTTCAAACATGGATAGAAGTTTTAGATTCAATCAAAGATTTTCAGAAACCACTTTTCAAAGGTTTTAACGATTTTACAGAAGCTTTAGACTATGCTAGAGGAATATTAGGACCAAATTATTATATTTCTCCAGCTCTCAGACAAAACCTAGAAAAAATCCCACAATATAACATCCAAAAAGACATAGACAAAATCATATTTTGTGACCATTGCTCATCCATGACTGAAGCATTCAAGAGGCTGAACTTGAAAAATGAGGCCTTAATAGAAGAAAATGCCAAGCTCAGGTAAAGACTCAGCAAATTAGAAAGCAAAGGTAAGAATATACAAACTCAGACATACACAGGGTTCTCCATCCCAAACAAAAATGGATGAGATGGGTGTGCATTCCCCACTGAATGCTAAGAAATCCACTGTATCGGATGATGATACAGCTAGTCCGGTTCAAACGGTGGCCGGTAAGGACTTCTCAAATCCGTTAATGGCTGTCACTTTGTGTCACGACCCAAATCGGATCGCGACTGGCACCCACGCTTACCCTCCTATGTGAGCGAACCAACCAATTTAAACCCTAACAGTTCAATATAATATCAACAGAAAGTAATGCGAAAGACTTAAACTTATTAATAAAAACCAATTCAATAACTTCTAAAATTCAACATCTATTATTATCCCCAAAATCTGGAAGTCATCACCACAAGAACATCTATGATCAAATTACTAATTTAAGAGTATTCTAAAAAGCTAAAATAACAAAAGCTAGTCCATGCCGGAACTTCAAGGCATCAAGACATGAGGAAGAAGATCCAGTCCAAGCTAGAAGCATTAGCTCACCCTGAAATCCGGTGTAATGAAGACTGGCTAGAGTTGCGGTTGAGTTGAAGACGACGGTACGTTTGCTGCACTCCACAAATAACAAGAAGAAAACATAAAAGTAGGGGGTCAGTACAAACACAAGTACTGAGTAGGTATCATCGGCCAACTCAAAATAGAAAACAGTATATATCAGGTAACATCATAAAATCAACTAATATCCTTAGCATGCAGCATTTACAATTACCATAATCCTTGGTTACAACACCAAGCACATCAATGAGGACTCACGCCTCCTCATCATACTCATTTGGGAATTAGGTTCATTAGGTTGAGTATATTAACATCTTTCAAGATTCATTATCTTATTTACTCTCGTGTCGGTACGTGACACTCCGCTCCTCATTCTATCCTGGTACCGGAACGTGGCACCCGATCCATATACTATCCTGGTGTCGGAACGTGACACTCCGATCCTCATATACTATCCTGGTACCGGAACGTGGCACCCGATCCATATACTATCCTGGTGTCGGAACGTGACACTCCGATCCTCATATACTATCCTGGTACCGGAACGTGGCACCCGATCCCCTAATCTCACTACTTTCGTTCATCAAGCCTTCTTTTACACCAAGGCATCATCATTAACAAAGTAGATTAGGGTTTCTTCAAGATTTAAGATTCAATAGCTTCATCATGCTTATTTTGTCATAATCATATATATATAAAATAACATCATGCATGCACACAATTAAGCATATAGAAGGGTTTTACAATACTATCAATACATATCATCCGCTATTAAGAGTTTACTACGAATAGTATAAAAACCATAACCTACCTCCACCGAAGATTCGTGATCAAGTAAGCAAATTCCTCAAATTCTTGTTGTCTCTTCGTTCGTTTCTCTCTCTTTTTCTGTCTCTCTTTGTTCTTTCTATTTTTCTTATTCAAACCCTTTTTCTTTTACCCTAATAATCATATAATTAAGTATAAAAGATGGCACTAATAACCCACTAATTAACTTAAGGTTACCTCTTTTAACCCCCAAGTAATTAGACTTATTAACATTAACCCACCACTTTATAATTAAAGCAGGAAATAGTCCAAAACGCCCCTTAAATAAATTAACAGAAATCCGACCCAGCCTGGGATTGCGCAACCTGTGACGGCCCGTCGTGCCTGCGACGGTCCGTCCTCCGGGTCGTCGCAAGGTTCAGAGACAATTTCCACCTAAGGGTCTGTGACGGTCCGTCACGCCTGTGATGGTCCGTCCTGCCACCTTGTCACGAAGTTCAGAGAGTCGATTTTCAGTACCCAATTTCAGAATTTCTAAGTGTTCTGAAATGAGACCCCTCCCTCGACGGTCCGTCGTGCCCATGACGGTCTGTCGTGGGGTCCGTTGTCTCAGCCAGTTTTCCAGAAATAAAATCTGCTGCTCAAAACGACTAAACAGGTCGTTACAATAGATACCAATTTACCCATCGTTCGTCCCCGAACGATCACGAGAAGTAAAACAAGAGTTAGAAGAAGTACTTGAATCTGTAAACAGATGTGGGTATCTTTCTTGCATATCTGCCTCCTTCTCCCAAGTGGCTTCTTCAACCGGTCGATTCTTCCATTGCACCTTGATGGATGCAATCTCCCTTGACCTCAACTTGCAAACTTCTCTATCTAAAATAGAAACAGGCTCCTCCTCATAAGACAAATTCTCATCAAGCAAAACTGAATCCCAACGGATAATGTAGTTTCCATCCCCATGGTATCTTTTCAACATCGACACATGGAATACCGGATGTACTCCGGAGAGTGCTGGAGGCAAGGCTAGTTCATAAGCCACCTCCCCTACTCGCTTCAAAACTTCAAATGGACCAATATACCTTGGACTAAGCTTACCTCTTTTACCAAACCGCATCACCCCTTTCATGGGCGAAACTTTCAGCAAAACTTGCTGGCCCTCCATGAACTCCAAGTCCCTAACCTTTCGATCTGCATATTCCTTTTGCCTACTTTGAGCCTCTAAAAGCTTTTCTTGAATAGATTTCACCTTCTCTATCGAATCCCTCAAAAGATCAGTACCCCAAGGTCTAACCTCGAATGCATCAAACCAACCAATGGGGGACCTACATCTCCTACCATACAATGCTTCAAATGGAGCCATATCAATACTTTAGTGATAGCTATTATTGTATGAAAACTCCGCTAAGGGTAGGAAGTTATCCCAATGACCACCGAATTCTATCACACATGCTCGAAGCATATCTTCCAATACTTGAATCGTTCGCTCGGACTGTCCATCGGTCTGAGGGTGAAATGCAGTACTAAGGTCCAACCTAGTACCTAATTCAGCATGCAATGTTCTCCAAAACATAGAAGTAAATTGCATATCTCTATCTGATATGATGGACAGTGGAACTCCATGCAATCGAACAACTTTTGAGATGTAAAGTTTGGCTAACTTCTCTGTATGGTAAGTCACCTTAACCGGAATGAAATGAGCAGACTTAGTTAATCTGTCCACAATCACCCAAATAGAGTCGAACTTGCCCAATGTCTTTGGAAGACCAACCACGAAGTCCATTGCAATTCTCTCCCACTTCCATTCAGGGATGGTCATTCTCTGAAGTATTCCTCCGGGCCTCTGGTGTTCATACTTTACTTGCTGACAATTTGGAAATTTGGCAACAAACTCAACAATGTCGCGCTTCATTCTACTCCACCAAAAGTGCTGCTTTAGGTCACGGTACATCTTGGTTGCACCCGGATGTATCGAATACCTTGAACTATGAGCCTCTGTCAGAATAGTGTTGATCAAATCATCGACGCGGGGTACACATACCCTTCCCTTAATCCTCAAAATACCTTCTTCATCGATTGTCGCTTCTTTAGCCTCTCCTTGCAACACTTTATCTCGGATCCGGATCAATTTTTCATCATTAAACTGCTTTCCCTTAATCTTGTCAAGGAAGGAAGATCTTGCCTCCACACAAGCTAAAAATCCTCCCTTCTCATTTACTTCTAATCTCATAAGGTCGTTAGCCATAATCTGAACTTCTCTAGCCAATGGGCGTCTAGAAGCTTGCAAGTGAGATAGACTTCCCATGCTTCCCGCCTTTCTACTTAAAGCATCCGCTACAACATTAGCCTTCCCCAGATGATACAAAATAGTTATGTCGTAGTCCTTCAGTAGTTCCATCCATCTCCTCTGTCTCAAGTTCAAATCTTTCTGAGTAAAGACATACTGTAGGCTACGATGATCCGTATAGACCTCACACTTAACCCCATATAAATAGTGTCTCCATTGCTTTAATGCAAACACTACCGCGGCCAATTCCAAATCATGAGTTGGATAGTTACGTTCATGAACTTTTAATTGTCTTGAAGCATAAGCAATCACATTCTTCTCTTGCATTAGCACCGCACCCAAACCCGAATAGGATGCATCACAATAGACAATGAAATTCTTACCTTCCACTGGCAACGTGAGAATTGGTGCAGTAGTCAACAGAGTCTTGAGCTTCTGAAAGCTTTCCTCACACTCATCCGACCATACAAATGGAACATTTTGCTTAGTCAAGTTCGTCAGTTGGGATTCAATAGAAGAGAATCCCTTGACAAATCGACGGTAATAAATGGCTAAACCAACAAAGCTTCTTATTTCTGACACATTAGTAGGTCTTACCCAATTCTTCACTACTTCGATCTTAGAAGGATCCACCATCACTCCATCGTTAGAAACCACGTGCCCCAAGAAGGACACTGAATCTAACCAAAACTCACACTTGAAGAATTTGGCATAAAGCTTTTTCTCCCTCAACATTTACAACACAATTCTCAAATGCTCCTCATGTTCCTTCTTACTCTTGGAATATATCAGTATATCATCAATAAATACGATCACAAAGAGATCCAGATATGGCTTAAAAATCCCGTTCATCAAGCTCATGAAAGCAGCAGGGGCATTAGTTAGTCCAAAGGACATTACCAAGAATTCATAATGCCCATACCTGGTTCGGAAAGCAGTCTTTGGCACATCTGCTGCCCGTATTTTCAATTGATGATAACCAGACCTCAAGTCGATTTTTGAGAAGACACAAGCACCTTGTAACTGATCGAACAAATCATCAATGCGAGGAAGAGGATATCTGTTCTTAACAGTTACTTTATTTAGTTGCCGGTAATCTATGCACATCCGAAGACTCCCATCCTTCTTCTTCACAAAGAAAACAGGAGCACCCCAAGGGGATGCGCTTGGTCTAATGAAGCCTTTGCTCAACAACTCTTGAAGTTGAGCCTTTAACTCTCTTAACTCAGCAGGAGCCATTCTATAAGGGGGTATAGAAATGGGGCGAGTACCCGGTTCAAGATCGATGTAGAAGTCAATATCTCTATCCGGTGTCATGCCAGGAAGGTTTGCAGGAAACACATCTAACAACTCGCGGACTATAGAAACCAACTCAATTGAAGGTACTTGGGTAGTATCATCCCGGAGGTGTGCCAAGAAAGCTAAACAACCCTTACTAACCATTCTCTTAGCACGAAGAAAGGAGACGATACGAACCGGATTGGAAGTGTAGTCACCCTCCCACATTAACGGATCCGTCCCAGGCTTGGCTAATGTCACAGTTTTAGCATTACAATCCAAGATCGAAAAATTCAGAGAAAGCCAAGTCATACCCAGAATTACATCAAAATCAACCATTTCTAAGATAACCAAGTCTACATAAGTATTACTCCCACAAAAGTCACCAAACAAGACCTATATACTTTTTCAACTATCACAGACTCACCCACCGGGGTAGAAACACGAATAGGCATGTCAAGCAATTCACAAGGTAAATTAAGACCATTAGCAAATGAGGAAGATACATAGGAAAATGTGGATCCAGGGTAAAACAATACAGAAGCCATGCAATCACAAACCGAAAGATTACCTGTGATGACAGCATCAGATGTCTCCGCCTCAGATCGCCCAGGGAAAGCGTAACAGTGGGCCCCATTACTTGTCTGTCTGTTGCCCCTACCATGTTGTGTTGTAGTGGCTCCAGTTTGCCCATCACCCCGGCCGTTTTGGTGACCACCATTACCTCGACCACCACGTCCTCCAGAATAACGGCCTCTACCATGACCACCTCTACCTCTAGCTATTGGGGGTCTATAACTCTGTTTTGGACAATACCTCTTGATATGCCCAGTCTCCCCACACCCATAACACTCTCTGGATTCAAGCATAGGTCTCTCAGAGAAGTGTTGACTGGTCTGAGGTGGACCCCCAACTATAGTCTGTAGTGAAGACTGAATTGGTCGGACTGAGTAACCTCCGGAACCCTGTCCTCTAGAGTAAGAACCATTAAACTCACCTCCCTTTCGAAACCTTTTTGATATCATTGCCATGGTGAAGTCATCCGGCTTCACTCCCTCTACCTCTATCACGAAGTCTACCACTTCTTGAAAAGATTTCGCTGTGGCCGCTACCTGTAAAGCTGAAATTCGCAACTCTGATCTCAACCCCTTCACAAAACGGCGAATCCGCTCTTGTGGACTGAAACATAGTTGGGTGGCATACCGGGATAATGCTCGAAATTTAGCCTCATATGTAGTAACCGACATCCTACCTTGCTCTAGGCTCAAAAACTCATCCCTTTTCCTATCCCTCAAAGTTCGGGGGATATACTTCTCCATAAACAAGCTAGAGAATGATGCCCAAGTCATAGGTGGTGCCTCTGTTGGTTGACACTCAACATGTGACCGCCACCACATTTTGGCGTTCCCTTGAAACTGATAAGTCACAAACTCAACACCAAACCGTTCTACTATACCCATCTTGTGTAGTAGCTCATGACATTCAACCAGAAAATCATAGGCATCCTCAGATTCAGCACCCTTGAAGACTGGAGGTTTCAATTTCAAGAACATACTGAAAAAATCATGCTGATCATTTGTCATTATAGGCCCTGTGGTCAGTCGAGGAAACGTGCCTATCTCAAATGAGGCATCCATGCGGGGAGCCATAATAGCCGCATGTTGTACCTCCGGAACCTGAGGTGCTAGTGCGGAAAACACTGGAGGTGTTTGACCTTTATCAGATAACCCGCTAAGATAAGCAAGAACCTGATTGATCATTTCTGGGGTAGGTTGGGGTGGCAATTCCTCATTCTGCACTTGTTCATTCTCCCCATCCTCCCCTTCTCTTATTACTTCCTCAGTCGGTGGAGGAGTCACCGCCCTAGTACCAGATGGGCTAGGTGCTCGTCCTCTTCCTCTAGAGGATGTCCTCCCACGACCTCTACCACGGCCTCTTGCCGTTGCTCTTCCTCGAGCTACATCCCCAGCGGCTGGCTCAAACGCACCCTGTTCCGCCGGTGCTGGTGTTGACGCAGTCGTTGTTGCTCTAGATACCAATTGGACCCATGTAATAACACGAAAGAAAGAAAGAAAGAATGGAATTTTCCTAAAGTCTTATAGCCTCTCAAAAAAAAGTAAAGGCGTCCCCCTACCGTTCTTTAAGACTCTACTAGACCTGTTCTTGTGTGATGAGACCAATGAACCTAATGCTCTGATACCAAGTTTGTCACGACCCAAATCGGATCGCGACTGGCACCCACACTTACCCTCCTATGTGAGCGAACCAACCAATCTAAACCCTAACAGTTCAATATAATATCAACAGAAAGTAATGCGGAAGACTTAAACTTATTAATAAAAACCAATTCAATAACTTCTAAAATTCAACATCTATTATTATCCCCAAAATCTGGAAGTCATCACCACAAGAACATCTATGATCAAATTACTAAACTAAGAGTATTCTAAAAAGCTAAAATAACAAAAGCTAGTCCATGCCGGAACTTCAAGGCATCAAGACATGAGGAAGAAGATCCAGTCCAAGCTAGAAGCATTAGCTCACCCTGAAATCCGGTGTAATGAAGACTGGCTAGAGTTGCGGTTGTGTTGAAGACGACGGTACGTTTGCTGCACTCCACAAATAACAAGAAGAAAACATAAAAGTAAGGGGTCAGTACAAACACAAGTACTGAGTAGGTATCATCGGCCAACTCAAAATAGAAAACAGTATATATCAGGTAACATCATAAAATCAACTAATATCCTTAGCATTCAGCATTTACAATTACCATAATCCTTGGTTACAACACCAAGCACATCAAGGAGGACTCACGCCTCCTCATCATACTCATTTTGGAATTAGGTTCATTAGGTTGAGTATATTAACATCTTTCAAGATTCATTATCTTATTTACTCTCGTGTCGGTACGTGACACTCCGCTCCTCATTCTATCCTGGTACGGGAACGTGGCACCCGATCCATATACTATCCTGGTGTCGGAACGTGACACTCCGATCCTCATATACTATCCTGGTACCGGAACGTGGAACCCGATCCATATACTATCCTGGTGTCAGAACGTGACACTCCGATCCTCATATACTATCCTGGTACCGGAACGTGGCACCCGATCCCTTAATCTCACTACTTTCGTTCATCAAGCCTTCTTTTATACCAAGGCATCATCATTAACAAAGTAGATTAGGGTTTCTTCAAGATTTAAGATTCAATAGCTTCATCATGCTTATTTTGTCATAATCATATATATATAAAATAACATCATGCATGCACACAATTAAGCATATAGAAGCGTTTTACAATACTACCAATACATATCATCCGCTATTAAGAGTTTAGTACGAATAGTATAAAAACCATAACCTACCTCCACCGAAGATTCGTGATCAAGCAAGCAAATTCCTCAAATTCTTGTTGTCTCTTCGTTCGTTTCTCTCTCTTTTTCTGTCTCTCTTTGTTCTTTCTATTTTTCTTATTCAAACCCTCTTTCTTTTACCCTAATAATCATATAATTAAGTATAAAAGATGGCACTAATAACCCACTAATTAACATAAGGTTACCTCTTTTAACCCCCAAGTAATTAGACTTATTAACATTAACCCACCACTTTATAATTAAAGTAGGAAATAGTCCAAAACGCCCCTTAAATAAATTAACAGAAATCCGACCCAGCCTGGGATTGCGTAACCTGTGACGGCCCGTCGTGCCTGCGACGGTCCGTCCTGCAGGTCGTCGCAAGGTTCAGAGACAATTTCCACCTAAGGTTCTGTGACGGTCCGTCACGCGTGTGATGGTCCGTCCAGCCACTCCGTCACGAAGTTCAGAGAGTCGATTTTCAGTACCCAATTTCAGAATTTCTAAGTGTTTTGAAACGAGACCCCTTCCTCGACGGTCCGTCGTGCCCATGACGGTCCGTCGTGGGGTCCGTTGTCTCAGCCAGTTTTCCAGAAATAAAATCTGCTGCTCAAAATGACTAAACAGGTCGTTACAAAGAAGAACGATGAATAACCAATTCCGGGTGAGATTAAAGAAGATCATTCGTAAGAACAAAAGGCTAAGAGAAAGAGATGAACGGTATAATAGATTCATAGTTAAAAAAAAAAGAAGTATAAATCCTAAGGGAAGTTGAAACAATGAAACTAGAGAGATTATTACTTAATAGAACAAACGAGTGAAGGAGTACTGAGTAGGACTTTACAACTTAAAAGAAACAAACAATAGCCTTATTTTGGAAACAATCTCCTTATTTTATTGAAACAAAATCATTAAATTCCTAGGACTATGTCAGGTTAAATGTTCTAAGAAGAACGATGAATAACCAATTCCGGGGTGAGGTTAAAGAAGATCATTCGTAAGAACAAAAGGCTAAGAGAAAGAGATGAACGGTATAATAGATTCATAGTTAAAAAAAAAGTATAAATCCTAAGGGAAGTTGAAACAATGAAACTAGAGTGATTATTACTTAATAGAACAAACGAGTGAAGGAGTACTGAGTAGGACTTTACAACTTAAAAGAAACAAACAATAGCCTTATTTTGGAAACAATCTCCTTATTTTATTGAAACAAAATCATTATCGAAATAAATGCCATATTAAGTGAGCATCTGGTGTTAATGATTCTTTTTCTTTAAAGTCTCCTAACTTTCATTCTAATCCTGCATATTCTTCAGGGTCTATTTTTATTTGGTTTTATTAGTTTTATCCCTCTATTTCCCATTACTTCTACTACATCATTTATTTGTAGTTTAAATCTAGTATTACTATTATCTGTCATTTTTCCTAGGAATCCTACACATATTAATAAATTTTTTCCACTACTCATTTCTTCATATCCTTTAGTTTGTATTGCTATTCTTATTTGGGTTCCAAATTCTTTTAAATTCATCATAAAATCTGGACTTATGTAGAAAATTCCTCCATTATTAGTCATATCTACTTCTGTTAATCCTATAATTGCCTTTTTTATATCTGACCATCTATTATCGTATATAGTAATTAATGTCTTTGTGTAACGACCTGTTTAGTCGTTTTGAGTAGCAGATTTTAATTCTGGAAAAACTGGCAGAGGCGACGGATGTCACGACGGACCGTCATAGGCACGACGGACCGTCGTGGAGGTCCTGTCCCAGAACACTTAGAATTCTGAATTTTAGGTACTGAAATCGATTCTCTGAACTTTGCGACGGAGTGGCAGGACGGACCGTCGCAGGCACGACGACCCGTCACAGGCTGCGCAATCCCAGGCTGGGTCGGATTTCTGTTAATTTATTTAAGGGGCGTTTTGGACTATTTTCTGCTCTAATTATAAAGTGGTGGGTTAATGTTAATAAGTCTAATTACTTGGGGGTTAAAAGAGGTAACCTTAAGTTAATTAGTGGGTTATTAGTTCCATCTTTTATACTTAATTATATGATTATTTGGGTAAAAGAAAGAGGGTTTGAATAAGAAAAACAGAAAGAACAAGAGAGGGAAATCGAGCAAGAGAGAGAGAAAACGAAGGGACAACAAGAATTTTAGGAATTTGCTTGCTTGATCACGAATCTTCGGTGGAGGTAGGTTATGGTTTTCACACTATTCGTAGTAAACTCTTAATAGCGAATGATATGTGTTGGGTAGTATTATTAAGTCTTCTATATGCTTAATTGTGTGTATGCATGATTGATTTTATATATATATATATGATTGTGATAAAATAAGCATGATGAAGCTATTGAATCTTAAATCTTGAAGAAACCCTAATCTACTTTGATAATGATAATGCCTTGGTATAAAAGAAGTCTTAATGAACGAAAGTAGTGAGATTAGGGGATCGAGTGCCACGTTCCGGTACCAGGATAGAATATGAGGATCGGAGTGTCACGTTCCGACACCAGGATAGTATATGGATCGGGTGCCACGTTCCGGTACCAGGATAGATAATGAGGATTGGAGTGTCACGTTCCGACACCAGGATAGTCTATGGATCGGGTGCCACGTTCCGGTACCAGGATAGAATGAGGAGCGGAGTGTCACGTACCGACACGAGAGTAAATAATATAATGAATCTTGAAAGATGTTAATATACTCAATCTAATGAACCTAATTCCCAAATGAGTATGATGAGGAGGTGTGAGTCCTCATTGTTGTGCTTGGTGTTGTAACCAAGGATTATGGTAATTGTAAATGCTGCATGCTAAGGATATTAGTTTATTTTATGATGTTACTTGATATATACTGTTTTCTATTTTGAGTTGGCCGATGATACCTACTCAGTACTTGTGTTTGTACTGACCCCCTACTTTTATGTTTTCTTCTTTGTTATTGTGGAGTGCAGCAAACGTACCGTCGTCTTCAACTCAACCGCAACTCTAGCCAGTCTTCATTACACCGGATTTCAGGGTGAGCTAACGCTTCTAGCTTGGACTGGATCTTCTTCCTCATGTCTTGATGCCTTGAAGTTCCGTCATGGACTAGCTTTTGTTTATTTTAGTTCTTAGAATACTCTTAGTTTAGTAATTTGATCATAGATGTTCTTGTGGTGATGACTTCCAGATTTTGGGGAAATAATAGATGTTGAATTTTAGAAGTTATTAAATTGATTTCATTAATGAGTTTAAGTCTTCCGCATTACTTTATGTTGTTATTACATTGAAATGTTAAGGTTTTGATTGGTTGGTTCGCTCACATAGAAGGATAAGTGTGGGTGCCAGTCGCGATCCGATTTGGGTCGTGACAAACTTGGTATCAGAGCATTAGGTTCGTTGGTCTCATCACACAAGAACAGGTCTAGTAGAGTGTTAAGGAACGGTAGGGGGACGCCTTTACTCTTCCTTGAGAGGCTATAAGACTTTAGGAAAGTTCCATTCTTTCTTTCTTTCTTTTGTGCTATTACTTGAATCCAATTGGTATATAGGTGATACAAATTGGTATCTGACCATCTTCACTCTATTTCGCAGATGGTTAGAACTAGAGCAACGACTACGCCAACACCAGCACCGGTGGAACAGGGTGCGTCTGAGCCAGCCGCTGGGGCTGTAGCTCGAGGAAGAACAACGGCAAGAGGATGTGGTAGAGGTCATGGGAGGACGTCCTCTAGGGGAAGAGGACAAGCACCTAGCCCATCTAGTACTAGGGTGGTGACTCCTCCACCGACTGAGGAAGTAATAAGAGAAGGGGAGGATGGAGAGAATGAACAAGCACAGAATGAGGAAATGCCACCCCAACCTACCCAGAGATGATCAATCAGGTTCTCGCTTATCTTAGTGGGTTGTCTGATCAGGGTCAGGCACCACCAGTGTTTTCCGCACCAACACCTCCTGTTTCAGAGGTACAACATGTAGCCACTATGGCCCCTCGTATGGATGCCTCATTGGACATAGGCACGTTTCCACGCCTGACTACTGGACCTATAATGACAAATGATCAGCATGAACTTTTCAGTAAGTTCTTGAAATTGAAACTTCCAGTCTTCAAGGGTGCAGAATCTGAGGATGCTTACGATTTTCTGGTTGACTGTCATGAGCTACTACACAAGATGGGTATAGTAGAACGGCTTGGTGTTGAGTTCGTGAGTTATCAGTTTCAAGGGAACGCCAAAATGTGGTGGTGGTCACATGTTGAGTGTCAACCAACAGAGGCACCACCCATGACTTGGGCCTCATTCTCTAGCTTGTTTATGGAGAAGTATATCCCCCGAACTTTGAGGGATAGGAAAAGGGATGAGTTCTTGAGCCTCGAGCAAGGTAGGATGTCGGTCAATGCATATGAGGCTAAGTTTCGTGTACTATCCAGATATGCCACCCAACTTTGTTTCAGTCCACAAGAGCGGATTCGCCATTTTGTGAAGGGGTTGAGATCAGAGTTGCAAATTTCAGCTTTACAAGTAGCGGCCACAACAAAATCTTTTAAAGAAGTTGTAGACTTCGTGGTAGAGGTGGAAGGAGTGAAGACAGATGAATTCACCATGGCATCAACATCAAAGTGGTTTCGAAAGGGAGGTGAGTTTAATGGTTCTTACTCTAGAGTACAGGGTTCCAGAGGTTACTCGGTTCGACCCATTCAGTCTTCACTACAGACTGTAGTTGTGGGTCCACCTCAGACAAGCCAACACTTCTCTGAGAGACCTATGCTTGAATCCAGAGAGTGTTATGGGTGTGGAGAGACTGGGCATATCAAGAGGTATTGTACAAAACAGAGTTATAGACCCCAAATAGCTAGAGGTAGAGGTGGTCATGGTAGAGGCCGTTATTCTGGAGGACGTGGTGGTCGAGGTAATGGTGGTCACCAAAACGGCTGGGGTGATGGGCAAACTGGAGCCACTACAACACAACATGGTAGGGGCAATGGACAGACAAGTAATAGGGCCCATTGTTATGCTTTCCCTGGGAGATCGGAGGCGGAGACATCTGATGCTGTCATCACAGGTAATCTTCTAGTTTGTGATTGCATGGCTTTTGTATTGTTTGATCCTGGATCCACATTTTCTTATGTATCTTCCTCATTTGCTAATGGTCTAAATTTACATTGTGAATTACTTGATATGCCTATTCGTGTTTCTACTCCGGTGGGTGAGTCTGTGGTAGTTGAAAAGGTATATAGGTCTTGTTTGGTGAACTTTGTGGGGAGCAACACTTATGTAGATTTTGTTATCTTAGAAATGGTTGATTTGGATGTAATTCTGGGTATGACTTGGCTTTCTCCGCAATTTGCGATCTTGGATTATAATTCTAAAACGGTGACGTTAGCCAAGCCTGGGACAGATCCGTTAGTGTGGGAGGGTGACTACACTTCCAATCCGGTGCGTATAATCTCCTTTCTTCGTGCTAATAAAATGGTTAGTAAAGGGTGTTTAGCTTTCTTGGCACATCTCAAGGGTGACACTACCCAAGTACCTTCGATTGAGTCGGTTTCGGTGGTCCGTGAGTTTCTTGATGTGTTCCCTGCAGATCTTCCTGGTATGCCACCAGATAGGGATATTGACTTCTGTATTGATCTTGAACCGGGTACTCGCCCCATTTCTATACCCCCTTATAGAATGGCTCCCGCGGAGTTAAGAGAGTTAAAAGCCCAACTTCAAGAGTTGTTGAGCAAAGGCTTCATTAGACCAAGTGCATCTCCTTGGGGTGCTCCGGTTTTGTTTGTGAAGAAGAAGGATGGGAGTTTTCGGATGTGCATAGACTACCGGCAGTTGAACAAGGTGACCATAAAGAACAAGTATCCTCTTCCTCGCATTGATGAATTGTTCGATTAGTTACAAGGTGCTTGTGTCTTCTCTAAGATTGACTTGAGATCCGGTTATCATCAATTGAAAATACGGGCAACGGATGTGCCAAATACTGCTTTTAGAACCAGGTATGGGCATAACGAATTTGTAGTGATGTCTTTTGGTCTTACGAATGCCCCTGCTGCGTTCATGAGTTTGATGAACGGGATTTTTAAGCCATATTTGGATCTCTTTGTGATCGTATTTATTGATGATATACTGATATACTCCAAAAGTAAGAAGGAACACGAGGAGCATTTGAGAATTGTGTTGGAAATGTTGAGGGAGAAAAAGCTTTATGCCAAGTTCTCTAAGTGTGAGTTTTGGCTAGATGCAGTGTCCTTCTTGGGGCACGTGGTTTCCAAGGATGGAGTGATGGTGGATCCTTCTAAGATCGAAGTAGTGAAGAATAGGGTAAGACCTACTAATGTGTCAGAAATAAGAAGCTTTGTTGGTTTAGCCAGTTACTACCATCGATTTGTCAAGGGATTCTCTTCTATTGCTTCCCAACTGACGAACTTGACTAAGCAAAATGTTCCATTTGTATGGTCGGATGAGTGTGAGGAAAGCTTTCAGAAGCTCAAGACTCTGTTGACTACTGCACCAATTCTCACCTTGCCAGTGGAAGGTAAGAATTTCATTGTTTATTGTGATGCATCCTATTCTGGTTTTGGTGCAGTGCTAATGCAAGAGAAGAATGTGATTGCTTATGCTTCAAGGCAATTAAAGGTGCATGAACGTAATTATCCGACCCATGATTTAGAGTTGGCTGCGGTGGTGTTTGCATTAAATCAATGGAGACACTATCTATATGGGGTTAAGTGTGAGGTCTATACCGATCATCGTAGCCTACAGTATGTCTTTACTCAGAAAGATTTGAACTTGAGACAGAGGAGATGGATGGAACTACTGAAGGACTACGACATCACTATTTTGTATCATCCGGGGAAGGCGAATGTTGTAGCGGATTCTTTAAGTAGAAAGGCGGGAAGCATGGGAAGTCTAGCTCACTTGCAAGCTTCTAGACGCCCATTGGCTAGAGAAGTTCAGATTCTGGCTAACGACCTTATGAGATTAGAAGTAAATGAGAAGGGAGGATTTTTAGCTTGTGTGGAGGCAAGATCTTCCTTCCTTGACAAGATTAAGGGAAAGAAGTTTAATGATGAAAAATTGATCCGGATCCGAGATAAAGTGTTGCAAGGAGAGGCTAAAGAAGCGACAATCGATGAGGAAGGTATTTTGAGGATTAAGGGAAGGGTATGTGTACCCCGCGTCGATGATTCGATCAACACTATTCTGACAAAGGCTCATAGTTCAAGGTATTCGATACATCCGGGTGCAACCAAGATGTACCGTGACCTAAAGCAACACTTTCGGTGGAGTAGAATGAAGAGTGATATTGTGGATTTTATTGCCAAATGTCCAAACTGTCAACAAGTAAAGTATGAACACCAAAGGCCCGGAGGAACACTTCAGAGAATGCCCATTCCTGAATGGAAATGGGAGAGAATTGCAATGGACTTCGTGGTTGGTCTTCCAAAGACATTGGGCAAGTTCGACTCCATTTGGGTGATTGTGGACAGATTAACTAAGTCTGCTCATTTCATTCCGGTTAAGGTGACTTATAATGCAGAGAAGTTAGCCAAACTTTACATCTCAGAAGTTGTTCGATTGCATGGAGTTCCACTGTCCATCATATCAGATAGAGGTACGCAGTTTACTTCTAAGTTTTGGAGAACATTGCATGCGGAATTAGGTACTAGGTTGGACCTTAGTACTGCATTTCACCCCCAGACCGACGGTCAGTCTGAGCGAACGATTCAAGTGTTGGAGGATATGCTTCGTGCATGCGTGATAGAATTTGGTGGCCATTGGGATAGCTTCTTACCCTTAGCGGAGTTTTCATACAATAATAGCTATCACTCAAGTATTGACATGGCCCCATTTGAAGCATTGTATGGTAGGAGATGTAGGTCTCCCATTGGTTGGTTTGATGCATTCGAGGTTAAACCTTGGGGTACTGACCTCTTGAGGGATTCGTTAGAAAAGGTGAAATCCATTCAAGAAAAGCTTTTAGCGTCTCAAAGTAGGCAAACGGAGTATGCAGATCGAAAGGTTAGGGATTTGGAGTTCATGGAAGGTGAACAGGTTTTGCTGAAGGTTTCGCCCATGAAAGGGGTGATGCGGTTTGGTAAAAGAGGTAAGCTAAGCCCGAGGTATATTGGACCATTTGAAGTACTTAATAGAGTAGGGGAGGTGGCTTATGAATTAGCCTTGCCTCCAGCACTCTCTGGAGTGCACCCGGTATTTCATGTGTCTATGTTGAAAAGGTACCATGGGGATGGAAACTACATTATCCGTTGGGATTCAGTTTTGCTTGATGAGAATTTGTCTTATGAGGAGGAGCCTGTTGCTATTTTAGATAGAGAAGTTCGCAAGTTGAGGTCAAGGGAGATTGCATCCATCAAGGTGCAATGGAAGAATCGACCGGTTGAAGAAGCCACTTGGGAGAAGGAGGCAGATATGCAAGAAAGATACCCACATCTGTTTACAGATTCAGGTACTTCTTCTCACTCTTGTTTTACTTCTCGTGATCGTTCGGGGACGAACGATGGGTAAATTGGTATCTATTGTAATGACCTGTTTAGTCGTTTTGAGAAGCAGATTTTATTTCTGGAAAAACTGGCAGAGGCGACGGATGTCACGACGGACCGTCATAGGCACGACAGAGCGTCGTGGAGGTCCCATCCCAGAACACTTAGAATTCTGAATTTTAGGTACTGAAATCGATTCTCTGAACTTCACAACGGAGTGGCAGGACGAACCGTCGCAGGCACGACGACCCGTCACAGGCTGCGCAATCCCAGGCTGGGTCGGATTTCTGTTAATTTATTTAAGGGGCGTTTTGGACTATTTTCTGCTCTAATTATAAAGTGGTGGGTTAATGTTAATAAGTCTAATTACTTGGGGGTTAAAAGAGGTAACCTTAAGTTAATTAGTGGGTTATTAGTGCCATCTTTTATACTTAATTATATGATTATTACGGTAAAAGAAAGAGGGTTTGAATAAGAAAAACAGAAATAACAAGAGAGGGAAATCGAGCAAGAGAGAGAGAAAACAAAGGGACAACAAGAATTTGAGGAATTTGCTTGCTTGATCACGAATCTTCGGTGGAGGTAGGTTATGGTTTTCACACTATTCGTAGTAAACTCTTAATAGCGAATGATATGTGTTGGGTAGTATTATTAAGTCTTCTATATGCTTAATTGTGTGTATGCATGATTGATTTTATATATATATATATATATATATATATATATATATGATTGTGATAAAATAAGCATGATGAAGCTATTGAATCTTAAATCTTGAAGAAACCCTAATCTACTTTGTTAATGATAATGCCTTGGTATAAAAGAAGGCTTAATGAACGAAAGTAGTGAGATTAGGGGATCGGGTGCCACGTTCCGGTACCAGGATAGAATATGAGGATCGGAGTGTCACGTTCCGACACCAGGATAGTATATGGATCGGGTGCCACGTTCCGGTAACAGGATAGAATATGAGGATCAGAGTGTCACGTTCCGACACCAGGATAGTATATGGATCGGGTGCCACGTTCCGGTACCAGGATAGAATGAGGAGCGGAGTGTAACGTACCGACACGAGAGTAAATAATATAATGAATCTTGAAAGATGTTAATATACTCAATCTAATGAACCTAATTCCCAAATGAGTATGATGAGGAGGCGTGAGTCCTCATTGTTGTGCTTGGTGTTGTAACCAAGGATTATGGTAATTGTAAATGCTGCATGCTAAGGATATTAGTTGATTTTATGATGTTACTTGATATATACTGTTTTCTATTTTGAGTTGGCCGATGATACCTACTCAGTACTTGTGTTTGTACTGACCCCTTACTTTTATGTTTTCTTCTTTGTTATTGTGGAGTGCAGCAAACGTACCGTCGTCTTCAACTTAACCGCAACTCTAGTCAGTCTTCATTACACCGGATTTCAGGGTGAGCTAACGCTTCTAGCTTGGACTGGATCTTCTTCCTCATGTCTTGATGCCTTGAAGTTCCGGCATGGACTAGCTTTTGTTTATTTTAGTTCTTAGAATACTCTTAGTTTAGTAATTTGATCATAGATGTTCTTGTGGTGATGACTTCCAGATTTTGGGGAAATAATAGATGTTGAATTTTAGAAGTTATTAAATTGATTTCATTAATGAGTTTAAGTCTTCCGCATTACTTTCTGTTGTTATTACATTGAAATGTTAAGGTTTAGATTGGTTGGTTCGCTCACATAGAAGGATAAGTGTGGGTGCCAGTCGCGATCCGATTTGGGTCGTGACACTTTGTTCCTAAGTTTTTTCTGGTTAATCCTTTAATTCCTATAACTATCAATCCTATATGCATCTGATCTTTTTTAGCATATTGTATTTCTTTTATAGATTCAGTGTTTACTAGTGGTAACGATACTGAATTTTTTCCTAATACTGATAATTGCTCTTCTCTATAGTGTCTGTATAATTGAGATTTTGAATTTGTATTATATAATACTTTTGGATTTAATAATTTTAATTGATTTTGTTGGAAGATTTGTATATCTTTATCTGTGTCTATTATTTCTCCTAATTGTTGATTATTTTCTTCCTTTGTCTTTTTATTTAATATTCTTGATATAAAGTTATTACTTATCATGTTTTTAGAATAGCTTGGTCTTGGTCTGTCTTCTCTTGATCTAGTTGGAAAAATGTCCATTTTTTCTGTTCTTTTTTAATTATTTTTTCTTTTTGAGGAGTAATTTCTATTTTATTTAGCTTTTCTATTAGTTCTCCTATTCCAGTTGTATCTATATTCTTACTTTCAAATTTTTCTTTATAGTTTTTGTCTATCTTATTATTTAGTGATATTATTATATTATTTTGTTGTATAATAATTTTGTCTGATTTTGAAGATGGATCAAATTCTTTATAATCTGAGGGGAGAGTTATTTTTTTTCTATTAATTTTGTTGCTTCCTTATAGATTTCTGATTCTATCATGAAAGAACTATTTCTTTTATTAATTCTAATTCTGTCTTTATTTCTTGTATCTTTATTACTAATGTATTACTAATTTCTTCTTTAGATTTATTTTTTAATTCGTTTAATTTTTTATTTAAGTCTATTCCTTGTTCTTTTAAGTAGTCTAGATTATTTTCTATTTTGCTAAAAAGTTGTTTCTGCTTATTTTGTATTTCTTCTTGTTCGCTTAATATCTTTATAATTTTATTATTTGATTCTTTTAATTTTTCGCTAAGATTAATTATAAGGTCTATTAGAGTATTATATTGAGTATCTTCTGTATGTAAAATATGATTTCCATTCCCAAAGTTACACTTAATTGTACTGTCTGGTTTTACTCTTTGGAATCTTTTTTCTATTTGGATCTGCAAGTCTAGATAGTCTATATTCTTTGATGAAGCTATTTTTACTATGTATTGTTTTTATCCTAATGTAGTTGCTTTATACTTTTCGTAAAAATATATTATTCTTCTATTCACATATTCTATATAATTCGTTTTCAATATATATATATATAAGCTTCTATAGATTTCTTTATTCTTTTTAATCTTTTCTTATCTTCTATATGTTGATATCTTATTTTATTATGAAATCTTACACTCCAAAAACAGGGCATACGCTTCATAAAGTATGTTTTAGTGGGATGTTTCTAGTTTTAAGGTGTATTATTAATTTTTGTTCTAACTTTCTAGCTTCAAATAATATGTAATCTAAATATTTAGTTATTTCTCTTTTATCACTAGTTATTTTTAAATCTTCAAGTAGTATATTTGCTTTAAAATATAATTCTTTTAGTTCTTTTTT
The DNA here is from genome assembly GCA_027704765.1 of Solanum habrochaites. Lineage (NCBI taxonomy): Eukaryota > Viridiplantae > Streptophyta > Magnoliopsida > Solanales > Solanaceae > Solanum > Solanum habrochaites. Next base: position 58,402,870 of record JAKWJA010002497.1, read on the forward strand.
AGTTTTCTTATATTCTTTAGTATTTTTACGTGGTCTTCTCATACACTATCCTATAGAATTATAATAATAAGGATTATTTTTAATTATTTTAATTCTTTCTATTACTTCTTTTGTCTCAAATTCTATTTGACTTAGTTCTTCGCTAATTTGTTTTATATTTTGTCTAAGGATTTCTCTAAGTGTCTTTACTGAATTCTTATATGTATAAGTTAAAGATAGTCTTAGCTTTAAGGTGTATATATGACTTTCTAGAGATTTTTTTGTATAATTTTACTATTTTAAAGTGTTGTCTATTATAAAATAAAGTTCTATGAGATGCAAACGTTCTTCTAAAATAATAGAAGCATTAACACCAGATGCTCACTTAATATATACAAATTCTAAAGGAGAACCTTCAATTAGATTTACAAATTATAATTATGAAGCTCAAAAAGACTTTGAAGAAGAGAGTACTATAGAAGAAATGCCTTTAGAAGGAATGAATATGGAAATAACATTAGAAGAAGACTATGCAGTAGATATACCTATAGAAAAAGCAATAGAAATATGCAAAGAAAATAATAATAGACTTTTTACATGTAAAGAATGTAAACTAAAAAAACTAAATTTAGAACAAACAATATCTCATTTTAAAATATGTGAACAAAGAATTGATAATAAAGGATATAGATTAGAAAAAGATTTGCAAGATAAATTAGATACAAGCAACAATATAATGACACAAATACAAGACGATGATAGTGAAATATCTGAGTTAGAATCTAAACTTAGTCAGAAAGAATTAATGGAAACAGCTAGTTCTAGTAGTCCATTTCAAAGAACAAATGAACAAGGACATACTGCAGACAATAGCACATGAAATATACCACGTAGAAGAGTATATAGACAAGGAGATACTCCAACAATAGAAGTAAAACCTATGGGAAAAAGAATGCCTATAGAAGAACCAATAGTACTCCAAGAAGGAGGAAGTAAAGGAAAAAATTTAAATATAGCAGCACATGATCCACAAAGATGGAACTCAGTAATAGACTTATGGAAAGGAATAGTAGTAGCAGATTTCATTCAAAATTATACAGAAACTGATGCAGAAACTATGTATAAATATTTAGAAACTTTCTTAGGAGAATCAACTAAAGCTTTATGGGAAGCTTATAAAGTAGAATTCCCATCAGAATTTCAATACTTAGTATCATTAGGACCTAACCCATATAACTTTACAAATAAAATACATACCTTAATAACAGGAGAAGACCCAAATAGTGGATTAATAGCTTTACAAAGAAATGCAGCAATAAAATTAGAACAATTAAGCATAAGTAATTGGTACTATATAAACAAATTTTCAAATGACTATTTCTACTATTGTACAATTAGTGGAAATGCTTTTGACCAAGACTTAGGTAAAAAATTATTTAATAAATTACCAGGAGGTTTAGGTAGAGAAATAGAAGAAAGATGGACTAAAAGAGATGGAGTAGCCCAAAATCCTCAAGCAAAATGGTCAATAGGACATATAATACAACATATAATGGAAATACTACAAGAAAAATGTACTAATCTACAGATACAAAAACAACTAAAATAAAATGAAATGAACTTCTGTAAAGATGTAATATATACAACTCAAAGTTATGATAAAGAACAATATAAAAAGAGAAAGTATAAAAAATACCATCCTCAAAATAATAAGAGATATAATAAAAAAGGACATTTTCTTAGAAAATCCTCAGCAAGGAAACCATATCTAAATAGAGATAGACATGTTAGAAAGTATAGAACAGATAGAAATTATAAAAATAAGCTAGAATGTTTTACATGTGGAAGTATAGAACATTTAGCAAATACTTGTCCTAAAAGATATAATGCTAAAACTAGAAACGCACAACTAGTAGAAGAATTTAATGAAGCATTATTAATTATAGATGAATATATGTCAGATAATGAAAGTATTTACTCTATAGTAAGTATTGATATAGACGAAAATAACAAAGAAGAAGATTCTTCTAATTCAGAAGGAGAAGAATTAATTAATGAAATAGGAATAGAAGACTTAAATATAGATAATCTAAAAATAAATCTTATGAATATAATAGAATGTGAACATGAATTTGAAAAAGATACAGGATTAGATAGTAATCCATGCAATTGGTGTAAATGGTACCCAAGCAAACATAAAAGAGCTAAATGTAATAAATGTTTTATAGAAGGATGTATAAATTGTATAGAAACACAATTAGGAATAATAACTCAGAAAAGAAAAGAAATATACACAAATGAACCTCTAGTAAACTTAAAAGTACTAGTATTAGAAGCAAAAGTAAAAGAATTAGAAGAAAGAATAGTAAGGTTAGAAAAAGGAAAAAATTATACAATAGGAACAATCAATAGATAATCAAGAATTAATGAATGAAGAATCTAACACCCTAATATGTAATGAAGATAAAAATATAAATACTGTTAAGATACTAGCAAAACTCCAAATTGGAAAGTATGAAATAGAGACCTTAGCATTAATAGATTCAGGATGTACCAAAAGTATTTTAAACAAAAAGATTGTACCTCCAGAACTAATAAAAACTTTAGAAAAACCACTTGCAGCTATGCAAACGGATGGAACACATAATATATATAGACATTACATAGATAAAGCACAAATAAGTTTCTTAAATACTTGCTCAAAATTTTATAAACCCACTTATAAAATGGATAAAATATGGGTACGAGACCTAGACATAAGAGTAGATTTTGTGTTAGGACTAGATTTTATACTATATAATAAAGGAGGAACTTTAATAACCAAAGATGGAATACTTTTTATGAAGAATACAACTTATACTTCAGTTTTGACTAACAAAATTGATACTAAAATAAGACAAAAAGAAAAATGTTGTGAAAATTGTGAAAATAATATAGAATGTACTAAAAATAATTGTAATATATTATATGAAAATATACTAGAAATAGAACAAGAAGACGAAATAATTAATAAAAATTATGTTTTAATAGAAATGGAAACAGAGCTATATAATTTTAAGACAGGAATACAAAGAATAGGAGAAATAAAAAATCAGCAAGACCTAGATAATATAGTAAAAATCCTAGATCAAATAGAAATAATAGGAGAAAAGCCATTAAAATATTGGGAAAATAATCATGAAGTATGTAAACTAGACATATTAAATCCAGAATATATAATAAAAACAGCCTCAATAGAAGCTACAAATCAAGATCTAGAAGATTTTAGATTACAAATTAAAGAACTGTTAGAGTTAGGAGTAATAAGAAGATCTACTTCAAAACATAGATCAACAACATTTATGGTAAGAAATCATAGTGAAATAATTAGGGGAAAAGCTAGAATGGTTATAAATTACAAAAGATTAAATGACAACACTAGAACAGACGGATATAAACTACCAGACAAAACAGAATTAATAAATAGAATACAAGGAAAAATAATTTTTAGTAAATTTGATTGTAAATCAGGATACTGGAAAATAAAAATGCATCCAGACAGTATAGAATGGACTGCTTTTAACTATCCTGAAGGACATTTCGAATGGTTAGTAATGTTATTTGGGTTAAAAACAGCACCTCCAATTTTCCAAAGGAAAATGGATAAAATATTTGGAGAATATAAAAGATTTATTTTAGTATATGTAGATGATACTTTAGTATTTAGTAGAAATATAAAAGAACATTTAGGACATTTACAAACAGTTTTCAGACTATTTGTTAATAACGGAATAATAATTAGTAAAAAGAATATGGAACTATGAAAAATTATATAAATTTTTTAGGAATTATTTTAGGAGAAGGAAAGGTTAAATTACAACCTCATATAGCTAAAAAGGCATTAGATATGCTAGATAAATTAGATAATTTAAAGGACTTACAAAAATTTCTAGGTATAGTTAATTATGGAAGACCTTTTATAAAAGATTTAGGAAAAATAGCAGGACCATTATATTCTAAGACAGGAAATAAAGGACAAAGAAATTTTAATATAGAAGACATAAAATTAGTACAAAAAATAAAAGAAAGAATAAAAAACATCCCTGATCTAAATGTGTCACTAGAAACAAATTATTTAATAATAGAAACAGAAAAAAAGCTTTGAAGGATGGGGTGCAGTACTAAAATCAAAATCACATAAATATAGTATTAAACAAGAAGAAAAGATATGCGCCTATCAAAGTGGAAAATTTAAAGAAAAAGGTAATAAGGCTAGTATAGATGTTGAAATTTTAGCGGTAATATATGGTTTAAATAGTTTTAGAATTTATATTTTAAATAAATCAGAAATATTAGTAAGAACAGATTGTGAAGCAATAGTAAAGTTTCATCAAAAAATTAATGATAAAACTAGCAGTAGAAGAAGATGGTTAAACTTTTTAGATACCATATCTATTTACCATTCTATAATTTTTGAGCATATTAAAGGAAATAATAATAATATTGCGGATCAATTAAGTAGATTACTAATTAAAGTTTAAATTTTACAGAATGAGACCCCTACTATCAGACAAAGGTAAAAAGGTTCAACCTCCAACCTCAGGTTTGGCAGACTCTTATAAGCAGACAATGTTAACTAATTTACATTTTAAATCATTAGGTAAAACTGACGATATTAGAATAGAAAGAATGCAATTTGGAGTACAAAACCTAATTGCATATGGACCGTCAAACTTAACATTTAGACATTTACCTAACTGTCAATTAGACAAACAACAGACATGTCTTATAGATAACATATGGATAGCACATAATAAAAAAGACACTAAATATATAATTGCTGTTCTAAATGCTTTAGGATACTATTTTACTAGTAAAAATAAAGAAAATAAATTTAAATATTATGTAGTAGTTCATGGTAAGAAGAACGGTGTTTTTCAAACATGGATAGAAGTTTTAGATTCAATCAAAGATTTTCAGAAACCACTTTTCAAAGGTTTTAACGATTTTACAGAAGCTTTAGACTATGCTAAAGGAATATTAGGACCAAATTATTATATTTCTCCAGCTCTCAGACAAAACTCAGAAAAAATCTCACAATATAACATCCAAAAAGACACAGACAAAATCATATTTTGTGACCATTGCTCATCCATGACTGAAGCATTCAAGAGGCTGAACTTGAAAAATGAGGCCTTAATAGAAGAAAATGCCAAGCTCAGGGAAAGACTCAGCAAATTAGAAAGCAAAGGTAAGAATATACAAACTCAGACATACACACTTGGTTCTCCATCCCAAACAAAAATGGATGAGATGGGTGTTCATTCCCCACTGAATGCTAAGAAATCCACTGTATCGGATGCTGATACAACTAGTCCGGTTCAAACGGTGGCCGGTAAAGACTTCTCAAATCCGTTAATGGCTGTCACTTTTCCAAAAAATGAAAGAGACGAAAGTTCATCTTCAAGAAGAAAATTACCACTTTCATTTAACCAAACAATCAGACGAAAAGTTAAAAAAGCCAAAAAAAATAAAGAGTTAGAATTCCTAATAACCCAGACTATAGAAAAACTACTCAAACAAAAACAAGAAAAAGACAAACATATAAACCCAAGCCCAATACAAAGCCCAAGACGAATTTCTACGCCTAGCCCAAATAATTCAGATAACTTTGAAGACTCAATGCAATTTGCCCAAGACCCAAATGATGATGATTCTTGAGCAAGTTTTGATTCAATTGCATTGCATAATTTAGACACATAAATATATATATATATATATATATATAATAATAAAATAAAATATATATATCACTTTATCATAATATTGCACACTTAAAAGAGGGATGCCTCTTTAGTCAAATATGTGAGTCCCACTTTACTCACTACCACGCATGTGGAAAAACTGTTGGGACGCGTCGTATTCAGGGAAAGATATAAGATAATAAGGGATGTCAGATCAGATTCCAGGAACAATAATGCAAGAAGAAGGGACAATGACTTCACGTGACGATGGGGCCCAGATGTGTACCCGGCTGAAGTGATAAGATTCCCTTTTCCATTTGAAATCCGGAGTTTGAAGTCCGAAGACAGTTATAAAAGAAATTATTCTGAAGACAAAAAAAGGCAGGCAAGAAAGAAAAGACTCACTACAAAAGCTCTCAAAAAAAAATTGCCAGAACAACCTTTTTCTTTTAGACATTGTAAAAAAAAAAAAAAGATTTTCAGTTTAGGTTCTTTAAGTGTTTTAAAAGTTTGTTTGAAGTAAGCTTGGAAGTTTTTCGGGTTTCCCGAAAGGGAAACTTCACTCGGTTCTAATTATGTAAGTTTTCATATCTAAGTTTCTGTTAAACTTCCCCTATATGTAAATTATGTGTGTTTAAATTATGTTATAAAAATATGTGTTAATTATTTTGTTAAGTTCATGAAAATATATAAATATAAATATTATTATGAATCTATTTTATCTAGTATATGGTTAGTCTCATAGACTCTTATAAATATCGATGGATTAACCTGTAAATTCCTAGGACTATGTCAGGTTAAATGTTCTAAGAAGAACGATGAATAACCATTTCCGGGGTGAGATTAAAGAAGATCATTCGTAAGAACAAAAGGCTAAGAGAAAGAGATGAACGGTATAATAGATTCATAGTTAAAAAAAAAGAGTATAAATCCTAAGGTAAGTTGAAACAATGAAACTAGAGAGATTATTACTTAATAGAACAAACGAGTGAAGGAGTACTGAGTAGGACTTTACAACTTAAAAGAAACAAACAATAGCCTTATTTTGGAAACAATCTCCTTATTTTATTGAAACAAAATCATTAAATTCCTAGGACTATGTCAGGTTAAATGTTCTAAGAAGAACGATGAATAACCAATTCCGGGGTGAGGTTAAAGAAGATCATTCGTAAGAACAAAAGGCTAAGAGAAAGAGATGAACGGTATAATAGATTTTAAAAAAAAAGTATAAATCCTAAGGGAAGTTGAAACAATGAAACTAGAGTGATTATTACTTAATAGAACAAACGAGTGAAGGAGTACTGAGTAGGACTTTACAACTTAAAAGAAACAAACAATAACCTTATTTTGGAAACAATCTCCTTATTTTATTGAAACAAAATCATTATCGAAACAAACGCCTTATTTTGGTATCAGAGCCTTAGATCTAAAAGACCTTTATATGAGAAAAAATTATTATTTTAGAAGAACGTTTGCATCTCATAGAACTTTATTTTATAATAGACAACACTTTAAAATAGTAAAATTATATAAAAAATCTCTAGAAAGTCATATATATACCTTAAAGCTAAGACTATCTTTAACTTATACATATAAAAATTCAGTAAAGACACTTAGAGAAATCCTTAGAAAAAATATAAAACAAATTAGCGAAGAACTAAGTCAAATAGAATTTGAGACAAAAGAAGTAATAGAAAGAATTAAAATAATTAAAAATAATCCTTATTATTATAATTCTATAGGATAGTATATGAGAAGACCACGTAAAAATACTAAAGAATATAAGAAAACTAAAAAAAAACTAAAAGAATTATATTTTAAAGCAAATATACTACTTGAAGATTTAAAAATAACTAGTGATAAAAGAGAAATAACTAAATATTTAGATTACATATTTCTTGAAGCTAGAAAGTTAGAACAAAAATTAATAATACACCTTAAAACTAGAAACATCCCACTAAAACATACTTTATGAAACGTATGCCCTGTTTTTGGAGTGTAAGATTTCATAATAAAATAAGATATCAACATATAGAAGATAAGAAAAGATTAAAAAGAATAAAGAAATCTATAGAAGCTTATATATATATATATATATATGAAAACGAATTTTTTGTACCAAAAAATAAGTATGTTGAAAAGACTGTAGACAATGGTTGTAATGACCCGTAAGGTCATTTTTGGAAATTTGAAATATTAATTTAATTATAGTGAATCAATTGATAATTAATTATTAAATAACTAATTTTAATTAATGCTGAATGGGTTATGTTTATTATTAGTTTCATACAACTTGACCCATATAGGGAAATAAATTATTAGGGTTTGGAGTTTATAATAAAAAAAAAAAAAAAAGAGAAGGCAAGAAACTCACCTCTGCGGACGAAAGCGAAAGACAAATTGTGGAAAACTTGTGCGGCGGAACCCAGAAACAATTAGGTAAGCAAACAAATATGTATATATAAAGCTAACTTTCCATTCTTGTACAGATTGATGCATATATTTTATACATATATTGATAGACTTGAGTGTATTAGTTTAATTAATTTTGTTGGCAGATGAAGTACTACTAGAATATAAATATTTTTGTTATGTTGGAAATATGTTATTCATTATGTACTTTGGGGAAAATTTGAGTGAATCGATAAAGTATTAAATCTTTTTCCTTTCATTTAATTTAAAGTGTATTGTTGGTACATGAAAGAAGGAAAAAATAAAAAGAAGATAAAATAATTGTCATAAATAGGATGAACATCAAGCTAAAGTGAAGTGGATGGAAAATATTACTAATCAACGTGGGTCCCTGGAAATATTTTTTTTAAGAAATATTAAAGTTTCTATGAACATTACCCATATGAAATATTATTATAATAATATAATTGTTGTATTATATTGGAGTGGAAACGACGAAGTCAATTGGAATACAATGATTTCTTTGGAATAATAATTTAGTAGTGTATAGTGAATGCTCCAGAAGCACTGAAAAATTATATGTTTTTTTGGGAGTTAGCATACCAGTGGATCATAATTCTGCTACGTAAATATGAATTCTTTCGAGTGTAATTTTTAGATTCTTAGTTATTATATTATGGTTCAAATTTTGATATATTGGTATGTATATTATTCAAACATTGGGTGAATGATATTTTGTGAGTACCATTTAAATTATGATATTGAAAAAGAAAATTGGGATGAAATTCTAGACTTGAAATTTGGAAAAATATAATAGTTGAAATGTTAATTGGTATCAAGAATTACGAACTTGATTATAAATTTGGAGTGAATTTTTAGGTTAAGATTAAACACATAAAAGTGTGAGTGTTGTTAGTTCTGAAACCTTATTGTGAATATATACTTGAATAGATTCCATTGGTTCGGAAGCTCAACGGAAAGGGAAGGCTCAAGTCCAAGAGTAATTATTCGATTGACTAAGGTAAGTGGATTTCTAAACTCTTGTTAAGCGTATGAAATTCGTGTATCTTCTTGTGTGATGTTGAGAATGATTTGGAGACTTGTTGCTTATTTGTTGGTGTTGTATTCCTTGTTGTAAATTGCGCTTTGGTATCAAAATGGTTATCTCCTCATCTTCATTTGAGCATGTCAATTGCATTGTATCTGAGATATGATTGTGGTATAAGGATGTATCATTTCGAAGGTCGTATCACGCGCCGCGATGAATATTATATTTCGAGGGACGTATCGCGCGCCGCGAAGGTTACTATTTATCGAGGGTCGTGTCGTGCGCCGCGACAGATGCATGGACAGATATGTCCCCCATGGGTCCCGGACTGAGAGACAGCGGGTGTGTATCGTTAAGAAAGACATGCATCACGATATTTGACATTGCATCTCATGGCAGTGCACATTTTATTATTGATGAACTTGAACATGTGTTTTGCTGATCTTGTGATTGTTTCTCTGTGAAGTTTGTGATTGTTGAATATTGAGTTGTTATTGAGAATGTGTAAACTGATAGAGTGTGGTTATTGAGTTGTGTGTTTGGTAAACTGTTAGGATGTAGCGTGGAGGTTTAGATAGGGTGTAAGGAGTACCCGTATTTTGTTCACTTAACTTGTGTTTAGAGGTTTGCTTGTTGGGTACCGCGTGGTTTGGTACTCACCCCTTGCTTCTACAAATTTTTGTAGGTTACGAGCCAGAAATTTTGTGATACCTTCCATTCTCTTCGTTTCCGAGGCATCTTGTGGAGGATTGTGAGGTAACTGCTTGTCATCTCAGCAAACTTTCCTACTCCAGTTTATGATTTTGTTTTTATTTGAAAGACAACTTCATGTTAGACTTCAATTTTGTTTCAATTTTAACGTTTACATTAGAGGCTTGTGCACGTGACAACCTGGTTTTGGGGATTGAATTAATATGACTTGGTTTCATACTAGAAATTGTTGTTGGTTTGTCATTTACTTCCGCACTTTGTTAGATATTGGGTTTTAGGCTGACTTGTTTTGGTGGGATAAGACAAGTGCCATCACACCTATTTTTGGGTCGTGACAAAATGGTATCAGAGCCCCAGGTTCATAGGTCTCACGTGTATACAAGCCGAGTCTACGTAGAGTCTCAAGGATCAGTACGGAGACGTCTGTACTCATCTCTGAGAGGCTATAAAGATTACTAGGAAACTTCCTTTTGTTCATTTTTTCTCATCGTGCGTAGTTATCTTCTTTAGTACTGAGTTGTTGTATACTCTTTTGACAGATGACGAGGACTAGAACTAACGTTACTGGTGGTAGAGGGGAGGCACTTCCCGAGGCAGTTGTTGAGGCCCCAGCTAGGGGTAGGGGTAGATCTCGAGCTAGAGGTCGTGCTAGTAGTACGATAGTAACCAGAGGTCGTGGACGTGGAGCAGCACCAGTGAGAGGGCTTGCTAGAGAGGTCTCTACAGAACCTCAGATTGATGGCAGAGAGGACCAGGTTCCTCCAGATCCTGTAGTCACACCTTTGCTTCAGGATACACTATTGAGGGTGTTAAGTGTGCTAGAGGGATTTTCTCAGGGTGGTGGTGCAACTACCACACCACATCACTCTCGTACTAGAGAGGGGGCTCAGACCCAAGAGCAGCAACAAGCTCCAGTTGTTCAGGATGCGGTGGGGCAACTACCAGTAGATCTCGCGGTTCAGAATGATGTTGCACCAGCAGTTGGGGGTCAAGTTGCATCGATGGTTGTTCTGACAGAGGATGAGCAGCGTAGGTATGAGAGATTTCGAAAGATGGACCCACCTCAGTTTCAGGGTGGGAAGAGCGAGGACGCTCATGAGTTTCTAACTACCTGCCGAGAGTTAGTAGAGGTGGTTGGATTAGCTGAGTCACATGGGGTTCGATATGCTACACTCCAGCTTCGTGGACCAGCGAGAGACTGGTGGAGGACTTATTCGGGGGTTTTGCCAGCTGGATCTCCTCCAGTAACTTGGGAGCCGTTTGCTAGTGCATTCCAAGATCGTTTTATCCCATGGAGCGTGAGAGAGGAGAGTCGTTTGAGGTTTGAGAGTCTGAGACAGGATGGTTATATGTTACAGACTATGAGGCGCGTTTTTTCCAGTTGTCTAGGCATGCGTTGGCCATTATTCCAAATGAGACAGAGAGGATCCGCAGATTTGTGAGGGGATTGACTTTTTCTATCAGGTCAGCTGTGTTTCGAACATCTAGGGAGGGGACTTCTTTCCAGTCCATTGTGAGCGCCGCCAAAGAGGCAGAATTGATGGAGAGAGAGGAGTTTGGGGACCCTAAAAGGGCCCGTATATCAGGCCAGTTTCATGGTGCCTCATCTGGAGGTAGGGGATCACAGAGAGTGAGTGGTTCTTTTCAGCAGCGGGGACCTATTCATGCATCTATGCCGACATTTGAGGGTGGCCAGACATCTAGGGGTTCTTATAGCCTGGGTCAGAGCTCGTACGGTTCACAGCAGCGACCTACAGGGCGCGGAAATTTTAGTGGGTTTTCAGGGTCCACACAACAGTTCCCAGGTCAGAGAATTTGTTTTACTTGTGGAGATACCGATCATCTAATGCGGAAGTGTACTTCACAAAGGGGTCGTGGTGGGCCTCGACCTAATTCTTCATTCCATACTAGACCACCAGCACCACAGGGTAGAGGTCGTGGCAGAGTTCAGTCAGGTAGAAGTGATAGAGTTTCTAGTAGTGGTGTTGCAGCTCAGCAGAGTGGGGGTAGAGGTACCACCCAGGATGGAGGTGGACGAGGAAGCCACTGCTATGCTTTCCCCGGGAGACCTGAGGCGGAGACCTCCAATGCTGTTATTACATGTATCATTCCAGTATGCCATCGACCGGCGTCTGTGTTGTTTGATCCAGGTTCTACATTCTCTTATGTGTCTACATATTTTGCTGCTAAATTTGATATGATATGTGATAGCATGATTGTACCTCTTCGTGTTTCTACACCTGTGGGTAAGCCCTTAGTGGTGGATCGAGTATATCGATCATGTCTTATTTCATTGGCTGGATATGACACTTGGGTAGACTTAATCATTCTGGGGATGGTAGACTTTGATGTTATCTTGGGTATGGATTGGCTTTCTCCTTATCATGCTGTCCTTGATTGTAATGCTAAGACTGTGACTTTAGCAATGCCTGGTATTCCGAGGGTTGAGTGGAAGAGCGCTAGTGGTTCTTATCCTAGCAAGGTCATCTCTTTTATCCATGCTCAGAAATTGGTGGAGAGGGGGTGTTTGTCTTACTTAGCATTTATTCGGGATACTAGTGTTGAACCACCTCCCATGGAATCTGTTCCCGTGGTTCAGGAGTTTCTCGATGTATTTCCTTCTGATCTTCCAGGTGTTCCTCCCGATAGGGATATCGATTTTGCTATTGATTTGGAGACGGGCACTAAGCCTATTTCTATACCTCCATATCGTATGGCCCCAGCAGAGTTGAAAGAATTGAAGGATCAATTGCAAGATTTATTGAGTAAGGGTTTTATTCGCCCTAGTGTATCACCTTGGGGTGCCCCTTTATTGTTTGTGAAGAAGAAGGATGGGACTATGAGAATGTGTATTGATTACAGACAGTTGAACAAGGTAACAATTAAGAATAAGTATCCTCTTCCTCGTATTGATGACTTATTTGATCAGTTACAGGGAGCATCATTGTTCACTAAGATTGATTTGAGGTCTGGGTATCATCAGTTGAAGATTAGGGCATCAGATATCCCTAAGACAGCTTTTCGGACCCGGTATGGGCATTATGAGTTTCTAGTGATGTCCTTCGGATTGACTAATGCCCCTGCAGCATTCATGGAGTTGATGAATTGGGTGTTTCGACCATACCTTGATTCTTTTGTGATTGTTTGCATCGATGACATCTTGGTTTACTCTAAGACTGAGGAGGACCATGTCCGACACCTGAGGATTGTACTTCAGAGGTTGAGAGAAGAGAAGTTGTATGCCAAGTTTTCAAAGTGTGAGTTCTGGCTTACTTCTGTGACATTCTTGGGACACGTGGTGTCCAAGGAGGGTATTAGAGTAGATCCGGCCAAAATTGAGGCAGTTAGAAGTTGGACGCGACCTACTTCACCTACTGAGATTAGGAGTTTTGTTGGATTGGCAGGCTATTATCGACGATTTGTTCAGAGTTTCTCTACTATTGCAGCTCCATTGACTAGATTGACTCGACAGGATGTGGGTTTTCAGTGGTCTGATGAGTGTGAGGAGAGCTTTCAAAAGCTCAAGACTTTGTTGACTTCTGCTCCTATGTTGACTCTACCTGAGGAAGGTGTAGACTTTACTGTGTATTGTGATGCTTCAGGAGTTGGTTTGGGTGGTGTGTTGATGCAGAAGGGAAAGTGATTGCTTATGCTTCTAGGCAATTGAAGTCCCATGAGAAGAACTACCCTACTCATGATCTGGAGTTAGCGGCTGTGGTATTTGTACTGAAGTTATGGCGTTATTATTTGTATGGAGTGCATTGTGAGATCTTCACTGATCGTCGGAGTCTTCAGTATATCTTTAGCCAGAGGGATTTGAACTTGAGGCAACGGAGATGGCTTGAGTTGCTGAAGGACTATGATGTGACCATTCTGTACCATCCAGGAAAGGCCAATGTTGTGGCCAATGCTCTAAGTAGGAAGACTCCTAGCATGGGGAGTCTTGCATCTCTTAGTGTTGAGGAGAGACCATTGGCTAGATATGTTCAATTGTTAGCTAACAGTCTTGTTCGATTGAAGATCTCAGAGGAGAGTGATGGGATGATTGCTTTTATTGAGGCTCGATCTTCTTTAGTCGAGAAGATTCGTGCACACCAGTTTGATGATGAAAAATTATGTCTCATTCGAGACAAAGTATTGAGAGGGGAAGCTAAGGAGGCTGTCCTTGATTCTGATGGTGTCTTGAGGATCGGAGGTAGGATTTGTGTGCCCTAGACAGGCGATTTGATTAGATTGATCCTTGAGGAGGCCCATTGTTCTCGATATTCTATCCATCCGGGAGTGGCGAAGATGTATCATGATCTGAGTCAGCATTACTGGTGGTGTGGGATGAAGAGAGATATTTCAGACTTTGTTTCTAGGTGTTCGACTTGCCAGCAGGTCAAATGTGAGCACCAGCGGCCCGGGGGTGTATCTCAGAGGATACCTATTCCTACTTGGAAGTGGGAGCGGATTACTATGGACTTTGTTGTGGGTTTGCCTACCACAGTGGGTGGTTATGACTCTATTTGGGTTGTTGTTGATAGGCTGACCAAGTCTGCCCACTTCATCCCGGTTCGGGTAAAGTATACAGCAGAAAAGTTAGCCGAACTATATATCAGTCAGATTGTGCGACTACATGGAGTTCCTGTTTCTATCATATCAGATCGAGGTTCACTATTTACTTCTCACATCTGGAAGGCATTACAACATGGTCTGGGTACTCAGTTAGATATAAGTACGGCACTTCACCCTCAGACAGATGGTCAATCTGAGCGGACCATTCAGGTATTGGAAGATATGCTTCGAGCGTGTGTGATCGATTTTGGTGCAAGATGGAATCGACATTTACCCTTAGCGGAGTTCGCCTATAATAACAGTTATCACTCTAGTATCCAAATGGCCCCATTTGAGGCATTGTATGGTAGACGGTGTAGATCTCCTATTGGTTGGTTTGATTCGGCGGAGATAGACTCTTTGGATACAGACTTGCTTAGAGATGCTATGGAGCAAGTTCGTATGATTCAGTATAGATTATTGACAGCTCAGAGTCGACAAAAGAGTTATGCAGACCAGAGAGTTAGAGCCTTGGTATTTATGGAGGGTGATCATGTTTGGCTTCGAGTATCACCCATGAAGGGTGTGATGAGGTTTGGAAAGAAGGGCAAGCTTAGCCCTAGGTTCATTGGACCTTTTGAGATTTTGAGCCAAGTGGGAGAGGTGGCCTATAAGTTGGCCTTGCCACCTAGTTTGTCGGCAGTTCATCCTGTTTTCTATGTCTCTATGCTTCGGAAGTATATTCCGGATGAATCTCATGTGATTTCACTCGATTCTGTGGAGCTGGGTCCAGACTTGACATTTGAGGAGGAGCCTATAGCTATTTTGGATAGGAAAATTTGAAAGCTTAGGACCAAAGAGATTGCTTCAGTGAAGGTACAATGGAAGCACCGATCAGTGGGGGAGGCAACTTGGGAGACAGAATCTGACATGCGTGCCAGATATCCTCAACTTTTTGAAGCATCAGGTACTTTCTTTTACTTTATGTTCGAGGACGAACATGATTTTTAGAGGTGGATAATGTAATGACCCGTAAGGTCATTTTTGGAAATTTGAAATATTAATTTAATTAGAGTGAATCAATTGATAATTAATTATTAAATAACTAATTTTAATTAATGCTGAATGGGTTATGTTTATTATTAGTTTCATACAACTTGACCCATATAGGGAAATAAATTATTAGGGTTTGGAGTTTATAATTAAAAAAAAAAAAGAGAAGGCAAAAAACTCACCTCTGCGGACGAAAGCGAAAGACAAATTGTGGAAAACTTGTGCGGTGGAACCCAGAAAAAATTAGGTAAGCAAACAAATATGTATATATAAAGCTAACTTTCCATTCTTTTACAGATTGATGCATATATTTTATACATATATTGATAGACTTGAGTGTATTAGTTTAATTAATTTGGTTGGCAGATGAAGTACTACTAGAATATAAATATTTTTGTTATGTTGGAAATATGTTATTCATTATGTACTTTGGGGAAAATTTGAGTGAATCGATAAAGTATTAAATCTTTTTCCTTTCATTTAATTTAAAGTGTATTGTTGGTACATGAAAGAAGGAAAAAATAAAAAGAAGATAAAATAATTGTCATAAATAGGATGAACATCAAGCTAAAGTGAAGTGGATGGAAAATATTAGTAATCAACGTGGGTCCCTGGAAATATTTTTTTTAAGAAATATAAAAGTTTCTATGAACATTACCCATATGAAATATTATTATAATAATATAATTGTTGTATTAGATTGGAGTGGAAACGACGAAGTCAATTGGAATACAATGATTTCTTTGGAATAATAATTTAGTAGTGTATAGTGTATGCTCCAGAAGCACTGAAAAGTTATATGTTTTTTTGGGAGTTAGCATACCAGTGGATCATAATTCTGCTACGTAAATATGAATTCTTTCGAGTGTAATTTTTAGATTCTTAGTTATTATATTATGGTTCAAATTTTGATATATTGGTATGTATATTATTCAAACATTGGGTGAATGATATTTTGTGAGTAACATTTAAATTATGATATTGAAAAAGAAAATTGGGATGAAATTCTAGACTTGAAATTTGGAAAAATATAATAGTTGAAATGTTACTTGGTATCAAGAATTACGAACTTGATTATAAATTTGGAGTGAATTTTTAGGTTAAGATTAAACACATAAAAGTGTGAGTGTTGTTAGTTCTGAAATCTTATTGTGAATATATACTTGAATAGATTCCATTGGTTCGGAAGCTCAACGGAAAGGGAAGTCTCAAGTCCAAGAGTAATTATTCGATTGACTAAGGCAAGTGGATTTCTAAACTCTTGTTAAGCGTATGAAATTCGTGTATCTTCTTGTGTGATGTTGAGAATGATTTGGAGACTTGTTGCTTATTTGTTGGTGTTGTATTCCTTGTTGTAAATTGCGCTTTGGTATCAAAATGGTTATCTCCTCATCTTCATTTGAGCATGTCAATTGCATTGTATCTGAGATATGATTGTGGTATAAGGATGTATCATTTCGAAGGTCGTATCGCGCGCCGCGATGAATATTATATTTCGAGGGACGTATCACGCGCCGCGAAGGTTACTATTTATCGAGGGTCGTGTCGTGCGCCGCGACAGATGCATGGACAGATATGTCCCCCATGGGTCCCGGACTGAGAGACAGCGGGTGTGTATCGTTAAGAAAGACATGCATCACGATATTTGACTATGCATCTCATGGCAGTGCACATTTTATTATTGATGAACTTGAACATGTGTTTTGCTGATCTTGTGATTGTTTCTCTGTGAAGTTTGTGATTGTTGAATATTGAGTTGTTATTGAGAATGTGTAAACTGATAGAGTGTGGTTATTGAGTGGTGTGTTTGGTAAACTGTTAGGCTGTAGCGTGGAGGTTTAGATAGGGTGTAAGGAGCTCCCGTATTTTTTTCACTTAACTTGTGTTTAGAGGTTTACTTGTTGGGTACCGCGTGGTTTGGTACTCACCCCTTGCTTCTACAAATTTTTGTAGGTTACGAGCCAGAAATTTTGAGATACCTTCCATTCTCTTCGTTTCCGAGGCATCTTGTGGAGGATTGTGAGGTAGCTGCTTGTCATCTCAGCGAACTTTCCTACTCCAGTTTATGATTTTGTTTTTATTTGAAAGACAACTTCATGTTAGACTTCTATTTTGTTTCAATTTTAATGTTTACATTAGAGGCTTGTGCACGTGACAACCTGGTTTTGGGGATTGAATTAATATGACTTGGTTTCATACTAGAAATTGTTGTTGGTTTGTCATTTACTTCCGCACTTTGTTAGATATTGGATTTTAGGCTGACTTGTTTTGGTGGGATAAGACAAGTGCCATCACACCTATTTTTGGGTCGTGACAACGGTGAATATATAAATGATTTAAAATGGGAAGTACAAGGACTTGAAGGAGATATAGAATATGTGAATAGAAGAATAATATATTTTTACGAAAAGTATAAAGCAACTACATTAGGATAAAAATAATACATAGTAAAAATAGCTTCATCAAAGAATATAGACTACCTAGACTTGCAGATCCAAATAGAAAAAAGATTCCAAAGAGTAAAACCAGACAGTACAATTAAGTGTAACTTTGGGAACGTAAATCATATTTTACATACAGAAGATACTCAATATAATACTCTAATAGACCTTATAATTAATCTTAGCGAAAAATTAAAAGAATCAAATAATAAAATTATAAATATATTAAGAGAACAAGAAGAAATACAAAATAAGCAGAAACAACTTTTTAGAAAAATAGAAAATAATCTAGACTAGTTAAAAGAACAAGGAATAGACTTAAATAAAAAATTAAACGAATTAAAAAATACATCTAAAGAAGAAATTAGTAATACATTAGTAATAAAGATACAAGAAATAAAGACAGAATTAGAATTAATAAAAGAAATAGTTCTTTCATGATAGAATCAGAAATCTATAAGGAAGCAACAAAATTAATAGAAAAAAGAATAACTCTCCCCTCAGATTATAAAGAATTTGATCCATCTTCAAAATCAGACAAAATTATTATACAACAAAATAATATAATAATATCACTTTTATTATCACTAAATAATAAGATAGACAAAAACTATAAAGAAAAATTTGAAAGTAAGAATATAGATACAACTGGAATAGGAGAACTAATAGAAAATCTAAATAAAATAGAAATTACTCCTCAAAAATAAAAAATAATTAAAAAAGAACAGAAAAAATGGACATTTTTCCAACTAGATCAAGAGAAGACAGACCAAGACCAAGCTATTCTAAAAACATGATAAGTAATAACTTTATATCTAGAATATTAAATAGAAAGACAAAGGAATAAAATAATCAACAATTAGGAGAAATAATAGACACAGATAAAGATATACAAATCTTCCAACAAAATCAATTAAAATTATTAAATCCAAAAGTATTATATAATACAAATTCAAAATCTCAATTATACAGACACTATAGAGAAGAGCAATAATCAGTATTAGGAAAAAATTCAGTATCGTTACCACTAGTAAACACTGAATCTATAAAAGAAATACAATATGCTAAAAAAGATCTGATGCATATAGGATTGATAGTTATAGGGATTAAAGGATTAACCAGAAAAAACTTAGGAACAAAGACATTAATTACTATATACGATAATAGATGGTCAGATATAAAAAAGGCAATTATAGGATTAACAGAAGTAGATATGACTAATAATGGAGGAATTTTCTACATAAGTCCAGATTTTATTATGAATTTAAAAGAATTTGGAACCCAAATAAGAATAGGAATACAAACTAAAGGATATGAAGAAATGAGTAGCGGAAAAAATTTATTAATATGTGTAGGATACCTAGGAAAAATGACAGATAATAGTAATACTAGATTTAAACTACAAATAAATGATGTAGTAGAAGTAATGGGAAATAGAGGGATAAAACTAATAAAACCAATAAAAATAGACCCTGAAGAATGTGCAGGATTAGAATGGAAGTTAGGAGACTTTAAAGAAAAAGAAGCATTAACACCAGATGCTCACTTAATATATACAAATTCTAAAGGAGAACCTTCAATTAGATTTACAGATTATAATTATGAAGCTCAAAAAGACTTTGAAGAAGAGAGTACTATAGAAGAAATGCCTTTAGAAGGAATGAATATGGAAATAACATTAGAAGAAGACTATGCAGTAGATATAGCTATAGAAAAAGCAAAAGAAATATGCAAAGAAAATAAAAATAGACTTTTTACATGTAAAGGATGTAAACTAAAAAACCTAAATTTAGAACAAACAATATCTCATTTTAAAATATGTGAACAAAGAATTGATAATAAAGGATATAGATTAGAAAAAGATTTGCAAGATAAATTTGATACAAGCAACAATATAATGACACAAATACAAGACGATGATAGTGAAATATCTGAGTTAGAATCTATACTTAGTCAGTAAGAATTAATGGAAACAGCTAGTTCTAGTAGTCCATTTCAAAGAACAAATGAACAAGGACATACTGCAGACAATAGCACAGGAAATATACCACGTAGAAGAGTATATAGACAAGGAGATACTCCAACAATAGAAGTAAAACCTATGGAAAAAAGAATGCCTATAGAAGAACCAATAGTACTCCAAGAAGGAGGAAGTAAAGGAAAAATTTTAAATATAGTAGCACATGATCCACAAAGATGGAACTCAGTAATAGACTTATGGAAAGGAATAGTAGTAGCAGATTTCATAAAAAATTATACAGAAACTGATGCAGAAACTATGTATAAATATTTAGAAACTTTCTTAGGAGAATCAACTAAAGCTTTATGGGAAGCTTATAAAGTAGAATTCCCATCAGAATTTTAATACTTAGTATCATTAGGACCTAACCCATATAACTTTACAAATAAAATACATACCTTAATAACAGGAGAAGACCCAAATAGTGGATTAATAGCTTTACAAAGAAATGCAGTAATAAAATTAGAACAATTAAGCATAAGTAATTGGTACTATATAAAGAAATTTTTAAATGACTATTTCTACTATTGTACAATTAGTGGAAATGCTTTTGACCAAGACTTAGGTAAAAAATTATTTAATAAATTACCAGGAGCTTTAGGTAGAGAAATAGAAGAAAGATGGACTAAAAGAGATGGAGTAGCCCAAAATCCTAAAGCAAAATGGTCAATAGGACATAGAATACAACATATAATGGAAATACTACAAGAAAAATGTACTAATCTACAGATACAAAAACACCTAAAACAAAATAAAATGAACTTCTGTAAAGATGTAATATATACAACTCAAAGTTATGATAAAGAACAATATAAAAAGAGAAAGTATAAAAAATACCATCCACAAAATAATAAGAGATATAATAAAAAAGGATATTTTCTTAGAAAATCCTCAGCAAGGAAATCATATCTAAATAGAGATAGACATGTTAGAAAGTATAGAACAGATAGAAATTATAAAAATAAGCTAGAATGTTTTACATGTGGAAGTATAGAACATTTAGCAAATACTTGTCCTAAAAGATATAATGCTAAAACTAGAAATGCACAACTAGTAGAAGAATTTAATGAAGCATTATTAAATGTAGATGAATATATGTCAGACAATGAAAGTATTTACTCTATAGTAAGTATTGATATATAAGAAAATAACAAAGAAGAAGATTCTTCTAATTCAGAAGGAGAAGAATTAATTAATGAAATAGGAATAGAAGACTTAAATATAGATAATCTAAAAATAAATCTTATGAATATAATAGAATGTGAACATGAATTTGAAAAAGATACAGGATTAGATAGTAATCCATGCAATTGGTGTAAATGGTACCCAAGCAAACATAAAAGAGCTAAATGTAATAAATGTTTTATAGAAGGATGTATAAATTGTATAGAAACACAATTAGGAATAATAACTCAGAAAAGAAAAGAAATATACACAAATGTACCTCTAGTAAACTTAAAAGTACTAGTATTAGAAGCAAAAGTAAAAGAATTAGAAGAAAGAATAGTAAGGCTAGAAAAAGGAAAAAATATACAACAGGAACAATCAATAGATAATCAAGAATTAATGAATGAAGAATCTAACACCCTAATATGTAATGAAGATAAAAATATAAATACTGTTAAGATACTAGCAAAACTCCAAATTGGAAAGTATGAAATAGAGACCTTAGCATTAATAGATTCAGGATGTACCAAAAGTATTTTAAATAAAAAGATTGTACCTCCAGAACTAATAAAAACTTTAGAAAAACCACTTGCAGCTATGCAAATGGATGGAACACATAATATATATAGACATTACATAGATAAAGCACAAATAAGTTTCTTAAATACTTGCTCAAAATTTTATAAACCCACTTATAAAATGGATAAAATATGGGTACGAGACCTAGACATAAGAGAAGATTTTGTGTTAGGACTAGATTTTATACTATATAATAAAGGAGGAACTTTAATAACCAAAGATGGAATACTTTTTATGAAGAATACAACTTATACTTCAGTTTTGACTAACAAAATTGATACTAAAATAAGACAAAAAGAAAAATGTGTTGAAAATTGTGAAAATAATATAGAATATACTAAAAATAATTGTAATATATTATATGAAAATATACTAGAAATAGAAGAAGAAGACGAAATAATTAATAAAAATTATGTTTTAATAGAAATGGAAACAGAGCTATATAATTTTAAGACGGGAATACAAAGAATAGGAGAAATAAAAAATCAGCAAAACCTAGATAATATAGTAAAAATCCTAGATCAAATAGAAATAATAGGAGAAAAGCCCTTAAAATATTGGGAAAATAATCATGAAGTATGTAAACTAGACATAATAAATCCAGAATATATAATAAAAACAGCCTCAATAGAAGCTACAAATCAAGATCTAGAAGATTTTAGAATACAAATTAAAGAACTGTTAGAGTTGGGAGTAATAAGAAGATCTACTTCAAAACATAGATCAACAGCATTTATGGTAATACATCGTAGTGAAATAATTAGGGGAAAACCTAGAATGGTTATAAATTATAAAAGATTAAATGACAACACTAGAACAGACGGATATAAACTACCAGACAAAACAGAATTAATAAATAGAATACAAGGAAAAACAATTTTTAGTAAATTTGATTGTAAATCAGGATACTGGCAAATAAAAATGCATCCAGACAGTATAGAATGGACTGCTTTTAACTGTCCTGAAGGACATTTCGAATGGTTAGTAATGTCATTTGGGTTAAGAACAGCACCTCCAATTTTCCAAAGGAAAATGGATAAAATATTTGGAGAATACAAAAGATTTGTTTTAGTATATGTAGATGATATTTTAGTAGTTAGTAGAAATATAAAAGAACATTTAGGACATTTACAAACAGTTTTCAGACTATTTGTTAATAACGGAATAATAATTAGTAAAAAGAAAATGGAACTATGTAAAAATTATATAAATTTTTTAGGAATTATTTTAGGAGAAGGAAAGGTTAAATTACAACCTCATATAGCTAAAAAGGCATTAGATATGCCAGATAAATTAGATAATTTAAAGGACTTACAAAAATTTCTAGGTATAGTTAATTATGGAAGACCTTTTATAAAAGATTTAGGAAAAATAGCAGGACCATTATATTCTAAGACAGGAAATAAAGGACAAAGAAATTTTAATATAGAACACATAAAATTAGTACAAAAAATAAAAGAAAGAATAAAAAACATCCCTGATCTAAATATGCCACTCGAAACAGATTATTTAATAATAGAAACAGATGGAAGCTTTGAAGGATGAAGTGCAGTACTAAAATCAAAATCACATAAATATAGTATTAAACAAGAAGAAAAGATATGCGCCTATCAAAGTGGAAAATTTAAAGAAAAAGGTAATAAGGCTAGTATAGATGTTGAAATTTTAGCGGTAATATATGGTTTAAATAGTTTTAGAATTTATATTTTAAATAAATCATAAATATTAGTAAGAACAGATTGTGAAGAAATAGTAAAGTTTCATCAAAAAATTAATGATAAAACTAGCAGTAGAAGAAGATGGTTAAACTTTTTAGATACCATATCTATTTACCATTCTATAATTTTTTAGCATATTAAAGGAAATGATAATAATATTGCGGATCAATTAAGTAGATTACTAAAGTTTAAATTTTACAGAATGAGACCTCTAGTATCAGACAAAGGTAAAAAGGTTCAACCTTCAACCTCAGGTTTGGCAGACTCTTATAAGCAGACAATGTTAGCTAATTTACATTATAAATCATTAGATAAAATTGACGATATTAGAATAGAAAGAATGCAATTTGGAGTACAAAACCTAATTGCATATGGACCGTCAAACTTAACATTTAGACATTTACCTAACTGTCAATTAGACAAACAACAGACATGTCTTATAGATAACATATGGGTAACACATAATAAAAAAGACACTAAATATATAATTGTTGTTCTAAATGCTTTAGGATACTATTTTACTAGTAAAAATAAAGAAAATAAATTTAAATATTATGTAGTAGTTCATGGTAAGAAGAACGGTGTTTTTCAAACATGGATAGAAGTTTTAGATTCAATCAAAGATTTTCAGAAACCACTTTTCAAAGGTTTTAACGATTTTACAGAAGCTTTAGACTATGCTAGAGGAATATTAGGACCAAATTATTATATTTCTCCAGCTCTCAGACAAAACCCAGAAAAAATCCCACAATATAACATCCAAAAAAACACAGACAAAATCATATTTTGTGACCATTGCTCATCCATGACTGAAGCATTCAAGAGGCTGAACTTGAAAAATGAGGTCTTAATAGAAGAAAATGCCAAGCTCAGGGAAAGACTCAGCAAATTAGAAAGCAAAGGCAAGAAAGAAAAGACTCACTACAAAAGCTCTCAAAAAAAAAAAAATTCCCAGAACAACCTTTTTCTTTTAGACATTGTAAAAAAAAAAGATTTTCAGTTTAGTTTCTTTAAGTGTTTTAAAAGTTTGTTTGAAGTAATCTTGGAAGTTTTTCGGGTTTCACGAAAGGGAAACTTCACTCGGTGCTAATTACGTAAGTTTTGATATCTAAGTTTCTGTTAAACTTCCCCTATATGTAAATTATGTGTGTTTAAATTATGTTATAAAAATATGTGTTAATTATTTTGTTAAGTTCATGAAAATATATAAATATAAATATTATTATGAATCTATTTTATCTAGTATATGGTTAGTCTCTTAGCCTCTTATGAATATCGATGGATTAACCTGTAAATTCCTAGGACTATGTCAGGTTAAATGTTCTAAGAAGAACGATAAATAACCAATTCCGGGGTGAGGTTAAAGAAGATCATTCGTAAGAACAAAAGGCTAAGAGAAAGAGATGAACGGTATAATAGATTCATAGTTAAAAAAAAAAGTATAAATCCTAAGGGAAGTTGAAACAATGAAACTAGAGTGATTATTACTTAATAGAACAAACGAGTGAAGGAGTACTGAGTAGGACTTTACAACTTAAAAGAAACAAACAATAGCCTTATTTTGGAAACAATCTCCTTATTTTATTGAAACAAAATCATTATCGAAACAAACGCCTTATTTTATATATATATATATATATATATATAGATATATATATATATATATATATATATATATATATATATATATATATATATATATATATATATATATATATATATGAAAGTGTTGCTGAAGATAATTCCAATTTGTGTTGCAAAACCATTAAAAACACAATTTATGTTATATCTTTATTCAACAAAAAAAATAGAATTCATAATTCATAATTCCTATCAAATTAAACCTGCAAAATCTATAGTATATGATTCCTAAACAAACAAAAACAAAGTACAACTCAAGTTTGAATCCTAAATAGTACCATCAACCATCTCAATTCCCATTTGAAGATGATGCATTCTAATGGGCAGAACCACTGTGATTCACGTTGTCGTGGGCCAAACCACTATCATTCACGTTATCAAAGTCATCACAACTTTCATTCTCATAAGTTTGATTGTATTCCTGAGATGATTGCTCATTTAAAGATGATGTGTTGTATACATGCTTCTTTAATAAGTCTAATTCCCTCCTCATCCTCTTATTTTTGTGACGCTCTTTCTGCAGTTGAGCATATAAGTCAACAGTGGAAGCATTTACCCGAATTTTAATCATCTCATCAATTTTTCTCGATAAAGCTGGTGTTAATTGTTTAGACGATGCCTTTACATATCGACCCAAGGATCCAAGACCTTTAACTCATTTTTATTTATTTCTAGCACATATTGCACCCAAATATCCATCTCTATTAATTGAGAAGGTTGACCTGCTAAATTAGTTTCTCCTTCCACAACTAATGCACTTTGAGAAACTAATAATTCTTGTTTCTTTTTTTCAAAAGTATTCTGCATCAAAAACAAGTTATTTGAGACAATATTTAAAGCCAAACCTGTGGCTCTCACTATTAACTGTTGGGTATGTACCAAAAACTGATGGGAAATAGAGGGAAGGAGATAAATTTGAAAATTTGAGAACTTGAAAAGTCCTCTTATGCTTTAATGAAAAGGCATTTGTCCCTCATCGGTGATGGAAAGAAAAATAGGAGAGTTTGAATACATAAACACTCCTATTAATTGTTAAAATGGTTGGAAAGAGGGACTCCCCTTGCGCCGTCGTCGTCGATTGCTTCGGCTTCGGCTTGGACAAAGTTTATTTTAATTATTTATTTAATTGAATTGCAAAAAATATATTCAATTATTTAGTTTATACCAAAAGTTTTTAGTTAACTGAAATGTTTTCAATTTTTTAGTTAACCTGACCCGACTTGGATCTGCGTTACCCATTTTATTTTCCATTTTATTAAATTTCCTGCCATGAATTTTCTGAAAGGTTGCAACCTTCGGAAAGAGTCAATACCATTTGAAAGGTTGCAAACTTTCATTGATGGTCGTGTAAATTCTTAAAGGGTTGCAATCTTTTAGAATATATTCTTCTTGCCTAGAAATACCACTCAGTCTTCAGAACATTTTTTAACGAATTTTCTAATCTTCCTTGTTCTTCTAAACACATTTTTCTTCGTGTAATTTCCTGTTGTGGATTGATTCGCTGACAGTAGAGTTTTTGATAGCTACACTCAGCTGATTAAGATCATTTCACCTTGGGAGATTATATTCCAAATCAAACCTCGGATAGTAGAGGGGAATAATTTCCTTAAGGGTACACTTTGAGTTCAGTAGACTTGATCTTCTTCAAAACTAAAATGTTATTTCAGATTCTGATACGTTTTTACAGATTTAAGAATTTTGTGAAATAAATTTCTATTCATCTCGCTTACTGGTTCTATAAATATCAGTTAATTCGTGTTTCTGAACAATTTATTACAATAAAAAATTTCTAGTTTTGATAACATAGTTTGAGAAACATTAACTGGCAACCATCAAAAGCAATATACTTGTCAACATTGATATTAAAAAATAAAATATGATTACATAATGCATATACTAGTATAGCATTTTCTGTAGAGTACTGCCAATTTCTTATTTTTTGTAGTTGAAGTGTTGAGATGTTCTTCACTTATGATTGCTTTCCCTTGGAAGACAACTAAATCTACCACTAGTGTCTAAATTCTACAATATAACTGTTCTCTTTCCTATTAGGAATTTATGAATGTGAAGGTTGAAGACGAAACTTATAAATCCTAGTGTATTGAAGAAGATGGAGACTTCATTCAATGTGAGGATTGCAGAAAGTATTGGCTGCATATTTTTACCTATGTATAAATAAGTTAGTTGCTTAATATTGCCTATCCCACCATCATCAACTATAGGACGTTACATTTTAAGGTAAAAATACATCCTAGATATAGGAAGTCCTTAAGATGGAGAATTGATAACTAGTTTACACAGAAGTGCTAACAACCTAAAACATTTAAACTAACAAATACAATTAAACTAGCAGCAAGCAACATCATTTAAACCAACAAATACAATTTTATTTCAGTGTTAAGAGCCTAAGACAACCTCAATAGTGAAGAGTATAGTGATATATATTTTAAATTGATATAAAACATTTCATAGTAAACAACCTTGAATTCAAAAAAATTCACTTTCTGGACACAAATGAATTATAATTACTTTTTTGAATGAAGAGGGTATACTACATACATGACATAATAAGTTTTACGCATCGACAAGCTATATTCAATAAGATTAAACGTTAGAAAATCCATGAATGATACACATAAAATATGAATTAATCTACAAAAACATAGTGCGAACGTATACTTATATAAGCAGTTTCAGCTTTCTCATTTACCCAACTCTTATCACTTTTCTTGCGATGAGTTCGAAAATAATATTCTGAAATTGATGGATCCTTTCCAGTAGATTTCTTTATATAATGAAGGAAGATATTTTTGTTATCAATGTTAAGTATGATGCTTTTTTTGTAAAAGAATTACATCTAAAGAGATTTATGATTACCATTCTCTGATAGATCACTCGAAGAGGTATACAACCACCTGTATGAAGTGATGCACCAACATTTGAATGATGGTTTTTTTTTCGGACTTTCTATTGAATGCCGGAGACTACCAGTGCCCCTTCATCTCCTTGAATACCGCATCCCCCATCCAATGTGGCTTCAGAGGCAAGTTTTCCCTAACATCTTAAAAAAGATGTGTCATCCTTTCAGAGGACTTTTTCTCAAAATTACGTCTTATAACATCAGTATAGTGAGGGAGACATTTGAAATTCTTTTGTATATAGAAAATAAAAACAATACTTGTTATACAAGCTCACACGTGTATTAGACACTTTGAGAATTGTTAGTGTTGCAAATGGTAATGTTATACAAGCTCACACCAGTGTTAGACAATCCGAGAATTGTTAGTGTTGCAAATGGTAATGTTATTTTGAGAGATTCTTTAACAGATGAAATAAGCTCTCTATTTCATTTGAGTTTGAAATAATATATATGATCTCTCACTGTCGTGAATGTACCTCGTCTAGTATAGTTGAGTTAACTCGAGTAGTTCGATACATCCATACATATCACTTTATAGTTCCTGAAAGGAAAAGAGCAATAAAACTCCTTTCAAAAAAAGAAGACATTATATCCCAGATCGTTGAAACCAAGCCTAACCAGCCATATTAATTTTTTTCTAGAAAGTGCTGCTATGTCACTCAATATTGAACTATTAACTTGAATAGAGACCAGACTGACCACATTCAAAGCTTACTACATAAAATTAATGCTGGAAACACAAAAAAGCAAAAACAAAAGCAGATATATATGCACTCAAGTAGATTGATAGAAACATGCTTTACATAAATCTGATGAAATATAGACTACTATGTACCAGAACACTTGTATGAATACACAAATCATCAATAGTTAGTTAACACCCAATCTGCACACGGCTACCCTATCCAGATGATCAATATCCTTCTTGACATAATTAGAAACTTAGAATCAATAAGAGAATGTTTGGGACATTACAAGGGAGTCCAACATTATTCAAAACCAGAATCACTTTCATCAAATTTCAATTGGAACAGATGCAGTTAAAGAAACAGTTGAATTCGAGAACTAGGCCATAAGAATCAAGCTCTTATCTAACATAAACCAAATAAACAGTCATTTCATTCTTAAATATGAAGTACTTCAAGCAATAAAGAGAAGATGGATATTACCAGGGAGTCCAACAGGGGTAACTTTTAGTATTACCAATCCTCACATCTTGTAATACCAGTGATCTAACAACAATTGCATTTAGGATATTTACCACTAACTGTACTAAGACTTAAAGCAGAGGACTGAAGACAGGGAAATCTTGAAGTAGGAGTAGGCAAAAAGAAAAAGACCACGAGACCGAGCAACATCGAGACTAGCATTACTATTTAGAGTCTTAAACAGGTAGCCCCAAAAACATAAAAAAATTAAAACTGAACCTAGTTCGACATGTCAAGAAGTTGAAATCTTAACGACCATGAAATGGAAACCCAAAAACATATTTGTATAGTGTCCTTACCTTGAAATCTTCAAACCGCGTATCATGAGTAGATTATGGAAAGTTCTTCCATGAGGTTCTAGACAATTCAAATTTAGTATGAATGCAACTAGCAATGCCTTCTTGTGAGGATCAAATCTATATATAATACAGTAATTATCGAAAATATAAACAGATAAACAATTCATCTAAGAATTATTAAAAGTTAGTCTTATTACCCATCCCCTTCAGGTACAACCCAAATTTGATGATCATTGTCTCCATTGCCAACTGTACTAGATGATGTGACTGCATTCCTATTGGCCGGTGGTGACATCATTTGTTCAAATTCTTGATTTATAGGTTGGGACTAATTGGATTGAGCTGACTAGGTTGAGGCAAAGGAGTCTCATTTACATGGAGTGAACCAGTTTGAGAGTAGAGGGATAGTGATGGGATTATGGGAGGTCGAGATTTAGAGTTATAAGGTAGAGATTGAGTCACTTCAAGATTAGGTTGATGCATTGAAGATTCATTGACATTAAGAGAACCGATATGAGATTGGAAGGCTCCTGATGGGATTATGGCAGAAAGTTTAACTGTTTGTCGCTCTATTGTACGTATCTTTCTTTTACTTAATTTTTCTCTTTTACTGTTAGGATGTGTTACTCTCTTAGAACTTGTACCTGAGATCTGCAACAAACAAAGAGCAATAAAATAATGTATTGTAATGTAACCAATAAATAACACATAAACAAACATAGTGATAATGAAAACCAATGAAGACAAGACAAAGTAATGCCATAAATTTTTTTGTTCAACTTAACAGATAATTGATTATAAAAGTTGATAAGATCGAGGGATGTACATGTGCTTGGTAAATGGTCATAGTAATATAGAAATCACAATTCTATAAAGTAGAATATGGAACTTCACTGTAAGTAAACAAAACAAATAGACAAACTAATATTTTCAATCATCCTATACATCCTGTTCTTGGGTTTGAAAATGATCTTGTGAATCATCAGTATCAAAAAATTCTTCCACTTCACTTGTTTCCCCTTCTTCATCTTCCTCTTCTTCACTTGTTGTATCCTCATCTTCAGCTTCATTTTCACTGACCACTGGTTGAAAATTACTTTCATGTATTTCTTCACCTTTAACTTGGTCATCTCGTAAGCAATCAACTGGACCATCCTCTATACTTGCACTAATAGTAACCTGTGATTGCTTCTCTTGGTTAGCAACTTCCATATTATATCTTGTGTCCACAACTCCTCTTGGCTTAGTCTTTATAACTACCCTCTAATCAGCCTTATCTCCTTTGTTTTTAGGATGACTTGAATAATAAACTTGAGTTGTTGTTTGGGAAAAGATGAAAGGGTCAAATTTAGAATATGTTCCCCTTTTTCGAACTTCGACGATACCAAAATGGACATCAACTTTGATTCCGTGTTTAGGGTATCAAACCAATCACAGTAAAATAAAACTAACTTCATAAAAGGTGCTATTGGCCATTCTAATTTGATTATTTCCTTAAGAACACCACAGTATAAACTTATTGTACCATCTTGTCCAGTGCCACTAACACACACTCCACTGTTATATGTACTTTTTCCTTGACCCCAAGAAGTAGTGTGAAATTGGTATCCCTTCGCAAAATAAACAGGCCAAGATTATGCCTGTCTTAATGGTCCCATTGCTAAAATTCGCAACTAAGAATCATGTGAGATCTCTTGTGGATTACAATTCACTTATCAAACAGAGAAACTTTATTAGATATACATTTCAAATGATATATTATTTATTCAAAATTGGTCATATTAATTCATACATATTCCTTGAACCATCTTGGAAAGTTAGCTTCAATTTGCTTATCAATGATATCATTAGTAAGATCATCGTAAGTATGTCTTAAGGTTTTTTTATACAAGATGCACTCAATAAAATTAGTAAACAAATTTCAGCCCAAACATAATAACCATACATACAATATGGTTGGTACTTACTTGAGAAAAGGTTTAACCTCATCGCAATTAATAAGAACATGCAACTGTGCTGCAACAACTTCTTTATCATCTAGCCACCAAATATTGCCTTTTTTATTACCATAACTTCATCCAGAAATATTAAAGACTAACATAGTTGGTTGAGTAGCATTTTTGTGATTAAATCATGATTGTGATCAACTCTATTATTGCTAGATAGCACACGATATTCAAAATAATGGGAAGCAAAGTATTAGATTTCTTGAGCAAAATATGCTTTGCAGATAGATCCTTCAACTCTAGATTCGTTTTTGATAGTCTTCTTTATTTTGTTTAGGAACCTGTAATAAAATTATGAAGTACATTATGCAATAATTTGAAGATAAAAACAATAAATTCTTAAAAATAAATTGGAATACCTTTCAAATGGATACGTCCATCAGTATTGAACAGGGGCACAAAAACCCTTGCTTCATAAAGCAAATGAATCATTGAGTGCCTCATTGAATCAAAAATACCAGGAAGAAATATTCGTTGCAATTTACACAAGATTAATGGAGTATTTTCTTCCATCTTCCTGAAATGATCCTCCCGTAGTACTGTTGAGAACAAGTCTTTAAAGAATAGACTGAGATCGGTTAGTGTCTTCCAGAATGGTTTTGGAAGTGCACTAAAAGCTACTGGAACAAGACATTGCATAAATGTAACACCCCATAGTCAAAAGAGACCAAAAATCAGAATTTTCAGAAAAATCTGCAGGTGCAACAAACGGTGGCATCGACTGTCTATCTGCATAACCGTCGATGGGATCAGAAACTCCCAAAATTCAGCCGGAAAATATTTGCTAAGTCTTGATTGACGTACACAAAGATGGTCCGTAGGTCAGACGACGGTCCGTAGTCCGTGACCGTCGATCAAGACCCCCATTCACCCCCTCTCTAACAAGAGCTACAAATGACCAGCACGGTCTGTAGGTTGACCTACGGTCTGTAGGTGGAAAATTTGCACACAGTTAAGGGGAAATGCAGTTGGGTCAACTTCAAATGATAATAACTCTTAGCACGAAATGAATTAGGTTTCTCGTGACCTACCCACAGATAGATAATTGAATTATCTTCCCATATCCACCAACCTTGATAAAATCATACATCAGAGTAAAATGTTATGCCAATTTTTTTACAGGTCTATCTAAAAGGCCCTGACGACGGACCCAACCACGGGGCGTCGGGAAGACGACAAACCGTCGGTCCTTGACATCGTTTGGGCCAACATCAACTTTCCTAGGGGATTTTCAGACCTCTCCCACTCTGTTTAAACACTAAGTTACGTCGTTTTGACCCTAAATCATCATATTTTAGTCAGTTTTAGCCTATAAACATAATTAAACCATATCTAAGTCAAATCATTAAATCAAAAGTAAGAAAACTAGAAACAATAAAGGAGAAAAAGCTCAAGAACCCCAATTCAAGAACAAAACAAATGTCCAGCAGTTCCAGCCACAAAACATAAGTATGTTTTGTGGATTTCATCACAATGTATGTGAGATTTAACTAGTGGGTTCCTTTCACCCATTGGGTCCCTTGTTTTCAATCAAATTCTTAATTCTCTTATCATGATTAAACCTAGGGTTTCTACAACTTGGATAGAACTTCATGATTTAGTTAAATTTATGTTTATTATGATGTTATTACTCAGATTATCACATGAATTTCAGAACCCTAGCTATGTATTTATTTAGTTCATGAATTAAACATGCTAGGTCAGATATTTTAGACACTTCAGATATACATGCCTCAGTTATAAATGTATAATTAAAGATTAGTTATTGCATTCTCAGTTTCCATGTTCTGTTTCGATCTACCGAGTATTTACAGAAACTCAGACATAATCAGTTAATTTATAAAATTCATTGAGAGTATCATAATACCAAGTTGGACTAGGGTTTAGCGTACCAAATAGTCTCAGAACTACTAGCCAAGTAGGTTGTAAGTCCCCTCTGTGTATAATCAGTTTAGAGATCACGCCAGCATACCTTTATGCCTCTTGTAGGGTATATTGGGTCCTGTCGATAGAGCGTATACATTGGACTCCACATTTAGCTCATGTGGTTTTATTATCGGTTATTCGTAGCTCCCATAGTTCATTCAGACTCTCTGCATCAACCATTTATTAGCATTTTCAATATTCAGTTTAAGAATGTTATAAATTGTTCATTGAATCCAGTTAGCTCAGAATTCAGTTTATCATGTTAGATTATTATACTTGCTTTTATGCTTGTTCAGTTATATTTTATTTCACCTTTACTCTATCCTACATGCTCAGTACCTTTAAAGTAGTGACACATACGTGCACTATATCTTCTCGTTATATAGGTTCAGTTTCTCAGCATCCAGATCACGCATAGATTGATTTCCGATCTCCAGTTCAGCAGATACAGTGGTGAGTCCTCATTCTCCGAGGACAACAATCATTAGTTTCATTTCAGTCTTTAGTAATTTAGTTTTAGTTTTTTCTATATTTAGTTGGGACTTTTCCCAGTATTTCTAGTCCTGTTTAGAGGATATTTTAAGACATAGTTAGATTCAGCTTAGTATTGAATTAATATTTCCTTTGTGTTAAACTCATTGTTTTCAAATATCTCAGTTGTAGAATATGGGTATTCTCCATCTTTTCGAATTTAATTATGGTTTAGCTTCCGCATCATTTTATTATCTTTAGTATGCTCATGATCATGCCAACAAGGTTAGCTTGGGATCACTTGTGGTCCTAGGTTTTGTGTCCGCACCTCGGGGGTAGCTTAGGGCGTGACAAAATATGGTATTAGAGCACTACGTTTATGTGTCTTAGGATGTCTGAAAAGCCGCACTAAGTGGAGTCCTTTTCATGGGTGTGAAGTGCACCATATCTAATGAGGGGGAGGCTATGTAGTGTTTTAGGAAAAACTTCACCTTCTTGTTACTCTTATCGTGCATAAGGTATGATCTAATTCCATTCTAACTTGACGTTATGCGTTTAAGATCATGCCTTCTTGTAGAGCTTAGGCATGGAATGCTAAATGCACGCAATGCTAACGCATTTCCTCTAGTAGCAGATACGGAAGTTTTAATACTGAGTTTCATATCGCCAATCAGCTTTTGGCTCAGAATATGACGAACCAAAAAAATGCAGAGTTTGTGATTTTGTTAGGATGAATCCGCCTAAGTTTTTAGGGTCGCAGGTTCGTAAGGACCCACATAAGTTCATTGATAAGGTCAAGAAAAAATTTGGTATGATGTCATTAAGTCGTAGTGATAGGTGAGATTGGCATCCTACAAACTCAACGATGTGACTCACATATGGTTCACTCAATGAAAAAACAACAGACATGACTTTTTCTTTTGTAACTCAGTTTAGTAGTCCAATTCAGTGTTAGTCCATAAACTCTCTCAGAACTTTTCTCAATCTCTACTCCAGTCGATGAGTAAGTCATAGCTAGACGGGTATACAAAAATTGCCCTGTCACGGTCTCTCAGAAAGTCACCTCAGCAGATCTAGTAGAGTTAGAAATGGTAGACTTTGATGTCATTCTAGGTATGGATTGGTTACACTCATGTTATGCCTCAGTCGATTGTAGAACTAGGATTCTTTGTTTTCAGTTTCTAGATGAACCTATCTTAGAATGGAAAGGTAGTATCTTAGCGCCTACCGGTCAATTTATTTCTGACCTTAAGGCCAAAAATATGATATCTAAGGGTTATCTCCATCATCTAGTTCGAGTTAAGGATTCAAGACTTGAAACCCCAACTCTAGAGTCAATTCTAGTAGTCTGTGAATTTCTAAAAGTATTTCCAGAAGACCTTCTCGGAGTCTCTACCGAAAGGGAAATTGACTTTAGAATTGATCTCCTTTCAGATACCCATCCTATTTCTATTCCTCCTTAAAGAATGTCTCAAGCAGAGCTTAAGAAATTGAAAGAGCAGTTGAAAGACCTTCTAGATAAGGGTTTCATTAGACCTAGTATTCCACCATGGGGTGCGCCAGTATTGTTCGTAAAGAAGAAAGAGGGTTCGCTCAGAATGTGCATTGACTATAGACAGTTGAACAAGGTCACAATAAAATAATAAGTATCCCATCCCCAGTATTGATGACTTGTTTGACCAACTTCAGGGTGCTAGTAATTTCTCAAAGATAGACCTCTGATCGGGTTATCATCATCTCAGAGTCAGAGATAGTGACATTTCGAAAACAACATTCATAACTCGGTATGGTCATTATGAATTTGTAGTTATGTCGTTTTGAAAAACCAATTCTCCTGTAGCTGTTATGGATTTGATGAACAGAGTGTTCAAACAGTACTTAGACTTGTTAGTTATCGTCTTCAGTGAGGATATCCTCATTTAATCAGAATGTCAAGATCGCTAGCTATTCATTAAGTTCAACAAATGTGAGCTTTGGTTGCAATTCGTTGCTTTTCTTGGTCTCATTGTATCTAGCAAAGGGATGTGAGTGGATTCACAAAAGAGAGAATCAATAAAATAGAGGCACGGACCTACCTCTGCTACAGATATTAGAAGTTTCTTAGGTCTAGAAGGTTATTACAGAAGGTTCATGGAAGTAGTTTGATCCATAACCTCACAATTGACTAAGTTGACTCAGAAGATGTTCAAGTTCTAATGGTTAGATGATTGTGAGAAAAGCTTCGCTGAATTGAAAACTAGATTGACTACAACTCTTGTCTTGACTCTACCAAAGGGTTCAGATGGTTATGTGATCTATTGTAATTAATCAAGAGTTGGCCTATGTTGTGTGTTGATGCAGCGAGGTAAGGTGATAACTTAATGCCACTAGACAAATTAAGGTTCGTGAAACGAAATATCCAACTCATGACCTCGAGCTTGCAGCAGTGGTGTTTGCACTAAAGATTTGGAGACACTACTTTTATGGTGTTCAAGTAGATGTGTTCACTGACCATAAGAGACTTCAGTATGTGTTCACCCAGAAGGATTTGATTCTTCTCTAGAGGAGATGGCTTGAGTTCTTAAGGATTATAATATGAGTGTGCATAACCATCTTGGTAAGGCGAAAGTAGTAGTAGATGCTCTTAGTAGATTATCTATGGGTAGTGTAGCCCATGTTGAGAAAGAAACAAAGGATCTAGTGATGGATGTTCACAGTCTTGCTCGCTTGGGAGTTCTCCTTATGAGCATATCAGACAACGGTGTTACAGTTCAGAATGGGGAAGAATCCTCTTTGGCAGTGGAGGCTAAGGAAAAGCAAGACAGTGACCCAATCTTGCTTGAACTTAATGGTGCACTCCATAATAAGAGAGTGGAGGTTTTCTCTTATGGGGGAGATGGTGTACTTCGCTACCAGGATAGATTGTGTGTTCCTGATGTGGGCGGGTTGAGGTAACATATTCTTGCAGAAGCCCATAACTCTAGGTATTATATTCATGCAGGTACCACTAAAATGTACCGCGATTTGCGGGAAGTCAACTGGTGGAATAATATGAAGAGGGATATAGAAGACTTTGTGAGTCAGTGCCCCAATTTCCAGCAAGTCAAGATAGAACTTCAGAAACTAGGAGGTATGAATCAAGAGATCGATATTGCATCTTGGAAGTGGGATGTGATCAATATGGATTTCATCACAAGGTTATCACGTACTTGCAGAAAACATGAATCCATTTGGGTGATAGTTTATAGGATGACTAAGTCTTCTCCCCTTTTTAGCGGTCAAGACTACAG
Organism: Solanum habrochaites; assembly: GCA_027704765.1. Lineage (NCBI taxonomy): Eukaryota > Viridiplantae > Streptophyta > Magnoliopsida > Solanales > Solanaceae > Solanum > Solanum habrochaites. The sequence goes on from JAKWJA010002497.1 coordinate 58,439,997, forward strand.
ATTCTGCGGAGGACTATGCCAAACTTTACAACAATGAAATTGTGAGGTTGAATGGGGTTCCTTTGTCTATCATCTCAGATAGAGGTATTTAGTTTACCTCTCATTTCTGGAAGTCATTTCAAAAGGTCTTTGTACTCAAGTTAACCTTAGTACACCATTTCATCCACAGACGGATGGGCAGGCAGAGTATACCATTCAGACCTTAGAGGATATGTTGAGAGCTTGTATGATGTATTTCAAAGGTAATTGGGATGATCACCTTCCTCTTATTGAGTTTGCCAACAATAATAACTACCATTCCAGCATTCAGATGGCCACTTATGAGGCTTTATATGGGCGTATATGTAGATCTCCTGTTGGTTGGTTTCTAAGTAGGTGAAAAAACTTTGATAGGGACATATTCAGTCCTTTATGCTATGGAGAAAGTTCAACTCATTAGAGATAGACTCAAGACAGCCCAAAGTCGTCAAAAATCTTATGCATACGTAAGGAGAAGGAAACTACAGTTCCAAGTTAATGATTGGGTTTTTCTGAAAGTCTCACCTATGAAAGGGGTGATGAGATTTAGAAAGAAAGGGAAGCTCAGTACTAGATATGTAGGCCCCTACAAGATCTTGGAAAGGGTTGTCAAGGTGGCATATGAGTTAGAGTTGCCAGCAGAATTAGCAGCATTGCATCCGCTCTTCCACATCTCACTCCTGAAAAAGTGTGAGGGCGACCCAGCCTCTATAGTCTCATTGGAGAGTGTGGCAGTGAAAGATAGTCTTTCTTATAAGGATGTACCAGTTGAGATTCTTGAGCGTCAAGTCAGAAGGTTGAGAAACAAAGAAGTCGCTTCAGTCAAGGTTTAGAGGGAGCTATTACGGAAGCAGAAGCAGTCTTGAAAGCCAAGTATCCTCACCTATTTCCTTTCGATTCCGCTCCAGCTTTAGGTAGTAGTTCCTCTTCAGTTTTCCAGTCATTCATGCATAAATTCAGTTTGAGAATATGTTCCCTCAATTTGTACTTGCAATTTTAGCGTATTTGCATGTACTAGGAACTCAATTCAGTCAGAAACTCAGTTCTCAATATTTAGTTGTGGGGTTTGCATCTCTCTCCCTCTGTTTCATCTAGTTAAGTCTTTATTCGAAGACGAATGTTCCCAAGAGAATGTAACACCCCATAGTCAAAATAGACCAAAAATCTATTTTTTTCAGAAAAATTTGCAGGTGCAACCAACGATGGCATCGACGGTCCGTTAGGACAGACTATAGTCCATCCTGTACAACCGTCAATGAGATTAGAAACTATAATAAATTCAACCGGGAAAAATAGGCTAAGTCTTGATCGACGGACGGACCGACGATCCATAGGTCAGACGATGGTTCATAGTCCGTGACCATCGATCAAGATCCCCATTCACCTCAACCCTGACAAGAGCTACGGAGGACCAGCAGGGTCGTAGGTTGACCTACGGTCTGTAGGTGGAAAATTTGTAGACAGTTAATGGGAAATGTAGTTGGGTAAACCTCAAATGATAATTACTCTTAGAACATAATTAATTAGGTGTCCCATGACCTACCCACATAGCCACCGACCTTGCCAAAATCAGACCTCTGAGTAAAAAGTTATGCCCATTTTAGTAAAGGCCTGTCGAACAGGCCCTGACGACGGACACAACGATGGGGCGTCAAGCAGATGACGGGCAATCAATCCTGGCCATCGTTTTTCCCAACAGCAACTTTCCCAGGGGTCTTTTTCCACTTCTTTTAAACCCTAAGTTACGTCATTTTGACCCTAAATTGTCATATTTTAGACAATTTAAGCCTAGAAACATAATTAAAACATATCTAAGTCAAATCATTAAATTAAAAGTTAGAAAACTAGAAGCAAGAAAGGAGAAAAAGCTCAAGAACCCTAGTTCAAGAACGAAACAAGTGTCCAGCAGTTCCAGACACAAAACGTAAGTATTTTTTCATAAATTTCATCACCAGGTATGTGGGATTTCACTAGTGGGTTCCTTTCACCCATTGGGTCCCTAGTTTTCAGTCAGATTCTTGATTCACTTATCGTGATTAAACCTAAGGTTTCTAGAACATAGATAGAACTTCATGATTTAGTTAAATATATGTTCTAAATCAGATTATGAAGTTACTACTCAGATTATCGCATGAATTTAAGAATCCTAGATATGTATTTCTTTAGTTCTTGAATTACACATGCTAGCTCAGATACTTCATATGTACATTCCTCAGTTATAAATGCATAATTACCAGATTAATTGTTGCATTATAAGTTTGCATGTTCACTGTCACGATCGGAATCTACACCCAGACGAGACCGCCGTCGTTGACCTCTCAGAGGTCGCAGACAATCCTACTTACGTCAATCTTACTTTACATAGATTCATCTTAGCGGACAATTTGAAACTTTTTGTTTCTTAACATACTTATAAAAACATTATCATAAATATGTATTTGTTCACTATTAACAATCTAACATTAACAGATAAGCAACTAAAAAATATAGTTCAATTCTTATTAGGTGTATAGTTGCCAAAATGGCACTAATACATAGTCTAAATCAAAACAGGAAAGAAACGCTAGTGGAACATGATCCACTAGCTCTACTCTAAAACAAAGCTAGAATATAAAACAACAACATCCTCGAAAGCAAGAGGACCTACCAAAGACGGATGAATGTTGAACATCCAGATAACTTCAGTGACGATCCTTTAGCTCTATCTTCCACCTGTGCCAGAACCTAAAATAGTAGAGTTTTTATAGGGTTAGTACACACTTGTGCTATGTATGGGTATATGAAAGCACACACCAAGGACATGCATGAGAAATAATAGCTCTTTCCTAACAACATGATTTTTGGAAGCAAAGTCAGTGTACTTGCCAATTTGAGATTAGGAAGGTTTTCAAATTTTGATTAGGAAAGTAAGTGAGCTTTCCAGATTTGGAATAGGAAAGTTATGCCATGAGAATAACATACAACATCATACTTCTTATATTTTCACACAGCACATATCATTTACGCATAGCACATATCATATAACATACAACACATTTTGCATGTAGCACATAAATTCTTTATTATCATTCATTCATATGCCATGAGACCTTGGAATCATGGACTTAACATCATGACATCTCCAAAATGAGGGCAACAGATGGGACCTCAACTAGGGAGTCTTCATTAGCAAACACAGATTCAGCATCGTTCATTCATTCGTAATCTATTTCATTTCATTCATAGGCCAGTGTAAACACCACATATACATAGGATGTAGTTTAAGACTTTCATTAGGTTTGTTGTTCAATGACCAAGAATGACCTAATGTCATTACTTGTATCTAACTCATCTTTTGATTATCCTATCTTAACACCTTTGGTATCATTCATTTCATTATGTGCATCGTTTGAGGATGGCCACATTCATTTATTGAGAACTTTAACTTTAACCGACATAGATCATATGAGCATCATGAAATCTAGTTCCTCCCCCACATCGAAAAGAGGTGGAGTCACCGGCAATAGTGACCCAATAACATGCTAGCGTACATGGGAATTGAACCCCGCCTGGTCCCTATATTGGCAGTATAGGTTTGAAGATTAGGAGATATAAGGAGACCCATACACGGTAAGTCGGATAGTCTCATCTCATGAGAGTTATTTTAACCTCAGCCCTTCCCTAAATAAGGCATCATCGCTCATAGCTAGTCTATCGATGCTCAATATAATGTTCCATTACATTCATCTCATACTTCATGGAAGTTGGCTTTTAATATGAGGACATCATAGCTCATTAGACTATTTCTTATCTCATCATTCGTATTGAATGTGTTAAGCTCAATACTCTCATTAGAGTGTTCATAGAGACTGGTCTCTTCAATATCTTACACTCTCGTAGGTGAGTATGTATTTGTAACATTTACTAGGGCTAATTTGAGATTGATCTCATCATTTACATTAGCCTCTTATCATGTTTTTACCACATTCATCCTTATTGTCACCTTTGCTTTTCATAGTTACTCACCTCTTATTAAGCAAACGTTCATTTCATCATATGCCAATGCACTCGGCCATTTAGTGTGTTTCACACCCTTACTTAACCCTTCTAGGGTTTCATTTTTTTCATTGTTCATTTTATCATTTCATTGTGCATCTAATCATATGCCAATGCACTTGGACATTTAGTGTATCTTACACTCACCCTTAACCCTTCTAGGATTCATAATTTCATTACATACATCTTAGGTTGACTTAATTTTGGACGTATATTGGACTTATGTGTCTATACATACAAGCCATGGGGCTTCATTCATAGTTCGTAAAGTGATTCTTACATTCCTAAGATTATGTAGTACAAGACTTATGCATCTTGTGTATATGCCAAGAGCTTGATTTTGATTTAAGTAGGTGGCATTATCCTTGGATATTTTGTTTACGTGTGGCTTATGTAATGGATGTTTAGGCAAGGGAACCCTATTTCGAATAAGTTGGATTTAATTTACATTTTTAATTGATTTTTATTTTTAATATCTATTACATTATAGCACTAGATTTAGTCTCAACATTAACATCGTATCATTAATTTTCTACTCAGTCTTCCTCTTAACTTGGCAGAAGGGTTGTGGGTTCGAACCCCCATAACCTCTTTTTATTTTTCATTAATATTTCATTGCTCATTTTCGTCCAAACCAAGAGGTTGTGGGATAAAAACCCCACAGGCCCTTGTATTTTTGTTATTTATTTAGCTGGAATAGGGAGGTTGTGGGTTCGAACCCCCATAGCCTCCTATCTTATTTTTAATTAAATCTTCCTTAACTAGGCGCCTTGGCAGAGAGGTTGTGGGATCGAACCCCCAAAGCATCACTTTATTTATTAATTAATTTAGCCTTCTCCTTTTCCATCCTTGAGGTCGTGAGTTGGAATCCCATACCTCACGTTTTCTTTTCTTTATTTTTTTGTCCCCTTTCCCGCGTGCCTGGAGGTCGTGTGTTCGAATCCCACGCATACCATTTATTTTATTTATTTATTTTTCTCCTCTTTCTCCTCCATTTCGCGAGTTCGATATCCCCATCCCCCTTTTTCCTTTTTTTCACGAAACCAGTAGCTAAAGGGTTCGATTCCCCTTAACCCCCTTCACGTTTTTAGACTCCTTAACATGTGAGTTCTTGGGTTTAATTCCCCTTGACCTCACATATTTTATTTTCATGTTAAAAACCCATATTTTTAACCTCATTGTTGACCGAAACTAAAGTACACAAATCTGGATATTTAACCCCAACTTTAGCTTTGTTTCTACAACTTTTTTATGTTAGGTTTTTAGGGCATTTCACCAAGATTTTAGTGTATAGTTAGGTGCAATTTAGTAGTTACTTTCATCAATAGTTTTTCTCTCAAAATCAGTAACTTGACACCCCATATTAACATCACCTCCTGCACAACCTTATCACATAAAATACAAGAAATAACATGCCTTACACGTCTCCAAAACAGTGGCCAAAACACACTGCCAAACGTCCACACATACACCTCATTTTTCGATCAGACCTTGATTGTTGTCTTCATTATTTTACGCACATAAACATATTCACATTAAATACAAAAACATTATTACATGCCTAAATCTACCATCACACAATACCCAACCTACAAAATCATTGGGAGCTAGTGCAAGGAGACCTTAGTTTCGGAGTGAATATCTTGAATCGTAAGGGGTCTCTTGGGAAAGGGACCAAGATATAAAAAACCCATACCTTAACTTGCTTGTTCAAACGTGAAGTTACTGTCCAAATCCTTCTCCAAAACCACGTCCAACTCACCTAAAGTTTCACTACCAACTCGACGGAATCTTCTCCTTGCCTTAACGCTTTTGTTCATTTGTTTTTCTTAAAATTTCATGTGAGTTCTTCAAGTGTGAAGAACTCTTGATGTATTTTCAGTTCTTGAAGTTGTTTTTGGCAGAAACCAACGTGAGAGAGAGAATGATAAACGTGAGAGTGATCGTGAGAAAGAGAGTAGTAAAATATTAGGAGTTTTAGTTTGGGAATTAGTCAAACTAGGACTCCTTATTAATTTAATAAAAACCTGATTTAGTTAGCTTAGCGAAAGGACCATTTCGCCCTTAAAATCTCAGATTTAAATGATAAATAAACCACCTTAAGTACTTATGCTATTCATTTTTTAGGGTTGTTACATTATCCACCCCTTAGGAACATTCGTCCTCGAATGACATTACCACTACACATTGTAATGCTAATCATATCATAACATAATCACTCTGCACAGTCAAGCAATAGCAACAAAATACGAAGAGATAAAGAAACATAGACTTAAGAGTGGGAAATTTAACCTCAAGAGCTGAAAAGATGAGGGTAGCGGGATCTCATGTCGGCCTCAGCCTCCCATGTAGCACTCTCAACAAGATGATTTCTCCACAATATCTTCACTATGGAAATCTCCTTGTACCTCAGCCGCTTGACCTGTCTGTCTAAGATCTCAACAGGTACCTCCTCATAAGACAATTCCTCATCAACCCCCAAACCTTCCACAGGTAGAATCGATGTTGGATAACCTAGGCACTTCTTCAACATAGAGACATGAAAGACTGGATCCACAGAAGCTAGCTCCGCAGGCAATACTAACTCATAAGCCACCTCACCCACACGCTGTAGGATCTCTTATGGCCCAACATACTTCGGACTCAACTTCTCTTTTCTACTAAATCTCATCACTCTGTTCATAGGTGATATCTTCAAGTAAACCTGCTCACCAACCTCAAATTCTAAGGGCCTCTTCTGTTGTCTACATATGGCTTCTGTCGGCTGTAAGTAGTAGACAACCCTCCCCTAATAACTCTAACCTTCTCTAAGGCCTCATGAATGATCTCTGGACCTAAAATAAATGACTCTCAAACCTCGAACCACCAAACTGAAGATCTAAACCTTCTACCATACAGTGCCTCAAACGGTGTCATCCCAATGTTGGAGTGATAGCTATTATCATATGAGAATTCTACAAAGGCAGATGGTCATCACAACTACCTCTGAAGTCAATCACACACGCTCTCAACATGTCCTGCAATGTCTGAATGGTGCGCTTTTCCTGCCCATCAGTCTAAGGATGAAAGGCAGTACTAAGCTTCACATGAGTGCCCAAGCTTTTCTGGAAAGATCTCCAGAAATGTGAAGTAAATTGAGCTCCTCTATCTGAAATGATAGACAAAGGAATCCCATGCCACCTATAATCTCATCAATATAAAGTCTCACATAATCCTCGGCTCTGTAGGTAGAATTCATAGGGATAAAAAGAGAATACTTAGTCAATCTGTCCACACTAACCCATATGGAGTAATGATGCCTGCTAGTCCTTGGAAGACAAACCACAAAGTCTATATTAATAGCCTCTCAATTCCAAGTCGGAACCACAATAATCTGAGTCAGACAACCAGTCTTAAGATGCTCTGCCTTAACCTGCTGACAATTAGGACATTTAGCCACATATTCTGCAATGTCCTTGTTAATGCCATCCCACCAATAAATCTTCTTAAGATCATGATACGTTTTAATGGAACCTGGATGTATGGAATATCTAGAACCATGGGATTCTATAACAATCCTTGTCCCTAAATCATCTACATTTAGTACACACAACCTATCCTGGTATCTAAGTATGCCATCACCTCCCAAAGCGAAAGACTCATTCATTTTAACAACACTGAGTCCTTAAGCTCCATCAACATAGGATCAAGATGCTGACCCTTCTTGACTTCAACAATTAAGGATGATTCATAACTACGATGAACTGAAACACCCCCACTAGTAGAGTCAACCAATTGCACACCCCGTCTGGCCAGTCTGTGTAACTCTTTTGCCAACTCCTTCTCGTCCTCAACGTGGGCTGTACTTCCCATGCTCATCCTGCTCAAAGCATCAGCCACAACATTAGCCTTACCTGGATGGTAGTGCACATTCATGTCATAATCGACCCATCTCCGCTGACGTAGATTCAACTCACGATTTGTGAACACGTACTAGAGACTCTTATAATATGTGAACACATCCACATGCACTGCATAAAGATAATTCCTCCAGAACTTTAGTGCAAACACCACAGCTGCCAACTCCAGTTCATGAGTGGGATAATTCTTCTCATGAACCTTTAGCTGTCTGGAAGCATAAGCTATCACCTTACCAGCCTGCATAAGAACACAACCCAAACCAACCCTAGATGCATCACAATAGACAGTATAATTTTCACCACACTTAGGCAGAGTAAGCACCGTGGTTGAAGTGAGTCTGTCCTTGAGATCCTAGTAACTCTTCTTACAAGTCTCGATCCATTCAAACTTGGCTTTCTTCTTCGTCAAAGCTGTCAGTGGGGCAGCAATGGAAGAAAAACCCTCCACAAACCTGCGGTAGTAACCAGCCAATCCAAAAAAGATACGGATATTAGTGGGAGTAAGAGGCTTTGGCAAGTTCTTAACAACCTCAGTCTTCCTGGGGTCCACCGCTACACCCTAATCAGATATAACATGACCCAGGAAAGTCACTGATCTCACCCAGATTTCACACTTGCTGAATTTGGTAAACAACTGATGTTGTCTAAGTACCTGCAAGGTTAGTATAAAATGATGTTCATGCTCTTCCTTTGTATTAGAGTAGATGAGAATGTCATCAATGAATACTATGACGAAAAAGTCAAAATATTCACAAAAAAACTCTGTTTATGAGATCTATAAATGCAGCAGGTGCATTCGTGAGACCAACTGATATAATCAATAACTCCTAATGACCATAAAGGGTACCAAAGGTTGTCTTTAGGAAATCTCCATCCCTAATCCTAAGTTGATGTTACCCTAAACGAAGATCAATCTTAGAGAAGAAACTAGACCTTTGGAGTTGATCGAACAAATCATCTATTCTAGGAAGTGGATACTTATTCTTCATGGTGTCTTTTTTGAGTTGCCGATAATCAATACACATTCTAAGGGTCCCATCTTTCTTCTTTACAAACAACACTGGCGCGCCCCACGAGTATTTGCTCCGCTGAATGAAACTCGTATCAATGAGATAATTTAACTACAACTTTAACTCTTTGAGTTCTGCTGGATCCATTCTATAAGGAGGAATTGAGATTGGTTTAGCACTAGGGTTCTAAGTCTATACCAAAGTCAATCTCTCGAAGAGGAGGGAAATAAGGCAAATCTTCAGGAAACACATCTAGGAACTCATTAACTACAGGCACTGAGTCTATTGAAGGAATGTCATGATCTAAATCATTAACACTCACAAGATGACATAGTAACCTTTGGACATCATTTTATTGCCCATAAGATTTGAAATCAAAGGATTAGGACGACTCGAATTGTACCCCTCCCAACTAACTTTTCTTCATTAGGGAAGAAAAATCTCACAACTCTACTACTACAGTTCAAGCAAGCATAACAACTGTAAAACAAGTTGATGCCAAGAATAACATCAAAATCATGAATGGGTAGTTCAACCAAGTCTGCGCACATAGTCATACCACATATAACTATTGGGTAATCCTTGTATACTCTATCAGTTCTTACACATTCTCCTAAATGTGTACCAACCACTATAGGATCATACAGAACTTCAGGTAGTATTACAAAAGTAAGAGCAAGCAGAGGAGTCACAAAGGAAAGCATAGACCCTAGATCAAGTAGAGCATAAATAGAAGTTGAGAATACTTGCAGCAAACCTGTGAACACATCATCGAACATCTCCTGCTCCTCCCTTCCCTTTAGGGCATAGAATATGTTCCTGTGGAGAGGCTCAGTTGTTGCTGCACTCTGTAGGTTAGTCTTAGGGTGAGCATTGCCTCCAGCCTGACCTCTGTTCTGTATACAGTCTCAGACCATGTGTCCACTCTTACTACAACCGAAGCAGGCATTAGTGCCCTGTCTGCACTGTCCACTGTGAGCTCGGCCACACTTAGCACAGTTCTTCTTAGAACGTTGTATCTCACCTCCATTTCCCCTCTTGGATTCAGGTCTTCCTCTTCTAGTTGTTGTACCCCTCTGAGAGTTAGAATTCCACGAAAGCCAAAATTTGTTCATGTGGCCTCCATGGCTGGGACCTGCTTGATCTTGAGGCCTAGGTCTCCTCACATCACGAACACCTGTCTTCTTGCGGCTATCCTGTACCTGCTGGACATGCACCATTAACCTGGAAAGGTCCATATTATCATAGAGCATCCCAGACAGACACTCCTCCTCAAGGTCTCCATTGATTCACGTAAGGAACCTGCTCATCTCATCCTTGCTGTTCGAAGCCAGTGAGGTTGAATACATGGATAATTTTAATAAGGCTCAGTACTCTCCTCAATCTTTCTATTAAAAACTAAGGAAAATAACATACCTATATATCTTAACAAACATTAGGGAATACTCCCTTACCGACATAGAGCATTGTTTAAAGTTGATGAACTCCTCAAACTTGGCTTCCCTCATCTCTCTAGGGAAGAACCTTTCCAAAAATGCTATCTTGAACAACTTCCAAGAGACTGGCACTCCACCCAAAACGCGGCTATCTTGCCACATCTTGCACCAAGTCTGTGCAACATCCATGAGCTGATACAAATTCAGCTCAGCCTTCTCAGTATTTGTTGCCCCCATAGCCACCTGAATCTTATGTACTTTATCCACAAACTCGTGAGGATCTTCTGATGTCTTAGACCCTGTGAAACTAGGAGGGTTCATCCTCGTGAAGTATCGCAGCCTGTCAGCCATGCTGCGAGACAGTGGGTTTTCTCTCTAAACATCCTGCTGGTTGACTTGGGCAGTCACTGCCTGAGACTGCATCGCAATGGCTTATGCCATCTGAGCCAGAGATGCCCTCACCTCAGCATCAGTAAACTCAATTGGGTTAAATGTCATGGCCACTCCTTCAACTTGATCCTGGGGTGGATTCAGATTACCCCTAGCAGTTGTTCCTCCCCTCTGTTGTCCCTTAGATCTCAAACTATTCATTCTCATAAAAAAACAAGGATTGATGTTAGACACGTTAATAACACCGAGAACTTAGACATTAGGAAAAGCACGATAAGATAAGAAGAAGGGAAATTTTCCTACGCATCATGCAGTTTCTAATCCAGGATAGTGGTGCACTTAACTACCATAACTTAGAAACTACTCAATGTGGTTGAATTGAACCTATATTCCTAGAAAATTAACCTAGAGCTATGATATAAACTTTGTCACGACCAAAATCTAGACCCCAGACGAGACCGGCGTCGTTGACCCCTCAAAGGTCGCAGACAAGCCTACTTGCGTCATTCTTACTTCATAGGTTAATTTTACTAGAAAATTTATAACTTTTTGTTACTTAACATACTTATAAAAACAGTCCCATAAGTACGTAATTGTTCACCATCAACCACTTAATATTAAGAGATAAGTTGCTAAAAGAAATAGTTCAATTCTTATTAGGTGTATAATTTCCAAAATGGCACCAATACATAGTCTGAATAAAAACAGGAAAGAAACGCTAGTGGAACATGCTCCACAAGATCAACTCTAAAAAAAGCTAGAACACACAACAAGAGCATCCTTAAAAGCATGAAGACCTACCAAAGCCGGATGAATGCTGAACGTCTGGATAACTGCAGCGAAGATCCTGTAGCTCTATCGTCCACCTGTGCCTGCAACTAAAGAAGTAGAGTTTTTATAGGGTTAGTACACACTTGTACTAATTATGGTTATATGAAAGAACACACCAAGGAGATGCATGATAAATAATAGCTCTTTCTTAACAACATGATTTTCGGAAATCAAATCAGTGGACTTGCCAATTTGAGATTAGAAAGGTTTCAAAATTTGGATTAGGAAAGTCAGTGAGCTTTCCAAATTTTGAATAGGAAATTTATGCCATGAGAATAACATACATCATCATACTTTTTACACTTCACACAACACATAAAATATACACATATCACATATCATATAGAATACAACACATTTTGAATGTAGCACATAACTTCTTTAATATCATTCATTCATATGCCATGAGACCTTGGAATAATTGACTTAAAATCAAGATATCTCAAAAACGAGGGATCAACAGATTGGACCTCAACTAGGGAATCTTCATTAGCAAACACAGTGTCTGATTCGTTCATTCATAAGTACTCTATTTCATTTCATTCATAGGCTAGTGTAAGCACTAGCTATACGTAGGATGAAGTTTAAGACATTCATTAGGTTTGTTGTGCAATGACCAAGAATGACCTAATGTCATTACTTAATCTAAATCACCTTTTGATTATCCTATCCTAACAGCTTTGGTATCATTCATTTCATTACGTGCATCGTTTGAGGTTGGCCACATTCATTAATTGAGAAATTTAACTTTAACCGACATAGATCATGTGAGCATCATGAAATTCAGTGTCACGACCAAAATCTTGACCCCAGACGAGACCGGCGTTGTTGGCCTCTCAAAGGTCGCAGACAAGCCTACTTACATCATTCTTACTTCATAGGTTAATTTTACTAGAAAATTCGTAACTTTTTGTTTCTTAATATACTTATAAAAACATTCTCATAAATACGTAATTATTCACTATCAACCATCTAACATTAATAGATAAGAACCTAAAAAAACAGTTCAATTCTTATTAGGTGTATAATTGCCAAAATGGCACCAATACATATTCTAAATAAAAACAGGAAACAAACGCTAGTGTAAAATTCTCCACTAGCTCTAATCAAAAACCAAGCTAGAATATAAAACATCAGCATCCTCGAAAGCAAGAGGACCAACCAAAGACGGATGAATGCTGAACGTCCGAATAACTTCAGCGACGAAACTTTAGCTCTATCTTCCACCTGTGCCTGAACCTAAAATAGTAGAGTTTTTACAGGGTTAGTACACACTTGTGCTAAGTATGGGTATATGAAAGCACATACCAAGGACATGCATGTGAAATAATAGCTCTTTCCTAACAACAAGATTTTTGGAAGCAAAGTCATTGTACTTGCCAATTTGAGATTAGGAAGGTTTCCAAATTTGGATTAGGAAAGTCAGTGAGCTTTCCAGATTTGGAATAGGAAAGTTATGCCATGAGAATAACATACATCATCATACATTTCACATATTAACACAGCACATATCATTTACGCATAGCACATATCATATAACATACAACACATTTTGCATGTAGCACATAACGTCTTTATTATCATTCATTCATATGCCATGAGACCTTGGAATCATGGACTTAACATCAAGACATCTCAAATATGAGGGCTCAACAGATGGGACCTCAACTAGGGAGTCTTCATTAGCACACACAGAGTCTGCTTCATTCATTCATACGTACTCTACTTCATTTCATTCATAGGCTAGTGTAAACACCAGGTATACATAGGATGTAGTTTAACACTTTCATTAGGTTTGTTGTTCAATGACCAAGAATGACCTAATGTCATTACTTGAATCTAACTAATCTTTTGATTATCTTATCCTAACACCATTGGTATCATTCATTTCATTATGTGCATCGTTTGAGGATGGCCACATTCATTGAGAATATTAACTTTAACCGACATAGATCATGTGAGCATCATGAAATCTAAAGTCTCCCCCACACCAAAAAGAGGTGGAGTCACCGGCCAGAGTGACCGAATAACATGCTAGCGTTCATGGGAATTGAACCCCGCCAGATCCCTATATTGGCAGTATAGGTTTGAAGACTAGGAGATATAAGGAGACCCATACACGGTAAGTCGGATAGTCTCATCTCATGAGAGTTATTTTAACCTCCGCCCTTCCCTAAAGAAGGCATAATCTCTCATATCTAGTCTATCGATACTCAGTATAAAGTTCCATTACATTCATCTCATACGTCATGGAAGTTGGCTTCTAGTATGAGGACATCATAGCTCATTAGACGATTTCTCATCTCATCATTCGTATTGAATGTGTTAAGCTCAATACTCTCATTAGAGTGTTCATAGAGACTAGTTTTTTCATTATCTTACACTCTCATAGGTGAGTACATATTTGTAACATTTACTTAGGCTCATTTGAGATTGCTCTCACCATTTACAGTAGCCTCTTATCATGTTGTTACGACATTCATCCTCATTAGCACCTTTGATTTTCATAGTTACTCACCTGTTATTACGCAAATATTCATTTCATCATATGCCAATGCACTTGGCCATTTGGTGTGTCTCACACCCTTACTTAACCCTTGTAGGGTTTCATTTTTTCATGGTTCATTTTATCATTTTCATTGTTCATCTCATCATATTCCAATGCACTTGGACATTTAGTGTATCTTACACTCATCCATAACCCTTCTAGGATTCATCATTTCATTACATACATCTTAGGTTCACTTACTTTTGAAAGTATGTTAGACGTATGTGTTTATACATACAAGCCATGGGGCTTCATTCATATGTACGTTAAGTTATTCTTACATTCCTAAGATTCTGTAGTACAAGATTTATTCATCTTGTATACATGCCAAGATCTTGAATTTGATCTAAGTAGGTGGCATTATTCTTGGTTATTTTGTTCACATATGACTTGTGTATCAATACGGAAGTTTGGGAAAGGGAACCCAATTTTGAATCACTTTTATTTTTAATATCCATAACATTATAGCTCTAGATTTAATCCCAACATTAACATCGTATCATTAATTTTCTACTTAGTCTTCCTATTAAGTTGGCCGAAGGGTTGTGGGTTCGAACCCCCACAACCTCTTTTTATTTTTCATTTATATTTCATTGCTCATTTTCTCCCAAACCAAGATGTTGTGGGATCAAACCCCCACAGCCCCTTGTATTTTTGTTATTTATTTTGCTGGAATAGGGAGGTTGTGGGTTCGAACCCCCACATCCTCTTTATTTCAACTTAAATTCGCTAGAGGCTTGGGAGGTTGTGGGTTCGAACCCCCACAACCTTCTATCTTATTTTTAATTAAATCTTCCGTCACTAGTCTCCTTGGCAGTGAGGTTGTGGGATCGAACCTCCACAACCTCACTTTGTTTCTTAATTAATTTAGCCTTCTCCTTTTCCAGCCTTGAGGTCGTGGGTTCGAATCCCACGCCTCCCATTTATTTGTTTAATATATTTTTCTCCTCTTTCTCCTCCAATTCGCGAGTTCGATTCCCATAGCCCCCTTTTTCCTTTTTTTTTTCTTTCTTAACCAGTAGCTAAAGGGTTCGATTCCCTTAACCCCCTTCACAATTTTAGCTTCCTTAACATGTGAGGTCTTGGGTTCAATTCCCCTTGACCTCATTTATTTTATTTTCATGTTAAAAACCCAGATTTTTAACCTTATTGTTGATCGAAACTAGAGTACACAAATTTGGAAATTTAATCCCAACTTTAACTTCCTTTCATCAACCTTTTTATGTTAGTTTCTTAGGGAATTTGACAAAGCTTTTAGCGTATAGTTAAGTGTAGTTTAGTAGTTACTTAAATTAAGAGGTTTTATCTCAAAATCAATAACTTGACACCCCATATGAACATCACATTATGCACAACCTTAGCACATAAAATAAAAGAAATAACATGCCTTACACGCCTCCAAAACACGTTGCCAAACGTGCACACACACACACACCTCATTTTTCGATCACACCTTTATTGTCATCTTTGTGATTTTACGAATATAAACATATTCACCTTCAATACAAAAACATTATACATGCCTAAATCTACCAGCATACAATACCAAATCTACGAAATCAGTAGGATCTAGTGACAAGGAAATCAACGGGGAACAACCTTAGTTTCAGAGAGAATATCTTGAATCGTAAGGGGTCTCTTGGGAAAGGGACCAAGAGACAAGAAACCCATACCTTAATTTGCTTGTTCAAACGTGAATTTTCTACCCAAATCCTTCTCCAAAACCGCGTCAAACTCACCTAAAGTTTCACCACCAACTCGACGGAATCTTCTCTTTACCTTAACGTTTTAGTTACTTTGTTTTTTCTTAAAATTTCATGTGAGTTATTCAAGTGTGAAGAACTCTTGATGTATTTTTAGTTCTTGAAGTTGTTTTTGGCAGAAACAAACATGAGAGAGAGAATGATGGATGTGAGAGAGATCGTGAGAGAGAGAGAGAGTAGTAAAATAATAGGATTTTTAGTTTGGGAATAAGTCAAACTAGGACTCCTTATTAATTTAAATAAAAACCTGATTTTATTAGATTAGTGAAAGAACCATTTTCCCCTTAAAATCTCATATTTTAAATAATAAATAAATCACCTTGAGTATTTATCTTATTCATTTTTATTTAGGGTTGTTACATTCAGTTTCGAGCTATCCAGTATTTACTGAAACTCGGACATAATTAGTTAATTTATAAAATTCATTTGGAGTATCATAATACCGAGTTGGACTAGAGTTTAGAGTACCTAATAGTCCCAGAACTACTAGCCAAGTAGGTTGTAAGTCTCCTCTGTGGGCAATCAGTTTAGTGATCACGCTAGCATGCCTTTATACCTCTGGCATGGTATATTGGGTCCTCTCGATGGGGTGTATACATCAGACTCCATATTTAGCCCATGTTGTTTTATTATCGGTTATTAGTAGCTCCCATAGTTCAGTCAGACTCTCTACATTAACAATTTATCAGTATATTCAATATTTAGTTTCAGCATGTGATAAATTGGTCATTGCATCCAGTTAGCTCAGAATTCAGTTTATCATGTAAGATTATTATACTTGCTTTTATGCTTGTTCAGTTATGTTTTATTTCAGCTTTACTCTATCGTACATTCTCAGTACCTTTCAAGTACTGACGCATACGTGCACTTCATATTTTCGTGATGCAGGTTCAGGTTCTCAACATTCAGATCACGCATAGATCAATTCCAATCTCCAGTTCAGCAGATTCAGTGGTCAGTCCTTATTCTTCTGGGACTACAGTCATGAGTTTCATTCCAGTCTTTAGTCATTTATTTTCTGTTTTTTCTAGATTTAGTTGGGGCTTGTCGCAGTATTTCTAATCAAGTTTAAAGGCTATTTTGAGACAGTTATATTCAGCTTAGTATTGAGTTAATATTTCCTTTGTATTAAACTCATTGCTTTCAAATATTTTCAGTTATAGAATATGGGTATTCCCTATTTTTTCAGATTTAATTATGGTTTAGCTTCCGCATTAGTTTACTATCTTTAGTATGCTCATGATCATGCCAAAAGGGTTAGATTCGGATCACTTGTGGTCGTAGGATCCGTGTTCGCGTCTCGGGGGTAGCTCGGGGCGTGGCAATAAAAATGTGACAGTCAGGGCTTCTCATTCCAAATAACTTTAAATGTTTCTTATCAACACATTTGCCCAAATTAGAAGCATATCCATCAGACATTTTTTTTCATGAACCCAGTCACATACATCTTGCTTTTGGTCGTCATAAGTGAAACTTTGCTTTCGATTTAATCCATCTCCCATCAGCATTTTGTTTCAAGTATAAATTACATCAATGATAATATTCTTTGAAGGACATTCTTTCCTTCTCATTATCCTTTGTTTTCTCACTATTATCCATGACTGTATGGAAAGTATTGTCAAAGACATTCTTTTCTATATGCATTATATCAACATTGTGGCAAACTAGATTTGTCTTCCAATACGGTAGATCCAAAAAAATACTTCTTTTGATCAAATTATGTTATTTTCCATAACCATAAAAGTTGCATGGACTAGATTCAGTAATCTTAGGAAATCCTTTAATTTTTTTCCACACTTAATCTCCCGTTAACCTTGAAGGAAGTCTAGGCTTTTTCTCTCTTCCTTTATAAAAAACATTCTTGTTTCTTTTAAATTCATGATTGAGAGTAAAGAATTGCCAGTTACAATCAAACCAAGTAACTTTTCTTCCAGTTTTTCAAATTGAAAGTTTTTATTTCATCCATACAAATAAGGAAAGCTAATTTACCTGTTGTACTCCATTCCGACAGCATGCCATAAGAAGGAAAATCATTAATTGTTAACATCAATCCTGCTCGTATGAGAAAATTATGTTTCTTGGACATGCCATATGTGACTGCACCATTCTTCCATAACTATTGTCATTCATCTATTAACAGTTGAAGATAAAAATCAATTTTCTTTTTGGGATTATGAGGACCTGGAATAATCAATGTTAAGAATATATATGGCATACTCATACAAATATCAGGAGGAAGATTGTATGGTGTAACAATAATTGGACAACAAGATTTTGATGATCCTGATTGCCCAAAATGAGTAAAACAATCACAACAAAGACTAAGCCTAACGTTTCTAGGCTCTACAACGAAGTCTTGATAAGTTCAATCAAAAAAAAATTCATGATTCTCCATCCAAAGGTTGACATAACACACCATCTTCCATGTGATTTTCATAGTGCCACCTCATGTGTTCAGCAGATCTTTTCGAAGCATATAATCGTTGAAGTCTAGGAATAAGTGGTAGGTAATGCATTATCTTGTGTGGAATCTTTTTCTTACCCTTTCTGCCCACACGTCTTGTATAACGATGTTCTTTACAAAACTTACACTGTCATATTTTTATCAACCATGTAATATAGCATACATCCATTAACATAACAATCATTTTTTTGGCTAGTTAGACCAAGTCCCTTCACTAGCTTCTTCGCTCGACAGTAATCAACAGGTATCTTATTATTTAGAAAACTTGTCTTCTTCATTGATTGACTCATTGCATTAAACCAACTATGAGACATATTGTATTCAAATTTAATACTCATCATTCTAACAGCCACAGACAACCCTGAATATTCACATCCTTGCCATAAGGGATTCTAAGCTGAATTCAACATTTTGAAATATCTGCTAACACCTATATACAGAGAATCTTCTACATTGGGTTCAACATGATGACTAAATTCTACAACAACAACATCAATCATACCAGTGTGTGCACAAAAGTTTTCTAGAATGTTACATTGGCTACTTAAGGGCAACTCAAAGTCACATTCTTGATGATTACTTGAATCACTAGAATAGATATATTCATTACAATTAATTAAAGGATCTTACTCTCTATGTGATGTCCAATACTAATTGTTTGGTGTGAATTCTTTTTTAAAAATATGCACATTAACTCCATCGGGTGTAAGGTACTTCATATTTTTACAATGCTTACAAGGACACCTTATAACTTTTTCATACAAATACTTCTATTGACTACAAGCAAATTTAATAAATTCATCCATTCCACTTATAAATTGATCAGTTTATCCCACTCGACTAGGGATAAGCCTATCTACCATTCATTTTTATGCTTAGGGGTTTTCATTTTCTGAACCAGAAAATAAATATGTTTGTAAACATATAAATAATTAAATTTAGATACTGTATGATTCAACAATGGTTGGGGAAAGCTACTAGTTCGTCATAGGAACCTAAAAATATACATATAACAATGCAAGAATAAAGACAAGAAAGCAACACAATAATTGCTTATAAAGGGGCTACATGAGAAACAGAACATAATTATTTAATCTATATACTTTATGTCCATGTTTAATTAATAATTTTATCACTCAGACAAGTATATTCTTATATATTAAGTGAATCAGAAACTGATTTATCAACTGAATAAGAAATGGAAGAGAGAAGAATGGTATTTTTGTGTCATCACTATGATTGGTTTGGTAAAGCTACTAGTCAGTTAAAAGAACCTAAAAATATGCACATAACAATATAAGAACAAAGACAAAAGAAAGCAACACGATACTTTCTTGAAAAGAAGCTATATGAGAAACATAACATAAATATAATGTATAGGGATCCACTTTTTTTATCACTCCCCTATATGTCTAGAAATCACAAACTCTAAAATTAGAGAAGGAAACCTTTTATGTTCTTACATGTCTTCGCTGAAAATAAAAAGTTCCTTCAATAGTATGTTTTTATAATCACATAAATATCATCATACATATAGCTTTCAGACCATAATTTCAAAGAAATCTTTTGTCCTACTCCATCTAAGTTCAAAATGTCACATAAACTAAAATATAAAGAATATAACATACATCAATTTCATACTAACTGATTTTGGGTTGTTCCATCAAGTAAAGGAAATAGAATGAGCAAAACGATCTAACATCAAGCAATCACATGACTGACAATTGAAATATAATCACAAAATGGCTCAACAAAACTTGATAAAAACAGAAATAATGAAGCATCTTCATCAATCTAAGCAAGAGCACCCACATTGAAGGTATCCTTCAAACGCTTTGATACCTCAACCATCCAAGAAAATAGAAGTCCAAACAGCTCCATTAGTTGTTTTAAGCCATAATAAAATCAAGAGTTACCAGATTTTAGTGAATCTGTTCTACATGATCTCTGGGGGGACCTATTACAGAAATCAAACTACAATAACAGAAACTGAAAGGTGCAAAACAAACATGATTTTCCACTCTCTTTCATACAGTTCAAAGAGTGGTTAACATATAATTCATATGTTGATTCCTCTCCAACAAAGTATGAACTATGAACAGTAACAGACCAAATACATACACAACCCGCATAGTTATCAATAAGACACCTAATGCAGGCCAAAAAGAGCCTTTTGAGCTATCAACAACAACAATTATTCAAAATTTAAAAACAAAAGAGAAGGAATAAGTACCGGGGGAGGCAAAAATAAATAAATAAAATCTATTAGAACAAGTAGAACAGAATCATTCGTACATGTATGGAAGAATAATATTTCAAAATTCAAGTCGTAAAGAAGTTTATACTATTCTATTTGAGATTTGAGTTTGTCTAAAAGGAATAAATATCACATAATTGAAGGCTTTCCTAAGATTATTGAATTACTTCTTTGACCACTAGGTTACTCCTTGAATGCGACGATGATCATCCAACATCTTAATTAGTATTTATGTGTGTTGGATTGTCATTATATAGTTTTTAAGCATTAATTATTGAGGATTCTCTTGGGGAAAAAAATGGACCAAGGAAACATCAATGCAACAAGCCACTCACTTATGCTTTTAGATATAAACTTGATTTCATGAAACAGTAAACTCCCTTCAGATTCTTTATGTATGAGTAAATCATAAGATATTTTTCGTTATAGTATAAAAAAGGTTTGCTAACCGATTATGTAGGAACAATATCTCTAGCTAAATTCCTAGGTACATGGACCAATTTTTTGTAAGCCTTGAACAACATTCATACATTAACAAGTAAAGAGTAAGGTGCAATGATTTATTGTACTCAAAATATATTTCACAAAGAACTTCATCCAGACTCCTTTGCTATCCCACTTCCTCAATGAACCTCTTATTTTCAATACTTCATCCCATTGGCCCAAACTAGCTCAGATATTTTACAATGAGACATATGCACACTACCAGCATTCCTAGATCAACCTCATTGTTCAATTTACAAACAGAAAGTAATGTTCCCCAAATCAAAGCATCAAGTTCTATAGGCTTATCACAAATGAACCTCTCAGCCTTAGTTAAACAAAAAAAAAACTAACAACATAACAAGCACTTGAGAAGAAATACAACTAATGAAAAATAAAAAGGATCTAAACTTAGCACCGCAACAGATCACTCGATCTGCATCCAAACTAAATCAGTAACTAAAAATTTACATGTTAACTTCACAGAGATTGAAATTTGTAGATTAACCTCGATTTTTGAGAAAAATAAGAAGAAAATTAAATAAAATATATCAAAAATATAAACAACTAAATATCAGAAAAACTGATAACATAAAATTAGACCCATTAATAGATAATTTATCTAAAATAGACTAAAAACATATTCAACATTTAAAGATACAATGAATAACGAGAATAACAAATACAAAGAAAAAATTACAACAATAATTATTGCAAAAATACAAGAATTAAGACGTAGGCAAAATAGACTTAATAATAACATATTCGCAAGAATTTGTAAAAAAATCTATAATAGCACAGAGAAAAGCTATTTTTTATATAGAAATACAAACAGAAAGTTTAGAATATAAACTTCAATACAATATATAATTGAATAAGGAAGAATACGCGATAGATGAAAAAAAATATGAAAACTATGATGGATTAAAAATAAAAATAACATTTTCTAATCTAGGAATAAGATATATGATAATAGGTGACAATCTAAATTTAATGTTAGAAAAAGAAACGGTAAAACTAGAAGATAGTTTAACTGTTGTTATAAGAATAACAAAAGAAAATGAAAAAATTGATAGAAAAACGGAAGTCGAAAAAATAAAACAACAAGAAAAAAGGGAAGTAAAACAATTAGAGGAAGTAAAAGATACTAAAATAATAGAACTAGAAAAAGAGCTAGCAATATTAAAAGAAATGTATAAAATTAAACAAAGAGAAAAAGAACAAAAAACAAAATTACAAATGAGATAATTTAATTCAAAGAAAATTTCAATTAGAAGACGAATTAGAAGAAAAAGAAGAAAATAGCCAAGATAATCTATCCGAAATAAGAATTGATGAAATAAACAACGATGATCTAGAACAACATTCGGAAACAAGCGAATCATATACGGAAATTTTAGCAAATATAGATAATGCAAGGAATTTAGAATAAATACAAAAAGCATAGACATGGATGAAAAACCTAGCACATCAGGAGTAAGAAATCCAAAAAATTCAAATTCGAAATATTATAATAAAAACAATGGACACTATGATAAAGAAAAAACTATATGGGATAAAAGATTGATTAAAAGATGGACACCTAAACCAATAACTGAACAACATAATTTTCTATATTTAGACTGTGTGGAAGATATAAATAAAACAATCCAATTATGGATAGGATATATATCAAAACAATTAATAGTTAACAAAATAATAATAACAGAGACACCAGGATATATAGAAAGAACACTTATAGGAACACTGAAATTATGGTTACAAAATTTATCAGATGAAAGTTTAAAAACTTTAAGAAGTAATTAAAAATCTAGTGGCGAATTAGCTACTACAAATATGAAAATATTATATAAATATGAAGTAGCTATACGAAATGAATTTAGCAGTATGACAATAGAGGTAGAAGAACAAAATAAAGTAAAAATCATAAATCGGAATCTAAGGATAAAATTAGCAATATGTAATATGTGTTGCATAGATGAATATACATGTGCATTTAGGGAATAATATTATAAAGGAACATATAGCACAGAAGAAAGTAAAGAAATAATAAAATTATATTTTACAAAATTATCAGAACCTTTTAATTCAAACGTCATGAAAAGTTGGAACGAAGCAGAATTGACAGATACCTTACGAGCTACAATAAAAATTTTGCAACGATGGTTTATGCAACTATGTGAAGTACATAAAGACAAAATAAAAATGGAAAAAATATTTGTAAAAAATTTGCCATGGTGCAAAAATAATATAGCACCTCAATTTGGTTGTACGGATAGGTATTGTAAAAATAGAAATAATAAAAAATACAGATGAAAATACAAATAAAAAAACTGAGAAGAAGATACTATGTAAAATACTACAAAACCAAAAGACTATATAGACCAAAAAGAAAACTAACAGACTATACTTGCTATAATTTTGGAAAATTAGGACATATAGACAGAGACTTTAAATTACCTAAAAAACTAAAGAAAAAATAAATATCATAAATAATAATAGATAATGAAAAATATACGTAGATAGAGTACATAGATTATGAATTAGAATGTGAAGATAGCATAGATAAAATATCAGAAAATGAAATGGATAACTATATAGAAATGGAATCAGATAATGAATTCTATAATACAACAAATGACTGAAACAGATATACAAATAATAAATAAGGAAGAACATCAAGACGAAGTATCTTTAGAACAAAAAATAATATTTGATAATAATATATTTGAACAAATAAAAGGAAAAGAATTATATCTAAACATTGCAAAATATTCGAAATACCAACAATAAGAAACTGGTTTAAACGACAAAAAGAAGAATATTATGTATTAGGTCAAAAAGAACATATCATAGATTGCAAATACACTAAAGGAAAGGTCAAAATATCAATAATAAACAAACGAATAATAAATAAAGAAATACAAGACATTAAGGCTAAAAGTCTAATTAAATGTGTACATTTAGGAGGAACAGATTTACTAATAAAAGTATTTTTAAGAGAAGGAATAGTTGAAATATACTTAGCGGATGATAGAATCATACAATTCAAAGAAAAAAAGTATAATAATTGCAGTAAAAGGTAACCTCATATACCAAAAATTTAAATTTATAATAAGTGCTAACTACTAAGTAGCAATAAATGACAGGAACATAGATAATTACTAGTATTATATTGAAAAAGGTGAGGAATAGAACTAGCCCCGGGAAGTAAAATATTTGCAGCTAGATATAAAAACTTATATGTTTTAACAACAAAACATAAAATACAGCTAAAAATAAAATAAATAAAATAAAAATAGAAGATCCTTTTGAAAAGATAGTCACAATCATAGATAAAAATGATTATAGTTATAATGAGATTGATATAGAAGAAGACTTAGAAATAGTAAAAGAAAGATTAAGCACATCAAAAAGAATAAACTGTGAAATAACACAAATATCATAAAAAATGAGTACCTCAAGAAGAATAGATAAAACTCCATAAAAATTAATGGAAAATGAAATAAAATCACATCATTATTACATAATGGGAATAATAGAACAACAAAAATATTTAATATTAATAGATAGAGGACGAGAAGAAAAGTATATTACAAGAGTATTAGTAACGGAAGATGAAATAATAACTACTGAGCAA
The DNA here is from genome assembly GCA_027704765.1 of Solanum habrochaites. Taxonomy (NCBI): domain Eukaryota; kingdom Viridiplantae; phylum Streptophyta; class Magnoliopsida; order Solanales; family Solanaceae; genus Solanum; species Solanum habrochaites. The sequence continues at coordinate 58,464,771 of JAKWJA010002497.1, forward strand.
TCATGCCCCGAACTACCAAAAGCATTAGTGTATGCTGAAGGAACTACAGAAAAGGAAATAATCATTGGACGAGTACCAATAGTAATAAAATTTAAAATATATCAAAGAGATGAAAATATTATTTTTGGAATAAAATGGTTAGAACAAGTAAAATCATATAATTTAGAAGACAAACAATTGACAATAAATTATAAAAATAAAAGAGTAATAGCAAAATGAACTTTGGTAGGATAAAAATATGAAAATACACATACTTGCAAAGATAATAATAGAGGGATATAACAACAAATATTATACACCAATGATTGATATGGGAGCAGAAGCTAATAAATGTAAATACAATTGGTTACTGGAAGATAAATGAGAAAAATTAATAACACTGATAGTAGTGACATGATTTAATAATGAAGGAAACATGATCACATATAAGGCAAAAAATATAAAAATACAAACACGGATAAGATATTAACCATAGAAGAAATATATAATTTTGAATTGACTACAAAAGATATGCTATTAGGAATGCCTTTTTTATAAAAATTATACCTACATATGATAATAAAAATACATTGGTGGTTCACAACACCATATAAAAAAATATGAGCAAATAGAGTAAATAACAAAAAAGAAAAACAACAGAATGGATAAAAGGAAGCAAGAAAATTACGCAAGATAAGTTAGAATTATTATATAGTGAAGATCCTTTACAGGGATGAAATAAACATAAAACAAAAGTTAAAATTGAGCTAATTCATAATAATAGTATAATAACCTAAAAAAATTTAAATATAATTTTAATGATTTAACCGAATTTAAGATACATATAAATGAATTATTAGAAAAAGGATATATACAAGAAAGCAATAGCAAGCGTACAAGCCCGACATTTAAAGTAAATAAACATAGTGAACAAAAAACAGGAAAAAACAGAATGGTTATTGATTTTAGAAATTTAAATGCAAAAACAAAAACATAATACAAGGATATAATTATTTTAGCAAATTTGATTGTAAATCAGAATTTTATCACTTAAAACTAGAAGAAAAATCTAAAAAATTAACAGCATTCTGTGTACCACAAGGATTTTATGAATGCAATATATTACCATTTGAATTTAAAAACGCACCAGATAGATATCAATACTGTATGGACAATTACTTTATACAAAAAGAAAATTGTATAGTATACATTGTTGATATACTATTATATTCCAAAACACAAGATGAACATGTAAGATTATTAGAAAATTTTATACATATAATAGAATATTCGGGTATAAGTCTAAGTAAAAAGAAACAGATATAATGAAAAATCAAATAAAATTCTTAGGAATATAAATAGATAAAAACGGAATAAAAATGCAAACACATATAGTACAAAAATTAATTAACTCAAATGAACAACTAGACACAAAAAGGAAATTACAGTCATTCTTAGGCCTAGTAAATCAAGTAGGAGAATACATACCAAAACTAACAGAAAATTTAAAAACATTACAACAAAAATTAAAGAAAGACATGGAATATCAATTTGATAAAAAAAAAACAAATACAGATACAAAAGGTAAAATTATTATGCAAAAACTTACCTAAACTGTACTTTCCAGATGAAAACAAAAAATTTACTTATAGAGTAGAATCAAATGCGAGTGAAAAAGTTATGGGGGAATATTAAAATACAAGTATGATGCCAATAAAATAGAATATCAATGCAGATATTATTCAGAAAAATTTAATAATACAGAAATGAAATGCGAAATAAATAGAAAAGAATTATATTCAGTATATAAGTTTTTATTATCATTTGAACTATATATTGTGCATAACAAATTCATTATAAGAACAGATAATACACAAGTAAAATTGTGGCTAACAAGAAAAATACAAGATCCGGTAACAACAAAAGAAATATGGAGATTCGTATTAAATATATTAAATTTCACATTTACGATTGAAGTAATAAAAACTGATAAGCATGTTACTGCAGATTACTTATCACGATAAATCTATTCAGTCTGAGACAAAGGGAGAAGATACAATTGAAAAAATACTCGAAGCTATTACTACACTTTGTACAAAAGTGGATAGTATGGACAACGAGATACAAAAGCTAAAGACTAATAAAGATAATTTGAAGTCTAAAGCTAGCATAAGTCAGCCGCATAACTATAAAAATGTGGAACTATGCCAATCGAAAAACAGAAAGAATCCAGAGCTAAACAGTGACATTGGAAAACACCTAAAAACCCATATCAATTATTTAAATACAGCTGCAGGTACAAGCCAACGAGTTAGTGAAAGACATAAGAATTCAAACTTAAACCAATTATTCGAAAAGCCATTACCTCGAGGCTAACACCAAAAAACATATTAGCTACAGAACCACAAATTTCTTTATACGCAGATAGCCTACACCATGATATATGATCATATAACCATATTACACAAATCTATATAGAAAATATATACAAAATCCAAACGTTTTTAAATCTTAAACCCAGATCTACTACAACCCAAGAACCCAACCAGGGTTATTTAACCCAAAAATTACAAGGTTATAATAAACTGATTGCACAACTGAAAACTAACTCCAACTTAGTTAGGACATGTTACAACCATGGATTACTAAATACAATATATACATATGACAGAGAGGAACTAAGTGGAATGCCGGAGATAGATAAAGCATTTATTACTTATAAGAGAGTTACTAAGGGAAATTTATTCTATTTAAATTTTGTACGGCAACAACAGAGATATTATACGAGGAGATAAAACCTCCGATACAAGTAATAAAGATAGAATTAACAAAAAATATGATAATACCGAAAGATATTAAACAGCAACCAGAGGTACAAAAAAGTGAGACACCAAGCTTCTATGCCAATAAGAAAATAATTGGTATATCAACCATTATACAAGAACTAGCAAATAATTATTTAAACGGAAACGCTATATGGAACTACTATGCAAGAGATCAGTTAATGATTTATTCCATTTCAGGGAAGCTAAATAAAGCACATATGGATGAAGTCCAGAGAAGGACTTTATCATTACCTAAGCCAGAAGTACGACCTACAACACGAGCACTTAAAGTTGGATTTATTTCGGAAAAATTATTAACAAGGTATGGCAAGCTAATTGGTCAGAAATATCTTGATCACATATGTTCAAAATGCAACAGAGAAGATAATATAAACCAGACCTCCAGCTGGAATAAGAAATAAAGGCTGAAGATGAAAAGAAGATAAAGATGAAGATAAAAGATAAAGACGGAAGATGACAAGAAGATAAAGATGATGATAAAAGGACATAAAAACGTGCTTGGCCACATAAATTCAAAAGTAGATATGTAGAAGTCTTCAAATAAATAGTCGTAGTCACATAACTTAGTCAATATATGCATGTGCATTATTAAAAATATGCTGACAAGTGTAAAGTATGGTTGGTAGGGTGTATTATTAACAATATAAGTGCAAAAATAGTACGGTAGAGATAGTTGTAAAGTAAGTGTAGAGTATAGTAACTGTAGTAAAATGTGCTAATTCCTTTCTATAAAAAGGAAGGAATATGTAACATAAATGATAAACAATGCCTGAAATATAAAGATTTCTTTTAAAAACACTCTCACAACTAAAAAAATTAGTATTTAGATAAATGGAGCAACAACCTGAAATCCAATCAGACATTTCAGATAGCATGAATACGCAAGAAACAAAGGTATATTTTTAAAAAGATATGAGGAACTAATTTCATATATTCCTGAATATCATATGTATGATTGAATAATTTTATATTTATTATTATGTATTAGAATTATTTGAATCATGATTTCTAGTTTATTAGTACACTGGAAAAAGGGAGAACTTCTATACTATGCCATCCTAATGTTGAAATCGGTAGGCGAGGAAAGCCGTTTAGGGGATTAAACAAAGTTAAGGCGCTGATAAGAAGGAAGTATCAGCCAAAGTACGATGCTAGTAGTGACAGGAAAACATGATAATCAAATAATCTAGTTCATAATAATCTAATATAAATTTAATCGATTATGAATATGATAGGAAGGAATAATTGAAAAACCCCGCATAACAACAAACATGACCACATACATACATGACGAAATGATAAAAAAACTATGAAACTTTAATCTTAAATATACTTCAAGGTATAGAAATAATTGAATTAAGAAGAATAATATGGGGAAAATATTAAATAATAATGAACCAGGAAGATATATTAAATCAACGATGGTATGAAATAGACCTACGAGATTGATATTATGAAAAAATAGAATGATATGATTTAGAAATAAATTCAGATTAAAATGAACTGTGAATATTCACAATATTGGATAGAATCTATGGAAAATATAAAATTATTAGAACAATTAATGAAGGAAAATTTATATATGTACCAAAGAACTCAAGATATATTATATATAGAATATTTCATTAATAATATTAAAGAAATATTTAAATTAAAACAACGAATAAATTTCTTAACTATCAGATTTGTGATCCTTTACTTTGGAAAAATCTGCTTGGAGAGAAGCATGAGGCCTGTTGGAGAACTTTGATATGAACTTTGGATGAGCTTGGAACTTCTAGCTACACCAATTGGAGCTTTGGAAAATCAGATTGTCTCCACCATTGCTTCTGCATGTATGTTTTGGAGAGAAGATTTAGAGGGTTTTGGAGAGAAGTTTCAGTGTAACGTGAGTTGGAGAGATGGAAAATGAGTATAATGGGTCTTACGATCACTTTCCAATTCCTAAAATTTTAATTGAGTTTTTAATTAATAATATTTTTGGAATTAGTAGTTTAAAAATTTGATTGAATTTTTAATTAATAATCTTCAATTGATTCATGAGGTGTCAATAGTGTAAAAAATTCTAATCATCTAAAAGATATATAACTTAGTAATTATTTTTGAAATTAGTAGTTTAGGAATGTCTAGCTTAATTATTTCTCATTCGTAAATTCCCAATTATTTCCTTTTCCTAAAGTTTTGTCTAATAATTCTTAATTTCCCAAGTATTTCTCAAGGTAATAAAATTTTTAGGTAAATCCCCATATATAATTTTTTTAGAGAATCTGGAATTTTTCTACGGACTAAAGGATTTTTTTAAAAAAAAATTGGTCCATCTACCTAATGATTTAGCTTGAGATATTGTTTCTGCGGATATATTTCCCTACGTAATTTTGCAGGAACTAATTTAGTGCATGTGGTATCAACTATAGATGCGAACTTTGTTGGGAATATAAGTTTCACAGGAAAAATATTTAAATATTGAGGAAGTTTCGCAAGAAAATTTGCAAATATTATCTGCGAAAATTTTGCCCAGATAATATCCCCATATAATCCATACTTTTCTAGTAGTGTACTTTGTTGGTATGATCATCATTATATTATAAGTGGAAAGAGCTTCATTCAAGAATTGAATTACCGCTTTTGCCTTCATATATATAAAGCAAATATTTGTTCTACATTAATAGTTTTGCAGTAAAAATACTTATAATTAAGAAAAGAACCAAATAGAATCAAATTATTAAAGATTTTTTTAGCTAAAGATTAAAAAGATCCATCAATTTCCAACTTAATGGTTTGATATTTGATCTTCATCTACATTAATAATATTGCATAAAATACTCATAATTATGATTAAAGTCAAAGACTCTTCCTTTTCTAGAGGCAAAGTGATCAAGGTCAACGGTCAAATAATTAAGTTGTAAATTGATGGGTTTTTAACTTTTTGGGTAAAATATTTTTAATACTTTGATTCTTTTTAATCTTCCCTTACCTTAGGTCCCTTATTTAAGTCGCCAAAAGAGCAATTCAATTTGCAAATCTCACTGAATCTTTTTTCTTGAATATGGTGGCGAAACCATACAAGGCTTCACTAATTCGTCCACAAGATCTTCCTATAGATTACTACGACTTCATAATCATCATCTTCGGCGTCTTTGGTGCCATGTTATAAAATACAAATGTTGCTCGAGGTTTGGTATTATACTCAGTGTGAAATTAATTGCTAACATAAGGAATATGAAAAATGATCTTTGCAGATCTCAATGTTTATGATGTTTGGTATCACGTGTCTCATGACAAACTACTTGGGTGTTAGTTACGGGCAAGCAAGACGACTGGATGGAATTTTTTCAGACACAAAAATAATTTATAGGAACATGTGGATCTCATCCCGAAAATTTGCATTCTTTTGATGATACTTAGCTAATTGAAGTTGTAGAATAGGTTTTTGTTTTTATAATTTGAGCTCTTTTAACGAGGCTATTCTTTCACAAGTTTTATAATGTTAATTTAGAATAATACCTAGGGTGCAGAGAACCTTTAATCGATTTTTGTCCATATTTTTACCGAGAATACTCGTCCTGAGGAAAATGAACTAGTTTTTTAGTTATAGAAGGAACCTTTGTTGACCTCTTTAGCATGTGCTTTGTGTTAAAAGATAATCCAACAAGTCTTTTAAGTATGTAAAATACAAAAGTATCAAAAGAAATTGTATGATGCATAAATTAAAAGCGAAATGACCTGAAAGACCCTTATACTTGATTGTGTTTGTAAGTCGACCCCTTGTACTTATGACATTGTCAATTGAACCCTTGAACTTACCGAAACAAAATATATTAAACCCCTTTCTCTTATGCACACTCGTTTTACAAATGGAATTCCATGTCATTTTAATGACATGTCGTAATTATTTATTTTTTTCAAAGACACAAAAAAAATTTAAATATTTTAAAAACATTAACATTAAAAAGTACAATTTTCTCTCTCTCACTGTAATGACGTCTCTCATTCTCCACTTCACCTTCTTCTTTCCACACCTCTCCTAAAAATGAAAAAATCATTGCCTCATTCGACTATTTTCACTTCTTTTTACCGAACTTTTTTTCAATAACAAAAAATTTATCATTAAGTATAATGTAATAAATTTTAACTAATCATTGATATGCTAATTTGAAAGAAGGTTTTATTTATTTTGATTTGGTAGAGAGATATCAAGAAAACTTCAAGATGAAAATTCAAGCAATAAATCTTGAAAAATAAATATTTTTAAAATGGTTAATGAGTATATTTATAGCAAAAACATTGTTATTTTTTTTTTATAATGGTGATGATGGGGTTTCCGTCAAAAAAAGAAGAATAAAGTAGCATAGAGTGAGTGAGGTATGAAGTAGAAGAACTAGCGATGAACGAGGATGATTGCTGAAGAAGAATGAGAAGGAGAACGAGAATGAGAAGGGTCGGGGTAGGGTGGTGAAGTGGGGGCAGAGGTGTGTTAGGGCTGAAGAAGACGAAAAAGAATAAGGGGTAGAGTGGGGTTGGGTTGGGGAGGGTGGGGTTGGGGTCAAAGAAGATGAAGAATTTGAAAATTTTATTATTTTAAATTTATTATTATTATTATTATAGAGAAAATGATCAAAATGGTCCTTCATATATTGGGGTTGCTATATTTTGGTCCTTAATATATTCTAGGTGACTCAAATAATCCTTTATGTATGACAAAATATGTTGAATTTAGTATTTTACCCTAAACTTAACAATTTACCTCCAAAAGTTGGTTAATATAAACGTGGGCCCACATAACTTACAAAATCTACCATTTTATCATCTTTATTAGCTCGAAGAAAGAGTTTTATGAATTGTAAAAATACCATTTTTTTAACATCTAATTACACAATTACAAAATGTTTATTATAAAAATATTGAAAGAAATGGATTATCAAGAATGAAATGGATCGTCGAGTAAAAGGAAAGGAACAAAGAGAGAAAAAGATGGCAACTTTTTCATCAAAATCCAATTAAAAAATCCATCAGCTTGGCAAGCAGATCAGATCCAGCTATACAAAATATTGAAGAGGAGCTCAACAAGCTTAAAACGTTGGAACTTTCTTCTTCACCAATGGCAGAAATTCGTTAATAAGTTGGTTTTGGGGAGGTGCATAAGTGTATGGGTGATCTTCAATCCCTTTTACAGCGTCAAAATAAGAAATGGGTCGATGAAATCTTGGATAAATCTGTCAGATTTCATGACGGTCCATTTCATTCAACTTTTTTACAATAATTATTTTGTAATTGTGCGGTTTAGATGTTAGAGAAAATGGCATTTTAAAATTCATGTAACTATTTCTATGAAGTAATAAAGATGGTAAAACGGTGAATTTTGTATGTTATGTGGTCCACACAGTAATATTTAATAGCTTTTGGGGATAGATTGTTATGTTTAGGGTAAAAGACTAAATTGAACACATTTCGTCATACATGAAGGACTATTTCAATCACCTACAATATATTAAGAACCAAAATAAAGCAACCCAAATACATGAAGGACCATTTTGATTATTTTCTCTACTATTATATATAATTTTAAGTTTTAATGTTTTTTTAAAAAAAATATTGCATTTACTTGTTTCGAAACACGTGTAGTGATGCACTTCTCCAACTCAAAATTTTTAATGTCAGGTAAGCTTGGTCAATGGTTAGAGGGGTTTAAAATATTGTATTTTTATGATTTTAAGGGTTCAATTGAGAAAATAATGAGTACAATGGTCCAATTTACAATACGTCTCAAATACAAGGGTCTCTCATACCATTCCTCTAAATTAAACTACGAACCTCTTCTTTGAGTAGTGACATCTCCCACTGCTTCCACAATTCACACTTCCCTACTCTCCCCTTCCAGAAAACCTTTTGTTATGTTGAAATGATCTCTGATCATCATTCCACTAAACAGAATGGGGTTGTTGAGAGGAAGCATATATCTATATTTAACATGTCCACAGCTCTAAGGTTTTGTGCATTTGAAATATTGTGGTTTTTGTGTATCTATAGTTGTGTATCTTATCAATAGATTGCCAAAAATGGGTTTGCTTGGTAAATCTCCATTTGAGAAGTATGGCCACCTCCCTCAACTCAATCATCTCAAGGTATTTGGGGTCCCTATGTTATGATACTGATCTAATGAAAGTTGACAAGATTTCTCTGAGGGTTGTACATGTTGTACATTTGGGATATTCTCAAACTCAAAAGGGCTATATACTCTATGATTTAGCATCTAAATCCTTCTTTGAGAGTAGGAAAATTAAGGAAGAGGTGTTTCCTTCTAAGGATATCAAATCATCTCCTGATCAATTGTTTCCAGTTGTTTCCTTTCCAGATGAGTTATCCCTAGTTGATTTTTCATGCTCCGTTGATACTGCAGTGTATTTTGTGCTTAAAGAAGACCCTTCATCTACTGTTTTTTAAACTCCCGGACCTCTTATTCCTCTTCGGAGATCCTCTAGACCTTCCTAAACAACTATATGATTACATTATTATGCTACTCCTACTGCCTACACTTCATGCATTTATCTTATGTCACATTATATGCATTATTCTTGATTTTATTCTGATGTGTCCGAGCCTCACTCTTATCTATAAGCCTTTCAATATCTTCAATGGGTGAAGTCTATGCCAATTGAGATTAATTCTCTTTAACTCAATAATATATGGTCCATTGTTCCACTTCTTTCTTGAAAGACCCTTATTGGGTATAAGTGGATGGTCAAAATAGAAGTATTGAGCATTTAGTAAAACAGAGAGGTACAAGGCAAGGTTGGCGAAAAAGGACATAGTCAACAAGAAGGTCTATATAATTCTAAGACCTCCCCAGTTGTCAAAATGGTTACTGTTAGATCAGTGGTTGCTTTGCCTGCTTCTTGTTGTTGGTTTTTGTACCAAATGGATGTGCATAATGTTTTTCTTCAGGGTGATCTCTTTGAGGAGGTTTAAATGTCTATGTGCAAGGGCTTCACAAACTAGGGGGAGAAACACATGGCTTTCAAACATTAAAATTCTTTTTATCGATTAAAACAAGCACCAATCCAATTGAATTTTATACTAAGGTACTGATTAGCATGGGGTTCCTTCAATCTCACAATCACTATTCCCTACTTACAAAGAAAATGAAAATTAAAATCTTAGTCATTTAGTATATGAGGATGATCTCCTTATTACTGGAACCAACCTAAATCTTATTCAGAAAGTTAAAAAAGACATGCAACAAAGATTCAAAATAAAGGACCTTGGAGAGTTGAAATATTTTTTGAAGGGTAGTTTTATGTTTTACTGACCCAGTTAATCAAATCCATTTATAGCAAATTACTTGGGGTATAAACTGAGTTAGTTCAGTTTAGCAATTAAGAAATACACTAAGGCTTTGAGAGAAGAGAAAAGAGGAGAAAAGAGAAGGGAAGCTCAAGATTCATCAAGTTCTTGCGATTTTGGTTGTGAAATTTACCTAGGATTTCATCCTACAAGGTATGTGACAATTTCAAGTGTTGAGTATGTTTACCCATTCACCAATCATGTTTGTTAAATCAAAATTTATTTCTAGAAAGAGGGTAGTATGATGTTCTTAAAGTTTGCTTTCTGTAACATCTCGTAATCCGAAATAGTTAGGATTAAACAAAGAAACTAAGAATAGTTATTTTAGAAAAGAATAAGAAAAATCTTGAAAGTTTTCTAAGTGTAAAAGTGAGTTTTTGGTCATTTCCAATCCGTCATAACTTCTAGCTCAGGATGAGTTAGGGTCAGTTCTTGATATGGTTGGAAATCCCTTGAAAATATCTTTCCAACATCGTCAAATTTGTGCATGTTCGTCATCATATGAGGGAAATTTTCCTATCAGAAGTTGGGATGTTGGATAGAGGAAAGTCCAATTCGGACTTTAGTAAGGGTAAAGTGGTCTATTCATCGTACTATTTCTTAATTCGTTTTATGCGTTTATTGGGGGTATATATAAGCTTTAAATCATTTGTATTAAAGTTGAATACTCTTAGGTCTTGGGGAGAAATGAGAAGAGAAGAGGAAGATTAAGAATCCTTCCAGAATGCTAAGGTTTCGCGAGTGGAATTCGACGGAGGTGTTCCGTATCGAGGTATGTGAGATATTTCTGTGTTTGGTTCATTCACTCACACACCAACATGTTTAATTCAGTGATTTTTGAACAGGTTGAACGATGTATATTGAATTTCTTGATGAACAATTGTTTAATTCTTTTTGGTTGAGTTGTAGTATGTCTTTAGTGTTTTGATTCGTGTTTTCCGGCTGTTTTTTGAGTCTAAACTATTGGGTATTGAGAATTTTAGTGATCCTAAGTGTTTTGGGAAAGATTCTTGTGAGTCTAGAAGGTTTAGAGTTGAAAATCAGAGACGAAAAGTAACTGATCTTGTTGCTAAAAAAGTTAATTTGTGGTAACACTAAATTTAGTTGCAAAATTTATTATAAGCCAGAAGCATATTAATGTAAGACGACAATTATTTTGGTTGCATAAACTAGTTTTTGGTATCAATATATTTTGTTGTTGCAAAAACTTTTCGCATCAACGTTTATTGCAACAACTTCTATATTGTTGGTAAAGTAATTTTTGCAACAACATCCTATATATAGAAACAAAAATAAATGTTGGGAAATGCATTTTTTCTTGAAGTGCCCGTCAAGGCAGGCTCTGTCTGATAGGCCTTAGCACGCCGCGCCAGCCAGAGCCCCTTTGACAAATATTTTTAACTTTGTTTTAAAGCTCAAGTTACAACTTTATTAAGAGTAAGGAGTTGGTTCTTTCTCAAAAGTTATAAGGGGACTAAGTAACCCCTAAGAGTCACAAATGTTTCCGCATTTGAACAAGTAAAGAGACCTCGGGCTAGTTTTCAGACAGAAGAAATAACATTATCAAAATGAAGAAAGCATAGAAAATATGATTTCCAATAGAGCTTTTAAAGGCTATGTTTTGAGCACTAATCTCAAACCACAAAAATATGAATGTTGTATAAATATAAAATTCAGTATGTTTTTGGGAGTAGTATTGAGCACCGATATGGGGATGTGAGTTCATATTAACTCAAGTCTCCATGAAAAACCATGAAGCCATCATAGATAGAAAATGATCATACTTTTTAGATGAACCCTTTTCACAATATACTAGTGGATCCATTAAACAGTTCTGGTCATATACCCTGACAAGGTTAGGATGGTCGGGCAGTGTGGGCCGAGTAACGCTGTATCATCAATATAGCTCTTAAGTAATGATTTTCAGTTAGAAAAGCTTCCACATAAGTTATTGTATTTTTATAAACATTATATATTTGTATTTTTACATACATCTCAGAGATTATTTGAATTCTTGTATACATTCAGAGTTTTAAACATATTTTTAGTTAGTTTTCCTTATATTACACATTGTTTTAAATTGCATTATATTGAAATGAGTTATTCATGAGTATAACAAAGCCAAGGTAAGTGTTAATTCTTACTCCTTTTCCAGTTTAAGTGTTGTTTAATCACTCCAACTCGCATAGTCGTTCTTTCAATGTACAGATGCTAGTTGGCCTGCATAGTATCATGAAGCAGACGCAGGTAACTAGGATCTGCATTCGGCGCATCATTGATCCAGCGAAAAACTCAAAGTCAGTTTGTGAGTCTCCCTTCATTCCAAAGGACATCGTTATCTATTAGTTAAATGCTTTAATATTTAGTTTTGAGGATGATTGGGGGTTTTATTCCAACATCCATCTTATATTGAAGGCTTCATAGACAATTCACATTAGTTTTCTTAGTCTTTACTTTCACTTGTAATTGATTAAGACTTGAGTTTCCACTTTGGCTAATTACTTTTCTTAAATTTATTTCATGAGATTATATCTTGTGTTAAGTCTTCTTCTAAGTTAAGTAAGCTAGGCCAAGGATGCTTTCAAGGCAAGAAATGGTCATTGGGTGCGGCCATGTCAAGAGTGTAGACTTGGGGCGTGACACTCTATTTCTTCAGTTTGATGGAATGGTGGAGTTCTTGATGAAATTATGTAGATTTAATAGTTGTATTGAGTTAAATTATTTTTTATATATACTGGGTATTTGAATATAAAGAGGGATTGAGAAGAAGAATCAGAATTAGGCGAATTGGGGTTAGAAAATGAGAAAAAAAAATTGTTTAAGGAACAAGTACCAGGTTTGCGACGCGGACGTGTTCCTTCGTTGTGAAAATTTTATCTCCACGCCAGGAGAGGCCACGGACTCCACTGTTTCAAAAATTATTTTGAAATCAATTTTTAAATGCAACTCCGCGTCACGGACTTGCTCCAAGATGGTGATTTCTTGATCGTTTATGATGTTTAACTACATAAAAACATTCTTAAGCATCAGAGATATTTCCTATCAGAACTCACAACCCTTGAACTCATAATTAAAATAAAGGAAAGTTAAGAGTCATGTCTAGAACTTAAAAATCAAGTCAAGAGAAGTTCATAAAGTTTTCAAAATTCTTTCACAAACGTTTTAGAACTCAAGTTTTAAGTAAGCTAAGAGTAAAGAGTCGAGTTCATTTCTTCAAGATTATACGGGAACTAAGTATTCCCAAAATTTAGAAATGTTTTCACATTTGAACAAGGAAGGAAAACACTAATTTTCAGAAGAGCTTTTAAGCTAAAATTTGAGTTATTACGTCAAACGAAAGAAAGAATTACGTTTTAAAAACATATGAGCTAACTACATTTTCGGAGTAGTACGGAGCTCCGATATGGGGACGCGAGTTCATATAACTCAAGTCTCCATAAATCACCTAGCCATCATGGGTAATAAAATATAATACTTTTTAGATGATTTCTTAAATGATTTTTGCGTAGACTAGTAAATCCACTTAGTTAAGGTGTTCTATATGATGACACAGTATAGGACAGTTCTGGTAGCGTGGGCAAGACGTTTTATCACAATTCAGGGTCATAGTTGTGGTTATCAGTTAGAGAATTTCCCACATAAACTATATTACTTTATTATGTGAGTTAAGTTTAGTTCTTATTGCATTTTCTTTGACGAACTATGTTTTGTTACCACTGTTTTTACAAGTTTTCTACATATTGCGTATGTTTTACTGCTTTAGATTGAGTTAAGTTCTTCAAAATTTGAGTCAAGGTAAGTGTTTCTCTTAGACTCCTTATAAGCCTATGTTATGTTAGCATTCTAAAACACATACTAGTACATTGAAAAGAATATGTTATGTTAGCATTCGAACTCGCATACTTTTAAATTCAATGTACTTATAACAGTTAGCCTGCATCGTCTTATGATGTAGACGTAGGTAACCAAGATCAATACCTAGCGCCTCGTTGAATCCAGTTGAGCACTCAAAGTCAGTTAGTTAGACTTTTAGCATTTCTAAGGACTACTTTTACGTTTATTTCATTATTTTATTGTTAGGATGATCGGGGTCTTTTCCCGACAAACCTCTTTTTTTAGAGGCTTCATAAATAGTTAGTTATAGTTATTTAGTCTTATTCATTTTAGGTGTATAAGTGTAAGACTTGAGTTGCCATTAGTTATTGCATAAGCTACATTTCTTATGTTTAAGTCCTTTTCTGAGTAATTAAGTCAGGTCAAGGGTTCGCTTGGGACAAACAATAGTTCTCAAGTGATAGCCCTGCACAGGGTGTAGGATCGGGCGTGTCAAACTGAACATCTAGACTTTAGTAGATATGTGAATTTTATAGAGATTGAAGAGTGGTGTTGGGAAAACTCAAATAAATATTTTCTTAACCGTTCTGACAAAGAAGAAAATTCTCCTACCAAGTTTTTTGAAAAGAGAATATTAGTTTTCACGGCAGGATGAAATGGTCGATCATATGACATTCAAAGTTACTCGACAACTAGATGATATATATCAGAGATGTAATGTAGTGGTATGGTAACCTCCTGGGTAAAATGAAGCCAAGAATGATGAAAAACGGGTGACTGCAATGAAAGAAGAGTTGTTTATGATTGAGATGAATATGATTAGGCAGCTTGTTCATCATCTTGAAGACAGAAAAATAATTGGGTTGAAATGGGTCTTTAAAATTACACTAAATGTAGATGGTTTAGTGAACAAACAAAAACCAAAACTTTTAGTTAAGGGGTATGCTAAATTTTTTTGTTTCGATTATATTTATACATTTGCAACAGTAGCTAGGCTTGACATGATCATGTTACTTCTTGTTCTTGCTGCACAATTGGGTTGGAAAGTGTTTCAGATGGATGCCAATTAAAATTCCTTAATGGATTTCTTCAGGAAAAATTTATATTGAGATACTTGAAGGATTTTTGGAGAAATTAAAGGAGGAAAAAGTTTATAGGCTAGAAAGACACTTTGTGGACTTAAATAGGCACCAAAGGCTTGGTATGGTCGAATAGATGACCATTTACTTGTCCTAGGCTTTTAAAAGAGTCTATCAGAATCTACTCTTTATATTAAACATTATGACATTGATATTGTTGTTTTGTTTATATATGTGGATGACGTACTAGTTATGAGAAAAATACAAGGCATATCAAGATTTTCGAGCAAGAAATTCAATCCTTTGAGATAACTATGTTTGTCTAATGTCTTATTTTTTTTTTGTATGGAAATCAAGCAGGGACAGAATAAAGTTTTCAATTGCTAAACGTAATCTTCTAAGGAAATTATCAAGAAGTTAAACATGGAAGATTGCAAGGACTTGAGTACTCTTATGAACCAAAAAGAGAAACTAAGCAAGAATGATGGAGCACAGAAAGTGGAGGAAGGGTACTTTAGAGTCTTAGTCGGTTGTTTTATGTATCTCACAGCTAAGACTCGATATTTTGTATGATGTAAGCATTCTATCTAGGTTCATGCATTGTGCTACTGAGGTTCATCTAAAATCATCAAAATGAGTTGTGAGATACATCAAAAGTACCATCAATTATGGTGTAATGTTTCAGAAAAAAATAGATTTGAAACTACCTAGTTATTCTAATAGAGATATGGATGGATCTGCAGATGACATGAAGAGCACATCTAGATATTATTTCAGTTTTGGCTTACGAATGTTTTCGTGGTTCTCTAAGAAGCAGGACATTGTGATTCAATCCATTGCAAAGGCAGAATTTGTGGTTGCAATAGCAGCAACAGTGAATCAAGCATTGTGGTTGAGGAAATTTTTTGGTGATCTACACATGAATAAGATTAAGGGAACTGAAATATTTATGGACAAGCGATCTGCAATAGCAATTTCTCATAATCTTGTATTTCATGGGAAAACGAAACACTTCAACATCAAGATTTACTTCTTTAGGGAAGTGCAAAATAATGGTGATGTGATTCTGCTTTATTGCAAAATTGAAGAGCAGTTGACTGATATCTTCACCAAACCATTATCAGGCAATAAACTTCAACTTCTCAGGAAAACCCTTGGACTTTGCAGTTCTTAAACTTAGGAGGTGTTAGAAATATGCATAAGAAGTGCAACAATCCAAGTTCTTTGTATTGTAGGGTATTTATTTACTGTTTAGTAGTTAATTAGTTTCTATCTTATCCTTATCTTTAGTTTTTTTATTTTATCCTTAGAAGTTGATTCACTTGTAAAATCTATAAATATCGGTCTTATAATGAAGTACGTAGTTTTTATTTCATAAATTTTTTCTTTGTTGGTTTGTCAAACTAATGTTCCTACTTGTTCAATAACAACAGAAAATCTGTTTGTTTTGTTTGTCCTTCTTCAAAAACTAACAATATATAGAAAAGTGTCATCCTATACATGGTAACTTTGAAGTTATATATGCTCAAAGGCCTTAACTTTATCAGTGGTATATATAGTAACTCCTAACTTATGTTTATTCGGATTAACAACAAAATGCATGGACCTTGGCTGATTAAGGAAATTATTGATCAATTCTCTTTTGTTCATATTTATAAGGAGGGAAATATGGTGGCTATCAATTGGATAAAACTTAAACGGAAAAGTGGAATTCCTGAAAAGGTAGAGTCACACTGCTGAAGT
Source organism: Solanum habrochaites (assembly GCA_027704765.1). Taxonomy (NCBI): domain Eukaryota; kingdom Viridiplantae; phylum Streptophyta; class Magnoliopsida; order Solanales; family Solanaceae; genus Solanum; species Solanum habrochaites. Next base: position 58,481,593 of record JAKWJA010002497.1, read on the forward strand.
TAATGATTTGTGAACCTCCTGAAGTTAATACAAAAAAAAGAGTTTTTGAAGTTAATAAAAGCAATGGACTGGTCAGGAGAGCTTTTAGAAGGATGCTTTATGGTTCTATCTCCTAACAATTAACCAAAGACGCAAAGACGCACACATCACAGAAAATACTAGTCTAAGACAAAACAATATGCAACTTAATTCCCTTTTTGACACACTACATACAAACTTTGAGACCTTAAAATGAATCTAGAACAGTAAAGTGAAATGAACTAATGATAAAAACAGAACACCGAATGTAGTGTCCGTGCAATGATATTTCAAATTTTAACATTTTTGACAAAGTTCAAAGAGCCAGCTTTCCGCCTTTGAACTCTATCGGATACGAGTTCTCATTTTTCCAATCAAATATGTAGGTTGTTACTTCTTATAATTTATTACGCGAAGGCTTGCTTTCATGAATCAAACTCTTCATATTCATTTAATGATCCATTTAACATGAAGTCATTTTACTAGTTGCAAAAAGGATGACTTTTTTAGGATGACAATTCCATTGCAAATTCGCATCCACAAAAGCCTTAGGAATTTGATCTCCTATATACTCTAGTGCTACAAAATTTGGAGCATATTGATAATATCCAACATAGGTTACGCTTCCCCAGCATCTGAATAGTACAAGTGTTCAAGAGTTGGGGCATCAATTTTAACACGCTGGTTTCTAAATGTCTTAATAGTAACTGACTTGATTCTTTGAAGATTCAACAACTCAATCTTTTCCAACCCATAACAATACTCAAGGAAGAGACTGACAATCAAATAATATCTATTAAGTAGTGCCTGAAGCATGTTATTGTCTAACCTTATATAAGAAAGAGAAAGATTTCTCAATGAATTGCCACACCACCACTAGATAAGGAAACATGCTTCAAATTAAAACCCCTCAAAACTAATTCTCTTAATGAAAGATTTTTGCTGCCAAGATTGTGAAAATAGGTAAGGTGTATGATGCATACCGAGGAATTCCAAATACGATATCTTTTACACCATTCTGAAGTGCAATGTGAAGCCACTTATAAACGAAGGGAAAACTTCATCGGAATAACTAGAGCCTGATAATTCAAACTTTTCTATATTGATTTTTCCATCCTGATATCTCTCTATGATACTACCCACTTTTTCATATTACCATTAAGATAATCAACTCTGATCCAAATTTGGATGAGTCGACCAGGATCATAGCAATGTTTTGGAGAGAATGCTTTTCTTTGTTGCTTCTTTAAAACCGAGAAAAGAGAGTATTTTGTGAATGAGACAGTCAGACAGGTATTCTGGTGTGGCTGTCATCATGATTCATTAGTACATCTCTCAAGAAAATGTATTAAGGTTTTTCCTACTAGGTGATTTATGAATTCATAGCATATGGTATCGTTAAAACATATTTCAGACGTGTTTTAGGTAAAAGGGTCTTTGATGTATCCTAAACTTTGTGATTTATAAGTGATGTGCCCCTTATTATAAAAATAACTCACATATACCCCTAACATTACACTATTGACCCATACATACACTTTTCATAACTCAAGTATAAAACTCCTTCTATCAATTTGTTTTGCTACGCAAGCTAACGTGAGATATCTAGGATTTAATTACTGTATAAATTTTTTTATGCCGACACAATCTAGGAAAACGGTCTGCATTCCAAAAGAGTTTAAGGAAACACAAATGGATATAAAATATGCTAGGCATTATCTTAGTCATGATTTGTAATACTTTTAATCAGTTGTAGAGTTTATTTGACTTGTTTTTGCAAAACCTGTGAAGAACAACATGGTGAATCTATGGTTTTAATCAGGTGTCATGACAGAATTCCAGACAAGATCAGCAGCATTCTATTTAGCTTGGTTACCAAAAAGTGCAAAATAGTCACTTGTAATTGAATACCCCCGTGCCTACCGTTCATGCATCCTATTGTTTCTTTAAAATCACTTTGTGAGATCAATGCTCTTTTCTTCCAGAAAAAGATCAAGAACTGGTTCAGAATTCGAACAAGCAACACACCTTGTGGCTTTTGCATCCTGTCCCTAATTTAATAGGTCGAACACAATCATGAGAAGTAGAATGTTGTAATCCACAATGACTTCATAGGGGCCTATAGCCTAGACGTTGCAAATATGACTGATCCACTTGATATTATTGGGCTGAGTAAAACGTTCGAGAGTTTTATATGGGATCCAGGCCCAATAATCTATTATTAAGAAGGTATAAGAATAAAATAGAATAGTTTTCAAAATTATGTCAAAGCTTTGGCTTTTAGTTATCTCTCATCTCCTTTCTCTGTTCAAGTATTTCGTCCCCTTCTAGTTACCTTCTTCTATGTTAATCTATCTGTAATTAGTATGTTATTACTTAGTCATGTATATTATACTTGCAATTTGTATTCAAAGATATATATATATATATATATATATATATATATATATATATATATATATATATATATATACGCACACAAATATACACATACACAGTGTCGTACCAAGAAATTTTTTGATGGGTGTCCACTAGTTGAACACTGTTACATTTTTCTTTTGGATGAATGAGTGCGCTGGAAATGTTAAACTAAATAATATACATGATTTTTTTAAAAAAAATAAGCATGTAATTACTGCATAAAAAATGATCATTAGCGGCAATTAGGAAATAATACTCTTTGTATATATCCCTAAAGCCATTAGCGGCATTGGTTCTTATGACACTAAGCTAATGCCGGTAAAGACTTAAACACTCTTTATTAATGTCAATATTTATTGCCATTAAAAATTATTTTGATGTAGTGAATATACATGAAAAAAATGGGGGGAAAAAGAGGAAAACGATGAAAGGTTCACTAGAATTTTTTAAAAATTAACTAGGTAATAAACATGAAAATTTTGAAAAGAAGTACCATAATATTCATGAATAAAATTGAACAAACAAAGAGGAAATTTTTTGAAAAACAGGAGGCTTTAAGTTGTTGTTAGCAAGATTTGAACTAACAAACACTTAAAGTATTGACTATTTCAAGGCACCTTAAACAACTAGGCTAAAACATCTTGTTGTGTTAAGAGTGTCCAAAATAATTTATTTAACCATTCTGTATATTATTTTACTTGTATAAAAAATATAATTTCGCGATGAAGGGTTTCCAATTAAGAGAATGTAGCTACGCCCCTGCATATCAACACTACCATAAAAACATGAACTTCTGAACTTGAATATTGTATAACTATAATACCCCCAATTAAAAATACTTGATTTATTTATTTAACTAATTGTTTATATTATAAGTAGATACGTTTTTACATTAAAGGGTTGAGACTTTTCGATATGTTGTGACTTTTTCCGAAGGATTGTTCATTTATTCAATGGGTTGTGACTTTTCCAAAGAGTTATTCCCTTTCCGATGAGTTACAACTTTTTCAAAGGGTCGTGACTCTTCGGTGTACGGTGACTTTTCCCAAGGGTTATAACTTTTCGAGCACAATTAGCACCTATTCATACTATTTTTTTGTTACTTATAAATAGAGGGGTTTCCTGTCTCTTTTTAATCTATCTTCGTTAGTTTTCTACTCTCCTTCTTATAAAATTCTCTAAGTATTATTTATAATAATTGATTGAGTTCAAAATTCAATGAAATTCGAGATACCACATGAGAAAAAATTGGTGAACAAATAGTAGAAAATCATGCATCAATTGTTTCTTCTTTGTTTTTTCATCAATAATAAACAAATATGAAAAAGAACAAATGATTGAGGTAAAAAAAAATTTCTTTGTTTTCTCATTCTTTATCCATTAACCCTCAAACGAAGGAGTTTGTTCCTAATCTTTTTGAAACAACGGGAATAAACATAATCCATTAAATTATTATATCAAGTCCACTAATTCAAAAATATATATATATTTTTTAAAGTATGAAAATATAATCATGATAATAGTTATTCTTAATATATATATATATATATATATATATATATATATATATATATATATATATATATATATAAGTAAAAATTAATGGAGAGAGTAAAATATTGGTGATCACAAGAGATATCAATCAAATGGAATCCTAGAGAAAATATAACATGAACATATATTTTCCTCTTCCCTCTTCATTGTCTATGAATTGTCCATATATTTTTTCATTATCATATTTATATTGAGTTAAATGATTTTAAGTATGAATTTATTGTTATTTTTTGTTTATTTTAATCTAAGAAAATGTTGTTCCGCAAGATACACTTTGTGGTAGCTATATAAAAATAGATAAGAAAATTGTTATTGATCATAAAATGATGTTAAAACAAATTAAAGATTCTATAAATAATAGTTTAAATTTTATTAATCTACTAATTATTTTTATTGAAAAAGTATAATATTTATATCCTGATAAAACTTCTATAAGAAATTAGATACTTTCATTAGACAGCTACTATAAGATACATATGCGGTAGAAAAAAGAGAAGACTACAATTCCACAAAGATAAAGTAGAAAATTAAAGAAATGAAATATTTTTCCCCATAGGTGATTGTTCATAAATTAACGTTAAACTATGGTACTGGAATATATAGATCTAAAATAAAGAATCGGTCATATTTTTCACCATAGGTAATGTTGTTCATGTGTAAACATTAAATTATGGTAGTGACATATTTTGACTTGTTGTGTGTTCCTTCTAAAGTGGTAATCACTTTTAAGAGATTAAAATGAAGGTTGTTAAGTTACGATCCTCTTAAGGTTGGGTTAAGTTGATCCCTATTGGGTTTATCCTAAGTGAGGAATGGTGATGGAGTAGTAAGGTTGTAGATATTTTCTATCTTGTCCTTGTATTCTTACTTGAACTTTAATCTAATGAATTTTTAGTGAACTTGTTCATGAATAAGAGTTTTGCATAAAGTATGAACTGCATGACCTTTATATCTTTGGTGTGTATTGATTTACATTACCCTAAAGATATTGTGAAGATTCCAGGAGCATGAAAGAAAATTTGATAAAATCCATGTTTTCTCATGTTGATTTGCATCTTGATATGCTAGTTGTGCATTTGAATTCATGAGAAAGATAAGAAACATGGTAATAGTTACTTGTGAGGTGTAATATTTAGCCTTATAATGAAAAGTTGAGTCTCTTCAGAATGAAATACGTTGAGTCTCTTGAGAATTATGTGACTTGTATGGTTTGGTAAGTATGATTGTAGGCTCACTTTTGAAAAGTGAAAGCATGTTTAGCTAATTGTGTTAATGTGTGTGCCTATGAATTGTGTTATTCTTCTCAAAAGATGCTTACTTGAAGGCGAGTACTATGTTAGAAATTGACATTTTGTGAAATTTCTTCCTATTTTTGTTATGTACTTGGTGTGACTTACCATTTAGATTTTACTAGGAAGAAGACATGATCATGCCTTGGTTTAAAGGCTGAGCATTTCTCATTTTTAGAGGAAATTGGCCTTGTACTCTGCTTAGGTGTCAACTCATAATGCATGTAAGTGTGTTGAGGAGAAGTACATTCCTCTATGGACAACACTAAACATGGTATGGTTAAGTATGACCTTTATAGCACTAGATCTAACTAATAATGATCTTTGTTGATTCAAATAACCAAAGTCTATGTGCATTGAAGTATGAGTACCTAATTGCTCCTTGAGTGTTGTTGAAATCTGCCTAAGTGTTTCTTGAAGAGTAGTTGCAAAAATGAGATCTTAATGAATTGAAGTGTAATGACCATGTTATGATTAGGAGAAAGATATTGCTCCTATTAACATGATAAGAGCCTTTGTTTTTGATGCGTTAAAGAGTTAGTGAGTAAAGGTTTTGTTTTCTTGTGTACATTGAGGGCTAAAATGATTTGATGATGTTATAAATGTTATGGCCTGCTCTATGATGCATTGAAGTCGTTTTTGTGATTATTGTATTCTAAGTGTCATCCGAGGACGAATATTCCTAAATGGGGGATATTGTAAGATCCAAAATGAGTTAAGGTGTCTAAAGCCTAAAATGTTCGTCTCAAGGTTCTAAGGTCCTAAAATGACTTATAATATTCCTTAGTGGCAGTGTGTAAAGTTTGAGATGATTTGGAAGTCGAACGTCAAGCGACGACCAAAACGTTCGACGACTAGCCACCTATGTGCCTTATGTGTCTATATATGTTTATATATTATATGTCATGAGCCTATGAAGTCTTAAAATGAGTTATAATTATGTTTAAAGATTATATATATATATATATATATATATATATATATATATATATATATATGTATATATATATATATATATATATATATATATATATATATATATATATGTATGTATGTATGCATGTATTTGAAATCGGGTTATTTTGATTAGTTCTTTCATTCTGATGTTTTCAATGGAAGACTAAATATTTTGAAGTATTGACGGTTCACTTTAAGTTGTGAAGGATTCATGGCCAAAGGATAATTATTCAATGTATGTTACAATAGGTTGTAGGTAAATTATCTCAAACCACACCTCAATTATTGTAACGACCTGTTTAGTCGTTTTGAGCAACAGATTTTATTCGGGAAAAACTGGCAGAGGTGACGGAGACCACGACGGACCGTCACGGGCACGACGGACCGTCGTGGAGGTGTCGTTTCAAAACACTTAGAAAATCTGAAATTGGGTACTGAAAATCGACTCTCTGAACGTCGTGACGGGGTGGCAGGACGGACCGTCGCAGGCTCGACGGCCCGTCACAGGCCATCCACTTAAAAACAAGTCTCTGCTGCATGCGACGGACAGCAGGACGGACCGTCGCAGGCGCGACGGCCCGTCACGGGCTATGCAATCCCAGTTCGGGTCGGATTTCTTTACACGTTTTAAGGGACTTTTTTGACTATTCCTGCTTTAATTATAAAGTTAGAGGGTTAATGTTAATAAGTCTAATTACTTGGGGATTAAAAAAGATAACCTTAATTTAATTAGTGGGTTATTATTGCCATCTTTCATTCTTAATTACATACTAATTAGGGTAAAAGAAAGAGGGTTTGAATAAGAAAAATAGAAAGAACAAAGACAGAAAGAAAAAGAGAGGAGAACGAGTAGAGAGAGAGAGGAACGAAGAGGACAACAAGAAATTGAGGAATTTGCTTGCTTGATCACGATTCTTCGGTGGAGGTAGGTTATGGTTTTTACACTATTCGTAGTAAACTCTTAATAGCGAATGATATGTGTTGGGTAGTATTATAGAGTCTTCTTTATGCTTAATTGTGTGTATGCATGATGTGATTATATATATATGATTGTGATGAAACAAGCATGATGAAGCTATTGAATCCCAAATCTTGATATAAACCTAATCTCTTGAGATGATGACGCCTTGGTTTAAAAGAAGGCTTGATGAATTAATAGAATGAGATTAGGGGATCGGAGTGTCACGTACCGACACATAGAATTAGTGGGACAGGTGTCACGAACCGACACGTAGATGTAGGGGATCGGAGTGTCACGTACCGACACATAGAATTAGTGGGACGGGTGTCACGAACCGACACGTAGATGTAGGGGATCGGAGTGTCACGTACCGACACATTGAATTAGGGGATCGGAGTGTCACATTCCGACACATAGTAGTAGGGGATCGGAGTGTCACGTACCGACACAAGAGGAATAAAGATAATGAATCTTGAAAGATGCTAATATACTCAATCTAAAGAACATGTATCCCGAAAGAGTATGGTGTGGAGGCTTGAGCCCTCATAGATATGATCGGTGATATTATAAATGATATTTTGTACTTGTTGCTATCACATGTTAAGAATATTAGTTGATTTTATGATATTATCTGAGATATATTGCTTTCTATTTTGAGTTGGCCGATGATACCTACTCAGTACTTGTGGTTGTACTGACCCCCTACTTTTATGTTTTTCCTTTTGTTTATTTGTGGAGTGCAGCAAACGTGCCGTCATCTTCGACTCAACAGTAGTTCAAGCCAGTCTTCGTCACACCGGATCTTCAGGGTGAGCTAATGCTTCTAGCTTGGACTGGATCTCATTCCTCATGTCTTGATGCCTTGAAGTTTCGGCATAGACTAGCTTTTATTTATTTTAGCTTCTTAGAATACTCTTAGTTTAGTAAATTGATCATAGATGTTCTTGTGGTGATGACTTCCAGATTTTGGGGAATTAATAGATGTTGAATTTTAGAAGTTATTGAATTGTCTTTTATTTATGAGTTTAAGTCTTCCGCATTGCTTTATGTTGATATTAAATTGAAATGATAAGGTTCAGATTGGTTGGTTCGCTCACATAGGAGGGTAAAATGTGGGTGCCAGTCGCGGCTCGGTTTTGGGTCGTGACAAACTTGGTATCAGAGCATTAGGTTCGTTGGTCTCATCACACAGGAACAGGTCTAGTAGAGTCTTAAGGAACGGTTGGGGGACGCCTTTACTTTTCTTTGAGAGGCTATAAGACTTTAGGAAATTCCATTCTTTCTTTCTTTCGTGCTATTACTTGGATCCAATTGGTATCTAGGTGATACAAATTGGTATCTGACCATCTTCACTCTATTTCGCAGATGGTTAGAACTAGAGCAACGACTACGCCAACAACAACATCAGCAAGACAAGATGCATCTGAGCCAGCCACTGGGGCTGTAGCTCGAAGTGCAACAGTGGCAAGAGGCCGCGGTAGAGGTCGTGGGAGGACGTCCTCTAGAGGGAGAGGACGAGCGCCTAGCCCATCTGGTGCTAGGGCGGTGACTCCTCCACCGAGTGAGGAGGTAGTAAGAGAAGGGGAGGATGTGGAGAATGAACAAGTACAGAACGAGGAAATGCCACCCCAACCTACCCCAGAGATGATCAATCAGGTGCTCGCTTATCTTAGTGGGTTGTCTGATCAGGGTCAGGCACCCCCAATGTTTTCTGCACCAACACCTCCGGTTTCAGAGGTACGACATGCAGCCACTATGGCCCCTCGTATGGATGCCTCATTGGACATAGGCACGTTTCCACGCTTGACTACTGGGCCTATAATGACAAATGATCAGCATGAACTTTTCAATAAGTTCTTGAAATTGAAACCTCCAGTCTTCAAGGGTGCAGAATCTGAGGATGCTTACGATTTTCTGGTTGACTGTCATGAGCTACTACACAAGATGGGTATAGTAGAACGGTTTGGTGTTGAGTTCGTGAGTTACCAGTTTCAAGGGAACGCCAAAATGTGGTGGCGGTCACATGTTGAGTGTCAACCAACAGAGGCACCACCTATGACTTGGGCCTCATTCTCTAGCTTGTTTATGGAGAAATATATTCCCCGGACCTTGAGAGATAGGAAAAGGGACGAGTTCTTGAGCCTAGAGCAAGGTAGGATGTCGATCAATGCATATGAGGCTAAGTTTCGTGCACTATCCAGATATGCCACCCAACTATGTTTCAGTCCACAAGAGCGGATTCGCCGTTTTGTGAAGGGGTTGAGATCAGAATTGCGAATTTCAGCCTTACAGGTAGCGGCTACGGCAAAATCCTTCAAAGAAGTGGTAGATTTCGTGGTAGAGGTGGAAGGAGTGAAGCCAGATGAATTCACCACGGCATCGACATCAAAGAGGTTTCAAAAAGGGGGTGAGTTAAATGGTTCTTACTCTAGAGGACAAGGTTCCGGAGGTTACTCAGTTCGACCCATTCAGTCTTCACTACAGACTGTGGTTGGGGGTCCACCTCAGACCGGTCAACACTTCTCTGAGAGACCCATGCCCGACTCCAGAGAGTGTTATGGATGTGGGGAGACTGGACATATTAGAAGGAATTGTCCAAAACAGAGTTATAGACCCCCAATAGCTAGAGGCAGAGGTGGTCATGGTAGAGGCCGTTATTCCGGAGGACGTGGTGGTCGAGGTAATGGTGGTCACCAAAACGGCCGGGATGATGGGCAAACTGGAGCCACTACATCACAACATGGTAGGGGCAACGGACAAACAAACGAAAGGGCCCATTGTTATGCTTTCCCTGGGAGATCAGAGGCGGAGACATCTGATGCTGTCATCACAGGTAATCTTCTGGTTTGTGATTGCATGGCTTCTGTACTGTTTGATCCTGGATCCACATTTTCTTATGTATCTTCCTCATTTGCTAATGGTCTAAATTTACTTTGTGAATTACTTGATACGCCTATTCGTGTTTCTACTCCGGTGGGTGAGTCTGTGGTAGTTGAAAAGGTATATAGGTCTTGTTTGGTGAACTTTGTGGGGAGTAACACTTAGGTAGATTTGGTTATCTTAGAGATGGTTGATTTTGATGTAATTCTGGGTATGACTTGGCTTTCTCCGCAATTTGCGATCTTGGATTGTAATGCTAAAACGGTGACGTTAGCCAAGCCAGGGACAGATCCGTTAGTGTGGGAGGGTGACTACATTTCCAATCCGGTGCGTATCATATCCTTTATTCGTGCTAAGAAAATGGTTAGTAAAGGGTGTTTAGCTTTCTTGGCACATCTCAAGGATGACACTACCCAAGTACCTTCGATTGAGTCGGTTTCGGTGGTCCGTGAGTTTCTTGATGTATTCCCTGCAGATCTTCCGGGTATGCCCCCAGATAGGGATATTGACTTCTGTATTGATCTTGAACCGGGTACACTCCCCATTTCTATACCCCCTTATAGAATGGCCCCCGCGGAGTTAAGAGAATTAAAAGCCCAACTTCAAGAATTGTTGAGCAAAGGCTTTATTAGACCAAGTGCATCTCCTTGGGGTGCTCCGGTTCTGTTTGTAAAGAAGAAAGATGGGAGTTTTCGGATGTGCATAGACTACCGGCAGTTGAACAAGGTGACTATAAAGAACAAGTATCCTCTTCCTCGCATTGATGACTTGTTCGATCAGTTACAAGGTGCTTGTGTCTTCTCTAAGATTGACTTGAGATCCGGTTATCATCAATTGAAAATACGGGCAACGGATGTGCCAAAGACTGCTTTTAGGACCAGGTATGGGCATTAGGAATTTGTAGTGATGTCTTTTGGTCTTACGAATGCCCCTGCTGCGTTCATGAGTTTGATGAACGGGATTTTTAAGCCATATTTAGATCTCTTTGTGATCGTATTTATTGATGATATACTGATATATTCCAAGAGTAAGAAGGAACATGAGGAGCATTTGAGAATGGTATTGGAAACGTTGAGGGAGAAAAAGCTTTATGCCAAGTTCTCTAAGTGTGAGTTTTGGCTAGATACAGTGTCCTTCTTGGGGCACGTGGTTTCTAAGGATGGAGTTATGGTGGATCCTTCTAAGATCGAAGTAGTGAAGAATTGGGTAAGACCTACTAATGTGTCAGAAATAAGGAGCTTTGTTGGGTTAGCTAGCTACTACCGCCGATTTGTCAAGGGATTCTCTTCTATTGCTTCCCAACTGACGAACTTGACTAAGCAAAATGTTCCATTTGTATGGTCGGATGAGTGTGAGGAAAGCTTTCAGAAGCTCAAGACTCTGTTGACTACTGCACCAATTCTCACCTTGCTAGTGGAAGGCAAGAATTTCATTGTGTATTGTGATGCATCTTATTCGGGTTTTGGTGCAGTGCTAATGCAAGAGAAGAATGTGATTGCTTATGCTTCAAGACAATTAAAAATGCATGAACGTAACTATCCAACTCATGATTTGGAATTGGCCGCGGTAGTGTTTGCACTAAAGCAATGGAGACACTATTTATATGGGGTTAAGTGTGAGGTCTACACGGATCATCGTAGTCTACAGTATGTCTTCACGCAGAGAGATTTGAATTTGAGACAGAGAAGATGGATGGAACTACTGAAGGACTACGACATCACTATTTTGTACCATCCGGGGAAGGCGAATGTTGTAGCGGATGCTTTAAGTAGAAAGGCGGGAAGCATGGGAAGTCTAGCTCACTTGCAAGCTTCTAGACGCCCATTGGCTAGGGAGGTTCAGACTCTGGCTAATGACTTTATGAGACTAGAAGTAAATGAGAAGGGAGGATTTTTAGCTTGCGTGGAGGCAAGATCTTCCTTCCTTGACAAGATTAAGGGAAAGCAGTTTAATGATGAAAAATTAATCGGGATCCGAGATAAAGTGTTGCAAGGAGAGGCTAAAGAAGCGAAAATCGATGAGGAAGGTGTTTTGAGGATTAAGGGAAGGGTATGTGTACCTCGCGTCGATGATTTGATCAACACTATTCTGACAGAGGCTCATAGTTCAAGGTATTCGATACATCCGGGTGCAACCAAGATGTACCGTGACCTAAAGCAACACTTTTGGTGGAGAAGAATGAAGCGTGATATTATGGATTTTATTGCCAAATGTCCAAATTGTCAACAAGTAAATTATGAACACTAGAGGCCCGGAGGAACACTTCAGAGAATGCCTATTCCGGAATGGAAATGGGAGAGAATCGCAATGGACTTCGTGGTTGGTCTTCCAAAGACATTGGGCAAGTATGACTCTATTTGGGTGATTGTTGATAGGTTAACTAAGTCTGCTCATTTCATTCCGGTTAAGGTGACTTACAATGCAGAGAAGTTAGCCAAACTTTACATCTCAGAAGTTGTTCGATTGCATGGAGTTCCACTATCCATCATATCAGATAGAGGTACGCAGTTTACTTCTAAGTTTTGGAAAACATTACATGCAGAATTGGGTACTAGGTTGGACCTTAGTACCGCGTTCCATCCTCAGACCGATGGTCAGTCTGAGCGAACGATTCAAGTGTTGGAGTATATGCTTCGTGCATGTGTGATAGAATTCGGTGGCCATTGGGATAGCTTCTTACCCTTAGCGGAGTTTTCATACAATAATAGCTATCACTCAAGTATTGATATGGCTCCCTTTGAAGCATTGTATGGCAGGAGATGTAGGTCTCCCATTGGTTGGTTTGATGCATTCGAGGTTAGACCTTGGGGTACTGATCTTTTGAGGGATTCGATAGAAAAAGTGAAATCTATTCAAGAAAAGCTTCTAGCGGCGCAAAATAGACAAAAGGAATATGCAGATCGAAAGGTTAGAGACTTAGAGTTCATGGAGGGTGAACAAGTCTTGTTGAAAGTTTCACCAATGAAAGGGGTGATGCGGTTTGGTAAAAGAGGCAAGCTAAGCCCAAGGTACATTGGTCCCTTTGAAGTACTTAAGAGAGTTGGGGAGGTGGCTTATGAGTTAGCCTTGCCTCCAGGGCTGTCAGGAGTACATCCGGTATTCCATGTGTCGATGTTGAAAAGATACCATGGGGATGGAAATTACATTATCCATTGGGATTCAGTTTTGCTTGATGAGAATTTGTCTTATGAGGAGGAGCCTGTTGCTATTTTAGATAGAGAAGTTCGCAAGTTGAGGTCAAGAGAGATTGCATCCATCAAGGTTCAATGGAAGAATCGACCCATTGAAGAAGCCACTTGGGAGAAGGAGGCAGATATGCGAGAAAGATACCCACATCTGTTTACAGATTCAGGTATTCCTTTTCGCCCTTGTTTTCCTTCTTGTGATCGTTCGGGGACGAACGATGGGTAAATTGGTATCTATTGTAACGACCTGTTTAGTCGTTTTGAGCAACAGATTTTATTCGGGAAAAACTGGCAGAGGTGACGGAGACCACGACGGACCGTCACGGGCACGACGGACCGTCGTGGAGGTGTCGTTTCAAAAAACTTAGAAAATCTGAAATTGGGTACTGAAAATCGACTCTCTGAACGTCGTGACGGGGTGGCAGGACGGACCGTCGCAGGCTCGACGGCCCGTCACAGGCCATCCACTTAAAAATAAGTCTCTGTTGCATGCGACGGACAGCAGGACGGCCCGTCACGGGCTACGCAATCCCAGTTCGGGTCGGATTTCTTTACACGTTTTAAGGGACGTTTTTGACTATTCCTGCTTTAATTATAAAGTTAGAGGGTTAATGTTAATAAGTCTAATTACTTGGGGGTTAAAAGAGATAACCTTAAGTTAATTAGTGGGTTATTATTGCCATCTTTCATTCTTAATTACATACTAATTAGGGTAAAAGAAAGAGGGTTTGAATAAGAAAAATAGAAAGAACAAAGACAGAAAGAAAAAGAGAGGAGAACGAGTAGAGAGAGAGAGGAACGAAGAGGACAACAAGAAATTGAGGAATTTGCTTGCTTGATCACGATTCTTCGGTGGAGGTAGGTTATGATTTTTACACTATTCGTAGTAAACTCTTAATAGCGAATGATATGTGTTGGGTAGTATTATAGAGTCTTCTTTATGCATAATTGTGTGTATGCATGATGTGATTATATATATATGATTGTGATGAAACAAGCATGATGAAGCTATTGAATCCCAAATCTTGATATAAACCTAATCTCTTGAGATGATGACGCCTTGGTATAAAAGAAGGCTTGATGAATTAATAGAATGAGATTAGGGGATCGGAGTGTCACGTACCGACACATAGAATTAGTGGGACGGGTGTCACAAACCGACACGTAGATGTAGGGGATCGGAGTGTCACGTACCGACACATAGAATTAGTGGGACGGGTGTCACGAACCGACACGTAGATGTAGGGGATCGGAGTGTCACGTACCGACACATTGAATTAGGGGATCAGAGTGTCACGTTCCGACACATAGTAGTAGGGGATCGGAGTGTCACGTACCGACACAAGAGGAATAAAGATAATGAATCTTGAAAGATGCTAATATACTCAATCTAAAGAACATGTATCCCGAAAGAGTATGGTGTGGAGGCTTGAGCCCTCATAGATATGATCGGTGATATTATAAATGATATTTTGTACTTGTTGCTATCACATGTTAAGAATATTAGTTGATTTTATGATATTATCTGAGATATATTGCTTTCTATTTTGAGTTGGCCGATGATACCTACTCAGTACTTGTGGTTGTACTGACCCCCTACTTTTATGTTTTTCCTTTTGTTTATTTGTGGAGTGCAGCAAACGTGCCGTCATCTTCGACTCAACAGTAGTTCAAGCCAGTCTTCGTCACACCGGATCTTCAGGGTGAGCTAATGCTTCTAGCTTGGACTGGATCTCCTTCCTCATGTCTTGATGCCTTGAAGTTTCGGCATAGACTAGCTTTTATTTATTTTAGCTTCTTAGAATACTCTTAGTTTAGTAAATTGATCATAGATGTTCTTGTGGTGATGACTTCCAGATTTTGGGGAATTAATAGATGTTGAATTTTAGAAGTTATTGAATTGTCTTTTATTTATGAGTTTAAGTCTTCCGCATTGCTTTATGTTGATATTAAATTGAAATGATAAGGTTCAGATTGGTTGGTTCGCTCACATAGGAGGGTAAAATGTGGGTGCCAGTCGCGGCTCGGTTTTGGGTCGTGACAATTATCCCTTGATTCATGTTCGTCCATGGAAGTAGATTTCATGGAAATACCATATTCAACGTGATGACCCTGCGACATGGGTTTTTTCAGGTAGTACAATATTTCACTCACTATATCATTCTTTCAGATAAAATAGATTCTCATTGATGTCTTTATATTTGGATTGTGATGCTTTGAATTGGTTTTTCTTGTTATTTCAAACGAAGCAACTTGTGGATTGGGACCATTTTGTAGCAAAATTTTTCATTAAATTCCGAAGTTGGATTAAACTTGGTAGGCGTTTAGCCTTTGTCTAGCAATATACCACAATAGAGTATTGTTCACAAGGAACTGTAACTATTCCTTCATGGAATACCATGGCCAACTCTCCCTCGCCTCAATACTAGAATGTAGGTTATGACAAACACACAAACTTTTTCCCACGAGGTGTTTGGGGAATATTCGGATAAGAAAATGGAAAATGTTGTGAGTGTTGAAGCATTACGTCAAACATCGGTTTCTATGAAACCAAAAGATGAGTGTAAGGATATACCAGTAAAAATTAAAACTGAGGATTCTGAATTTTGTCTAACTCAGGTAAAACAAGAGGACTGTGATTCTAAGAAGATATCCAGTTCGAATTCGAATGCCAAAAAAGAGGATCCCCTGCCTCTTGTTTCGATAATGTCATATACATATGTGTGAGGAGGCATGCCATTGCATACCATAGAAACAGGTGCTGAAGTTACAGTAAACAAGGCGCACAAGTTGTTTCGTTGACAATAACGTGGTCGACTCACTCTTGAAAAGAAGTGACCCTTTGGTTTTTGTTGGAACCATATTGATGCACAATAACATATTTACAAATTTTCCATTTAATCGCGGTGAGTCTATTCCTTCCATTTCTATGACTCCTTCTATTAGGTTCAAGAGCGTGGATATACATTTGGATATATCACAATACTTGTTGGTTGAATTGTATAATATTGTATTTGTTCTTAATGGTACTACAAAACGCAGAAAATTGTAGGATGAAATGGAAATAGAAAAGCGGGTAGACAAACTTGTCAACCTAGGTTGCCATGACCACTTCCAACTATCTTTCAAGGCTTTACTTTTGAAATTTACTAGAACAACTAGAACAATTTGGTGAAATAGCAAATGAATTTGACTTTCTTTTTATAATTGTTTGAAATATGTATAACAACTACAATAGTCCAAAGTTCTCTGTATTGTAGTTTAGTTAGTGTAGTTATTTATTGTTTAGTAGTTAGTTAGTTTCTATGTTATCCTTATCCTTATTAGTTTTTTATTCTTATCCTTAGGAGTTGGTTTACTTGTGAACTATATATATATCTAATTTTTTTAATGAAGTAAGTAGTTTTGGTTTCATAAATTCTTTGTTTGTTGGTTTATCAAACTAATGTTCCTACTTGTTCAATAACAAAAGAAAATCAGATTGTTGTGTTTTCCTTTCTCTGACAACAAACAATTGGTATCAAAGAATTTATTTCTTGAGGTATTTTTAGGTGTTTCATCAAAGTTAGGATTGTAATCAAGAAGATAAGTTTATCAATCATGACATCAGAATGAAGTTTTTCCATAATGACACCACCTAGGTTTTTATGGTGATAACTATCAAATTTGGGCAGTAAGGATAGAAACTTATCTAGATGCCATGGAAATATGGGATATAGTCGAAGATTATTATGAAGTTCCTCTACTGCCTAAAATCCTACTATGGCCTAGATAAAAAACCGTAAAGACAAAAAATCCAAAAAACAAAGGCAAAGGCCTATTTATTTTCAGAAGTATCTTCTTCAATCTTCACTCGAGTTATGACTCTAAAGTTAACAAAAGATATTTGGGATTATCTCAAGGCAGAATACGAAGGGGATGAAAGGATCAGAGGTATGCAAGTGCTAAATCTTATAAAAGATTTCGAGATACAGAAGATGAAAGAAACTAAAACCATTAAAGATTACTTTGAAAGGCTCTTGAACATAACAATCAGGGTAAGATTGTTTGGTTCCATGTTTAATGATTCACGTATTGTTGAAAAACATGCTGGTAACTATGCCAGAAATATTTGAAGTAGCCATAACTACTTTGGAAAAAATTAAGGATCTTCCAATATCACCTCTGCAGAGTTATTTGATGCTTTGCAAGATTAAGAACAACAAAGAGTCATGAAAAAAGATTGAAATAGAGAAGGAGCATTGTTTTCCAACTGTCACTACCGGGAAGCATCCCCTAGAAGTAACATGGGTACTTTACCTCTTGGAGGTCTTATACAAGCCCATAGATATCATTCATCGCATTGTGATAGGAATTTAGCAGAAAATTTAAAATTTTTTATAGCACAACTAAATTCTAGAACATCACTTCATTTATAAAATAGTAGGTGCATAGTTTAGACACTAAGTGTATTCTTGCCATCTTATACTCAACATCAATAGAATAGAATACAGACACGACCCTTAATATCATAAAAGAATAATGTAAACTATTACATGAACTTAAATATCATCTTTGACATTAAGGTCTTTGAATCATAAGGACACTTAAACTTGGGAATATCTATCCAAGCTCTTCATTATAGGAAAGGTCCTTTAATCATCACCACCTACACTTTGTGTAAAATGATGAAGAAGAGTGGTATTAGTACAAGAATGTACTAAGTATGATAACCATGCAAAATCTTGAGTGAAAGAGTACATTTAGTTAGAAATCATGCAATATGTATGTGTAGTAAAACTTCATGAACATTGATATAATAAGAACAATATATCTCACATACATTCTATAGGCATAAATACTAATCACAATAACACATAAACCAATCCTCTCATTTAAGACATAATCAATACCTCCATAGCATTAACTTTCCATTTTACCTTAACTCATTTACCTAAAGCAACCCTTAAGAAGTAATTAGTGCAATGCATGAATAGTGTCTCATTCTATCATTCTATCATTCACACCAAAATACCACATTAAGATTACCAAGGTTAACATTCATAAAAATTTCATCAACTCAAGCATAAACAGTCACAAAGACATAACATATTATGAAACTCATACCTCACATAAGAACCATACCCTAAGAAAACCCCAAGTCACACTAGTGCAATGTACAAGTAGCATTCCATAATACTACCTCCACCAAGTGTCCCTATGAAGTTATCCTAGATTTAGGCGCATCACATTCAACAAAGCACAATACACATACTAAACCTTAAACATAAGACCAACATACTTCATGGGCCTGATATAAGACTTACACTTGTCACATAAAAATCATAACTCATAAAGACTTATGCATAACTCAAGACAACATGAAAGTCAATACTACCAATATTGTCACATCCGGGACGTCGTCCTCTTTGAGGACTAAGACTAGCCTCATAACTTACATCATTACAATCATAGGTAAAATTTTGCGGAAATTAAAACCTTTTTCATTACTTATAATTGGCGGTTTACATAGACCTATACACACACATAGTATATATATATATATATATATATATATATCGAGTATACATACACCCTTCGTATAGGAAAATTAGTTATTCTTCTACTTTTATTGGACACACACACACACAAACACACACACACACACAAACACACACACACACACACACACACATATATATATAGTCATAATAGTCATCGCCTCTCATAACCATCTTGTAAAAGTGTAAAAACTTGGGCATAACCCATACATCAAACTAAAAATGACTCACATGGGATATACAATATTTCATACAAAATGGAAAAGAAAGAACATCATAGTTCTAAACTCAAAACAACTCCATTAGCTAGATAGTGGCATCGCCCTCGGAAAGTGAGGACCTACCCTGCTTGGATAAATATGAGATCCAAGCCTTCTTAAAGTTGTCTTCACAGAACTTCAACGAAGGAAACCTTAAATGTTTGGATAAATGAAGAAATGAGGTTAATACACCACTTGTACTTAGTATGATACCATATGCACATACTTTAAAAATCATGCTAAGAAAAGGGACATTTTATTGAAGGTATGCAATTTATTTTGAAAACACTTATGCATAATCAACAAGACCATACTAAATCAATAAAACATATTCATGAAGTCATAGGCATGTACATCACAAGACCAACAACATCAAAAGTAATCAAGTAAACATGCACATCATGTGTTTAGACATATAGTCAAAGTAACTCTACCGTCAAGTCATAACCACAACTAACATGAATAAGAGTTCATTACAACATAACCAAACCTAGACAATTACCCATAACCCCTATCAAGTCAACAAGTGAAATAATCAAGCAAAGCCCTATAACCTTACTCAATCAAGTAACTCAACAAGAATCATGACCAAAGTCACACTTCTCATAACATTGAATTAAGAGTACACAATATCATACTTTTAACATTATAAACAAAATACATGTTCAAAAGAGTAATGGACATCACACATCATCTTTAACAAATAAGATCATCATATACATATCATTTTCATTTATAAGCATAAACATACATAAGAACATCCTCGTAATACTTCCATTAAGTCTAACTAGTGCAATGTATAGGTAGAGTCTCATACCCCTACCTAGACTAAGTTAAACCCCTTAGGTAACTTTAGTTAGAGTTAATTCCTATTGTTAATTTTACCTTTTGGTAGAATCATGCCCTAACTGACATAGACCACATGAGCTAATGTTGAATTCGGTGTCATGGAATCCTACACCGAAAGAAGGTAGACTAATTGCCAAGATAATACCAAAACATGAACATAGAAACTATGTGGATCCAGTAACAACATAGTTCAAGAACTAGGAGATATAGTTTGGACCCTCTTTATGCTACAAATAGTATAGCTTCCAATCTGAAGAATATATTAGAGATCCTAACTTTCCTATATGGGAAGGGACACTCCTCACTTTAGTTCACTCGGTGCTAAGCTAGAGTCCCTTTTTGAAATGTATTAAATGTATTTATTAATCATCATAGCTTATTGTAGGTCATACTGTCTAACCCTTGTATATTCATGATCATCATAACTCAATAAGAATTGCATGATTATTTCCCTTTCATTACAATTCATATAGGTGAGGTTAGCAAATTAACATTCTCATATCATGATAAGGCACATTGGTAAATCATTTACCATCTTTATAACATTTACATCTTAAGACAATACCTCACAAATCATAGTCAAGACATTTCAATTCAACATCATACCATCCTATCAATCCTAATACAAGGCATACTTCAATACAACCTCATGATTTAATCACAATTAACCATAGTTTGAAGTAAAGGATAGGGGTTACAAGACTTACCAAGTATCCTTCATAATCCATCATCAAAGTCTTACCATCAACCCTTACACAATCCAATTGGGTCATAACATCATCATCATTCAATGACCAATATAATAGAATGGCAAGAAGAATCACTACATCACAATTCATTACTAGTTCATAACTTGAGATAAGATACTTAGGTTAATTCACAACATACTTCATAACGTACATCAACTTCTCAAGAACTAGCATGTTAGGATATAATTCATCCTAATTAATTGATGATTTTTTGTAATAATTCAACCAAGTATCAAGTAAATTGAACCAATATAACAAAATTTATATCAAGATCATAACCTAGGGTTAAGGGGCTTAATCTTCTACAAACTAGACCAAACCATCAAGAAATAACACAATTGAGTTACATGTTAATATATTCATAATATCAAAAATAAATCATAAAAAATCAATTTATAACATCAATTTCGAGATGGGATGAAACCCACTTGAAAACCCAATTTTGGAAATCAATTTGATGGAACCCTTTGAGGAAAGAGGTCTCAAAGGTGAATTAGATCTCATACCTTGTTAATTGATGAATATTTATAGAGGAAATTGAACTTTTGCATCCCTTAAACCCTCCCCTAGCTTGGACTTCAATGGTGTTCTTCACTAGAGAGAGAAAGAAGAGAGAAGGAAGTGAATTTGGGTTTTGTGAGTTATGAGAGTTTAGTTAGTCTTAATTAGATTAGGAATTTATATAGGGTCTTAACTAATTCAATTATACCTTACATAAACCCTAATTAAATTATTAAATACGTCAACTAATTAAATGAAACAAGTCAAAACGTGCAACAAAACACATGCCCCATCGACGAGACCACGATCGACAGATCGTTGGTAAGTCGACAGCCAGTCCCCTCTTCCTTGGTGCACATCCGTAGGTAAGTTCAGAGACTATGAAAATGACCCTTCTAATATTTTGTCTAAGTCTTCATTGACGGAAGCATCGACTCCCCGTCAATTCACCTACGGCCCATCTGTGGCATCCTTGGTGACACTGTCTCTTGTTAGTTTTTGCGAAGTTTTGCAAGGGTCCTCCTCCAAGGACCTTGGTTGGTCCTTGGGGAGTCGTGCCCAGATGTTTCTACAATGAATAAAATTAAAAATATTTTAGACACTCTTCCACCAATTTTCATCATTTACCGACTTCTGAAAAGCTAGTCCAATAGGCTTAGGCATGGTAGTACCTCATTGAAGTAGTTTTCAGACGTCCTGGACATTTTTGGAGGTTTGGGTATCTAGACTTCCTAAATGATTTACAATCATTAAAATTGACCTTATAAAAATATCTAGACCTTAGGACACTTATGTTAGGATCTAAAACAAGCCATGGATTTCTGAAGTGTTACTTTATCCCCCCTTAGGAACATTCATCCCCGAATGACACTAAAATTCTTTTGAAGAAACGAACAGACTCAAGACTAGCATCCCAACCAATAAAAATACATAATAGCATGAGTTACAACATAAACCATATCACTTACACAAGCTAATTCAAAAACATCAATTACCACACATAAGACTCAACATTACATTATGAGGAATATCCTTGTTACAACAAGAGTTCAACATAGCATTTATGAGTCAATTATGCCAAAGTTCAACTTATTAAAAGGATACATATAATTTCATAAAGACTCACCATATCAAAATGCACAACATAGCTCAAAGCAAGCCAAAGAGCAAAATTGACAAATTTTCAAGTTAATTAGGCATGTTTTATAGTAAATTCACTCTAACAATATAAAAAAAGCACATTCTGCAACACTTCACATAAAATCAAGAAACTTCAATTTTTAGTCATTATTTTCATTTTAGGAGGAACAAATAACCTTATTTATCAAATAGATGAGGGTAATAGGACTTCATATCGGCCTCAGTCTCCCATGTTTCACCCTCAACTAAGAGATTTTTCCATAACACCTTTACGAAAGCCACCTTTTTATTCCTCAATTTCATTACTTGTCTATCAAGGATTGGAATCGCAACTTCATCATAAGAGAAATTATACTTCACACCAAGACCCTCAATAGGAAGAATAGACCGGGATTATCGATACACTTGTTAAGCATGGTAACATGGAAAACCGAATGAACTAAAGCCAATTCACTAGGCAACCTTACCAACCCTTTGCAACATTTCGTAGGGACCCACATAACGAGGACTCAACTTCCCTTTCTTGCAAAATTTAACCATCCCTTTCATAGGCAAAATTTTTACATACACCTTATCACCCTCTTCAAACTCTAAATCCTTTCTCCTATGTCGGCATAAGACTTTGCCGACTATAGGCTGTTTACAATCGGTTCCTTATGATATCAAATTTCTCCAAGGTCTTATAAATCAAATTTAGACCAAGAAGGGAAGGCTCACCCACTTCAACCCATGCAATAGGATACCTACACTTCTTACCATACAAGGCTTCATAAGAAGCCATGGATATAGATGAACGAAAACTATTATTATAAGCAAACTCCACCAAAGGCAAATGCTTATCCCAATTTCTTTTGAAATAAAAAATACAAGATCTCAGCATATCCTCAAGGGTTTGAATAGTACGCTCCGCTTGACTATCCTTTTTGGGATAAAAAGCGGTACTTAACTTCATCTTAGTACCCAACCCTTATTGAAATGACCTCCCAAACCTAAATGTGAATTGTGCAGCCCGATCCATTATGATGGATAAAGGAATTTCATGGAGACACAACATCTCATCTATGAAGATCCTTGCATAATCTTCCACCGAGTAAGTAGACTTGACGAGAATAAAATAAGCGGACTTGGTCAATCTATCCATAATCACCCATATAGAGTCATATTACTTTTGTGTCTGAGGCAACCCTACTACAAAATATATATTGATGTCTTCCCACTTCTAAGTAAGGACTAGGATTTCTGGTAGTAAACCACACACATTTTGATGTTCACATTACACTTATTAGCAATTTGGACACTTAGTGACGAATTTCGTTATGTCCTTCTTCAAAGATTCCTACCAAAATACTTCACTAAGGTCACGGTACATCTTTGTTGAAATCGGATGAATGGGGTAACGGGACCCATGAGCTTCCTCAAGAATCCGACTCATCAAACCATCTATATTGAGAACACATAACCTTCCTTGGTACCTCAACAAACCATTCCCCTCTAAGGAGAATGACTCATTGAGTTTACCAAGAATGGATTCCTTTAACTCCATCAATGCTTGATCAGGGTGTTCATTGGACTTCGCCTCGACCACCAAAGATAACTCAGAGTTATGACGTACCACCACACTCTCTATGGGAGAATCTTCAATCCGAAACCCTAAACGAGCCAACCTATGAATATCCCTTACTAGGTTTCTCTTGGCTTCCTGAATATGGGACACACTTCCCATGGACAAATGACTCAAAACATCTGCTACGACATTGTGCTTACCGGATGATAAAGAACACTCATATCATAGTCTTTCAACAACTGTAAACATCTGCTTGTCTAATATTTAACTACTTTTATTGAATACGTAGTGAACACTTTTCTGGTCTATATACAGATCCACATGGACCCCATATAAGTAATGTCTCCAAATCTTTAAAGAAAATACCACTGCCGCTATTCAAGGTCATGAATCAGATAATTTCTCTCATGCACCTTGAATTGCATTGAGGAATAGGATATAACCTTCCCATATTGCATGAGAACACACCCCAAATCGACTTGGGATGCATCACAATATACTATAAAACCATTTGTACACTCTGGAAGGGTTAACACCGAAGCAGAAGTAAGTCTATCCTTCAATATTTGGAGGATCTTTTCACATTCCTCCGACCATTAAAATTTATTACTCTTTTGGGTCAAAATAGTCAAGAGAGATGCAATGGACGCAAAACTATCCAAAAACCTCTGATAATAACCAGTTAGACCCAAGAAACTCCTAATGTAGGTTGGAGTCAATGGTCTAGGCCAATTCTTGACTGCCTCGGTTTTCCTTGGATCAACCTCAGTTCCCTCACTAGAGATGATATTACCATGAAACACCACTGACCTCAACCACAACTCAAATTGGCTATAGTTGGCAAATAATTGATTCTCGCTAAGCACTTGTAACACCATCCTCAAATGGTTCATGTGATTACCCTTATTTTTTTGAATATACCAAGACATCGTCAATCAAAACAATAACACATAAATCTAGGTAACTTTGAACACTCTATTCATGAGATCCATTAAACACCGACGGGGCATTAGTGAGACCAAAGTACATTACTAAGAAATCATAGTGACCATATCTAGTCCAAAATGTCGTCTTTGGTACATACTCACATCTCACCCTAAGTTGGTGATACCCCGACCTAAAGTTGATCTAAGAAAAGTAGTTTGACCCTTGTGGTTGATCACACAAGTCGTCAAACCTAGGGAGAGGATATATATTCTTATAGTGACATGAGTTCGCGGTAATCAATGCACATTCTAAGAAACCCATCTTTCTTCTCCAAAATAAAAATCGGAACACCCCATGGAGAAATACTAGGTGGAATGAAACCCTTGTCTAGTAAATCCTTGAGTTGAGACTTCAACTTTTTCAATTCGGCTAGAGTCATTCGATAAGGAGGAATTGAAATGGGATTCGTATCCGGTAACAAGTTGATACAAAAATCAATTTTTCGGTCGGGAGGAATACCAAGAAGATCATTAGGAAAGACCTCCAAAAATTCCTTCACTATGGGGACCGACTTAATGGGATGATTTTCGGAGTCTAAATCTTGGACTCTTACTATATGGTATAAACAACCTTTAGAGATAATTTTGCATGCTTTCCAACAAGAGATGATATGACCTCTACGAATAGAGTTTCTCATTTTCCACTATAAGACGGGATCATTTGGAAATTTAAACTTCACCACCCTCGTTCTACAATCTATAGAGGCAAAACAAGCATGAAGCCAATCCATACCCAATATGACACCAAAATCAAAAATATCAAGTTCTACTAGTTCAACATAAGTAACTCTATTGGGAAACATTATAGGACAATTCCTATATATTATTTTTGAAACAACCGACTCATCCACAGGGTAGACACCATAAAAGGTTCAATTAGAATGTCGGGTAAGATTTAAAACTCTTAGATATCAAGGGATTAACAAAAGATAATGTAGCACCTTGATTAAATAAAGCATATACATCAATAGAAAAACTTTCGACATACCGGTCACCACGTCGGGAGAAGTCTCTTGCTCATCCCTAGAGTGGAGAGCATAGAAGTGATTCTTTTTTGGAGCCTCATTTGAACCACTGGATTGAACTTGACCATTACCCTTGTATTGACCCCTCAAATTAGGGCAATCCATAACCTTGTGCCCACTTTTACCACAACCAAATTATTTGTTCCTTTAAGATAATCACCATAGTGTTTTTTGTCACACTTTCCACAAGTTTGCTTCTCGGTTGTGAACTAGTACCCTTTCCCTTTTTAAGCTCAAAATTAGACACCATATTATCACGAGCTTTAGGGAACTTGGAAGGAACTTGATGGACACCCTTTTCTTGAACCTAGGTTTGTCTTGAATCTGAAGCCTACTTTTAGAAGAACCACTATCAAAGGATCTTGCCCTATTGGCATCAGTACTCTTCCTTTTGGTTCTTGTTTCTTCCATTTGTTAGGAATGAACCATGACACGATAAAAGGTCATATTGTCATGTAATATAACCGAATGACACTCTTCTTGCAAGTCATCTGACAATCCCATCACAAAGTGATTTATTTTATCCCTAAGGTCGAAAATAAAAGAAGGAGCATATTTTGACAAATTAGTGAATTTCAAATAGTATTCAAGAACACTCATACCTATTTGGCAAAGGTTGATGAACTCTACCACCTTGGATTCCCTCTTCTCCCTAGAAAAGAACCTATCAAGAAAATCCTTATTGAACAATTCCCAAGTAACTGCTACACCCCTTAACATTCTATTGTCCAATCATTGGACGTACCAAGTTTGGGCCACATCCTTGATTTAGTAAGTGGCTAACTCAGCCTTCTCACTAGTAAACAACCCCAAAGCATAGAGGATCTTGTAGATTTCATCAATTAACTCATAGGGGTATTATTCAACCTTGGACCTTTATAAAGTAGAAGGATTCATCCTAGTGAAGTCCTTTAAACAAGAGTCCATAGTAACAACTTGTTGGTTTTCCCGGGGTACATCCTACCGATTACCATGGGCCGTCATAGCTTGAGATTGACTAATGGCATCTTGAGCTAGTGTAGTAATGGTTTTGTTCATTTGGAAGAAATTGGCCCTTATATTCTCTCATCCATCAAAGGAAGAGGATTCATCAGATCTTGGTCATCATTCACATCTTTTTCAAGATGAGGAACTTGATCACAACGAGGAGGAACTCCCGCATTAGAAATCTCTTCTTCGAGTCTTCCTGCCTCATTCCTTCGAGTATTCATTGCCTATAATCATAATAATAGGATTCGATGCAAAAGCATAGAGTTAACACTCCAAAGGCACGATATTGGACTTCCAAGAAAGTGAGAGTTTCCTATACATATTTGTGGTGTGCTTCACAATTATGAATACGAATTTACATAGACGTGGTTGAGAGAGATATTGACTCAAAGATAATTAAACCTCATGCTCTAAAACAAAGTTTTTCACATTCGAAAAACTCCCTACATGTAACCGGCATCGATGTCTTCTTTGAGGACTAAGACTAGCCTCTTTCCTTACATCATTACATTCATGGGTCAAATTTAGCAGAAATTTAGAACTTTTTCATTACTTCTAATTGGAATTTTACAAAGATCTCTAAATATACGTAATATATATATATATATATATATATATTGAGTATACATAGACTATTCGTATAGGAAAACTACTTATTGTTATACTTTTATTGAACATATATATATAAAAGATAACATATTCATAATAGACATCTCATCTCATTACAATATAACAAATGTTTAAGAACTTGGGCATAACCCATTCATCAAAGTAACAATGCCTCACATGGGCTATACAATGTTTAATACGAAATGGAAAAGAAAGAACATAATAGTCTTTAACTCCAAAAATCTCCATTAGCTAGATAGTGGGATCGTCCTTGGAAAGTGAGGACCTACCCTACTTGGCTAAATAAGAGATCCAAGACTTCTTCAATTCGTCTTCAATGCACTTCAACGACCAGAACGTAAGATGTTGTGGAAAAGGAATAAATGAGGTTAATACACCACTTGTACTAAGTATGACACCATATGCACACATACTTTAAAAATCATGCTAGAAAACGAACGTTTTATTAAAGGTATGCAATTTGATTTGGAAACACTTATGCATAATCAACAAGAGATACCAAATCAATAAGACATATTCATGTAAACATAGGCATGTACATCACTAGATTAACAACATCAAAAGTAGTCAAGTCAACATGCACATCATGTATTTAAACATATAGTCAAAGTAACTATACCATCAAGTCATAACCACAACTAGAATGAATAAGAGTTTATTACAATATAACCAAAGCAATAACATTACCCATAACACCTATCAAGTGAACAAGTGCAATGATCAAGCAAAACCCCATAACCTTACTCAATCAAGTAATGCAACAAATATCACGAACTGCATCCCAGTTCTCATAACATATCATTAAGAGTACACAATATTATACTTTTAACATTATAAACCAAATACATATTCATAAGAGTAGTGGACATCACACATCATAATTAACATGTAAGATCATCATATACATATCATTTTCATTTATATGCATATACGTACATAAGAACATCCTCCTAAAACTTCCCTTAATGCTAACTAGTCCAATGTATAGGTAGAGTCAAATACCCCTTCTTAGACTAAGCTAAACCTCTTAGGTCAATTTAGCTAGAGTTCATTCCTTTTGTTCATTCTAACTTTTGAGAAAATTTTTCCCTAACCGACATAGACCACATGAGCTAATATGGAATCCGGTGTCATGGAACTACACACCAAAAGAATGTGGACTACTTACCAATGTAGTACCAAAACATGAACATAGTGACTACGTGGATCCAGTAGCTAGTATTCCTATGGGTGCAACATAGTTCAAGAACTAGGAGATATAGTTGAGACTCTCTTTATGCTACAAGAAATATAGTCTCCAATATCAAGAATACATTAGTGATCCTACGTTTCCTATGTAGGAAGGGACACTCCTTACTCTAGTTCACTCGGTGTTAATCTAGTGTCCCTTTTTGAAATATCTTTAATCCCTTTATTAATCATCATATATTATTGTAGGTAATAGGTTCTAAACTTTGTATATTGATCATCATCATAGCTCAATAAGAATTTCATGAGTATTGTCCTTTCATTACAATTCATATAGGTAAGGTTAGCACATTAACATTCTCAAATAATGATAAGGCACATTGGTAAATCATTTACCATCCTTATAACATTTACATCTTAAGAAAACACCTCACACATAATAGTCAAGACATTTCAGTTATAAATCATACCATCCTATCAATCCTAATACAATGCATGTTTCAATACA
The DNA here is from genome assembly GCA_027704765.1 of Solanum habrochaites. Taxonomy (NCBI): domain Eukaryota; kingdom Viridiplantae; phylum Streptophyta; class Magnoliopsida; order Solanales; family Solanaceae; genus Solanum; species Solanum habrochaites. The sequence continues at coordinate 58,510,788 of JAKWJA010002497.1, forward strand.
ACATTATGACTTAATCACAATTAAAAATTTGAAGTAAAGGATAGGGGTTACAAGACTTACCAAGTCTCCTTCATAATCCATCATCAAAATCTTAATATCAACTGTTACTCAACCAAATTTGGGTTTAACATCATAATCATTCAATGTCCAATATGATGACAAGACTAGAAGAAATACTATATCACAACTCTTTACTAAATCATATCTTGAGACAAGATACTTAGGTCAATTCACACCATGCTTCATAACCTAGATCAACTTCTCAAGAACTAGCATGTTACGACTATATTTCATCCTAATTAGTTCATTATTTGTACAAAAACTTCATCTAGTAGTAATTGAACCAATAACCACATCAATTGAACCAATAAAACATCATTCAAATCAAGATCATAACCGAGGGTTACGGAGTAAGGGTCATCTTTTACAAACTAGACCAAACCATCAAGAAATAACATAATTGAGTTAAATTTCATGTTAATATATTCATAATATCCAAAATAAATCATAAAAAAATCAATTTATAACATCAATTTCGAGATGACATAAAACAGACTCGAAAACTCAATTTTTGAAAATCAATTGATGGAACCGTTTGAGGAAAGAGGTCTCAAATGTGAAGTAGGTCCCATAACTTTATAATTTATAAATATTTATGCAGTAAATTTACCCTTTGAAAACCTTAAACCCTCCCCTGGCTTTGTCTTCAATGGTTTTCTTCACTAGAGAGAGAAAGAAGAAAGAAGGAAGAGAGTATGGGCTTTGTGAGTTATGAGAGTTTAGTTAGTCTTAATTAGGTTAGGACTTAATATAGGGTGTTAAATAAGTCAACTATACCTTCACTAAACCCTAATTAACTTACTAACTAATTCATCTAATTAAATGAAACAAGTCAAAACGTGCAACAAAACATAAGCCCCATCGACGAACCCACAATCGACGAATCGTTGGTCAGTCGACGACCAGTCCCCCTTTCCATGTTGCACATCCGTAGCTAAGTTCTGAGACTATGAAAAATGAACCTTTCAATATTTTGTCTAAGTTTTCATATGAATAGTCATCGACGCCCCGTCGATTCACCAACGGTGCATCTGTGGCATCCTTTGGTGACACTATCTCTTGACATTTTTTTCCAACTTTTGCAAAGGTCGTCCTCAAGGGCTCTTGGTTGGTCCTTAGGGAGTAATACCCAGACGTTTTGACTATGAATCAACTTAAACACATATTATACACCCTTCCACCAATTTTTATCATTTTGCAACTTCTCAAAGCTAATTCATTAGGCTAGGGCACACTAGTACCTCATTGAACTAGTTTCCGAACGTCATGGATGTTCTTGGACCTTTTGGTTCCTAGACTTCCTAAATGACATAAAATCACTAGCCTTAAAATTGTGTCTAGACCTTATTACACTTATGTTAGTCTCTAAAACACGTCTTGGATTTTCAAAGTGTTAAAAATATCATCATAATGAGGTAATTGACAACAACATGCATATATAAAGAGTTCACATCCTCAACATAATAATTATAGTCAATAACATGAAAATCAAATAAGACCTTCATCATATAGACAATAGGACCCATACTATGCATATCACTACAACAAGTATGTTAACATCATCATATGATGCATAACGTACACACATATATATATATATATATGTATATATGTATATATTTTCCTTCCTAGAATTTCCTCAAAGAGATACTTGTGCAATGTATAGGTAAAGGCCCATTTGCTCACCTACACTAAGCAACATCCCTTAGGTAGTCGTAGTTAGGGTAAATCATCTTATAAACATTGTTCATTTTACATTTGGGAAACTTTGACTTAACCGACATTAGACCATGTGAGCTAACATGGAATCCGGTGTCATAAGACCCCAGCCAAAAAAGGTGTTCTATTTACCAAGTTTGAACCATACATAATATCTATCTATGTGGATCCACTAGCTAGGACCTACGGGTGCACGTAGTTAAGGAACTAGAAGCTTGTTAGTAAAAACCCTCTTTATGCTAGATAGCATTTTACTTTGCACTTCATGAGAACATTTGGTAAACCTACCCTCCTGTTGGGACGAGACACCATATTATTGAACCTACCTTCATTTTGGGAAGGGAAACCTCTCATTTGTCAAGTTCACTGAGTACTAAGTTAACTTTCCCTTTTTGAAAAGCCTTAAAGTTTTTATTAATATCACTACATAAGACAGGATTTAGGAGATTAACTCCTTATATACATATACATAGCTCGTAGGTTAATGATGTGAATTTCCTTTCATCAAAAGCAACGTAATATGAGAACTTCCTTCACATAATAATAACATGCTCTTACATAGAGTACCGTTAAGGAAATCATCCAAGAGACTCTAATTTACTAGATTATCATTAAAATGCTTCATTCATTCCTTCATGTGTACGTATGTGTACATATATGAGGTAACCGTTTACATAAATACATTTAGACAACACATGTTCATATGTATCCTTTCATGCATGATAACATATAAAGGGGCATATGAGAATCATCCTTTAAATCGACACCCTAACATATTATACCCATACTTATGCATGGAGTGTGTGTATACATTAGTCAACGTGACCACAGAATGACAACATGGTATTGAGGAAGTAACCCTCTAAAGATAACAACACATGTACAACATCGCTCAAGTCTTAAGTCACCCACATATAGAGTATTAAGGACTATAGACTACACATACTCATATAACATGTAAGAGATAAGAACATACTCAACCTTGAATAGAATTCTCCTAGCATACTACGATCACACATTCATATAGAGATTACACGGGTAGGGGTAATTATACAATAGTATTCATCATACCTAAATATGTAGACCATACCTAACCATAACAACATCATTCACGTATGGAAAATATCATGAATACACATAGATAATGATGTTAGAATAAAAAACAACACATGTAAACTTCATGAACATGTTAATCATCATGTGAATTATTAATGCATCTAATGCCTTCAAGGACAATATCAACACATATATAGATAGAGAAGAATGTAAACACTGTCACCATAAGTGGACCATACCACACAATGTCAACTCTAATAATATAATAAGTAATTTAGGCCAACTTAAAAATTATCCATGATATGATCATCATTGAACAATTCTCAACAATTCATAATCAATAAATATAAATAACAATAGCAATAAGCAATACAACACAATCAAATTACAATCTCATCAACATCTATCAAGATCACAAGACCCACATTATAGGCTTAAATTAAGAAATTAATAAAATCATGGGTTCTTCATGAAATTGGATTGAAATTAATCTTAAAACCATTTATTAATCATAAATTAATCATTAGAATGACTTTGAAAAAAATTTGGCAATGAACCCATGGCTATATTGAAATATATGAATTTGATCATGAATCACATTGAAAAACCAGAAAGAACTCCTTAGATAAAAGGTTAAATAACAATCAAGGTTTACCGTACCTTAATAAAAAATAATCCACAATAATTTGTATAAGAGACCACTTGGAATCCATCCCCTAGCTTGATCTTGAGGTTAGTCTTCAATACAGGTTCTAGAGAGAGTTTATTATGAGAGAGAAAGGTTTGATTTGAAGAATAAATTCTAAATTGGGATTTTATGTTTTTAAGTGACTTATAATACCCAAAAATAGGTAAAATAACAGTCCATATATTAATTGGGACATGGGGTTATTTCCCAATTCACCCAAAGTGTTACACGTCCAATTGACGGTGGCAACGAACAGGACGTCATTTGACTAACGCGCCATCCTATTGCTCCATCATTTGTGACTGAGACACCACATTTTGTTGGCTGGTCTTCCATGCCTAAGTGTGGAGCAACACCTTTAATCGATGGGGAGTCGATAAATCTACTGGTCGTCGTTTGCATGAGCGTTGTTTGACCCTTAACTCAACCATATACATTTTAGGGTCCTCTCCTATAATAATTAGATACCAAAAAACAAGTAAAACATGCAAAAGTACATTAGCACAACACACGAAGAGTCTCTATATGTCTTGGTCGTTCCTTGACGTTTTGACCTCAAACCTATTCAAACCCACAATACAAGTTGTGACACACTTCATTAATATGTAAATAACTCTTAAAGAGAATGTGAGGCTCTAGATCATCCTAGTTAGTTTGAGGGTTGTTACACCAAGCCTCAAGATGGAGGCAAAAACAAAAAGAACAAGAGCAAGAAGAATGGTGAAGATATTTAAGAAAGTACTACCAAAGGAAAAAGTGGACATTCATAGAAAAGTTATCCTTCTTGAAATCATTGTAATAAGCAAGGTCATCCCCATATATATGTTGGAGAAGTTCTGATGCTAGATATAGTAAATGCAATCAACTTGGACATGTTGCAGTCATTTTCAAGAACAATGGTCAGCAACAAGAAGCAGAGGCTCAAATTGTTAATGGTTAGGAGGAAGATCAACTCTTTGCTGCTACATGTTATTCAAGAAGATCATCGATCAAGTATTAGCTGATTGATAGTGGATGCACTAATCACATGAAAAATGACATATCTCTGTTAAAGGTATTGAAGCCCATGACCATTACTAAAGTCAGAATATATAATGGTGACCATCTTAATGTAAGAGATAAAGGAACCATTGCTATTCAAATTCATTCAGGTATTAAAACAATTAATGATGTGTTTTATGTACCTGACATAGATCAAAACTTGCTTAGTGTTGGTGAATTGATAGAAAAAGGTTTCCAATTATATTTTAAAGATAATAATTGCTTGATCAAAAATGCTTCAGATTCGGAAATGTTAAAAGTAAGAATGAGAGGAAAAAGTTTCTGATTAGTTCCATTTGAGGAGGAGCATGATGTTTCTTCACCAAAAAAAAATGTTGCAGAAGTATGGAACAAGAGACTCAGACGCTATCACTATAAAGGATTGGTTAAAATGCGTAAAATGAAAATTGTTAACGATTTTCCTTTTTTAGAAGTACATTCTTCGAATTGTCTTGCGTGTCAATATGGAAAATAAAATAGACTTTCATTTCCAAACACAACGTGGAGAGCCTCGAAGAAATTGCAAGTGATTTTCTACTAATATAGGAGGACCTCAAAGGACTCTTTCACTAAAAGTTAGTCTTTACTATATCATTTTTGTAGATGATCTAACTCGCATGTGCTGTATTTATTTTCTCAAGCATAAGTAAGAGGCTGCTAATTTCTTTTGGAAGTTTAAAGAAAATGTAAAAAATGAAGCTAGAGATAAAATTCAGTACGTAAGAACAGATAATTGAACGGAATACACTTCTTACTAGTTTGATATGTTATGTGAGGAAGAAGGGATTCATGATCAAATTAATTCTCCCTATACTCAACAACAAACTGGATTAAGCGAGAGAAGGAACAAATAAATTATGGAGATGACCAGTTGCATGTTTATCGAGAAGAACCTGTCAAAGAAATTTTGGGCAGAGGCAACAAATACGTAAGTTTTTCTTCAAAATTGGCTTCCCACAAAGGCAGTGAAAGATCGAACTCCATTTTAAACTTGGTATATATTTAAATCATCGTCAAATTTTCTAAAGTGTTCGGTTGTCTCTATTTTTGCTATATTCCTCATATTAAATTAGATAAACTAGATAAAATTTGTCCCACGCTTTTTTATTTGATATAGTTTAGTTTCAAAGGCATATAAGATATTCCAACCACAAAATGAGAATATAATATTTAGTAGAGATGTGAATTTTATAGATAATAAAGATTGGTGTTGGGAAGACTCTAATGAGTCTGTCCTTAATACTTCTGACAAAGCATAAAAGTATCCTACCAAATTTTTTGAAAGAAAATATCACTCTTGCTGCACGATGAAATGGTGGATCATTTACTCGTCAAAGGTACTCGACAACTCACTGATATATATAATGTGATGCAATGTAGCAGTATGTAAACTTTTTTGGTACAATGAAGCCAAAAATGATTTAAAAAATGGATGGCTGCAAAGAAAGAAGAATTGTTTGGAACCAAGTTAAATGAAGATGGTTCAGTGAACAAGCATAAAGCAAGACTTGTCGTTAAAATTTATGCTCAATTTTTTTTTTGTGGATTATTTGTATACATTTGCACCAATATCTAGGCTTGACACGATCAAATTACTTCTTGATCTTGTTGCACAATTGGGTTGGAAAGTGTATGAGATGGATGTCAAATCAACATTTCTTAATGGCTTTGTTCAGGATGAAATTTATGTTGAACAACCTGAAGACTTTATGGAGAAAGTAAAGGAGGACAAAGTTTATAGGTTAAGAAAGACACTTTATGGACATAAACAAGCACCAAGGGGCTGGTATGGTCGAATAGAGTGTCATTTAATTGGCTTAGTTTTAAAAAGACTCTGTCTGAATTTCATTAGGTCCAACAGCAATTAACTCAAACGTCTTTTGGTCTTTTCCTACTTCGTTTAAACCCTAATATACGTCGTTTTAACCCTAAATCATCAGAGTTTAGTCAGTTTAATCCTAGAAACATAACTAAAACTTACCTAAGTCATATTATTAATCAAAACCTTAGAAAATTAGACGCAAGAAAAGAGAAAAAGGTCAAGAACCTTAGATCAAGAACGCAACAAGGTTCCATCAGTTCCAGCCCCAAAATGTAAATATTTCTCCGTAGATTTCATTACCATGTATGTGAGATTTCACTAGTGTGTTCCTTTCACCCATTGGGTCCCTAGTTTTCAGTCAAATTCTTGATTACCATATCATGATTAGATCTAGGGTTTCTTAAAACCTCAACAGAAATTCATGAATTTATTATTTATATTTTCCAAATCAGATTATCATGTTATTAATCAGATTGTTGCATGAATTTTTGAACCCTCAATATGTATTTCTTTAGTTCTTGAATTACACCTGCTAGGTAAGATATTTCAGTTACTTCAGATAAACATGCCTAAGTTATAAATGAATGATTACAAGATCAATTGTTGCATTCTCAGTTTGCATGTTCAGTTTTGAGCTATTTAATATTTGTAGAAACTCAGTCATAATCACATAACTACATAATTTATTGGGTGTAATATAATACCGAGTTGGATTAGGGTTCAATATACCCAATTAGTCCCAGAACTACTACCTAAGTAGGTTGTAAGTCCCCTATGTGGGCAATCTGTTTAGTGATCATGCCAGCATGCCTTTATACCTCTGGCAGAGTATATTTGGTCTTTTTGATGGGGCGTATACAACGAACTCCACATTTAGATCATGTGGTTTTATTGTCGGTTATTAGTTGCTCCCACAGTTCAGTCACACTCTATTGCATTGACCATATTTACACATCAGTTATCATTTAGTCTCAGCATGTTATAAATTCGGTCATTGCGTCAAGTTAGCTCATAATTCAGTATATCATGTTCTGATTATAATATTTGTTTTTGTGATTGTTTAGTTATATTTTATTTCAGCTTTACTCTAATTTACATACTCAGTACCATCAAGTATGACGCATACATGCACTACATCTTCTCATGATGTAGGTTTAGGTTCTCAGCATCCATATCACGGTTATATTGATTTTTGATTTCATGTTTAGAAGAATCAGTGGTGAGTCCTCATTCTCCGAGGACAACAATCATGAGATTCATTTAAGTATTTAGTCTTGATTTTCAATTTTTTGTAGACTTAAATGGGGCTTTTCCCAGTATTTCTAGTCAGTTGGAGGCTTATTTTGGACATAGTTAGTTTTAGCTTAGTGTTGAGTTAATAACTTGATTGTATTGAACTCATCTGTTTTTCAAATATTTCACCTATAGTATATGGGTATTCCCCATCTTTTCATTAAAGTATGATTTATCTTCAACATCAGTTTATATTCATTAGTATGTTCGTGATTATGCCAGCAAAGTTATCTTGAGATCACTTGTGGTCCTAGGTCTCGTTTCTATGTCTCGGGGGTAGCTTGGGGCGTGACACAAATATTATGGTTGAGGAAATTTTTTGGTGATCAGCAGATGAATTAGACAAAGGGAACTGAAGTATTTGTGGACAACCAATCTGCAATAGCAATTTCTCATAATCCTATATTTCATGGGTAAAGAAAACACTTCAACATCAAGCTTTTTTTCCTTAAGAAAGTGCAAAATAACGGTGACGTGATTTGATTCAATTGCAAATTTGAAGAGCAGCAGGCTGATATCTTCACAAAACCATTATAAGGAAACAAATTTGAACTTCTCAGGCAAAAACTTGGAGTTTGCAGCTCTTAAATCAAGGAAAATTGTTAGACATATGCATAATAACTGCAACAATCCAAATTCTCTGTATTGTCGGGTAGTTAGGGTAGTTATTTACTATTTAGAACTTAATTAATTTCTATGTCACCCTTATCCTTAGTTTTTTAATCTTATATTTAGGAATTGGTTTTTTTGTAAGATCTATAAATATCTATTTTATAATGAAGTAAGTAGCTTTGCTTTAATAATGTTTTTCTTTGTTGGTTTATCAAACTAATGTTGCTACTTGTTCAATAACAAAAGAAAGTCAAATTGTTATGTTTTTCATTCCTCGAAAACTAACAATAATTGATGATATTGATTCCAAGATAAATGCTCGTTTTATCGTTGCAAACGTCAGTAGTCATCATTATTTCAAGGAGGATGATTTTAGCCTCAATGGGTTCTATCATGTTATGCAGTATTCCCAGTGTTTCTAGAATTTTTCTTGATCCAAGTACTACTCTTGATGATATTATTACGATCAAAGTTCAGAATAACATAGTGAATTCTTGAATCATGAAAGTTGCCAACCAAATAACGATATTGTTCATAATGGCTTTCACTTGTCGCAACCAAGGAATTTTTAATATTCCAAGTTGAAAGATTATGTTTCTTGAAATGAACCTTGAGGTCAATGATCTTTTTGGGGGCATAAGTATTGTTTGGATCCACGATAACTTTATAGGGGCATATGGCCTAGACGTGGAAAATATGACTGATCAACTTGGTATTGTTGGGTCGAGTAAAATTCTGGAGAGTTTTATATGGGATCCAAGCCCAATTAGCTATTATTTAGAAGGTCTAGGAATTATAAAGACCGGCTAGGGAAATTATGTCAAAGCTTTGGCTTTCAGTTATCTCTCGTCTCATTTCTCTATTCTACTGTCTCATCTTCTTCTAGTTACCTTCACTTATTTTAGTCTATCCGTAATTAGTATGTCATTACTATGTCGTGTTTATTATACTTGTAATTTATATTTAGCGATAACAATATATATAAGTTTCAGTGTTTATATTAGAAATGGGGTCTGTTTCATAGAATGACTGAATTATTCATATTCATTAATCACTCAACAAAATAACATTAAAGTAAAAGTGACTCCAGATACCTTCTTAGCAGTATTAAATACTAAAACAATACATTATCTAAAAAAAGTTATATAGATGGGAAAAGTTTGAGATGCGGAATCTTGAAAAGATTAGATCCTTCGCATTAGTTTATATCATGGGAATTGTTAAAATCCAAGCACCAACTGTTGAATACTTGTCTTATTGTCGTTATTGTTCTTTGGCTGAATTGGATATTGTTGAGTTCAAAATCATAAAATTGTATAGATGCATTTACATCTAGTGGATTAATCGAGGTTAACTTTATATCTAACTTCCTTCAAAGTTTGACATTATTTGCCTCTACTTTAGGAAGATTAAGAATCATCAGGACAAAGGAATGATCGATGCTCCAAATTTGGTATCACTTGAGTATGAAGGATATCTTATTCAGCTGCTTAAATTTACAAAAAGAATCAATCAAATTGAAGAATTTCATTCTCAATTCTAGGTACCATTTGGATGCTGAGTGGTTTTGTCGATTGATGGAATTTCTATCAAACTCAACCTCTTGGTCTGAAGTTTTACTTAATATTTCCAAATGCGATGAGATAAATAAGAAGAATTTGAAACAATACAATAGAGTTGCTACCTCCACGTGGACGTTTTAGAAGTATATATAGAGTTATGGTCAGATTTTCCAACATTTGTGGATTCTTTGTAGTGGAGTTGTCATTCTAGGAGATTTAACATATCATCAACAATAAAAATGATTATATTTTTCATCCATCGATTAATACATCAAGGAATATTTTACGTGGAAACTTCCTTGCTAAAGGATACCACGACCTGTCACACAAGATTTCCAACTCCCTTTACTATTTTCAAGCACCAATTGAATACTGACTCCAATCACACATACAAGGATTAAACTCTTAATCCTATCACCTATAATACCCTTCTAAGAGATTGAGCCAAAGAAATACTGTTATCGTCCACTATATTAGGTAAAACCAACTAATATAGACTTCAATCACACCCTATAGTTAACTCTAAATGACTATACTCATTATTGTATTAAATAATGAAGACACGATCCATTTCTTTATAGATTAGAAACATGTCTTACAAGTTAAACCAACACATTACAAGCTTTAAATAAGCCACAACAAACTCAGTTGATAGTTCTATCAGGTCCCTTGATGTTCTTGAAGACTTGTATTCTCTAAAGACAAAATCTAACTTTTCAGTTACACTTTGATGTCTTAAATAGGTTGTTTCATATCAATAAGGATATATTATCCTCTAAAAAAACTTATGTCCTCCTATTGGTTGAATGCATTATCCTCTTTTCTTCTTCTCACCAACCATGCTAGAGCTAGTGGCTTTATAGTTTTTCACCATTTTATCCAAGATACATGCTTCAACCATAGAACCGGGTCCCATAATTTATGAGTATCATCAAAATATCAGAGTTACAACATTTCCCACCTTTTTGATGATGACAAACAAACACTTCAGTGTAGTATGTTTTTAATCATTCTTGTCCCCCTTCACATCTGCATACATTCCAACTATCACTGTTACTCAACTCTATCTACCATCCTTGCCTTCCCTATAACCTACAACACATTATCTTCCCCATTTTGATTCATAAAAAAATTAGAGCACTAAACATGAGAAAGATACCAAGCAAAAACATAAGGAATTTAGGGCCACTAGGCGAGACACAACATAAAAAACTAAGCAATCAGTGAAGAAGTTAAACACTAAAATAGAGCAAACTATCATTAGATAAAACAAGTATCCACCAAACCTTTTATTAGAGAACTTAAAAAAATACAGACCTTCATCACTAATTATAGAGACACGGAGGAAAGTTAGAGGACTCTATGATGGAGGGGCCTGAGGGGAAAAGATTGCAAGATCAAAGTCATACATGTATTTGCATCACCATGAGTATGTAAAAAATGCTTGGCAAGAGTTATGGACCCTCATCGTCCAATTCGGAAATCGACTCAAGAAACTTTGAAAATATCAGATGGAACTAATGGGGATATAAAAATAGGATCTCACCGCCATTTCAAAAAGATCTCCAAAGCTAGAAATGATCAAATATCGCGAGGATTACCCTAACTAGAATTTGCCTAAAAATGATTAAGAAGTAGTGCCGAGTACAATCCACATGATCCACAAGTACCCAGGAATTAATAAGCTTATGAAAAATAAATGAAGGAACGCTTCCACCTGCACACAGAAAAGTCCAACTTTGGCATTAGTGCTACCAATTTATAATAAACGGCGCGAGTAAAGTAAACACATAAGGTTATAGAACTTCCCATACAACACATAAGTCAAGAAACTCAAATGATTAATATAATGAAATGAGATTATGCAATGAAGTGGTGGTGTGGTGGAATTATGGCATCGCACAACGTGTCATATACACCCTGTCGAGCTAAGGCTTCAAAACAAGGACCTATAGGGGACTCCAAATTCATATACTAAATCACAACCTCGATATCTCATAAACTTGCCCCCTCAATGTGGTCAAGGAATCTCCACATTATTCTCAATTTCTTAAGAACATAATATGATGAATAAGGACAGATGCATAACACAATCATAATATAACATGGAACGTAGATAATAAACTCAACATGTATTAAGTTCTAAATTTTCCAAAACTAAGTTCATCAGTGATATATACCCTCATATTAATAAAATATTCAAGAAAGAGAATCATTGAAATAAGTTGATCACATTTAGAAAGAAAGCATTTCATACTACTCAAAGAAGTTATAATTTTTAATCGTCCCACTCACTTCATGACAATGACAAGTCAAATAGCATTAAAAGCCTCGCTCAACAGGCAACTCATGAATCATATAACTCTCCAACAAAAGAACAACAATTATGTCGTAAGCATAGGCCTAAACAACACAAACAACGCCTCATTACGGGAAAGTTACCACAGTACTCAAGCCACGCACAAGGGAAACACCAATATACTCTTCCAACTATTAAAGTCTCAAAAAGACCCATAGCTTTTATTCGGCGATCGATAAAAATAAACATATATGCTACCCACTAAAACTCGACATTTCAGACTAACAGACTAATTGGATTTCCAAAGTCAAAAAAAAAATTTAAGAACAAAATTACCCTAATCCAAAAGAATTGAATGCTACATCTAGGTTTTATTGTCCTTACAACTAATAAAACAATAGAAGCTTCAATGAACAATTTACTCCTAATGATGTTTGAAGGCTGTTGATCCACTTTACAACTTGGGATCAAAATCTAATTTTGGAGGAAGATTTTTTCCTATATCATAGTAGTTTCTCTAGAGGAACCTTTAAACAAGTTTGGACATCAATATGGAATTGAGAGTATCAGCAGGTGTGGTCTGAATAAATTTTCTTATGCCATATTCAATTGCATCTCTTTATGTTGATCTCTTTATTGAAGTCTACAATTCTAATGAAACGTATATATACCAGAAAATGGATCATTTCCAAAAAAAAGAAGGGTACCATTTTCTAAATAAACCACCATAATAAAACTATTAGACGTAAAGTATTTCTGTTAGTCCCAACATTACTTATTCTCAACTAGACCCTAGGGAGTTTCAGCCTAGATGATAATACTATGTAAAATATATGAGAGCGAGAAAGAAGACTTGAGTAGACCTGTCTGGAATCAACATAACCAAAACTTCAACTTCCTCCTAAAAGCTTGAGTCACTGTACAAAAGCTTTTGATCCAAATTCTTATCACCACTGACCTTTCATAACGATTAGGTGGATCATTATACTGTTATTCAGTGACCTAAGTCGGAACACCGAGCACGTTGGCGTTATGTGCTTAAATTGGTAGAGTTATGGCCCCTAAATTTCCTACTTTTAATTTTTCTTTCAGGAGGCCCTAACATCACTGAATCACTTCGATGCACACCTTCTTTATAGAGCCATCCCCTGTTTTTTGTCAACTCTTTCGATACACATACTACAGTAACTGTTAAAAGGAAGAGGATAAGGGTGAAAAATAAAGATTTGGTGGTTTAAAACTTGGTTTGAAAGATTTGCAACCCTCTGGATTTTCTTATTACCTATGTTCTTAGCTGACATAGACATGTTTTCTCCTCTATAATAGGCGCATTATTGCAGCATTTGTGGAACACACCCAGTTAAGAGAAGTAATCTTTTAATAGAAAACGTGAGATACTTTCATGACTATACAGGGAAAAGAAACTAGTGTGGAATAAATGCGTGTGAAGAAATACTATATAAGTCAGGAAAATAGAATGAAAAGATTCTTATGCTTTTGGAGTGTTGTTAGTCAAGTAAATTTAATTATGGTTATTCATGGACTACAGTGTAAAACCGTACTATAGTGAAATCAATTTGATACTTCTTGGATCTGCATAGTCTTGTCCCTATTTAAAAAGGTTCCACCTAATTCCTTGTTCAATTAATTTTCCAATTTTATGTCTTTAACTTTTACAAGATATTTCTGTTGCTATCCGTATTTTCCCCAAAAATTGGTATCAGAGGTCAAGGTTTTATCTGTAGTATGCTACGGTAATTGCCATAACAATTATAACTTCCACATCATAAGAGATTTTATATTGATCGCGATACACTATAGTTTTAGGGGAAAATGATGAAGCTTTGATGTTTGTTATCATGTCCTTTGGAAGGGGAAATGAGAGATTTGCTACTAGCAAAGAATTTTTGATAAATTAGTATTTTACCATTATAAAGACTGATATAAAACAAATGACAGAGTGGAATTTGTTACGCAAATAGTTTTATAATTCATTAGGAAATGGGATTGAAAAAATATGTTGAACCATATTTTTTGGGTAGAAAAGCGCGAACCTATAGGAGCATTTGACAGTTTGTATGCTCGAAAATTGGCACCAAAAATGTTCGTATTAAAAGCAGATATTGACGTTTAATAAGTATTATGATGGTTACTCCTATGACATACCATTTGAATAATTCCAAGGGATCATGAACCAATTATCTAACATATCATCGAATTGATGTAGAAATTAAAGGTTTCTTCTACTATGGTTCACATACCTACTGACTCTTGGAAAACATTATCGAACTTCATGTGAAATTTTTTGTTCCGATGGTGTGTCATCTATGGATTCCTCCAAAAGTTTTAGTTGTTGTAAATCTCATACTCGAAATAGCTACAAATAATTGAGAAACTAAAAAAAATAATCACATATCGGAAAGAAAAGGAAAATTAGAAAAACTTTTCAAGTTGTTCAAAAATTGACCTTTTTTCATTTCCAATGGTCAATAAGTCATGCTCACGCATGATTAAAGATATTTCTGATATGGTTGTAAATCCCATGAAAAGCAGCCAGTTTGCGTGTTTTTGAATATGTATGAGGAGGAGTATATTGGCCTATCTGAGTTGGGTTTTGGATTGAGAATGGTCCCAATTCGGATTTTTAAGAAGGGAAAAAACGAAAACTAGCTGTTTCACCCATTTATTTTCATTTACTTTAATGGATTTATTTGGGGTAAAAACAAGTTTTAGTTTAGATTAGAAAATTTAGTTTACGCTTAGGGCTTCGAGAAAATAGAAGAGAAGAAAGAAAAGGAAGAAAGACCAAGGACTCGCTAAGAACGCCAAGAAATTTTAAGTGGAATTCATCGGGCGTCATCCCTATCAAGGTACCTGAGATCTTTTGTGTTAGGTTAATTCATTCACACAACAAAATTTGTTTCAATTCAGTGTTTTAGAATTGTCTACATGATTAGAAGTGATTTCTTGATGAATATTATTGAATCCCTTTTCGTTGATTTGTATGATTGACCATTGATGTTGATTCGTAATATTTGAATTGTTTATCGTGTTAGATCCACAGGGTATTTAATGTATTACTGAAATGTTTGGGAAAAGAACTATGAAGCTTTAGAGGGTTTAAGGTCTGAAAATGAAGAGAGAAGTTTGTCAGCTAGACTTGGGTAGCACAAGGCGTGGCATGCCCTATTTGTGCCTGGGGGCCTCGGCGGCGCGCCTACAATTCGCCACGATGAGACCTCTGACCAATGTGTGTGGTGAGGCGTTCGGTGTTTTCCTCCCAGTGTTTATAGTTTAGTCTTTTTAAGTCCTTCTAAGGTATGTTAACACCTTCAAGTGATTCTAATTAGTTAAAATGATTTCTAAACACCTAAATTCATCAAAGAACAGATATCATAACTTTGAATCCGTAATTCAATCTCAAGGAAAGTTAGGATCAAAGAAAAAGAAATTAAGGGTCAAATCTAATGTTAAAAAGTAAGTCAAAGCAAATTTCTTAAAGGTTTTCAAGAGTCTTATTAAAAGTTTTAACTTCCTTTCAAGGCTCCAGTTTCAAGATAAAGTAAAAAGTAAAAAGGTTGAAGTATTTCCTTCAAAAGTTATATGGGAACTAAGTATTTCCGTAAAGTTGATTTAAGACTCAAGTTTTCAACTAAAGAAAAGAGTAAAAAGTTGATTTCATTTCTCTCAAGTTATAAGGGAACTAAGTATTCTCTAGCAAGTTTATAAATGTTTTCATATTTATGATAAGGGGGAACTAAGATTTCCCAAAAGAGTTTTGAACAACAAAAGGGAACATTGATTCCTAGGGAGCTTTTTAAAGCTAAATGTTCAACAATAATCTCAACCCACAGAAAGAAAGTTGATTTTAAAAGTATGAGCTAAAATATATTTTGGGATTAGTATTGAGCACCGATGTGGGGATGATAGTTCATATTAACTCAAATATCCATGAAAACCATGCAGGCATCATGTGTATTAACGGTTTATACTTTTTAGATAAGCACGTATGATTAGCTAGTGGATCCACTAAGTTAAGTATTTCTATGCGACGACAAAGTAAAGCACAGTTCTTGTAGCGTGGGCAATACGTTGTATCACCACTTAGGCTCATAGTGGTGGTTGTCGATTAGAGAATCTCCCACATAAACTATATTACTTTATCTATTAGTAAGGTTGAGTTTGTTATTGTATTTTCATTAATGAACTAAGTGCTTACATTGTTTTTATAAGATTTTATATATTGCATGTGTCTTATTACTTTGTATTTTATAAAGTTATTCATGAGTTGAGCAAAGCCAAGGTAAGATTTTCCTCTTACCCTTTTCAAGATTAAGTTTTTTTTTTAATTCTAACATGAATACTCTTACATTCAATGTACTAATGTCTGTTGTCCTGCATCGTATCATGATGTAGATTCAAATAACAAGGATCGACATCATCTAGTGCCTCTCTGATCCAGCTAAGCACTCGGAGTTAGCGGTGATCTTTCTTCCATTCTAGAGGACACATTTACATGTTTCTTTAAGTTTTTTCTTTCTATAGAATGTTTTGGGGTATTTCCCAACATTCATATTAGTATTATAAAGGCTTTATAGAAATATAGAGAGACATACAATTTAGGTTTCAAGTCTCTCTTTATTTGCATTTCAGATATTCTATTGTGAGACTTAAGTGCCATTTTGGCCAAGGTATCTATTTTAAGTTTATTATTTGCGAATTATTTTTATACTAAGTTAAGTCTTCTGCTGAGCTATGTAAGTCAAGCCATGGGTCTGCTCAAGGCCAGCAATGGTCATTGGGTGTCGGCCATGTCTAAGGTGTAGGCTCGGGGTGCGACAAACTTAGTATGACATCATATAGTTCTAGAGTCCTAGGGTGTCTATGAAGGCGTGTATGTAGAGTCCTAGTTATCAGTGAGCGCGTCACATGTATAATTAGGAGGATGCAACATTTAGGAATTTCTCACTTCTTTCATATTATTTTTCGTCTGTTAGAGTTTATCTCTACAAAAGTTCTCTGTAATCCCTGATTGTGCATGTTTCAGGTCATCATTCCTCCAAAAAGAGCAGCGAGAGGACTTCTAACTAGAAGGAATGTTGAGGAGCCAAAGCTACCTAATGCACCAAACGTGCAACCTCAAGGAGAAGTCGGAATGCTAAATTATGTGAGGCTATATGAATGTTAACACATGCGGCAACCAACCAGGTTGGACAACCATAAGAAACTTGACAAGAAGAGGTTTAAACCTCGAGGATTTGTGAATTACTGAGAATACATCCTCCTAGTTTCATTGGTTTAAGAACTATGAAGGATTTGGAAAATTTGTGGAAGAGTTAAAGAATGCTTTTGATGTGATGTATGTTGTTGATTCTAAAAGAGTTAAGCTAGTTTCATGCCAACTGAAGAATGTGTCTAGAACTTAGTTCAATAGTGGAAGGAGGGCAGACATGAGGATGCACCATGCCCGAGTTGGGTTTGCTTTGAAGAGGCTTTCTTGAAGCGTTTTTTCCCCGAGAACTGAAAGAGGTTAAGGTATGAGAGTTTCTTAAACTTAAATAGGACTCCTTGAGTGTACATGAGTATGAGTTGAATTTCACCCAACTGTCTCGATATGCTTCTAAGATGGTTAAGGACATGAGGAGCAAAATGAGTTTGTTTGTCGCTGACTTGGGTCGTGCATCAAGCAAAGAGGTTAGAGCTTCATTGATGATCCATGACATGGGCATATCCCGATTGATGAATTATGTGCAATATGTCAAAGAGGATAAGATGAGGGACAAAGAAGTGTACATAAACAAGAAATCTAAGACTTAGAATGCATATGGACAACAGAAAGATGGTTCCAATCAGCCATAGTTCAAGAAACAAAAGGGGTCTGCACCATCAGCTTCTAGTTCTCCTGCACCCAAAAAAAAAGGTGCGCACCATGGCCAAAATTCACAAAACTTCTGAGCTTGAACAGTACAATCTCAAGTAACTATGGCACAGGGATGTAGTTGGGTTACTTCATGTTCTAGGTGTGGTAGAACCCACCCAAGTACATTTCTTGATGGATAGACAGGTTGCGTCAAGTGTTGTCAAGAGGGTCACTTAGAGAGCCCTAAGAACAGGCAGGGTAGTGGGAATTCAGGAAACAAAACTCAATATTCATCACTTGCTCCACCAGACAGGGCTGCACCTAGAGGATCCACTTCCAGTACTGGTGGAGGGGCAAACCGCCTATATGCAATCACTAGTCGCCAAGAGTATGAGAACTCTCCAGATGTTGTCACTCGTATGAATAAAGTCTTTAATTTTGATGTTTATACATTGATAAACTAAGCAGAAAGTTTATCTTTTGTAACTCTTTATATTCCAAACAAGTTTGAGATTCTTCCTGAGAAAAATTGTGAACCTTTATGTGTTTCTACGCTTGTTGGATAGTCTATTCTAGCGGAAAGAGTCTATCACAATTGTCCTAATTCTGTCAATAAGAAGAACACCGTGGATTACCTAGTCGAGTTATACATGGTAGATTTTGATGTCATTGTAGGTATGGGCTGCTTTATTCATATTATGCATCAATAGACTGTAAAACTGAAGTTGTTAAGTTTCATATTCCTAGGGGTCGTTCAGTTTCATAACTTTAGGCGAGATAGTTAGTTTCAACTAGATGTATCTGTCACTTAGTCCGAGTTAATGACTCAAGTGTTGAGGTACCTTCCCTTCAGTCAGTTCCTATAGTAAAGGAATTTCCATAAGTCTTTTCTCATGATCTACACGGAGTCCCTCCTAAAAGAGAAATAAAATTCAGCACAGAAATCATTCCAGATTCTCTTCCGATCTCTATTCTACCATATAGAATGACATCATGAGAGTTAAAAGATTTGAAAGGACAGATCAAGGATTTTTTACGTAAAGGTTTCATCCAACCAAGTGTCACACCTTGTGGTATCCAGACAATGGAAAGTTCATGACAAGAATTATGCAATCCATGACTTAGAGTTTGCTATTGTGGTATTTGCCTTGAATATATTGCGTCACTACTTTGTGGTGTTCATGTTGATATATTCATTTATCACAACATCATACTATATGTGTTCGCCTAGAAAGAGCTCAATCTCAGACACAGGAGGTTGTTAGAACTACTCAAGGATTATAACATAAGAATTCTTTACCACCCAAGTAAGACAAATGTTGTTGTTGATGCTTTAAGTAGGTTACCTATTGGAAGCATTGCCCATGTTGAGGAAGGTAAAAGGGAATTAGCCAAAGATGTGCACTGACTTGCACGCCTAGGAGTTAAACTTATGGATTCCACAGAAGTAGGAATAGTGGTGACTAATGGGGCTGAATCATTACTTGTGTAAGGGGTGAAAAAAAAAAGCAAAACCAATACCCCATTTTGCTTGATTTGAAGGTGAATGTTCATAAGAAAAGAGTATTGGCTTTATAACAAGGGGGAGATGATGTTGTTACATTTCATAACGTGAAATGACTTAGAATAAACTAAGAAACAATGAATAATCATTTTTGAAATAAATAGGGAAATCTGCAAAATTTCGTAAGTGTTACAATTAGTTTTTGTTCATTTTCAAACAGTCATAACTCCCAGCTCAGGAGGATTTAGGCTTATTTATTTATATGGTTGGAAAAAATTTGGAAAGATATTTCCAATGACGCCAAGTTGGGGCATTTTTGACGTTGTACGATGGATATATGCTTTTCGGAAGTTGGATTGTTAGATTGAGCAAAGTCCAATCCAGATTTTAGCAAGGATAAAGTAGTTTTTTCACCCTAGTATTTCCTAATTCGTTTTAAGGGTAAAACAAATTCCCAATTTATTTTTAGAAAAGTTGAGAACACTTAGGACTTGGGGAGAAAAGAGAAGAGAAGAGGAAGATCAAGAATTCTTCATGGTTTCACTTGTGGAATTCGTCGAGGGTCATCCCTATCGGGGTATGCGAGATCTTTTTGTGTTGGGTGCGTTCACCCACACACCAATATGTTTAATCTAGAAGGTTTATATTGATTGAATGATAAATCTTGAAGTTCTTGTTGAATATTTTTTGAAATCTTGTTGGGAGAATAGTAGTGTTCCCTTAGTGGTTTGTGATTCGTATTTCCAGGTTGTTTTACGAGTCTAAACTATTGGGTATTAAGGATATTAGTGATCATAATGTTTGGGGGAAGATCCATGGATTTTTTGGAGGTTTAGAGTTGAAAATCAAAGAAGAAAAGTTGAAAAAACCCGTCAGACAGGCCTTGGGGTGCCGCGCCTACCGTAGGCCTTCGGGAACGACTCTAACAATCAAGATGTGGCGTGCCGCGCCAGCCATAGCACCTGATGACAGTGTCTATTCGTCATACTTTGGCGCCCCGCGCCTCTGAAAACTCCATGGTCATCTGGAGTTCTTATTTCTCTCCCGTGTTTGGACTAGCTCTTAAGTGATTTACCTATCATTCCTAGATGATACAATTCAATGAAATTTAAGATGGAAGTCAAGGAAGTTAAGAGTCAAGTCTAAAAGTTAAGAAGCAAGTGAAACAGTGTTCTTAAAGTTTCCAAGAGTTTTTAACAGACCTTTTTAACTTTGTTTTGAACACTAATCTCAAATAACAGAACCAATATGTTTTTAAAACATAAGAACCAATATCTATTTAGGGAGTAGTATTGAGCACCAATGTGGGGATGGGAATTCATATTAACTTAAGTCTCCATGTAAACCGTGTAGCCATCATGGGTAGAAGAGAGTCATACTTTTTAAATGAACCGTTATTATAGTATACTAGTGGATCGATAAGGCAGTTCAGGTCCTATACTCTGGAAAGGTTAGGATGGCCGGGTAGCGTGGGCCGTGTAATGTTGTCTTAAGTGATGGTTGTCAGTTAGAAAGATCCACAGAAGTATTGTATTTTTATATACATCAGTTATTTGAATTCTTTGTATTTTTATATACATCAGTTATTTGAATTCTTTGTATTTTAATATACATCAGTTATTTCTATTCTTACATATATCTCAGAGATTATTCGTATACTTGTGTACATTAAGAGTTTACAACATGTTTCAGTCAGTCTTATCTATATTGTGTTTACTTTTAAACTGCATATATTGAATAAGAGTTAGTAAATTCTGATTTAAACAGAGCCAAGGTAAGTGCTCTTTATTACTCCTTTTCAAGCTTAATTGTCGTTTAGCATTCCAACTCAAATACTCATACATTCAATTTACTAATGCTAGTTGTCCTGCATCGTATTATGATGCAGACACAGGTAATGAGGATCGACATCTAGCACACTGTTGATCTAGTTGAGCATCCATGAGTCTGTTGCTGAGCCTCCTTGCATTCTGAAGGACATCTCTTATTGCTTTCTATTTAGTTCAATAGAATGTTGTGGGGTTTGTCCCAACATTCATAATAGTAAATTTAGAGGCTTCATAAACATTTAGTAGTTCAGTAACCTTTACATTTTCATTATTATGATAAATGTTAAAAAAATTGTGTTGCCATTTTGGACAAGCTGAATGTTTAAACTTTTAAAATATTCTAAACAGTATTACTAATCAATTCAATTAAATCCTTTTATCCTTATAAGTGTGATTGTTGTCTCCCATTGAGTTAAGTAATTCGGGACAAGGGTTCGCTTGAGGTCATTAATGTTCATCGAGTGTCAGTCCCGCCCAAGGTGTAGTCTCGGGGCGTGAAGGTGTGCTGAAGTATCAAGGAGTAGATTGTGTGTACCTAGGGTGGATAGAATCCAAGATAGGATTATATATAAGGATTATAACTCTAGATATTCCATTCATCCAGGTTCCTCAAAGATTTATCATGACTTAAGAGAGTTATATTGGTTGAAAGGCATGAAGAAGGGCATTGCTGAGTTTCTTGCCAAATTCCCAAATTGCCAACAAGTGAAAGTAGAACACAAAAGGCCTGGAGGTTTGGCTCATAATATCGAACTTTCGGAATGGAATTGGGAAATGGTTCATATGGACTTAATCACAGGCTTGCCAAAGTCTCTTAATCATCATGATTCAATTCGAGTGATTGTCGATAGAATGACAAAATCATCTCACTTCTTTACGATAAAGACCACTCTTCCAGTGGAATATTAGGCAAAGTAGTACATTCAAGAAACTATAAGAATTCATGGAGTCTTAGTTTCAATCATTTCAGATAGAGGTACACAATTTACTGCTCAATTCTATAAGTCTTTCCAGAAAGGTTTTGGTTCAAAGGTGAACTTAAGTACTACTTTTCATCCTTAGACGAATGGACAAACAGAACGTACCATCCAAACCTTAGAATACATGTTTAGAGATTGTGTAATCGATTTCAATGGGAATTGGTACGATCACCAACCTCTCATTGAGTTTTCTTATAACAACAGCTACCATTCCAGCATCGAAATGGCTCCATATGAAACTCTTTATGGGAGAAGATGCAGATCTCCTATTAGGTTGTTCGAAGTCAGTGAAGAATGGTTGATAGGATTAGATAAAGTTCACAAACCCATGAAGGATGTGAAGGTGATTCAAGAGAGATTGAAGATGACACAGAGTCGTCAGAACTTCTAGACAGATATAAGGAGAAGGCCATTGGAGTTTGAAGTGGATGACTTGGTATATTTTAAAGTCTCACCCATGAAGGGTGTTGTGATGTTTGGTAATAAGGGAAAATTTAGTCCCTGGTATATTAACCCTTATAGAATATCTAAGAGAATTGGTAGTGTAGCTTATGAATTGGAGCCACTACAAGAGTTAGATACGGTTCATCCGGTATTTCATATATTTATGTTGAAGAAGTACATGAGCTATCCTTCTTTGATTGTACAAACTGAAAATATTGGGATTAAGAATAGCTTATCCTATGAAGAGATTCCAGTTCTTATTTTAGATCGCCATGTTCACAAGTTGAGAACAAAGGAAGTTGTGTCAGTCACTGTCCTTTGGAGGGACCAATTTGTTGATGAAGCAACTTGGGAAGCGAAAGAGGATATGAAGAAGAGATATCCATATCTCGTCAAATCCGAAGAGAATGCAAATCCAGGTACTAACTCTCTTTTTAGTACTTTATAAACTATGAGTAAGCGTGATTGTTAATTGCTTTTGGATTTTGAGTGTTAAACTTGATGTTACCATTCTTAGCATAGTTAAATAAATCTAATTCGAGGACGAATGTTCCCGGGGGAGGGGGGATATTGCAATATATCATAACTCGTAAAATCCAAGAATAAGCTAAGAAAAAAAAATAGATCATTTTAGGAAAAAAATATTGAAAATTTCCTAAGTTTAAAAGGGTGATTTTTCGTCATTTTCAAACATCCATAACTTATAGATCAATATTAGCTAGAATCAGTTATTTATATGGTGGAAAGACCTTGGAAATATCTTTCCAAAGGCGCTAAGTTTGCACGATTTTTATATTATAGAAGAAGATATGCCTTTTAGAAGTTGGGCTATTGAAGTGAGGAAAATCAAATTTCGGATTTGGAATGTAAATTTACACATCCTAGTCAGAACGATGGTTTTATAGCAAAAGATACAACAACATCCTCGGCAAAAACCAGGCTCGCTACAACAAATATCACAAATCATGGCTGGTAAAGGATTTTTTGTTGTTAAACTGTTATAGATTTTGTTACCAGCCTTACAAGTAATGGATCTTATAGGAGAATGACACAGTAAATATTGTAATCATGTTCCTGAAGATGTATCCTATTTTTCATATCTGAGTCAAAATCAATATCTAAATAACGAGAAAACAAATTCGGCATTAGGTCAATAAAAAGATGTCGTAAATATTTTTCTAATTGATGCAAAAAACTAAATAATATCTACATACTATATACCAAAGAGCCCTGTCAAAGCTAACCTTTTTAGAATGGCGACTGTTTCGAAGGAATCATCCAACTAAATGAGGTAAATAATCGGTTTATATCCATGCAAGGATACTGGGACTCGAGATACTTCTCAACGAAAATTTTACTTCAAAAACTACTTTTATTTCCACCTTTTAGAACTTTAAAATGCTTCGGTAGACACAAATATCTATCTATAAAGGTGCCTGAACTTGTAACATTTTTCCCTACCCACCGGCCCCACTTATCACCAACATTTGGCCAATCTACAAGAGCATATGGTAACCCTTCGCCAGAGTCATACTTGGAAACTGGATAAAGTTGAAGCCCGATTTCATTGATTCTAGAAGCACTCCCTTTATATAGAATACGTGCATGACTCTCCCCAATCTCCTCATTGGCTGACATTTATCTGGAAATCTCTAACTCTGTTGATACTTATGAAACTATAAAAACAAAGAAATATAAAGAAACGTCAGAAGTCCACATTAGAAAGAAATTTATTTTTGGCTATAAAATATTGGAGAAAAAAAACAGCTAAATGAGAAAAGCGAAAAGTTAGGAACATTCTCTAGGAAAACAAGATCGCTAATTTTTCTACCTGAAGAAGTTATGCTTCAAATGAGATAAATGAAAAATTCTTTGATCATGAACTACAAAAACACACTTCTCCCACGGAAAAAAGAAACACAAAAAAATATCAAAGCTGATCAGTAAAATGTTTGTGTATAATGCAACATGCTTGTCATAAATACCTAAAGTTCAAAGACACCTTTGGTGTGAAATTATAAGTAAGATACATAGAACAATAATTTTGAAAACCTTGGTAATAAGGAACAAAATTTTAAAAAAAATATATTTTCAAAATTATAGTCTTTAAACCTGTAAAGAGAATAGAATATGAAACACATTAAAAATAATAACCAAAATATATTCTCAATGTAGAAAATTTAGTCCACTGTATGTATAGTATTTTCTTAAGAAAGTTAGCCTCCTCAAGTACCAGAGATTAACGGAATATATCTTCTCATAGTAGAATAATTTTACTCACCGGTGTATCGCTATTTAATCACAGTATCAGCAAACCACTCAACAATAGTAAAGTACATTTTGAATAATAAATTTAGTAGAAAAGAAAGAAGTTCATAAAATTTGATATTGAAAAATAAGAGGAACTCCTCTATTTATAGACAATAGATGGTAGTGTGAATGTTTGATTATTGTGCATTATCAGAAAGGTTACAATCTAGTATGAATGCTCCTTTAACGACTTACTCTAGAAGAAAATATAGGCGAGTAGAACGTGGAGATAATCTATTAGTTTATCTTTCTCATTTTTCTTTGTATTAAGTAGGATCATATCATATATTATTATAAGTGGGAAGCTTCTAACCTCAAAGTTGAATTATCATTTTACCCTTCGCTTAAATATTTTTTCTATTTCTTAAAATGTAAAAATATTTTTAATAAATAATTAGATAATAAACTTTAAAGTAATAAAGATATAATGAAAGATAAATAGTCATTCAAACAAATGAAGTCCAAACATTTCAAAAGGTCTCTTATTTAATATTAAGTTAAAGAATTTGAAGAGTTCCTTTGATAAAATTATATACATGATTTTTTCAACAAAATATATTATTTTGATGTCTTCTCGTGACAATAGTATTTCAGTTGATTTATCTCACAAAATTCTTCTTCAAATTTTTCATATTTCTTTTGATCAATAAATTTTAGACATATATGTATATAGATAGAACTAATATTACTTTTTTTATTTCATTCTTTTCATCGAAAATTTATGTTTTTAACGCTAGAGGTGATAAATAATTCTAGAGAGTTTTTCATTTGAACAAAAAGTCTGCTCAACAACTAACCTTTCAACTATCATATTTTTTAAGTTTCAAGTATAAGGTTATAAATCATTCTTTCAATATCATGATTCGATTGACATTCATATAATTCAGTAGCCCAATATTTAAATACACATTTCTATTTATCAATTTAATTATAAAATGATGATAAAATAAGAATTTCTAAAAAAAATTCTAAATTCTCAGGAAGCCAAGACATAATTCTCACTTGTACGTTTCTACTTATAATATTATAATTCGTAAAGATAACCATCAACCCTTTAGTGAGTATTCCACTAACTACATGAAATTGTTCATAGCATGTATGGAATATGTAAATCCCTAACTTATTAATCTTTAACCGACCAACTGATAACATAAATTAATATAATAATACTAGTAACGATAACATTGTTTCTTGTCTTCAATTTCTCCAAAATTTCTAGAATGATGCACAGCATCATATGACCTCATCGTCACCACATTCCCTTAACTATAACCACCACACTAATTTAATAATGAAAATTAAAATAATGGTTGCCTTCAATAAATTTCAAAACGTCCTCACTAATCACCACCACCCAATTTAATTAATTTCATATAATAATTGAATTTGGTATTACACACACACACTTAAGTTAACTTATTGTGTTTATGTTGTTTCTGCTTGGAAAGCACCATAAATCTTTTACCCAATATAAATTTATTATATAGTAACAGTAATTATCTATAGTAGTTATATAGTAGAAGTTATTACGAGCAGGCACTAACGGCTATTTACAACAGTATATACAATTGCTAAACGTGCTTGGGACTCCCTGCACCTATCTTATGCCAACAATTCAGGAACACAAATTTTCAGCCTTCGTGACCAACCTGTGTGACTATTGTTGGTTATGGGCCTTTTTCCCTTCCTATGTGGATAAATAAAAGCCTAATTTATACCAACCCATTTTTGCCTCCAGGCTCATTCTTATGAGGAAAATATAAGCCTATTTAGGTCTTATTTTTATATACACAGAGAGTTTTTTTCAGCAGCCAAAAAGAGAGAAAGAGAGCAGTTTTCGCAGTCAAAATTCAGCCCTAACAGCCAACTTCAAATTGTGATTCCCGCTTCGTTTCTTGTCTGATTGAGCTGATTTTTGGACAGCATATTATCTTCATCTCAATATTTGATTAGGAACTAACAGAGTTGGATTTGGTGGCCTGCAGCTTCAGTTTTGCTGTCGTGAACAGTAGCTGCGAAATTGGTGATTTTGCTCCTTTAATTCTCTAGATTTGATGCAATCTTATTTTGTTGTTGCTTGTTGTTTGGCACTTGTTTTGTGCCCAATTTTGGAGAAAAATATTGTAACTCTTGGTGATTATAGTGGAGCTTTTGGTCCCGTGGTTTTTTACTATTCACATCAAAGGGTTTTCCACGTAAATCTTGGTGTCTTGTGTGATTGGTTTATTATTGCCTTGTTATATTTGTTTGGTTGAATTACTTGATGTCTTACTATCATATTTCTTATGGTTGTTTGTCTTCTCTTTGTTCAAATCTAGAAGGGAAAGTATAGACTTGGGTATTCTTCCGCTGTTATCCTGTCAGACATTCTTTGTTAGTGCCTTGTCTTTCCCAACAAAGTGGTATCAAAGCATTGGTTATTGTTGATTGTCGTTTTGAATGATGGAGGCAAATATGAGCAAAATGGTGTGTTTAAATGGTAGTAACTATCATATTTGGAAAGGCAATATGAAAGATCTTCTATTTGTCAAGAAGATGCATTTACCTGTATTTGCTTCTAATAAGCCTCAGTCTTTGAATGATGAAGAATGGGAATTTGAGCATCTGCAGGTTTGTGGATATATTAGACAATGGGTTGAAGATAATGTTAGA
Organism: Solanum habrochaites; assembly: GCA_027704765.1. Taxonomy (NCBI): domain Eukaryota; kingdom Viridiplantae; phylum Streptophyta; class Magnoliopsida; order Solanales; family Solanaceae; genus Solanum; species Solanum habrochaites. The sequence goes on from JAKWJA010002497.1 coordinate 58,538,519, forward strand.
AATCATATTGTGAATGAGACACATGCCAAAAGTTTGTGGGACAAGCTCGAGACACTTTATGCTTCGAAGACTGGCAACAACAAGTTGTTCCTATTGAAACAATTAATGAATATCAGGTATAAAGAGGGCACTCCTATTTCTGATTATATTAATGATTTTCATGGTGTTCTTGACCAGCTGTCCAGAATGGGTGTAAAGTTTGATGATGAGATATAGGGACTTTGGCTTCTTAATACTCTAACACATTCTTGGGAAACTCTTCGAGTTTCTTTGACTAATTCTGCTCCCAGTGGAGTTGTAACCTTGGAATATACTAAGAGTGGTGTCTTGAATGAAGAAATGAGAAGAAGATCTCAAGCCTCATCTTCTTCAGCTTCACACTCCGATGTTTTGGTTACTGAAGATAGGGGGAGAAACAAGTCCAGAGGCCAGAATGATAGAGGTAAAAGTAGAAGCAAGTTAAAGTCTAAATACAAGAATATTACATGTGACTATTGCCAAAAGAATAGGCATATCATGAAGTATTGTTAAAAGCACAAGAGAGATATGAGACAACAAAAGAGAGAAGGCGATAATAAAAATCATGTTGTTGTTGTTGCTAATGATGATATTCTTGTTTCTTGTGATGGAAATGCCATTAATCTTGTTCGTGATGAGTCTAGCTAGTTTGTGGATTCTGGTGCTACTTCTCATGTCATGCCAAAGAAGGAATTATTTTCTTCTTATACTCCAGGTAATTTTGGAACGTTGAAATTGGGCAATAATCATGAAGTTGAAGTTATTGGCATTGGGATAGTTTGTTTGGAAAGTAACAATGGTTCCAAACTAGTTCTCAATAATGTCAAGCATGCTCCAGATGTTCGCTTGAATTTGATTTCTGTGGGATATCTTGATGATGAGGGTTATGTTAATACACTTGGTGTTGGCCAGTGGAAGCTTACTAGAGGTTTGATGGTTGTGGCCCGTGGTGAAAAGTTGTCTAACTTGTATGTATTTCAGGGCTCCATGTCCAGAGACTTAGTAAATTTGGTGGAGAATGATACTTCATCAGAGTTATGGCATAGAAGGCTGAGTCATATGAGCGAGAAGGGGATTAATAGTTTGGCTAAGAAAAATTTGCTTTCTGGAGTGAAACAAGAAAAGTTGAAGAAATGTGTTCATTTCTTAGTCGATAAACAAAAAAGAGTTTCTTTTCAGAGTCATCTGCCTTCAAGAAAGCTTGATTTGCTGAGTTGGTACATTCTGATTTGTGTGGTCCTTTTAAGGTAAGATCTCATGGTGGTGCACTTTACTTTGTGACTTTTATTGATGATCATTCTCGCAAACTCTGGGTATTTCCTTTGAAGTCCAAGGATCAAGTACTTGATGTGTTCAAGAGTTTTCAGGCCTTGGTTGAAACACAAACAGAGAATACATTGAAATGCATCCGCTCAGATAATGGTGGTGAGTATATTGGTCCTTTTTATAGATATTGCAGAGAGCAGGGTATTAGGCATCAGAAAACTCCTCCAAAGACTCCTCAGTCAAATGGTTTAGCAGAGAGGATGAACAGAACTCTAGTTGAGAGGGTTAGATGTATGCTTTCAGATGCTAAGCTGTCAGATTCCTTTTGGGCAGAACCACTTAATACTGTTGCTTATGTTATCAATTTATCTCCTGCTGTTTCTTTAGATGGTGATCTCCCTGACAGAGTTTGGACTGGTAAGAATGTTTCTTATGATCATCTTTGAGTCTTTGGGTGTAAAGCCTTTGTACATGTTCCTAAGGAGGAAAGGTCAAAGTTGGATGTTAAAACTAAGCAGTGTATCTTCATTGGTTATGGTCAAGATGAATTTGGCTATCGTTTCTATGATCATGTTGAGAAGAAACTTGTTAGAAGTCGTGATGTTGTGTTCTTTGAAGACCAAACAATTGAAGATTTTGACAAAGCTGAGAAGGCTGATTTTCAGAGTAGTGAGAGCTTAGTTGATGTTGATCCAATTCCTTTGACTATTGCACCGGAAGAAAATCTTCATAATGATAAAAATCAAGTTGATAATGAAGATGGTGATCATGTTCAGAATGACCGGCATGATGATGTTGTTGATTCTCCAGTGCAAGATGATGTGGTTGTCCAACAACCAATTATAGATGCTCCAGAGAGTTCTCTCTGATGATCTAGTAGAGAGAGAATTCCTTCATCTCATTATTCTCCCAATGAGTATGTACTCTTGACTGACAGGGGAGAACCTGAGAGTCCTGATGAGGTCATGGAAAGTGAAGAAAAAGAAAGGTGGTTTGATGCTATGGAAGATGAGATTAAATCCTTGCATGATAATCATACCTTTGATTTGGTTAAGTTACCTAAAGACAGAAAAGCTTTGAAAAACAGGTGGGTTTTTCGGGTGAAACATGAAGATGGTAATCCAGTTCCACGGTACAAAGCTAGATTAGTTGTCAAGGGATTTAATAAGAAAAGGGGAGTTGATTTTGATGAGATATTCTCTCCAGTTGTGAAGATGTCATCCATTCGTGTGGTTCTAGGCTTGGCTGGAAGTCTAGATTTAGAGGTTGAGCAAATGGATGTTAAAACTGCTTTCCTCCATGGTGACTTAGATGAAGAAATTTATATGGAGCAACCGGAAGGTTTTGAAGTCAAGGGTAAACAGAATTATGTTTGCAAATTGAAGAAGAGCTTGTATGGTTTGAAACAAGCTCCCAGGAAGTGGTACAGGAAGTTTGGTTCTTTTATGAGTCAGCAGGGCTTCAAGAAGACTTCTTCAGACCATTGTGTTTTTGTGCAAAAGTTCTCTTATGGTGACTTTATTATTGTGTTGCTTTATGTTGATGAGATGCTTGTTGTTGGTCATAATACTTGCAGGATTCAGAAGTTGAAGCAAGAGTTGAGTAAGTCTTTTGCTATGAAAGACTTAGGACCAGCAAGGCAGATTCTTGGCATGCAGATTATCCGCGATAGAAAGGCCAAGAAATTGGTATTATCACAAGAGAAGTACATTCAAAAAGTACTTCGCAGATTCAGCATGGACAAAGCTAAGGTTGTCAGTACACCTTTAGCTATGCACTTCAAATTGAGCACGAAACAGTGTCCTTCTAGTGATGATGAGAAGGAAGATATGAATAAAGTTCCTTATGCTTCAGCTATTGGTAGTTTGATGTATGCGATGGTTTGTACAGGACCGGATATTGCTCACGCTGTTGGAGTTTTTAGCCGTTTTCTTTCTAATCTGGGAAGAGAACATTAGAATGATGTGGAGTGGGTTATGAGATATCTCTGTGGCACTTCTAGTTTGAGTTTGTGTTTTGGTACAGGGAAGCCTATTCTTTGTGGTTATACTGATTCAGACATGGCTGGTGATGTTGATACTCGCAAGTCTACTTCAGGGTACTTGGTTACTTTTGCAGGGGGAGCTGTGTCTTGGCAATCTAGGTTGCAAAAATGTGTTGCTCTATCTACTACAGAAGCTGAGCTTATTGCTGTCGTTGAAGCTTGTAAAGAATTGCTTTGGATTGATAAATTCTTGGGGGAACTTGGTTGTGCTCAAGAGAGGTATGTGCTTTATTGTTACAGTCAAAGTGCTATACATCTTGGCAAGAATTCTACGTTCGATGGTCGGTCTAAACACATTGATGTGAGATACCATTGGATTCGAGATGTGTTAGATTCTAAGTTGCTTGAGCTTGAAAAGATTCATACAAATGACAATGGTTCCGATATAATGAATAAAGCATTGCAAAGAGGGAAGTTTGAAGATTGTTGCATGGTCGCCGGGATGGCGGTCTCCTCCACATAGTCGTGAGGGGGGAAATTGTTGGGTTATGGGTTTTTTTCCCTTCCTATAAGGATAAATAAAAGCCCAATTTGGACCAACCCATTTTCGCCTCCAGGCCAATTCTTATGAGCCAAATATAAGCCTATTTAGGTCTTTTTTTTATATACACAGAGAGTTTTTTTCAGCAGCCAAAAAGAGAGAAAGAGAGCAGTTTTCGCAGTCAAAATTCAGCCCTAACAGCCAACTTCAAATTGCGATTTTCGCTTCGTTTCTTGTCCGATTGATCTGATTTTTGGACAGCATATTATCTTCATCTCAATATTTGATTAGGAACTGACATATTTGGATTTGGTGGCCTGCAGCTTCAGTTTTGCTGTCATGAACAGTAGCTGCGAAATTGGTGATTTTGATCCTTTAATTCTCTAGATTTGGTGCAATCTTATTTTTTGTTGCTCGTTGTTTGGCACTTGTTTTGTGGCCAATTTTGGAGAACAATATTGTAACTCTTGGTGATTATAGTGAAGCTTTTGGTCCCGTTGTTTTTTACTCTTCACATCGAAGGGTTTTGCACGTAAATCTTGGTGTCTTGTGTGATTGGTTTATTATTGCCTTGTTATATTTGTTTGGTTTAATTACTTGCTGTCTTACTATCATATTTCTTGTGGTTGTTTGTATTCTCTGGGTTCAAATCGAGAAGGAAAATTATAGACTTGGGTATTCTTCCGATGTTGTCATTTCAGGCATTCTTTGTTAGTGTCTTGTCTTTCCCAACAACTATCAAAGGACTCCCGCCCTGTCGCTGATTATCTCCACCAAGTGCACTCGATCTGCAATGAGATCTTCACTGCCGGTGCTAGTGTCACCAATGGTGAGCTAGTAGTGAAAATTCTGAGTTTCATGAAATTTCCGCTACCATTCGAGCAAGATATTCCATCATCTCATATGATGAGTTGTATGCAAAACTAATTGATTATGAGCTCTTCCTCAACAATGAGGAGTTGAAGAAAGAATACAGTGCTACCACTGCTGCTATGGTAACTCACCACAGATCTAACACTTCCAACAATCGTACTGCTCGTCAGCTCAACAACAATTCACAGTTGCGTCCCAAAAATCTTACAAGTGCTCCTGCACAAGGCCGTTACACCACTACCCCTGTTCGTTGTCAGTTATGCAACAAAACAGGGACATATTGCCAAAGTTTGCAGGTCACAGTCTCATAATCATTTAGAGGCTAAGGCAAATTTTCTGCCAGGTAATCAGGCTACTACAAACCAATGGATTATTGACTCTAGTGTTACTCTTCATGTCACAACAGAGTCAAACGATGTTGAAGCATACAATGGTTCAGAAGGCATAGTTATTGGCGATGGTAAACAAATTTCAATTACTCATCGTGGATCTACTGAAATTAGTTGCTCGAAATAATGCTTTTAGACTAATTGATACTTTGTGTGCACCTGCTATCAAACAAAATATTCTCTCTGTCTCAAAAAATTTTCAACATAATCTAACCTCCATTGAATTTTTCTCATTTCTTTCTTTGTGAAGGACTTGAGAATGCGGGCTCCGCTGGTATTCGATCGAAATAGGAATGGATTCTATGAATCGCCCAAATTCTAAGCCATTAAGCCAAATATTCAAGTTTCCACTACAATAGTTCCTCACCAAGTCAGGCACCGTCACATTGGTCATCCCCATTCAAGAACATTGAACTTTCTTTTGAATAAATATCTCTCCCGGCTTCATCACCTACCACCTTTACTTTTTGTAATTCTTGTTGTTCAAATAAAGCTCAACGTTTTTCATTCAACTGTTTGTCTCTTTAATGACTTGTGGGGTCCTTCACCGCCCCTTTCCATTGATAAAAAACGATATAATTATATTTTTATTGATCAGTATACCAAGTATATTTGGTTGTACACTCTTAAAAACAACACGAGATTTGAGTCATTTTTTCCAAGTTTCATCCCATAATGGAAAAACAATTTGAAAGAAAAATTGTCTCTTTGTAAAGTGATGGAGGAGGTGAATCCAATAGTCTTGATATGTATCTCAATGCAAATGGAATTGAACACCTTTTTCACCTCCTCATACCCCACAAAGAGTGGTCATAGCAGAACGTCGCCATCGGTACATAGGTGAAACTACCAAAAACCTTTTACACAATTGTCTAAGGAACAAACCAAGGCTTCTATCCCTTCTAAAACAAACCAAGGCTTCTATCCCTTCCAGTACAACGCCCAATCTTATTACTTACCACCGCTGAAACAAAATAAGAATTCTTCCACCTGCTTCTATAACCTCTCCTGCACAACAGAGAGTTTGTCCCCACCTACTCCACCAATTTCTTTGTCACCAGTTCCTATGCTCCCACAGCGTCCTCCTATTTATTTGACTTTACCTCCTCTTCCACATCCTCCCCCTCAAACCAATTCAATGACCCGATCACTACATAACATTTTCTTCCCCAAAACCATTCAATTATCTTGTCCAGCTTCCTGGAAATGTTGCCCCTCATACCTTCAAGCAAGCTCTAAATTACACAAAGTGGAAGACAGCCATGAAAGCTGAATTTGATGCATTAACTAAGAATCAAACATGGGAATTAGTTCTTCGGGATTCTAATAAGAATGTTGTTTATTGTAAGTGTATTTACAGGATCGAAAGGAAAGTTGATGGTTCGGTTGACAGGTACAAAGCTTGGTTGGTTTCCAAAGGGTTCACTCAGCATCCAGGTCTTGACTATCACTATACGTTCAGTCCAGTTGTCAAACCCTCGAACATTCGGGTTGTTCTCTCACTTGAAGTTTAGTTTAATCGGGTTTACATCAATTGGACGTCAATAATGCTTTTTTACAAGGCACACTTGAAGGAGAGGTTTTTACAAAACAAACACCATGCTTTGAGAATGTCTCTCATCCTTCACATGTTAGTCATTTGCGTAAGGCTATCTATGGTCTCAAGCAAGAACCTCGCGCTTGGTACAATGAATTGACATCCTATATTTTATATTTGGGATTTCATAAGTCACATTCAGATCAGTCTCTATTTGTTCTCCTTGGCTCTAATGGTATTGTTTTGTATCTTTTAGTCTATGTAGATGACATTATCCTTACAGGAAACAATTCTTCAGTGGTTCATCAGTGGCTTCCCCTTTTTCTCTTAAAGATCTTGTTCCTTTATCCTACTTGTAAGTGGGAAGATGTCAATATGGATTTTGTTGTGGGTTGGCCTTGTACACAAAGGCAATATGATTCATTTTGGGTTATTATTGATAAAATGAGCAAATCGTCCCTTTTTATTCCTGTTAAGGCCACATATTCCACAGAAGATTATGCTAAAGTATATCTGAAGGAGATTGTGAGAACGCATGGAGTTTCCTTGCCTATCATTTAGGATAGGAGTACTCAATTCATTTCTGGAAGGCATTCCAAAGTGGACTTGGTACCAAGGTTAAACTTCGTGCAGCATTTCATACACAAACTGATGGTTTGGCCGAAGGTAACATCCAAACCCTAGAATATATGTTCAGGTCTTGTGTCATTGACTTAAAGGGTAACTGGGATGACCATCTCTCATTGATTGAGTCTGCCTACACTAAAAGCTATCACTCAAATATTTTCGTGGCTCCATTTGAGGCTCTTTATGAGATAAGATGTAGATCTCCGATTGGGTGGTTTGAGGTAGGTGATTTTGTTTAGGTCATGAAGTAGTTTATGAGGCAGTGTAGAAATTCTGACTCATAAGGGATAGATTCAAGACGGCCCAAAGTCGGCAAAAATCTTATGCCGATAATAGGAATAGGTACCTTGACTTTATGGTAGGTGACTTGGTCTATTTGAAGCTATCACGGATAGATTCAAGACGGCCCAAAGTCGGCAAAAATCTTATGCTGATAATAGGAATAGGGAACTTGACTTTATGGTAGGTGATTTGAAGCTATCACCCATAAAAGGGGTGAGGTTTGGTAAAAATGGGAAACATAGTCGCTGACATGTAGTTCCCTATGAGATTTTAAAGCGCATGGGAATTTATGCCTATGAGTTGAAAATACCTATTGAGTTCGCTTCAGTTCATTCGGTGTTTCATCTATGAAAGCTCAAAAATTGCATAGGCATCCCGGTGTCGATAATTCCTCTATAAGTCTTGGGATTTGATTCTAACATTTCCTATGAAGAGGCCCTGGTTGAGATTGAAGACTGACAAGTGAAGAAGTTAAGGAATTAGAAGTAGCTTCTGTAATGGTTCTTTGGAAGAATTGTGTTGTGAAAAGTGCTACTTGTGTAATACCTTACATGTTTTTAATGAGGTTATAAGGTCTTAAAATGGTTTATAATGTGGTATTAAGGCACTGTATAGAGTTTTAGGTTATTTGGAAGTGAAATGTCAAGGGACGACTAAGATCTTCGACGACTAAGTCACCTATGTGTCTTATCTGTGGTTATGTGCCTATATTTGTGTTTCATGAGTTAATTAGGTCCTTATAGTTTACTATAGTGTTTACAGGTCATGTGTCAAGTTTCAGGAAGTTTGTAGGTCAAACGTCCAAGAACGTCCATGACGTTCAAAAGATTTGCCTTGAAACAACCTTGTGTGTCTTGGCATGTTTCATTGAGTTTTATGTATTTGTTTTAGATAAATTTCGTTTGTGGGGTCCTAAACATGTATATGAACAAATTCAGGTTGGAAACGTCTGGCAAAACATCCCCAAGGACCATCCAAGGGTCCTTGAGGAAGGACCCTTCATTTGATCCAAGGTTGTCTAGACCAGGCCCCAAACGAATGAGGCAAACAATGGCTTGTGGGGAAATCGACGCCCCGTAGATGGGTGCCGTGGGTCAATAATTATCCTAGGGAGCTCAATATCCCAAAGGAAAGTCTCTGAACCAAACGATGAGAGGATAAGACGGTCCGTTGATTGACAAACGACCTGTCGACTACCCAATCGTCGATGGTGCTTTTTCTGCGCAGCTTATTATAATGTCTAGGGGTTAAGTTATAAATTCAACCCACGTCCAAATAAGAGTTTGGATGGTTTCCTAAGGTCTTTTTTTTTGGTATTTTAATCAAGTTTATAAGACTTAAACACCTAAGTGAATTCATTCTTCAAAAAAATCAAAACCCAAAATATCAAAGAAATTCTCTAGAACTTCATTGAGGCCAAAACTCAAGGAAGAGCTTGAATTGGAGATTTAAGTTTGATTCTTCACCAAATTTGTGGATTATATTCATTAAGATATTGTTTTTGATCCTTGAATCTTAATTCATCAAGAAGCCAATCTTCAAACTGATTTTCAAAGAGTTCTTAAAAGATGAGTTTTCTAAATTGATATCTATCCATGGGTTCTTACATTAAAAGTTTTAAGGAATTGAATATTTATTGAATTGTTGTTAATTCTATTATTTTAACTCAATTAACCTATGAACCCATGCAATTTATGAAACCTAGTTTTTGACTATTTTATGGGTTAAGTGATATTGTTCTAATGTTTATGAATTCTAGTATAGTTTTATATAGACTATTGAATGGTGTAATAATTGTATTCAATTGATGTCTAATTGATATTTAATTGATAAATACATATTGCATTGACTTAGATTCATTGAGTATTGTAATTATTGGATTGAATTGATGTTCATGGCCATGGGTAAGGGTCTTATGGTATTGAATTGGATGATTTAGACATGGATTGAATTGGAGAGAATGCACTGGTGGTACCTTGATCTAATTCTCTTTATTTTATTTTAGTTATACTTCAATTATGTTATGATTGGTATGGTAAATTTATGGTGGCGGTGCTATGTGCTTTGCTTGCAATCGATCTGGCCTCGTCGGCGTTACTTTATGTTTTATGATGATCATGGCCTTATCGGCAACTAATTGAATTATTATAATCATTTGTGTAGTTTATTTATGTGGAGTATGAGAAAATCTATGTATACATGACTAAGTGCAAGTATGACTTCTTCTATTGTTGTAAAGTGATCATGTTAGACTATGACTATGTCTTATGTGTATAGTCTTAGAGTTGATGCACGATTATTCCTAATTGACCATATAAGTCTATGATGGTTATATTTATGATGTTATAGTAATGTATAGGATGACATAAATAAGATAAAGTTCATTCCTATGTGCTAAAAAAATGATATGTTATATGTAATAAAGTAAAGTATGTTGTTTCTTGTTCTGGTAGACTTGTGTCCCTTACTTGATACATGTATTAATGATTTGTTGATATGAGTTGTCTTTACTAGGTAGGCTTTTTGAACCCTTTTCATGTATGAATTAATGATATGTGAGACATTAAATGATGTTAAGAAGGTCATGTACGTGGAACCTTACACCTAGTAGTAAGGTTATGTTATGAACTTGGAGTCGAGAGTCGTAATGGTATCCTTCTTGTAATGAATGATGGGCTTAGGATAGATTGGCTGGAATGGCATCATATCATCCTTGGGAAAGTCATGATGATTTATCTTAGTCTCTATTGAAAGGTAGCCTAGTGGACCTCTTTGCTAGGGTGAATTTGATTGGGTTATGAACTAGATATGGAACCTCTTCATGTGATCCTTTATTGTCAAATACTCTATGAGAACAAAGGCTAGCACCGAGTGATTATATTATGGGAAAGTAGCTCTATTTGAGAAGGAGACTAGTGTACAATGTATCTCTACTTGAGAACGAGACTAGAGTATATAAAAGCCCCTTATATTCCTTAACCATGTGTTGACATGGGATCTGTCCTAGTATTGAAAATTGAACGTAAGTTCTTGAATAAAGTACTCGGAAGCAAGAGTTAACTCTTATATAGTTGTGATTTCTCTATGATGTTTATGTTAGCCTATGAAAGATGATAATATGCTAATGAAGTATGCATGATGTTGCTATGAATATATGTTGGGCTATAAACATACTAAATGTGAGATCATGATAAGAGTACGAAAATGCATGTTTATGATATCCTCATGTATGCTTTACACGTGGTGATTATGTTATGTTAATCTCACATGCGAAGGGTTAGAATAAAGAAAATTATCATCTAATCCTAAATATCTCATGAACATGTTTATAGAAGCAGTTAATCTCATATGGCCTAAGATAAGTTTATGATATAGACAAGTTAAACGTTATTCAAGAAAAAGACTTAAACTAAGCACTGATGGACTAGATATAAGCGGTGTGCCTTCCCTATTTGGAAGGTAGGTTCACAATGATTCTCATGAGATAGAGTCTGCCATCTAATGTAGAACTATGGGTCTCTAATACGTCTCCTAGTTCTTGAACTATGTTGCCACCATAGGATACTAGCTAGTGGATCCACCTAGAAAGCTATGCCATGTTTGGTTCTACTTTGGATGGTAGACCACCTTCTTTTGGTGTAGGGTTTATGACACTGGATTCCATGTTTAGCTTAAATGGTCTACATCATTTAAGGCATATGTTTCCTCATAAAAAATGAAAGTCAAGTTAACGGACGTTGACTAGGGTGTCTTGAAGAGTCTACTTAGTATAGGTAAGGGTATGGGACTCTACCTAGACATTGCACAAGTTAACTATAAGGGATGTCCTAAGAGATGGTTCTTATGTAATATGATAACATGAAAGGTATGATGATTATGTTACATGTTGTTACTCTTTTATGAAGTTGGTAACGTTAATGAACATGCTATTGGTCTATATTGCTTTATGAGGTGATGACTACTTATGTTACAAGTTACATGTATATCTTATCTTATATACTTGGTTGTATGGGGTTATGGGGCTTCACATGACCATTGCACTTGTAAGTTAGGGATGGGATCATTAGTAAGTGTTTTGTATGTTATGTGCATATGACCTTTTCAATATGAATTGTTAACATGACTCTATGATAATATGTGTTTTATTATGATCATGCTTTATGTTGATGGAATCCTTAATAACTTGCACATTTTTTTTGGTATGTGCACTCAAGACTTTCATATGACTTAGCATGCTTTCCAAAGAAATGATAAATGATCCTTTTTCATGCATGTCCTTAAATGTTTTGTGCATATACCCATACTTAGTACATGTGGCATACTAACCCCATTACTTTATATTTCTACAAATGTAGGGTCCGGCCATTGAATATTAAGAAGGTCGATTGAAGAAGCATGGAACTCTTTTTCCATGTGTTTATAGGTCCTCATGTTCGGAGATGCTATCTTTTCATATTATATCTTAAGAAGACTTAAGAAGATTTAAGAACACTCGTATTTCCATTTTATTCTTTGGATTCTTTGTATAAAGGCATCTAAGGCATATTGACTATTGATTGATTAAGTCCATATTCGTACTCTTTAGATGGTTTTATACATGTTAGACAAGTTTTTAAAATATCGTATGCTATTATGAAGGTTAAGTATAAAGCCTAAGTATAATCCACATAGTATTAAAAGTTTTTAATTTTCCGCAAATTTTAACTGATGACATGTTGTGACGAACGCTAAGAGTCTTGGTTGAGTCTTTTGAGAGGACAATGACGCCGATCATATCTGGGGTGTACTCTCCCACTGTGACAAGTTTGGTATCAGAGTATGAGGTTAAATATTCTTAGGATCAATGTCTCACTAAACCACGTTACATAGTATCTTGTTCATGGTTGTGAAGCGCGCCACAATTATGGATGAGAGGCTATGTGATGACTAGGAAGCTTCTTTTTTCTTGATAATCATATATCGTGTCTTTAGATTTTTGACATTATATGTCTTTTAGCATCTAATCCTTTTCTTATGGGTTTTAGGCGATGAACACAAGGACAAACGCGATGAGAGTAGGGGAAGAGATTGCGAGTGTTGGAGCTACTCCCCAAGGCAATCGAAATGCCCCTCAAGTACAAGCTGCTGCAAATGAAAAAGTTTCGTCAAACCTCTGTCAATGAATGATGATGAGGTGGGGGAAGCCCTACTTCAAATGGTCCACGCCATCACCACTCAAGCTCAAGTCATTACGGCACAAGCTAACAAAGAGGTTATACCCTTGGCAAATAGAATTCCCTCATCGGAGTAGGTTAGAACTCTGGATTCTATGTTTAGCTATCATGAACTATGTAAGTTATTGCCTATTATCATCCTATGGTATACCTACTAGAATTGGAGAAGTTCTATGAGGTTCGGGTTGTGGTATGGAATGATATCTAAACAATGCACAATAGCCTTTGAAAATATTAGTGAGAGTCCTAGGTCTTCTCCAAGACCATAACTTGAATGTCCTTATAAGATGAATGTCACTTAAATGAACTAATGAATATAATGACATAAGTTAAGGAAGCATGTTAAATGAATAAGTACTTATATAGAGTAGTTAAGGGTTGTCAAGTTAAGGTGTAGGAATGGTTATTTCGTATAATACCTAGATAAGTCTTAAGAATTACTTTAGTTAGGGAAGATGGTTGATTATGTAGAGATGATCTAAGAATTAGGTATTCTTAAGGATTATTTTGGTAATCTTGAAGAGGTCAATCATAGATGTTATCTTCTTTATTTACATAATTAAGTCTTTTGATAACATTTGGGAGGAGAGTGTCATATTATGTATGTTATCATACTAAGGTGAGAATGATTCTATATTCGGTAGACTAAAGGATCTCTTAAGTGTGTGTGAAGGGATTGTATGGGCGGTCCTTCATAACTCATTCAACTGAGACTTAGAATCATCTTTGATAGGACGATCTCATGTTTATGTGCTTGGTGTGTATCTCATTATAGGTGGTCTTAAGGATCATTTAGGTGTTCCTAGAGAGGGGGTATGTGTGGTCTCTCTTTTTCTTACTTAAGAGAGTCTTAGGATAGCTTTTAGTGACAGGATTATATGCTAGAAGGTGTTCCTTGTGAAGTTGAGAAACTTCACTGTAACAGTGAATTAGTCATTGTAAAGTGCATGAACTTAAATTAATGTTTCCTAAAAATGTGAATAATTGCTTATGTGATTTATTTTTTGTTTCTAAGGTGTTAAATGTTATTCTTATGATTATGATAAAATGTCTGTTTTCAAGATTTTATGTATTAAGTCATACTTGGTACATGTGTTTATACTAATTCCATGCTCTTATCTATCTCTAAAGTTATTCATAGATGAAGGTTCTTTTGGAAGCTAATCTTGTATTAGAAGATCGTTAAAGCAAGCCAAAGTATGTCCTCATTTGACTTGAGGACATAAATGTCTTTTGTGTCTCTTATTGAAGCATTGTAATATACTAAGTATTTTTATATTCGTATTGTATGGGCTGTGTACCAAGTATTCTTGAGTCTAAGAAGGACATATATTGAGACTTAGTGTTTCTATGATTTTAATATGAAATAATATTTTAAGATACTTGTGTGAAAAGTTTTAATTCCATACTACTTTTCATATGCTTATATGTGATGAACGTTACAGAAGGTTTTCTACAAGACCTCCGAGAGGTCAAATACAGTGGTTGCATTTCGATAATGTTATATCTTTTAGGGTGTAATTTCGAGATGTGACAACTTGGGAGGCCGAGACCGATATGATGGTCTGATATCCTCATCTTTTCCTTTCCTATTCTAGTCAAAGTGAAGGTTAGTAATCCCTCCTAGTTTTGGTTTATGAAGAGTCATATGTGGTTTTTCTGAACTTTTCATGAGTTCCTTTATGTATGCATGGCTTTTTCGAATTCCTGTTTCACTTGTGTCTCGAATTTCCATGAATTATATGTTCCTCATGTTTTATGGCACTTTGTATGTTGATTAGTGCATTTGTCAGCATGAGGTGTTGTAATGAAAGGGCTCAAGTATGAATTAATAAAATGATGCATTGGATCTTTTGTCACACCCCAAGACTACTCCCTAGACTCAAACACGACACCTAGGACCACAAGTGATCCCAGGCTAACCCTGTTGGCATGATCATGAGCATACTAAAGATAATAATCTGAATGCGGAAGCTAAGTCATAATTTAAATAAACAGATGGGGAATACCCATATTCTATAACTGAGATATTTGAAAACAATGGGTTTAATATAAAGGGAATATTAACTCAACACTAAGCTGAAACTAACTATGTCTGAATAAGCCTATACTCGACAAGAAATTCTTGGACAAGGCAAGCTAAGTCTAGACAAACTTAAACTAAATGACTAAAAGACTGAAAGGAAGCTCATGACTGTTGTCCTCGGAGAATAAGGACTCACCACTGAATCTGCTCAACTGGAGAACGAAAATCGATCTGAGCGTGATATGGATTCTGAGAACCTGAACCTACATTACGAGAAGATATAGCACATATATGCGTCAGTATTTGAAGGTACTGAGTATTAGGATAGAGTAAAGTAGAAATAAAGCATATCTGAACAAGAACAAAAATAAGTATAATAATCTGAACATGATATATTAAATTATGAGCTAACTGAATGCGATGACCAATTTATAACATGCTGAAACTGAATATTGAATATACTGATAAATCGTCAATACAAGAGAGTCTGAATGAACTGTAGGAGCTACTAATAACCGATAATAAAACCACATGAGCTAAATGTGGAGTCCGATGTATACGCCCCATGAGAGGATCCAATATACCCTGCCAGAGGTATAGAGGCATGCTGTCGTGATTACTAAACAGATTGCCCATAGAGGGGACTTACAACCTACTTGGCTAGTAGTTCTTGAACTAATTGGATACGTTGAACCCTAGTCCAACTCGGTGTTAAGGTACTCCCATTGATTTATGTAGTTAACTGATTATTTTTGAATTTCTATAAAAATTAGATAGCTGAAAAACTGAACATGCAAACTGACAATGCAACATTTAACCTGATAATAATGCATTAATAATTGAGGCATGTATAACTGAATAACTGAAATATCTGACCTAGCATGTGGAATTCAAGAACAAAAAAAGTACAAAGCTAAGGTTATTAAATTCATGTGATAAAGTGAATAATAACTTCACAATCTGATTTGGAACATATATTTAATAAATTCATGAAGTTCTATCAAAGTTCTAGAAATCGTAGGTTTAATCATGATATGAAAATCAAGAATCTGACTGAAAACTAGGGACCCAATGGATGAAAGAAACCCACTAGTGAAATCCCACATACCTGGTGATGAAATTCATGGAAAAAATTTAGATTTCGAGGCTAGAAGTGGTGGAACCTTGTTGTGTCCTTGAACTAGGGTTGTTTACCTTTTTCTACTTTCTTACTTCTAATTTTCTAAGTTTTGATTTAATGATTTGACTTAGGTAAGTTTTAATTATATTTCTAGGCTTAAACTGACTAAAATATGATGATTTAGGGTCAAAATGATGTATCTAAGAGTTTAAACAAAGCAGGAAAAGACCAAAAGATCCCTGTGCTAATTGTTGGCAGATCAAACGACGACCTGGATTGACGGGGCCTTCGTTCAATCAACGGTCCGTCATTTGGGTCCGTAGGTTGGGTATGTTCGACAAGTCTTTACTATAACGGGTATAACTCTTTACTCGGAGGTTTGATTTTAGCAAGGTCGGTGGCTATGTAAAGCTAATTCAATTATCTATCATTTCATAGGTCATGAGCCACCTAATATATTTTGTGCTAAGAGTTATGATCAATTGAAGTTTACCCAACTGCATAACTATTTCCTAATTACCACCAACGGTCATACCTAAGGTCCGCAGGTCTATCTACGGACCGTGCTGGTCAATTATGGTTCTTGTCAGAGAGTGGTTTATGGGGTATTGATCGACGGAATAGACTACGAAATGTAGGTCCGTCCGTCCTTCAGCACTTAGCCTAATATTTTGGGCTGCCTCTTGAGGGAATTTTAGTCACAATCGATGGATGTGCAGCATGGGTCGTGGGTCAGGCTATGGTTCGTCTATGGTAACTGTCAAATGCACCTGAATATTTTTGAAAAGCTTATTTTTTGTCTGTTTTGGATATGGGGTTGTACATATTTATTGAATATGTTGAGCTATGCGAGAAGGAGGAGGTAATTCCTCCTTGCATAATGTGAAGTTATGAAATATGTGCATATTGGGTGGTTGATGTCGTTCCCACCTTATTTGTGATACATGTTGGTGTTGAAAATGTGATGTTCCCTCCTTTCTTGTAGAACTAGTACATATCATGTGTTGATAGGGTTGCTAGTCTTAAGTTATTGTCTTCCCTGGAAAATTTTCAAGTGTTATTCCAGGACGAATGTTTCTAAGAGGGGAGTATTGAAACACCCCGTAAATCTAATGACGTAATATAGAGCCTTGAATAAAGAATAATGACTTCAAAATGGTTAAAATTACGTTTACAGACCTAATTAAATTTAATTAACTTGGTTTGGAAGTGTTAGTACCCAAACGTCAAGAAACAACCATGACGTCCGAAAAAATTGTAAAAATCAAACTAGTAGGTGTTCTTAGGTCTTGTGAAGGTTTGGAAGTATCGTACGTATTTAAATCATGTAAAAAATATTACAAATGAGTAAAATAATGATTTTAGGGTCCAAACTTCCAGATATGATCCCCCAAGGACCACCCTATGGGTCCTTGAGGAGGACCTAACTCTTGGACCCAAAAGCTGCCAAATTGCAGCAGCCACCTACGTGGGGTAGTGATGGACCGTCACTAGACCTGCGCCCCATATATACAACTCGTGCATTAATACTTACAGTCCCCACAAAGCCTCCACCAAATCCTACTCTTTGAATCAAAGCACGACCATACAGGACGGGCCATACCACCACCTACGGTCTGTAAGTGGCTATAGTTTTTGGAAAATTAGTTTTGAGTTAAGGGTCTTATTATTAGTTAGTTATTTAACTCGGGATTAGTAGTGGTGTTTAGTGAGTTAATTACCTAACTAAACCTACTTATAAAATCCCAACCCCAAGTCATTCTAACTAAACTCACAAAACAAAGTCAAATTCTCTCAAAACTCTGTCAACTCAAGTCTCCATCGAAGAAGAAGGTCAAACTTTATCTAGGGATTTAAGAAAAGTAAATTCCTACATCAATCCTTAAGGATTAACAAGGTATGGTAACTCTTCCCTCTTGGGACTCTTTTCCCCAAGAGGTTCCTTCAAAATTGATTTCAATGTTCTTCCAAATTTATAGATTTCTCTTAATTTCGTGGGTCTCTTTCAAACTTGACTTATTTGGTTTAGAATTTATTAATAATAATTGAATATGAATTTTTGTGAATGAATTTAAGTATTGATTAGGGTTTTTGACCTAATTTTCTAAATATCCATGTATGTTACTGTTCTCTTAACCCTAACCCTTTAATTGTGTTGAATGATGATTAGAGGTTATGTAATTGAGAATGTTATTGTATAATTAACTATTGTATTATGATTTAGAATAATTTATGGATGAATATCATGAATTAAGGATGAAATCTTGGAAGGTTATCTTGGAAGTCGTGAGTAAGACCTTCAAGATTATGCACATGATATTGTATTTTTGTTGTTTTATCCTTGGTAAGGTTGATTGCTTGAAGTATGAACGATGGATTTATGAATTATTATCATGAGATAAATGTGTTGATTGTGAGATGATGGTGGATGTGTTATAACGTGGAATTGAAGGTAATTTCTATACACATCCTATGACTATGCTATGAAGTAGTGTTCTCACATGATGTTGGTTTGTGATGAAAGGGATTTCTCATCCTAAAAGCTATAAGCTATGTACATTTTATATGAGGGGTTAAGACCCTAAGACCTATGTTATGAACTAATGTTAATGAAACATTCAAAGATACTTCAAAAAGGGAATCTTAGCTTAGAACTGAGTGAACTTGCCAATGAGAGGTGTTCCTCTACAAAGAAAGGGAGGTTCACACTATGATTTCTCATGAGATGAAAACTACAATTCTAGTGGAATAAAGAGGGTTTCATTCAATAATCTCATAGTTCCTAACTATGTGCCCCTATAGGACTATTAATTAGTGGATCCACCTAGATGTTATCATGCATGTAATGTCCTACCTTGGCAAGTAGGACACCCTCCTTTCGGTGTGAGGGGATGACACCGGATTCCATGTAGCTCGCATGGTCTATTTCGGTTAAGGCAAAGTTTTACCTAATGTTAAAATGAATGAATGAAAGTAAGAAGATGAACTCTAGCTAGGACCAATTAAGGAATACTATTTAGTATAGGTAAGGTTATGTGACTTTACATATACATTGCACAAGTGGGTCTTGAGAGGGGTTCTAGGGTGGGTTCTTTATGTATACATGTTATGAATGGTAATAAGATGTTGGTATAATTTGTTATGAATGATGTTGGTTTCACTTTTTATGAGGATGGATGAAGTAAGACGAAATTCTTGTGATCTTAGTGATGGTTCGCTTGGTGTGTGGGGTTATGGGGCTTCACATGTACATTGCACTAGTAGACTTGAAAGTTGAATTATGACTCTATAATGGTATTACTCGTGATTATGGATATTTCTTTTTATGATATGGACTCTTATATATGTTCTTGGAATGTGCATAAAGGCTTTCAAATTAAATACAACATTCTCTTAACTAAATGTCCTTTTTGTGCAATTTTTTCAAATGTTTTTCTTGCAAAGTTTCTATACTTAGTACATGTGGTTTGTAATAACCATATTTCTTTCATTTTCTACACAAGTGTAGGTTCAAGCCATTGAGGTCATTCTAGTCCATTCTTTAAGAAACTTGGATTGCTATTCCCAAATTGGTGAATTCTCAAGTTCGAGGACGGAATGCTTTGATTCTCAATCTAGTTCCACTTTCCTTATTGAAATACTATGGTGTGTTCTTACTCTAAGACTTGTTATTGATGTAAGTGATAAGTCCCATTTTTTATATTTTTATGTCTAGATGGAAATGTGAGATAACTTAGTTTCTATTTTGATGTATGAAGTGAATTTGAACTTCAAATGAAAAGTTTTATATTTTTCCGATTTTATTCTATCTAATAATGTAATGATGAATGCTAAGGGATTTTCTAAGACCTCTTTGAGGATGCAGACTCAAGTTACGACTAGGAGCTGCTCTCGGGTCATTACCCGAGGTTGCAGATTAATTCCTCCCAAGATAAAATAGATTAACCTATTAGAGACGTAGTGGTACCTCAAACTTCACTAATTTCAGCGAACGCAAGAACAACAACAAGAGCACACACAGACTCAGTCGATCAAAAAAATTTTTATAAAAAAAATATATGAAGAGAGGAAATATTTTTCACTGATTGAAAAATGAAAAATACCTCTTATTCAAAGAGATTTGCAGCAAGGACACGTTTGTTCAGACAAATCTTTTCAGACCCATTTTTTTTTTCCAAAACGTTGTGTCTTTTGGGGAAAAGTAATGACATGTCCCTTCTGAACGTTTTTTTACTGTTACACATAAATATCAAATAAATCCCGTTATGCCAAATTAATTTTTTTTGTTATTTAACTAACATTTTGAATTAATATATAAGAGAAAGGAAATCAATTAGTAAGACTGATAAAATAATTTTTTTCCAAAAAATATTATTAATCAATCACATCAAATCCAAAGTCGAGCGAACGATGACGGTGCGAGGGGGCATCTTCTTCATAACCCTTAACAACTAAAGCAAGTGTTTCCTAATATAAGGACAACAATTTCCTTTCTTTTACCAATATGGGAGAAATGACTTTTCATTTGCAATTTGTAATGACTTTGCATTTCTCTTCCAAAATTGGCTCCCTCACTTTTTCATTTTCTCTTCTTATTTCCCATTACCACCTTACTAAAACCCAACATACTCGTTGTTTGATTAAATAATGAAGAAACAATCTATTTCTTTATAATCTGTTTCTTTATAGATTATAAACATGTCTTACAAGTTAATTTAATACACAACACAATCTTTCAATAAGCAAAATGTAACTTGAAGTTCTATCAGATCCCTTGAAGTTCTTGAAGACTTGTATTCTCTAAAGACAAAATGTAACTTTTCAGTTGCACTTAAATGTCTTACCTATGCTGTTTCGGATCAATAAGGATACATTTCATCTGAACAAAACAACCTAGTGTACTCCTATTGGTTGACTGCATTGTCCTATTTTACCGTTCTCATCAACCATGCTAGAGTAGCACATTTATAATTGTTCACCATTTTATTGAAGGTACATGCTCAACCATGGGACCAAGTCCAATAGTTTATGAGAATCATCAAAACATCGGAGTTACAACATTTTGTCCCTTTTTATGATGACAAGCAAACACTTCAGAGTAACATGTTTTTAATTGTTCTCCCCCCCCCCCCCCGGGCACATCTGCATACATTCCCACTATCACCATTACTCAACTCTCTCTTCCATCCTTGCCTTCCCTATTAGCCAAATATACAAATATATATGAGTACAAATGATTAGCTACCGTGGAGAGTACCCTGACTAGAATTTGCATAAAAATTAATTAAGAAGTATTTGTGAGTACAATCCACAAGTACTTAGTAGGATTGGCCAACTAAGCAAAACGAATTAATCAGCTTATGAAATAAACTAAGCAACGCTTCCACCTGCACAGAGAAAACAGTTACGGCTCTATGATTTGAAAGTAAGGATTTTGTCTTAGGTTCTCAAATTTCGGGGGGGGAGAGAGAGAGATTCTTATCAAAAAAAATTATCCATCAAAATTTCTATACAAAAAATTGATTAGTTATGTTAAAAAGTATAATTTTTAGAATATATATAATTCCACCCAATTTAACATCTTTTGTACTTTGTTCAAATTAAGAATTAATAGTGAAAAGTGTTGAACAAAGTGCGTTAAACATTCATTTTTATTTCTTTTCAAAATTTTAATTTACAAGCATATTAAAATAGGGTATATCAAGTCATCAACTTCTTGCGTCAAATTCTATGGTTCTAACTCTTATGTTTATTTAATATTTGTCAATTTAATACGTATAGAATTATATTAACAATTCATATAATAATTGTCTCAACGAAAATGATGTTTTACGTTGAATTAATAATATTTTACCTTAAACTAATAACTGAAAAATATATATTAAAATACTAATAATTTTTCTCTTAATAGTGTAAGAAAATTAAATTTAGAATACATATGTATATGAAGTTTGTATATATTTCAGGCCTCGAATTGAAATTTCCTTTAGGCCCCCAATCATGTCGAGTTGCCCTTGACAGAAAAGTTCCACTTCAGCATCAGTACGGCCAATTTATAATGAATGGCGCAAGTAAAGTAAATGCATAAGGTCATAGCAGTTTCCATATCACAAACAAGTTCAATGAGATGATGTAATGATGTGGTGGTACGGTGGAATTAAGGTTGGCGCACAGCCTATCGTATACACCCTGTCGAGCTAAGGCTTCCAGACATGGACCTATGGAGGGGGCTCACAATTCATATACCAAATCATAATCTCAATATCTCATCAACTTTCCACCTCAGCGTGGTCAAGGATATAAAAAGATGTCTCATTTTCTTTCTCAAAAGAAGTATCTACATTTTTCTCAATTTCCCAAGAACATAATATGATGAATGTGGATGGATGCATCACAATACATGTATAACATGGAGACAATAATCAATTCAACATGTATAAATAGTCTAAATTTCTCAAAACCTAGTTGAATCATAATATACACCCTCATATGAAAAATATCGGGAAAGAGTTCCTTTGAAATAAGAGAATTCCATTTAGAAAGCATTTCATATACTCAAAGCATTATAATTTTTCCAACTCAGCCCCTCACTCAAGCATTACAAGTCAAATAACATTACAACCCTTTCTCACTGGCAACTCATGAATCATATGCTCTTCAAGAAAATAGAAGAACAATTAAGGGTGTCAACATAGGCTAAACAACACATACAAGCCCCAAACACGGGCAACACAATATAATCAAGCCCCTCGCACGTACAACACAATATAATCTCTTATTAAAATCTCCAAAATGACCCTTAGGATTTATTCTGGACCCGGTAAAATAAACCAAAATTCTACCCAACTAAACTCGATATTCCAGAGTCAATGAAATAGTTAAATTTCCAAAAAAAAAAAAAATTGTTTAGGCAAAAATACCCTCTCCACAAGAAATGATACATTACACATCCATTGTTATTTTGTCCTTTACAACTTAACAGAGATAGAAGCTTGGATTGGCAATTTGCTCCTGTTGATGTTTTGAAGCTGCTGGAACACTTCTACAACTTGGACGCTAAAATCCTAATTCAGGAGGAAGAGTTTTGCCTACATCATATTTATTCTCTAAGGAGGAATAGATATGGATATTGTAGTATCATGGTGGTTAAATTATTTTTCTTATGACATTATCACTCTGCATCTTGTTGATCATCCTTTATCGGCATTCTAAAAATTTTACTAAAAAGTTTGTATTAGAAAATTGATCATTTTTTTTTTAAAAAAAAAGGAGGGTACAATTTTTTAAAGATACACCATATAAAACTTTTAGGCATAAAGTATGTCTATTTAGCCGACGTCACTTAGTCACATATAAACTATATGTAGTGGCAGATCCATAATTATATATCATTCAGGATTCGAAAAGAACAATAAACATAGCGAGCAGCGAAAAATAAGATTAATCTTAAATTACTAAATTTTAACTCACTTTATCATATTCCATAAACATTTCTTCCTACTTATGTTCTGCTTCATCGAGACTATTTTTAAATTGTAGCTTCTTTTCGAAAGTTGAAAAGACAAGTTCTCAAAATCATTTTTGAAACTTTTGGCCAACCACGGATTAGATCTCTAATATTAATGGGATAAAAAAACAATTGATTATCCAAACACATAATGTTAATCTACAAAATTATATTTTATAAAGCACTTCTAATAAAAAGTAATTCCATAATCATGTTTTGTTTATAAATTTGTCCAATTTCACTTTTAGTTTTGTTATTTTAAACATATTTATTACTAGAAGTTTGTTCGGATTCTATATTATATCCTCCATAAGATGATATAAAAATTTTCACACAATTTATGTAAATGTTATTAAGATAATTTATATAAATTTTAGTTATTGTTTATGAACAAAGAAAAAAATTAAAAATTTTAGTAAATTTCATCCATTTTAATATAGATATTAACATGTGCTACGGTTAGCTGAAAGACAAAATTAGCTAAAAATAAAGAAGGCGCGCGAATGTAGTAAACCAGAGTCGAACTTGCAACCTTGGGGAGATTTTGAATCCCCTTAACAAAAGATGTCAAAAAGGGTCGACCCAGCCCAAGCCTCATGGGCTAATGTATTTGAAGGGCTAGGAGGGGCACCTCTTCATTTTGTAGGGCTTGAAAATGTTCAACCCGGCCAAACCCTAGAAGGGTTGAGGGCTGGGGCGGCTAGCCCTTCTTTTTTTTCAAACTTATAATTCTATAACATCAAGAAAAGGAGATGATTTTTAAATTAAATATAGCAAATCATGGTGTTCTTTCAATTACAATAGAAAAAATCTAGTGTAATTAGCATATATCTCGCATATTAGATACGCGAGCGAGATAAGAGAGTGATAACAAAGATGGGAGAAAGGTGAGAGCCCGAGATTTGTCTATGTATGCTAGATAAATACAAATCTACTTTGATAAAGTGAATCTAGAATAAATTAACCTAATTTTTATACATATGTATTTGGACGTACCAAAATCTGGTAAGATTAATAATATTACAACATAGTGTGTATTTAAGTAATTAGATTATATAATAGTAAGATTAATGTAAGTTAGCATTAAATAAAAAATTTTGGCCCAGGGGCCGACCCCATTCAAGTGTCAAGGGCTAAGAGCATATATTACCAGGAATTATAAGCCTAGTTTTAAATGGGCTTGAAAATCCTATCCCAATCCTACCCCAATAATGGGTTGGGTTGGGCTGGCCCCATCGGCTAAGCCCATTTTGATGGATCTACCTTAAACAACTGAGCTCTGACTTCTAGTTGTGTTGAGGGGGTCATTTCAGTTTATATAGTCGTATATACTGAATTTAACCTTATATACAATGTAGTTTTTTAATCCAGGAGGTTCGGGGTGAACCCCGAATATTCACCTAGATACAACCCTGACTATATGTCGTTGAAATATGAAATAATGAATCAAACGATAAATTTGAATATCATTATAGTTTTACCCTAATCATCTTATACCAATAAGTAAGTCGATTAACTAATCTCACCATTCATCAGTTTAAACTGGCATACTCCCCACCCCCCACCCCCCACCCCCTTAGAAGATAGGGTTGCAATTCAAGCCCAGAAAAAAGAATCACAAGAACAATCACAACAATATGTGGATACATCAGATTAACAAATATGCTCCAGTAAATTTGTAGCTCAAGGCAGAACCAACATTTTAAAAATATTGAAGGATGAATGATATCTTAAATTTCTATAGACTACATCTCTTATACCATTCTGAAGAGAAATGTCAAACCACTTATCAATCAAAAAGAAAAGATAACCAGTAGGTATTGCAATGTCGATTATAAGTTCAAACTTGTAAATAGAAATTTTCTCATCCCTTTATCTCTTCCTAATTATATCCATTATATCGCTGTCAATTTTACTGTTAGATCTACTTATACTTAGGAAAAAATAAATGCAGATTTAGAAAGCGACACAAGCAGGGACATCCCATACACAGTCTAAATTTAACATGTACCAAAGATAAATTGTGTTAGATACGGCTGTCTACTTAATTCAAAAGACAAGCTGATTTTCACTACCAAACTATATGTAAGCTAGTACCAACTTTGAACATCGTATGTCTGAAGTTATATACAATAGTACACATGCAAAAAAAACTAACAAGTTAAATAATGGCATCAAAATTGAGTATCCATGCAATTTCGCTCTTGCCAACTGACATACATGTGTATGTTTACTTAAACAACAAGGTATATAGCTCATTCAAATAATGAACAAACTTTAACTTGTTCTGCTGTCATACCCCTGACTGGATGTGAAGGAGCATATAGGAAAAACAAAAATGCAATTGATATAAGGTTCTACTTTTACAGTTTAATTATGTTATTTTATTGCTCTAATAACAACCTAAACAAGCACATTCCACCAAGGACTTGATAACTCCCATCAGCGTAGAGTTACTTGCGACCAACATTAACGTAAATCAGAAGAAATCATCTAGCACCTTTCTTCCGACTAAGATTTAGAACCTGCAATGTACGAGATTTAGCTTTGACGATCAAGGAAACAGCTCCATGATAACCATTATCCAATATGTGAAGGACTAATAGAATCCTTTATCACGTTAGAAATAGAGTAAGGTATGAACTTCCACAAGATTTATTAATAACAAAAATCAAATTGAGCATTGAAGCAAGATTCCAGAAATACGAATGACAAAAAAGAATATATATATATATCATCATTAGAAAATATGGTTGCACTTCAAGCCCACTAAGAAGAATCACAAGCACAATAAAAACAATGTTTGGATATATCAAACTAACAGATACACTCCAGTAAATCTGAGTAGTATTGCTAAGGCAGAACCAAATAACATGTACTTTTATCTTCATTAACTTTATATTGTAATAATGACACTAATCCTAAATGATATGTGCATGAAATAAAAAGATATACAGCTAAAATTTTAGAAAATAAAGAATAAATCTAAACACGGAAGAAAATCACAAACTACCAGAATTAAGAAAGATTGATAAATGATTGTACCAGAATCAAGGAGATTGACTCATGTGAAAATGAAATCAGGATGAGTCCGCAGCCTACTAGAAGGAAAGCACACGCTATCAGAATACAGGAAGAGTAACTTTTCTAAAGTTGGAAACAAGTTAGCCACATAACACAAAGAAAAAGAGCACAGACTTATCCTAGTCACTATTTCAACTTGTAAAAACATTGTACTCAATATAGTTAACTAGTGAAAAGAAATAGAGAGATTAGAAAACTATACGAGTAGAGGATGTCATCAACAGTGAACTGTAATCTTCCATGTTAAGGAGTTCACATTGAAGCTCTAACGAAATCATGGGGACTGGATTAGGGACCGCATCAATGATTCGAACAAGCATAAAAATATTTGTATCAACTGTGTCTTTTATCTCTTTGCATATTATATAATATGTTTTTTTATCAAATCGTCTATATTGTAGGGCAGTCGACTTAAAAAAATTGACAAATATATACATTTGTGTCATGAAATAAACAATACTTATAGCAAGAGAACCACATTTGCACATACTGACATTTATTGCTCAAATACAGATAGTCGAAGTAACAGATAAACACAAACAAGGTGATGAGCAGGCAGAGAAGTAACCAGTGCTATCCACACAGCTTTTCTTTCTGAATACGTCTTGAATGCAGACTTCTTTTGTAAGCTGATATAATTATCAAATTTAGATTAATCATTCTGGTAAATGTAAACCTCAATTGGAAAAAGATAGCATCATAAGGAAACAAAAGTACAATTCATCAATTAGCTATACCTTTGCCTTGATTGATTCAATATGTGTAACAACTCTTTTCCACTTTTTTTTAGTGAGCCACGCAAATTACAAATGCCAACATTCAAAATCTTTTCAATGTCAGCACGAGAAGCGACAGATGTGCAGATGTTTAAAAGCTTCAGAGCATGTGGAACCAAATCCATCCTTGAATTGCAATATTGACATAAATATTGTGAATCCAAATTGATGCTTCCTCCAACTGTCCCAGCCATTTAAGCTCGTAGAGCACAATCTAGATGGGAAACATGTCCACATATGTAGCCATCTACTATTGATTCACATCGAATGTAGATGTTTACATCATAGTCTGAGCTGATAGTTTTACAACATAGGATGCAACAAAAGTCTCGGCAAAAACCAGGATCACTGCAACAGATGTCACAACTTATGGCCGGAAAATAATTTGCTGTTGTTAAATTGATACAGATTTTGTTGTCAGCCTTACAAGTAATGACTCTTATTGGAGAATCAGACAGTAAACACTACAATTTTGTTCCTGAAGATGTAGTCCTCTCTTTCATATCTGAGTCAAAATCAGTATCTAATTAAAATGAAACAAATGTATATTTGTTCTATAAAAAGATGCCGTAAGTGTTTTTTAGTTGATGTAAATAACTGAATAAATATCTACATACTATATACCAAAGATCCCTGTCGAAACTAACCTTTTGAGCGTGGAGACTGCTTCGAAGGAATCATCCAACTAAATGAGGCAAATAATTGGTTTATATCCATGTCAGGATACTGAGACTCGAGATACTTCTTAACTGAAATTTTACTTCGAAAAGTACTTTTCTTTCCACCTTTGGAGCCTTGGAATTCTTCGGAAGATACAAATATCTATCTATAAAGGTTCCTGAACTTGTAACTCTTTTCCCTACCTACCAGCCCCACTTATCACCAACATTTGGCCAATCTACAGGAGCATATGGTAAGCCTTCTCCAGAGTCATACTTGGAAACTGGATAAAGTTGAAGCCCAATATCGTTGATTTTAGTAGCACTCCCATTATATACAATACGTGCATGACTCTCCCCAATCTCCTCATTGGCAGACATTTAGCTGGAAATGTCTAATTCTGTTGATACCAATGAATGTCTGAAACCACAGAAAAATAAAGAAACATCAGAAGTCCACATTAGAAAGCATACCATTTTTGTCTATAAAATATTGGAGAAAAAAACAGCTAAAGGAGAAAAGCCAAAAGTTGGGAACACTCTCCATGATAACAAGATAGCTAAACCTGATGAAGTTATGCTTCAGATGAAGATAAATTTAAAACCCTTTCAGCATGAGCTACAAAAACACTCTCCTCCCAAGGAAAAAAGAAACAAAAAAAATATCAAATTTGATCATCAGAATGTTTGTGTATAATGCAACATGCTTGTCATAAATACCTACAGTTCAAAGCCACCTTTGGTGTGAAATTATTAGTAAGATACATAGAACAATAATTTTAAAAACTTGGTAAGAAACAACAAAATTTAGAAAATATTTTAAAAATTAGAAACTTGAAACCTGTAAAGAAAATAGAATATGAAACACATTAATAATAATAAACAAAATACTTTCTCAATGAAGAAATTTAGTCCACTGAATGCATAGTATTATCTTAAGAAAATTAGCCCCCTCAAGTACTCGAGGTTAATGGAATATATCCTCTAATAATAGAATAATCTTACTCACTGGTATATTGATATTAAAATCACAGTGTCACCAAACCACTCAACAATACTAAAGTACACTTTGAATACTAGATTTTAGTAGAAAAGAAAGAAGTTCATAAATTTGTTATTTAAAAATAAGAGGAACTCCTCTATTTATAGACAATAGATGGTAGTGTGAATGTGTGTTTATTGTGCCTTATCAGAAAGGTTACAATCTGATACGAATGCTCCTTTAAGGACTTACTCTAGAAGAAAATATAGGCGAGCAGCATGTGGAGATAATCTATCTTTGTTTATCTGTCTTATTTTCTTTGTATTAAGTAGGATAAATTATATAAGCAGCAATTATCTATAGTACTTATAAAGTAGAAGTTATTACTAGCATGCAGCAACAATTATTTACAACAGTACTTGTTTCTATCTATCTGTTAGGAACTTTTTCTATCTATATGTTAGGAGTTATTTATGTTTACTGTAAATATTTGTATTCTAGGAGAATTCTGGAAAGGAAATATACTTTTATGTCTTTATATCTGGATATTTGTCCACTCCATACGGACATTGTTATTGGTTAATGCTATTAGAGCGTTGTCACAGCTTACTGTTTTACTACTTTTACTGCACAAGTTGTTAGCTATGTATCCACTACTTTAGGAGATTGTTATGTAATATTCCTAGTTTATAAAATTTAGCTTCCACCGTAGGAAAGACACTCTAATAGAGTATATTAATTAATTAGTATATCAATATCAGTTTATGATTCATCAATTAAACGATCCTTTTGCTACATCTTGCTTAAGTAATTATATGGTATTAGAGCCATCCTCTTAACCCTCCCGTGGTTTTTCCCATCCTTCGACTACCATTGCAGGATGCCTCTTAACATTCCTGAGAACGTATTGAATGCGGACTCCACTGGCAGTATCTCTAACGTTGTTGTCCAGCTCAATCCCGTTTCGCAGCTGCCGATAAAGCTTGTTGGCAGCCACAAATTTTGTACATGGAAAGCTCAGATTTCCATGCTCTTACGTGAGAACGATTTGTTCGGCCATCTTGACGGCTCTTGTCCCACTACATTAACTATTGTTACACTAAATAACAGAGAACTGGTGAACCCAGCATACAGCCTTTGGTTCCACCAAGATTAATTGATCCAGAATACCATCATGGCTTCTATCGATCTAACGATTGCTTCAACCATTGTCGCTGCCTCCATTACTAACGTGCTTGGGAATCCCTGCACTTAGCTTATGACAACAAATCACAAACGCAAATTTTCAGCCTTTGTGACCAATTAGCGTGACTATCGAAGGACTCCTTCCCCGTCGCTGATTATCTCCAACAAGTGCGCTCAATCTGCAATGAGCTCTCCACTTTCGGCGCTACAGTCACCATTGATGAGCTAGTAGTGAAAATTCTAAGCGGTCTAGGGTCAGATTTTTTGTGAAATTTCCGCTGCCATTCGAGCAAGAGATTTCATCATCTCATATCATGAGTTGTATGCAAAACTAAATGATTATGAGCTCTTCCTCAACCATGAGGAATTGCAGAGAGAAAACAGTGCTATCATTGATGCTATGGTAAGTCCTCACAGATCCAATGCTTCCAACAATCAAACTGCTCGTTGTCCCAACAACAATTCACAATTCTGATCCAACAATCGTACAAGTGCTCATGCGCAAGGTCGTTACATCACCACCCCTGTTCGTTGTGAGTTATTCAACAAACAGGGAAATACTGCCAATGTTTGCAGGTCACGGGCTCACAATCATTAAGAGGCTAAGGCAAATTTTATCTCGCGGTAATTAGGCTATCACACACCAATGGATTGTTGACTCTTTTGCTACACATCATGTCACAACACAACCGAACGATCTTGAATCATACAACGGTTCAGAAGGCATAGATGTGGGCAACTGTAAATGAATTTCAATTACTCATGATGGATCTACTGAATTAGTTGCTTCAAATAATGCTTTTAGACTAACCGATACTTTGTGCGCACCTACTATCAAAAAAAATGTTCTCTTTGTCTCAAAATTTTGTCAAGATAATCTAACCTCCATTGAATTTTTCCCATTTTATTTCTTTGTGAAGGACTTGAAAACACGGGCTCCGCTGGTATCAAGTCGGAATACGAACGGACTCTATGAATGGCCCAATTTCTCAGTTACTAAGCCAACTGTTCAAGTGTCCACTACAACAGTTCCTCGCCCAGATACGATTCACTTAGAACTTTTTGTTATCTCTGTTACCCATGGCTTAAATCTTACACCACCCATAAGCTTGAGTCTCGGTCCATTCCATGTGTCTATCTCGGCTTCTCTCAAGTTCATTATGTGCACCAATGTTTTGATCCCAGTCACTCAAAATTTTGTGTCACGCGATGTTAAGTTTTTTGAAAATATTTTCCCCTTTCGAACCATATTTTCACATTTTAAAAATTGGTCTTTTACACTTACCTAAGAAATTGTTGACACTCCAGACTCTCTAATTCAATCTCTTTCACCTGATATCTCCACTTCCTTCTCCTTTGCCAGTTCGAGAGAGTCCTTTTATCAATGGCCAAGCTTATGAGTCCATCTCCTCCGGCCAAAATCATACGCGTCCCAGTTCAGGTAATTCCATTTCTCCACTATATCCTTCTGTTGCTTCTAAGGAACAAACCCAGGCTTCTATGCCTTCCAATCCAGCGCCCCATCTTATTACTTACCATCGCCGAAACAAAACAAGAATTATTCCACCTTCTATAACCTTCCTGCACAACCAAAGAGTTTGTCCTCACCTTCTCCACCAGTCTGTTTGCCACCAACTCATATGCCCCCACCACATCCTCCTACTTATTTGCCATCACCTCTTCCGCCACCTCCTCGTCCTCAAACCCATCCAACGACTAGATCACAACATAACATTTTTGCCCCAAAAAACCATTCAATTATCTTGTCCAGCTTCTTGACAATGCTACCCCTCATACCTTCAAGCAAGCTCTAAATCACACAAAGCTTAAGTAAGCCAAGAAAGCTGAATTTGATGCATTGATTCGAATAAAATATGGGAATTGGTTCATCAAGATACTAATAAAAAATTTGTTGATTGTAAGTGGATATACAGGATCGAAAGGAAGCTGATGGTTCGGTTGACAGGTACAAAGCTCGGTTAGTTTCCAAAGGGTTCACTCAGCGTCCAGGTCTTGACTATCACTATACGTTCAGTACAGTTGTCAAACCCACGACTATTCATGTTGTTCTCTAACTTTTACTTCAGCACAATCGGGTTTTACATCAATTGGGCGTCAACAATGCTTTTATACATGGCACACTTGAATAGGAGGTTTTTATGAAACACCCACCAGGCTTTGAGAATGCCTCTCATCCTTCACTTTTTTGTCGTTTGCGTGAGGTTATCTATGGTCTCAAGAAAGCGCCTCGCGTTTGGTACAATGAATTGACATCCTATCTTTTTCTTAAGTCACACTCACATCAGTCTCTCTTTGTTCGCCATTGCTCAAATGACATTGTTGTGTATCTTTTAGTCAATGTAAAGGACATTATCCTTATAGGAAATAATTCTTCAGTGGTTCATCAGGTTATATATTCCTTGACTTCCCCTTTTTATCTTAAAGATCTTGGCCCCCTATCCTACTTTCTTAGGATTGAGGTTCATCGAGATGGCCAAGGTCTCTTGCTCTCACTAGCAAAATATATTTCAGACCTTCTCGAAGACCTTTTGATGCAAGATTGCAATGGTGTTTTGACTCCTATGAGTTCTTCTCAGAGTCTTTTGCTAAATGATGGAGGAGTCTTTTGCTAAATGATGGTATTCCATCTCACGATGCTACCGAATAGAGGAAAGTCATTGGAAAATTACAATAGTTGTCTTTTAGCAGGCCTGGTGTTTCTTACTCAGGGAATAAGTTGTCTCAATTTATGTATGCCCCATATCAAGCTCACTTGAAAGTTGTTAAACATCTCCTACGAATCTCAAGAACACTGCCTACTATGGATTTCGAATTGCTCCAAGTACTAGTCTTGATTTTTAGTGTATTCTTATGCAGATTGGGCTGGCAATGTCAGTGATCGAAGTTCCACAACGGGTTATGTTATTTTTCTTGGCCTTAATCACGTTAGATGGTCATAAAAAAAACAACGTACCATTACTCTCTCATCTACTGAAGCAGAGTATCAGGTTGTTGCTAGTGTCTTGATGAGACCACTTGGGTGAAAAATCTTCTAAAGGAACTCCATGTTCATATCCCCACACCACCTACCATTTTTTGTGACAACCTTGGTGTCACGTACTTATGGGTGAACAACAATCTTCACAACCGCATGAAGCATATAACTGTTGACTTCCACTGTGTTTGGCAACAGGTTGCCCATAAGCGCCTAATTTTACAGAACATTCCTACTTTAGATCAGTTGGCTGACACTCTCACTAAACCACTTCGAAAGAGATCCTTTCATCGCCGTTTGTCCAAGCTAGACATTGTTGCACACCATCTTGCTTGATGGGGTGTATTAGAACGTTGTTACTGACTACTGTTTTACTACTTTTACTAAATAGGTTATTAGCTTTGTATCCACTAGTTTTGGAGGTTGTTATTTCATATTCTTAGTTTATAGGTTTAGTTTCCACCATCGGAGGGACTCTCTGATAGAGTCTATTATTTGATTCGTGTATGTGTATCAGTTTATGATTCATCAATTAAACGATGATTTTGCTACATCTTGCTCAAGTAATTGTAAATGCAATGTTCAAGATTCTTGCACTTTATTTATCCAGTAAAGCTTCATTTTCATTTTGTTTCATATAGTCCCTATCATTTTGGTATCAGAGTAAATTGATCCAATATAGTTAATACCAGATCTGCTACTTCACAATCACAAGAAGATGTACTCAGCGTTGAAACCCTTGCGCAATATTTATATGCTATTACATCAAAATCAAACACAATTAATTCATTAGCAACAGATGTTGCTTCACTGAATGTACAGACTAGTCACATCCAACAAAAAGAAACCAGGCATAGAACTCGTACAGAGGAAAAAGTGGAAATTTTTGGCAAGAAAATGAAGAATACATCGATAATATAGGGTGGCCAAAAAATCATCCCCGTATGCCATACACGAAAATGGATTTTACCATATTTGAAGGAGGAGACCCTAGGGATTTGATTTTGAAGGAACAAAAATATTTGTGCTACTACCAAACTCCATATGAACACAAAGTTGACATTGACACTGTATCTAGAAGGTGATGCACTTGATCTCTTCTCTAGCTTGGATAAATCGTGAACGAACTTTGCTTGATTTGGAAGAACATGTTAAATCATGACAAGAAAATTATGGGCCTCCAGATTTTCAAAATTTGACAAGCATCTGTGAAGAATCCATCAAACAAGTTCAAAAACAAGAGTATCATCGAGAATTTGCAAAACATTCATCTAGAGTCACAGATTGGCCAAATCAAAGTCTCTTAGGGTATTCATGAATTATCTTAAAGAAGAACTCAAATCAGATGTGAGAATTCATAAGCCCAGAATTTTTTATAAAGCCATGAGCCTTACATTGGAATTTGATCAAAAAATCAGTGTTAATCGTGGGCATAAGTCTCAATGGTCAAATCTTTCACGATCCAAGACAATACAAACTTGTTTTGTACATGATGTTCATTACCAATCAGTAGGAGACCAACAAATATGACGAACCAATTTAAATTCTACACAGATGTCTCCTCATCCTTCTTTGAATCGTGCTTGGGAGATAAAGATCCAGAATCACATAGCCAAAGGACTCTATTTTAGGTAATGAAAAATTTGCACCAAGTCATCATTTCAAGACAACATCTCTCATTCTTATGTAGGCTAATGACAACATTGAAGGTGGTTATTCTGAAGAAGAAATGTCAAGTGAAATTATTGATGGTGATGCATGTACAAATGACCTTGTTGGAATTTCATTCCATGTCTTTCAAGGTAACACAACAGGCACAACAAGAAACTTCAAAGAACCTTGAATGGATGCAAGGTGCTGCTTCTGGTAGATAGTGGGTCTTCCCACAATTTTATCTCAGAAAAAATTGTTGAAGAATTACTGTTACCTGCTCAAGTTGTGCCCTATTTTGGATTTCATATTGGCAATGGAGATATCATAAGTTGCAATCGTTTGTGCCAAAATCTTTTTGTGAAATTCTGTGGATTAACTATTGATCAAGATTTTTATCCTTTCTCGATTGGAGGAGAAGATTTGATGCTTAAAATTAAGTGGCTTGCTTCTTTAAATACAGTTCAAGCAAATTGGAATGAGATGTTTCTTTTTAATTTAAATAGGAAGAGATATGAACTTCAAGGTCTTACAAAACAATTAAATGCACAAGTTGCTTTTCAGTATTTCTCCAAAGAGACTGACACTTTAGGTGATCTCTAACAATTGATGTTCATATCTTGTTTCAAAAGATTAAATCAATTTTTCAGGAGTCCAATGCCCTATCACCTTTTTGTCAACACATTCATTCTATTCCGTTGATTCCTAACTCAAGACTACCCAACATTCGTCCATATCGTGATCTATATTTTCAAAAATCAAGAATTGAAAAATAAGTTTCTAAATTACTCCAAAAAGGTTTTATAAGGTCAAGTACCACTCTGTATTCTAGTCATGTCCTTCTTGTCAAGAAAACGGACAACACTTGGCGTATGTGCATTGATTATAGAGATCTCAAGCAAATCACTATTCCAGATAAGTACCCTATTCCAAATATTGATGAGCTTTTGGACGAATTGTATAGAGAAACTAATTTTTTGAAGATTGATTTGCATTTTGGTTACCACTAGATACGTGTCGATAGCCGACATTCATAAAACTTCTTTTCGTACTCACTCTAGACATTATGAGTTTATTGTTATGCCATTCCATCTCACTAATGCTCCTTCGATGTTCCAATGTGCTATGATTGATTTGTTTATACCAGATCTGTGCAAATTCATTCTTGTATTCCTTGATGACATCTTGGTAAAGTCGCTTGGAACTTGCTCTCCAACTTATGAGAGACAATTGTTACGATGCCAAAACTTCAAAATGCTCATTTGGGAAAGTCCACATTTCTTTTCTAGGTCATGTGATTTCAGAAAAAGGGCAGTACCAATTAATGTGAAGGAGTTACATGGATTTCTAGGGTTAACAGGTTATTATCGCAGATTTGTAAAGAGTTATGGAATGATGGCTCGACCACTCACTGAACTCACCAAAATAAATGCTTTTAAAAGGTCGAAATCAATAGAGAATGCTTTCCAACTTCTAAAGCAAGCTCTACCATTCCAGTACTACAACTTCTAGATTTCACTCAACCATTTGTGGTGGAATGTGATGCTTCTTCAGAAGGAATAGGGGCTATTCTTCTTCTGGATGACCATCCTATTACATATTTTAGTAAGGGACTTCTTATTCCAGACGTTTGAAGTCTACTTCTGACCACGAATTTCTTGCTCTTGTTTTAGCTTTGCAAAAATGGAAACACTAGATCCTGGGCCATCATTTTTATGTACGAACAGTCACTGCAGCCTCAAGTAACTCATTTCTGAGTGTATCACTACTAATGAGAATCAAAGATTATCAATGAAATTGCTTCTCTTCGACTTCACAATTGTTTACAAAGATGGGAAACACAATTTGGGGGCTGATTCACTTTCAATGAGGCAATTAAACGCTGAATTTTGGCTCTTTCTATTCCTGTGCCAATTGATTTTTCCAATTTGCAAAATGCTCTCCAAGCAGATAGATATACTCGTGAGATTATTAAAGCTATTATTCATGATCCTTCCTTACAACCAGATTTTCATCTTGTGGATCAAAAACTTTATTTCAAGGAAAGTTTGGTCCTTCCAGGTCAATCTTGTATTCGACAAAAGCTTCTCCCAGAGTCTCATGATACACCTTCTGTCGGGCGCATGGAGGATATTAAAAAACCTTTAAGCGCATTTCCTCCAACTTTTTCTGGCCATGGATGAAGCATTATGTTAAGATCTTTGTTCAGAACTTTTTGGTTTGTCAACAAGCCAAATACCATGCTCTAGCACATGCTGGACTTCTACAACCCTTGTCTATACGTGAAAGAAATTTGAGAAGATTTCTCACTTGACTTCATTAGATGACTTCCAAAAACTGGTGGTTTTGATAAAATTTTGGTTGTCGTAGATCGTCTCAACATGTATTCTCATTTCAACCCACTCTCTAATCCATATATTTCCAAGATTGTCTCTAAGGTCTTCTGCAGAGAAATTGTACGACTTCATGGCATTCCTCAGTCAATTCTACTTGATCGGGATGTTATCTTTTTCAGTTCTTTTTGGAAGGAGCTTTTTCGACTTAGTCAAACAAGGCTAAGAATGGGTAAAATTTACCACCCAAAATCTAATGGACAAACAGAGATAGTTAAAATATTCTTGGAATTGTATTTATGATTCTTTGTTATGGAGTAGCCTCGTACATGGAGTCAGTATCTACTTTGGGCAAAGTTTTATCTTAACACGAGCTTCCACTCATCCACAGAAACTACCCCATTCAAAGTTGTTTATGGTAGGGATCCTCCATCCGTTTCTCCTTATGTTCATGGAGAAATACTCATTGCTGAACTTGAAGAACAAATTTTGAATCGTGATGCCATGATGAAAATTCTCAAGGATAACCTGTTAAAGTCTCAAATTCGAATAAAAATACAAGTTAAATCTCATCGTCGAGATGTTACATCTCAAGTTGGAGATTTTGTCTTTCTATGTGTTCATCCTTAACGTCAACATTCTTTGGCTCATTGAAGGTGCGAAAAATTGTCACCTCTATTTTTTGACCATATAAAATTGTACGATGTGTTGGACTTGTAGCTTATGACATGGAGCTTCATACTTACTCCAAAGTACATTAGATTTTCCATATATATTTGATACGTCCAGCTCATGGTCAGCAAGCTGTTATACCACCAGTCCCTGTTCCTCTTAATGAATATTAGGAACTCACCATATCTCCTGCCAAAATTCTTGCACATCGATGAGTTAAAGAAGCTTGTTCTTCTTCTTTGGAACTGCTCATTCACTGGGTTGACCGTCCGCTTGAATAAGCTAGTTGGGAAAACTATGATCTCATTGAAAATCAGTTTCCTTCTTTTTGCCTTGGGGACAAGGAGACTTTTCAGTGAGGATGCACTTGTACAAATGCACCTTTAATGACTTTCTCTAGAAGAAAATATCGGTGAGCAACATGTGGAGATAATCTATTTTAGTTTATCTGTCTTATTTTCTTTTTATTAAGTAGGATAAATTGTATAAGCAACAATTATCTATAGTAGTTATAAAGTAGAAGTTATTACCAGCAGGCAGCAACGATTATTTATAGCACTAACTGTTTCTATCAATCTGTTAGGAGTTATTTATGTATGCTTTAAATATTTATATTCTAATAGAATTCTGGAAAGGAAATATATTATTATGTCTTTGTATCAAGAGATATGTCCACTCCATATGAACATTGTTTTTGGTTAATGCAGTGTTTAAGATTCTTACACTTTATTTAATCAGTGAAGCTTTATTTCCATTTGTTTCATATCAATTCCTATCACAATTCTTTGGAAAAGTCACAGCTTTACAGAAAAGTCATAACTTTTCGCTAACAACTCTTCTGAAATGTCACAATTCTTCATAAAAGTCACAATACTTCAAAAAAGTCAAAACACTTTATTAAAGTCACAACTATTCAACGTTATTCACATCTTTTAAAACCAAACAATATTAGTGACATCAGATAAATTGTGGCCTTAAAGGGTTATATTTATTAGATCCCACAACAGGCAGTCCTAATATGGTCTCAAATCCTTTTAGTAGGTACAAATTTAAGGTTCTCATGATTTCACAGAGAAGAATAAAAAATCAAATCTCCTTTCAAAAATGCACAAACAATCTCTATCAAAAATTATACAACACATTTTTTGTTTCATCCTACTAGTTTTATGTTTTGAATATAGTTCGCCCCTAATTTTTTAGAAATCTTAGGTAGCAATTAGCACTATTATTGAATTTATTCCCCCACCCCACTCCCACCCCCACCCCCTTCCCCCAATTATAGAAGAAAACAATCAACTTGGCCTATATATTATATTAAACTTATTAAGTACTATTTATAAAAGAAAATTCAAATTAGCACTATTATTATGTGATGGAACTAGGTATTGGAAATGTTGTTAATTGGATCCATTTCGTTAAAAAATTATATTGTATACTTAAGGCAAACATAATCTCTCTAGTTATATGTAAATTGTTAAATCCCCTTTGACATAAGGGAATATACTAGTGTAGTGGCAAATGGGGTTCAAAATTTGTTTTAGATTATATATTAAAATCTTAGGTGTATATTCTAGTATTTACCTCAAAATTTATTTTTGAATCTCCTTCCATCACTACTACAATTTCACTGAGAGTCCTGTTTAAACCATCTGCAACCTCTAGATTAACTATTTATTAATAGCAACTGGTACATTTTGCTTTCATGTTACATTTTATGGTACAAATAAATCAATCAACATTTGCACCTAACTCGACTCAAAAGTTATAAATTTCCCAAGAACATATATATAGACAATAAGTTTCTTATATAAATTTTGTAAATATCTATTCTTCCACACTGCAAAAGCTAGCTATTAATGTAGGAGATGCTTGACGACTTCACAATAGGTAGTTTTTCCTCTACTACAGTTCTTAATGGGTTAATAAACATATATTTTGATTCATCTTTCTCAATTACTTATAGCCAGTGCCTTCCTGGAACGGTGGACACGAAGGGTGCCGGATATGACTACCATATCATCGATACAATAAAGGAGAAATTGAAATTAACATAGCATAAAAAACACAATAAAAATGATTCTAACACAATGAGTATATCTACCTACTTTAAGAAAAAAACAAAATAAATCATATTATCATATAAAGTGAGGAGGTGCATATCAATTAACATGGGAAGATCTGATTGAATTTGGGTATATACCTGAGGAGATCAAGGACTGGAATAAACTCGGTCTCCTGGTAATCCTAGACGAAGACGAAAAATAAAAAATTCAAAAGGGAAATTGAAATCCTAAAACCTTATGAAACGCGAAGGCTGTAATAAGTAATTTTTTAGTATTGAAGAACTTTTATGCGCTTCATGTCTTAGTTGGTACACACCTGTCCATTCCTTAACGAGCTACCAATAAAAGAGTAATTTTACTGGGATAAGGCATATGATACACTATGATTGAAATCTCAAAGACACACATTCAATAAACTAAGGTCCTACTACCCTCCCCCCATGAACTCATTCTTTTATAATTTTGTATACCTTCTATCTTACGCGACATACTCGGTGACTTTATGTAATTGAGGTGCGTGGGAGATGTTTGGATTATATGTAAACCAAAAAGTTGTACAATTTTTTTAAAATATAAAATAGGTCCAAGGGTAATAGGACCTTAATTTAAATAATAAACTTTTATTTTTCAAATTTAATATAACTTATGGTTGTATTTTACATCGAAACAACACATATGTAATTATATTGTAATTACATTGTGGCAAACAAGAAGATCGGTATAATTACTAGGTTGTGTAATTACTATGTTAATATTTTTCTAGTAACTAGTAAAATTACTCGCGCTTCGCATAAGAATTTAATATCAAAAAATGTATAAAATAATATATTAAAAATTATCAGTCATTAAAACTAAAATAAATATTATCTTACATGCAAGATTACGTGGTAACAAACATTAATAATGTGAAGGAAAATGAAATTTATTACATCTTATCATTTATCCTTAATAACGGAAGCAAAAATTAATGACTGTAAAAATACATACCAAGTGAGTCACTCAACGGGAACAAAGTACACAAATATTTAGTTGTGAAGAAGAAGAGGAGGAGGAGGAGGAGGATTAGAATTTTCGTTGTTTTGAAATGAAAGGAAATCCCTCTATTTCTAGACAACAAAGGATAGTGAGCACAAATGTTTATTGTGCCTTATCGGAAATGTTACAACTATTTGAAAACTTGCAACCCTTCGGAAAGGTCACAACCTTTCATAAAAGTGTCAACTCTTCATTAGAGTCGAAATTTTTATAAAATTTGCTACTCTTCATAATAATCATAATTTTTCATAAAAGTCACAACAATTCATTAAAGTCGTAATTCTTCATAAAGTCACAACTTTTCATGAAAGGGGATGATAGTTTTGGAAATAAATAAATTTAAAAGGGAATTTTGGTTTGTGGTGATGTCACATAGGCGGGCATAAGATTTTCTTTTATATATATACTAGGTAATTTGTCCGCACTTCAAGTGGTCATAAATAATAATTGCATTGAACTTGTAAATAATATTTTACTGTTATCCATACATTAAAATAATGGAAAAATAAGTTCTTAAAAAGTATTAGCAATATTCTAACATGAGTTTGATTATTTGTAATTGTCATACAAGAACCTCCAATGAATGAATTTTTTACGAAATAATAAATCATTCATTCTTTAATCAATATTAAAAGGAAAACAAAGAAGAAAATAAGAATATATATACAAAGGTATTTCGTAATAAAAATAAACATTGAAGTTGCATAGATTATATAATTGTGATATATCTCTTAGGAGAAAATTCAAAAATTTGTTAACATATTCAGAAAAATTATTCTTGAACATGAAAGCAATTATAACTTTTGAACTTGCATAATGAACTTTTTTCAATTAATAACTGAGAAATTTTATATCTATGTAAAAATAAATAATTTTTAAGCTTATATATATATGGGTGAACCCATCGACAACCCCTTAAAGTTGACACTAACTTTCACTTGGACACTTCAACTAAGATTTGTTTATTTTGAACACTTTAAGTAGGAGTTTGTTGTGTCATTTTGATATTTTTCGCTGACATAGCATAATGAGTGTATAACAATCACTATCAGCGCATCAGAGCTTTATTTAGACTTTTTTTTAATTTCACTTTTGTCTTGTCCTATTTTCAACTACCAGTTTCATAAATTTAAAATTCTTCCATGGTGAAAAAGTGTAAAGAAGTTTTAGAGTTAAATATGTATTTCCTCCATTTCAAAAAGGATGACCTAGTTTGACTTGGAACGAAGTTTAAGAAAAGAAAGAAGATTTTTTAACCATGTGGTTCTAAATTAAAGTTATGTCAAATGTACAAAAATGTCTTTTAATAATGTGGTCTTAAACATGTCACGTGTAAAGTTAAAGTTAAAGTGTTGCCAAAAAAGAAAAGGAGTCATTCTTTTTGAAACAGACTAAAAAGGAAATATGGTTATTCTTTTTTAAACGGAGGGAGTATCTATTCAAATTTAATTTATTTTCAAATAAGGATTCGTTCAAATTATGTGGCTCAAAAGCAGGATTGAAAATTAATACAAACAGTTTTGTTTCTTGATAGTTTAACCCTCACATTCCTGTTAGATTTAATTCTCTCGAAAAATCCTATTTAGCTCTTGCTTAGATTCCATTCTGTATTTTATGCTCCAATAAGTATCTAACTCTCTATGGGAAACGACACCTGCACTTAAGTTTCCAATGATGATATTGAAGATAATTTCTTCATTTTAATTGGACCTGATTTCCTCAATTTTCTGTTTTACTTTACTATAGATATAGAATAGGAATTTTTTTTCCACTCAAATCATTCAAATTCCATCGAATGTTTATTTTATAGGGAAGAGAATTTAATATACTTTGAATCTTTAAAGAATAGAGAAAGTTTG
Source organism: Solanum habrochaites (assembly GCA_027704765.1). Classification (NCBI taxonomy): domain Eukaryota; kingdom Viridiplantae; phylum Streptophyta; class Magnoliopsida; order Solanales; family Solanaceae; genus Solanum; species Solanum habrochaites. The sequence continues at coordinate 58,581,195 of JAKWJA010002497.1, forward strand.
GATATGGCGGAGAAGAAGAATGAGGTAGGGGTGGATTTGATTTTGGTGGAGAAGACAATTGGCTTTGGCAGGCAGGTGGGGGATATGGGGTTTTTGGTATTACGCAGAACATTTTTTTTATAAGTGATTACGTTTTCCTTTTGTAATTATTTGGGGAAAATGTCATGTTTCATCAATTCACTGGTTATCTTTTTGGTTTTATCAAAATTCATTGTTTAAGAATTATTTTGAGGGGAAATGACAAATGTACTCATTTTATTGGACACTTTACAGGTCCCTTGCGAGTGTAACACACACATTATATTTCTTTGCTTATTGAAAAAAAGTTTCAAAATGACATAATGAATCTCTGCATGAGGTGTCTAAAGTGAACATCTACCAGTAGAGGTGTCTAAGTGAAACTATATATATATATATTCCTGGGCAAGCAAGACAACTTGATGGAATTTTTGTAGACACAAACTCGTCTATAAGAACATGTGGATGTCGTCTCAAAATATTTACTTCTTTTGATGATTCTTTGCTCAATTAAGTTGTATAATAAATTTTGTTTTTATAGTTTGAGTTCTTTTTGCAGGCTATTCTGTTCCAAGTTCTAATATCTCTAATGTTAGCAAACATTGTAAAAATAATGATTGTGATGATATAACATTTTGTTACTGAAATGTGGTTTCTATACATTAACTAATGTTTTGTAATGTTGGAAGCAGCTAATGATTGGCTCCTGTTCAAAATTCTACCTTCATTTATACATTTCTCTGTTAGCTAATTTCTTGTTGAGGTTAAAACAATGAAGAAGATCAAAAAGTTGTTGAAATAGTCGATCACTAGAATTTTTCTATATTAATAATTATATGAGACAAGCGTGCAACGGACATTCTCGAAATAGTATTATTATAAGTGGAAGATCTTAATTTAAAAGTTGGATTATGATTTTACCCCTTAACTTAATTTAAAAATTATTAAAAAGTAATAAATCTTAAATAATAATTATATTTCTAGATAGAATTAATGGAAAAATGCACAAGTACCCCCTAGACTATGACCGAAATCCCAGAGACACACTTTAACTAAACTAAGGTACTATTACCCCCTTGAACTTTTTTTAATTTTATAATTTTATGCACCTTTTGTCTTACGTGGTACACTCCGTGACTCCATACAGTTGAGGCGCGTGGAAGATATTGGGATGTCACGTAAGCCAACAAAGTGCAGAAATTACACACAAAAAAAAACTAAGTTGAAGGGGGTAATAAGACCTTAGTTTAGTTAAGGTGTCTTTGGGATTTCGGTCATAGTCTAGGGGGTAATTCTGCATTTTTCCTAGAATTAATTGCAAAATATTTAATTTATTTTCATTCTAAATTGGAGTTTGGTAGATGAAGTGTTTCGTATCAATAAAAGGAAGTAAATTATATGTCCTTTAAAAACTGAATATCCTTTAACATTAAAGAAAAAAAATGTCCTTTGAATTACCATACATCTTATATGGCACACATATTTAGATTTTAGTCTGAAACTTTACATATCCCAACTTTAACCATTTGAATTCTCATAGATGTTATGTATATCATTAATTTTTATATGACTTATATAATTTCTGACTTATAATATACATACAAAAAAAATTGTTATGGAAATCACTTTTTATTAATGCATACACTTAGTTATGCAATTGTTCATCATATATGCAATTAAAAAGTGATAATTCTATTTATGCTTTGTTAGTTATTGAGGAAGTTCCTCCATTCTTTTACATTGAAACTGTTTCTCTCTTTATTTTTTTGTTAATTAAAAGTCTTAGAATTCATTAGCTATTGTATTATGAAGTTGTATAATTTATTATGATGCTATAATAAAGTAATGGGTATTGATAAATTTTTATATATTCACTTCAAACATTATGTGAGATCTTCACAACTAATATACCATGTGAAATTTACAATTTCTTAAAATAATTTGATAGGATTAACTGATTGTTCATTTGATGTTAAATTTTAATTTGGTGTCACACTCCTTCTCTTTTGATTATTTAATTTTATGGATAACTATTTATATATATTCTAATTGTATTTAAATCATTTACAAATATTTATATTAATTAGCATGCAATACACACATATTTTTTGTTCTGAAATTCATTTTTTAAGTTGATAGAAATCTTATAGTAATTACAAGAGAAAAATGTGCAAGGCACGTTCTCAAAAACTATTAATCGACTATTAGGAAGAACAAAGGGCCAAAACTAGATATAACATAGGCATAATACATAAATTTACTCTTCAACTTGACTTCAAATGTAACACCCCGTAGACAAAAAAGAAAAAAAAACAGCTTTACAGGAAAAAAAATCTGCAGATGCAACCAACAATGGCATTGACGGACCGTAGCCTGACCCACAGTCTGTCCTGCACAACCGTCGATGGGATCAGAAACTCCCAAAAATTTCAGCCCAGATTAATTGGTTAAGTCTTGGACGACGGACAAACTTACAATCCGTAGGTCAGATGACGGTCCGTAGTCCATGAACGTCGATCAATACTCCCTTCATCCTCTCTCTGGAAATAGCTACGGATGACCAGCATGGTCCGTAGGTGGACCTACGGTCCGTAGGTCTGACCGTAGGTAGAAAAATTGCAGACATTTAAGGGGAAATGCAGTTGGATCAAATTCAAATGGTCATAAATCTTAGAACAAAGTGAATTAGGTGTCCAATGACCTACCCACAGATAGATAATTGAATTATCTTTCTACATCCACCTACCTAGCTATAATCATACCTCCGAGTAGAAATTTATGCCCATTTTAGTAAAGGTCTATCGAACAAGCCCTGTCGACGGATCCAATAACGGGGCTTTGGTCAGACGACGAGCCGTCACTCCTGGACGTCATTTGGTCCGACAACAACTTATCCAGGGGTATTTTGGTATTTTTCCACTTCATTTAAACCTTAAGATACGTCATTTTGATCCTAAATCATCAGATTTAGTCAGTTTAAGCCTAGAAATTCAATTAAAACATATCTAAGTCAAATCATTAAATAAAAACTTAGAAAATTAGAAGCAAGAGAGGAGAAAAAGCACAAGAACTCTAGTTTAAAAATGCAACAAGCTCCAGCAATTCCAGCCCCGAAACTTAAGTATTTTTTTGTGGATTTCATCACCAAGTATATGGTATTTCACTAGTAGGTTCCTTTCACCCATTAGATCCCTACTTTTCAGTCATATTCTTGATATATTATCATGATTTTAGTCTAGTGTGACATCCCACCACCATTTTAGCCTTATTCTGCGTTTGAAAAGAGGCAGATTACTCTAGAGTTGTGTGGAGAACTCTAGAACACTTTAGAACTCTCAAAAAGGATAGAGAAGGTCCCAAGAGAGTGTAGAATTCTCTAAAAAGGGACCAAAGTGTAAATATATTAGGGACTTGCAAAGTAAATATTAATTATACTTTAGTCCCTAAGAAGTGGTATAAATAGAGGTGCCCCTCATTTGCAAAGGTATCATGCAAAGTTGTAAGCATTTTCCAAAGCAATGCAAAAGCCTTCTTCAAAGCTCTCTTTCTTTTCTTTCTAAGTCTTTCTTTGCATTCTCTTAGCGTTTCGAATTTAAAGGCTTACTTGAGATTACAAGATCGTGAAAGATTTGTGAGTAAGTTGTCAAGTGCCGCATGGAGTATTAGCAAATACTCTAAGTCCGTGACAAAGTTGTATCAGAGCAGGTTTGATACGAAGGGAATGACTACGGAAGGAGGAGTAAACGGCGCTAGCACCACCGACATACTTATGGATGGTGGTAAGAAGAACCGAAAGGGGAAGAAACATCAAAAGGGTAATGAGGAGGTTCTTCCCGAATGCACACCTAGCGAGGCGCTAACATCTCATCCACCCTCCACGACCGAATCAAGTGATGATGAATTTGGCGAAGACGCCATAGACGTCACCGCTGGAGAAGAATGGGTCACAAGGGTGGAAGTGGTGAGACAAGCCGTCAAGATCTTAGGATGGCGCATGAACGTGGCAGACGGCAAGTTCAAGACCCTTTAGTACTTCAACCTTGACGAGACCGAGAACATCCGTAAAGAGTTGGAGGATCGTCAGCGGGCCGAGTTCGAGATATAGGAGTCCATCACTTCCTTGGAGTGTCGGCTTATGGATGTTCTTAACAAGAAGGAGACCATCACTTCCTTGGAGCGTCAGCTTACGGAAGCTCTTAGCACGATCGAGACCCTGATGGCCGAAGTAAAAGCACTCAAGGAAGGCGTAGAGGTTGGAGGATCTGCATCACCTGACCGTGATAGGGGGGCCAGGTTCGAGGCTCCCAAGCAACCTATATTCAAGGGCATCCGTGATGCTCAAGAGGTGGAAAACTTTCTATGGTAATTGAAGAATTACTTCAACTATAGTCGGGTGAGAAGCGACAAGAACAAGATCAACACTGTCGTATTGTACATGTCCGAGATGGCTATGCTTTGTTGGAGGTGCAAAGATTCTGCGAAGAATTCACAAAAGCCTTCTTCCCAAATAATGTCATATACGAGGTCAAGAACAAATTCTGGGAATTGAAGCAAACGGGAAGCATTTGGGCGTTATTGAAGGAGTTCACAACTCTAACTCTTCAAATTCTCAACCTCACAGACGAGGACATGTTGTTCCACTTCATGGACGGACTGCAGAATTGGGCCAAGATGGAGTTGTAGCAGCGACAGGTCAAGACCATCGACGAAGCCATCACACAAGCCGAGTCCTTGACGGACTTCAAGCATGAACGGTATGACAAGGAGAAGGGAAAGGATACAAGAAGTAGTCATGCCAAAGGTGAGGGAGACCGTGGCCGAGGAAAGAAGCAGCAGGCACACCCCAAGCAACACGACCCCCACAAGTCGGATAGCAAGCGGTTCTTGTGCCAAAATTCTACGGAGAAGCGGGCTCATACCAGCAAAGGAGATGGATGCTACATATGCGAAGGACCACACGGCTGTGCCAGGTTCCCCGAGATGAAGAACCTTCGTGCCATCCTACGTGAACGAAAGGATAAGGATGCACAAGAGCAAGGGCAGGACGCGGGCACGAAGTAGTTGGACATGGTTGGACTGTGCAATGCGATAGCCAAGAAGTCCGAGAAGCTCGAAGATTCAGCACGCAATATGTAGACATCTCCATTAATGGACGACCAGCTCGTGCCATGGTAGACTCCGGGGCTGAAGTAAACATCATGACCAAAATGGCGGTAGAGAGGTTAGGGCTGAATTATATGTCAAGAAACACCCACCTCAAGACAGTTAATGCCCCACCAACTCCCGTGTGCGGGGTCGCCCAAGGAGTAAGCATCACGTTGGGAAAGTGAAAAGGTAAAACAAACTTTACCGTCGCTCCTTTAGACATATTTGATATTATTCTCGCGCAAGTTCTTTCAGTGTTGCCACACGATGATCGAACCCTACCTCCAACGACTCATGGTCATGGAATGGGAAGGGTTATACGCCGTGCCTCTAGTCAAGGTTCCAAAGAAAGAAGGACACGCCCACTTATAGGCCATGCAGATAGTGAAGGGCCTAAAGAAATGAGAACCGACGTTCTTACCTGCCATTGCAAGTTTAGAAGAAGATCATGGTGCTATAAAGTCCTTGCCACCGATCATAGAGATTGTCCTTTAAGATAACAAGGACGTGATGTCGGACGAGCTGCCGAAGACTCTACCTCTGAGGCGCGAGGTAGATCAGAAGATAGAGTTAGAGGTCAGAGCCAAGCCACCCGCACATACACCTTATCGCATGGCTCCACCCGAGTTATAAAAGCTAAGGAAGCTGTTGAAGGATCTCCTCGAGGACGGTCACATCCGTCTATCCAAGGCACCTATGGCGCGCCAGTGTTGTTCTAGAAGAAAAAAGACGAGTTGTTGCGCTTATGCATCGACTATCGGGCACTCAGTAAGGTCACAGTTAAGAACAAGTATCATATCCCGCTAATTGCAGATTTATTTGATAGACTTGGGCAGGCCAAGTACTTCACCAAGATGGATCTCCGGAAAGGCTACTACAAAGTGCTCATCGCAGAGGGGAATGAGCCAAAGACAGCGTGCGTGACTATATACGGAGCATCCGAGTGGTTGGTGATGCCTTTTGGATTAACCAATGCACCCGCCACCTTTTGCACGTTGATGTACGAGATTCTACATCCTTACTTGGACCAGTTCGTGGTGGTGTACTTGGATGACATAGTTATCTATAGCAACACCTTGGATTCACATGAGGAGCACCATAAAAAAGTCTTCCAAGTCTTACGAGAGAACCAGCTCTACGTCAAGCGGGAGAAGTGCGAGTCCACCCAGCCCCAGGTGAACTTCTCATGTTATCAGCAAAGGCGAACTCTGGATGGATGAGGCAAAGATTAGGGCGATCCAAGAGTGGGAGGCTCCTATGAAGGTAACCGAGCTGTGATCATTCCTTGGGCTTGCGAACTACTATCGCAGGGTCATCAATGGTTACTCCGCTAAATCCGCTCCACTGATCGAGTTGTTAAACAACAATAAGTCGTGGTCTTGGAGCAAGGAGTGCCAAAGAGCGTTCGAAGGTCTCAAGGCCGAAGTAACAAAAGAATCGGTCTTTATGCTGCCCGACTTCTCAAAGACCTTTGAAATACATATGGATGCCTCAGACTTTGCCATTGGGGGAGTCTTGATGCAAGATAGACACCCAATAGCCTTCGAGAGCAGCAAACTAAATGAGGTTGAATGACGGTACACTGTGCAGGAGAAAGAGATGACGTCCATTGTGCACTGCCTACGCACGTGGAGACACTACTTACTAGGCTCCAAGTTTGTGGTCAAGACCGACAATTTTGCCACTAGCTACTCTCAGTCCCAAAAGAATATCACCCCGAAGCAAGCTAGATGGAAAGATTTTTTAGCAGAGTTTGACTATGTTTTGGAGTACAAGCCAGAAAGAGGCAATGTCGTGGACGACGCACTATGTAGGAAGGCCAAGCTTGCTACCATCACTACAGTTCACTGTGACATTCAAGATGCAATCAAGGATGGCATGCAACACGATCCAAAGGCCAAGAAGCTGATGGAGTTGGCTGCCCAAAGAAAAACCAGGCGCTTTTGGGTAGAAATGGCTTCTTGCTCACTATCGGTTGGAGGGTTTATGTACCCAAGCTAGGGTCTATCAGGCGGCGCATCATAAAGTAAAGCCATGACACACTGTGGGGTGGGCATCCGGGACAGCGACGTATGAGGGCGCTGATTGAGGCAATTCATTTTTGTCCATGCATGTGGGATCACATTGAGTGCTATGTGCAGACTTGTCTTGTGTACAAACAAGACAAGGTGGAACAAAGGCAGCCGGGAGGGTTACTAGAGCCACTGCCCGTAGCAGAACGCCCATGGAGAGCGTGACCATGGACTTCATCACTTTCTTGCCAAAGTTCGACGGGTTTGGTACGATCATGTTTATGGTAGACAAAATTTCAAAGTATTCTACCATTCATGCCTGCCACGACCGGTTGCACCGCAAAGGAAGCTGCTCGATTATTCTTCAAGAATGTGGTGAAATATTGGGGGCTGCCGAGACATATCATTAGCAACCGAAACCCCCTTTTTACAAGGAACTTTTGGAGAAAACTGTTTGAAATACATGGAACGGAGCTTCACTTCTCCATAAGTTTCCACCCGTAAACCGGCGGCTAGACCAAACGCGTCAACGCCCTGTTGGAGTGAAATCTAAGGCACTATGTCAGTGCGCATCAAAAGAATTGGGCCAAACTCCTAGACATGGCACAATTTTCTTATAATTTGCAGAGGAGTGAATCCACCGGGCGCACATCATTTGAGTTGGCCACAGGCCAACAAACCCAAACTTCGCATTCGTTGTCGACTACTTTTGAGGGAAAGAGTTTGGGTGCCTACCATCTTGCCAAGGGATGGGAGGAGGAGCTTGAACCTTCCAAGTCCTACATGGACAAGGAATATAAGAAGATGAAGAAGTTCGCTGACCACAAGCGTCGTCCCACGTTTAAGATCCATCTGGTGTTTGATGCGAGCGTCCTTAAATAGTATTATGAGGACAAGGAAGATCCTAGCCAAAATCGATCACAATGGACACCCATTAATGTCACCGCCTCACATTATTGAGAGATCGAAGCTATCATGGATCATCAAGCAAAACGGAAGCGAGGTCAACAAGCCAGCGTCATGTTCCTTATGCATTGGAATGGACAAACTCCGGAAGAGGCTACATGGGAGAAATATGAAGATTTGTGGAAATTCAAGGACAAAGTCCAAGAGTTCTTAGAGCAATGTGTCGCGGTCTTCGTATCATCAAGTTGGGGATCATGTAACGTCCCGCCATAATTTCTGCCAAATTCCGCATCCGGAAAGCGACAAATTGCTCTAGAGTTGTGCGGAGAACTCTAGAACACTCTCAAGAAGGCTAGAGAAGGTCCCAAGGTAGTGTAGAATTCTCTAGAAAAGAGACCAAAGTATAAATATTTTAGGGACTTGTAAAATAAATATTAATTGCACTTTAGTCCCTAGGAAGTAGTATAAATAGAGGTGCCCCTCATTTGCAAAGGCACCAAGCAAAGTTTTAAGCATTCTCCAAAGCAATACATAAGCCTTCTACAAAGCTCACTTTCTTTTCTTTTTAAGTCTTTCTTTGCATTTTCTTAGCCTTCCGAATCTTAAAGGCTTACTTGAGCTTACCAGATCTTGAAAAATTTGTGAGTAAGTTGTCAAGTGTCGCACGGAGTCTTAGCAAATACTCTAAGTCCGTGACACTATGGTTTCTAGAACTTTGATAGAACTTCATGTACCTATTAAATATATGTTCAAAATCATATTATCATGTTATTAATCAGATTATCGCATGAATTTCAAGAATCCTATCTTGGTACTTATTTAGTTCTTGAATTACACATGGTAGGTCAGATATTTCAGACACTTTAGATATACATGCCTCAGTTATAAATGCATAACTACCAGATTAATTGTTGCATTCTCAGTTTGCATGTTCAGTTTTGAGCTATCCAGTATTTACAGAAACACAGACATAATCAATAAATCTACAGAATTCATAGGAGTAGCATAATACCGAGTTAGACTAGGGTTTAGCGTACCCAATAGTCCCAGAACTGCTAGCCAAGTAGGTTGTAAGTTCCTTTTGTGGGCAATCACTTTAGTGATCATGCCAGCATTCCTTTATACCTTTGGCAAGGTATATTGGGTCCTCTCGATGGGGCGTATACATCAGACTCCACATTTAGCTCATGTAATTTTATAATCAGTTATTAGTAGCTCCCATAGATCAGTCAAACTCTCTGCATTGACCATTTATCAGTATATTAAGTATTCAGTTTTAGCATGTTATAAATTGATCATTGCATCTAGTTAGCTCAGAATTAAGTTTATCATGTCAGATTATAATACTTGTTTTTATGCTTGTTTAGATATGTTTTATTTCAGCTTTACCCTATCCTACATGCTTAGTACCTTTCAAATACTGACGCATACGTGCGCTACATCTTCTCTTGATATAGTTTGAGGTTCTCAGCATCCATATCATAGATCGATTTTCGATCTCCAGTTCAGCAGATTTAGTGGTGAGTCCTCATTCTCTGAGGACAACAGTCATGGCTGTCATTTCAGATTTTAGTCATTTACTTTATGTTTTTGCTAGATTTAGCTGAGGGCTTTTCCCAATATTTCTAGTCCAGTTTAGAGGCTTATTTCAGACCTAGTTAGATTCAGCTTTGTATTGAGTTAATATTTTCTTTGTATTAAACTCATTGTTTTCAAATATCTCAATTATAGAATATGGGTATTCCCATCTTTTTAGATTTAATTATAATTTAGCTTCCGCATCAATTTATTATCTTTATTATGCTCATTATCATGCCAATATGGTTAGCTTGGGATCACTTATGGTCCTAGGTTCTGTGTCCGCATCTTGGGAGTAGCTCGGGACGTGACAAAACTTGATATCATAGCACTAGGTTCAAGAGTCCTAGGATGTCTGAAAAGTCGCACTAAGTGGAGCATTTTTCATGGGTGTGAAGTATAACACATCTAACGAGAGGGAGGCTACGAAGTGTTTTAGAAAATCATCACTTTCTTGTTACTCTTATCGTGCGTAAGGTATGATTTTATTCCAATCAAACTTGACATTCTACGTCTCATATCATGCCTTCTCGTAGAGGTTAGGCATGGAATGCAAATGCACGCAATGCTAATGCATTTCTCTAGTACCAAATAGGAAGTTCTAATACAGAGTTTTAGAATTCCAATTCATCTTCTGGCTCAGAATATAATCAACCAGAACAATCAGCAATTTCTAGTTCCTGCTAACAGAAATGATCAATCAGTGGTAGCCAGAGTTTGTGATTTTGTTAGGATGAATCCACCTGAGTTTTACGGTCCCAAGTTGTATGAGGACCCACAGAAGTTCATTGATGAGGTCAAGAAAATATTTGGAGTTATGCAAGTAACAAAGGAGTGATAGGGTGAAATTGTCATCCAACTAGCTTAAGGATGTGACTCACATATGGTTCAATCAGTGTAAAGACAACAGAGACTACTTTGTATTTTGTAACTCAACATAGCACTAAACTTTAATATTAGTAAAGAAACTCTCTTAAAACCTTTCTTAGTCTCTACTCAAGTCGGTGACCCAGTTATAGCTAGACGGGTATACAGAAATTGCCCTGTCATAGTCTTTTAGAAAGTTACATCAGCAGATCTAGTAGAGTTAGAAATGATAGACTTTGATGTCATTCTAGGAATGGATTGGTTACACTCGTGTTAAGCCTCATTTGATTGTGGAACTAGTATTGTTCGTTTTCAATTTCCAGACGAACCAATCTTAGAATAAAAAGGTAGTAGCTAAGCGTCTATGGGTCAATTTATTTCTTACCTTAAGGCCAGAAAGATGATATCTAAGGGTTATCTCTATCATCTAGTTCGGGTTAAGGATTCTAGCCTTGAAAACCCAACTCTTGAGTCAGTTCCAGTAGTCTGTGAATTTCCTAAAGTATTTCCAGAAGATCTTCCCGGAGTCCATACCGAAAGGGAAATCGACTTACAAATTGACCTCCTTACCCAGCCTATTTCTGTTCCTCCTTACCGAATAGCTCTAGTAGAGCTTAAGGAATTGAATGATCAGGTGAAAGACATTCTAGTATTTCACTGTGGGGTGCACCAGTGTTGTTCGTAAGGAAGAAAGATGGTTCTTTCAGAATGTGCATTGACTATATAAAGTTGAACAACGTCACAATCAAGAATAAGTATCCCATCCCCAGCATTGATGACTTGTTTGACCAACTTCAAGGTGCTATCCATTTCTCAAAGATAGACCTCAGATCAGGTTATCATCAGCTTAGAGTCAAAGATAGTGATATTCTGAAAATAGCCTTCAGAACTCAGTATTGTCATTATGAATTTGTTGTTATGCCTTTTGGTCTAACTAATGCTCCTGCATCTTTCATCGATTTGATGAACAGAGTTTCAAAAAGCACTTGGACTTGTTCGTTATCATCTTTATTGATGATATCCTCATTTACTTTAGTAGTGAGGAAGAACATGCAAAGTCATTTGAGAGTGGTTCTGCAGGCTCTCAAGGATCGCCAGGTATTCGCTAAGTTTAGTAAATGTGAGTTCTGGTTGCAATCTGTTTCTTTTCTTGGTCACATTGTATCTAGCGAAGGGATCCGAGTGGATTCGCAGAAGATGGAAGCAGTGAAACATTGGCCGAGACCTACCTCTGCTACAGATATCAGAATTTTCTTAGGACTAGCAGGTTATTACATAAGGTTTGTGGAAGGATTTTCATTTATAGCCTTACCATTGACTACGTTGACCCAGAAGATGGTCAAGTTCCAATGGTCAGATGATTGTGAGAAAAGCTTCGTAGAGTTGAAAACTAGATTGACTATAGCTCCTATCTTGACTCTACTAGAGGGTTTAGATGGTTATGTGATCTATTGTGATGCATCTAGAGTTGGCCTAGGTTGTGTATTGATGCAGCGATGTAAGGTGATAGCTTATGACTCTAAACAGCTTAAGGTTCATGAGAAGAACTATCCAACTCATGATCTCGAGCTTGAAGAAGTGGTGTTTGCACTCAAGATATGGAGACACTACCATGTAGATATGTTCACCAATTATAAGATCCTTCAATATGTGTTCACCCAGAAAGAGTTGAATCTTCACCATAGGAGATGACTTGAGTTCCTTAAGGATTATGATATGAGTGTGCATTATCACCCTGGTAAGGCTAATGTAGTAGTCGATGATCTTAGTAATTTTATGTGGGTAGTGTAGCCCATGTTAAGGAAGAAAGAAAGGAGCTAGTGAAGGATGTTCACAGGCTTGCTCGCTTGGGAGTTCGCCTTATGAGCATATCAGACAGTAGGGTAACAATTCAGAATAGGGAAGAATCGTCTTTGGAAGTGGAGGTTAAGGAAAAGCAAGACAGTGACCCAATCTTGCTTGAACTTAAGGGTGCAGTCCATAATCGGAGTTTCTCCCAATGGGGAGATGGTGTACTTCGCTACCAGGGTAGATTGTGTGTTCCTAATGTTGGCGAGTTGAGACATCATATTCTTGCACAAGACCATAACTCTGGGTATTCTATTCATCCAGGTTCCACTAAGATGTATCGCGATCTGCCAGAAGTCTATTGGTGGAATGGCATGGAGAGGGATATAGCAGATTTTGTGAGTAAGTGCCCCAATTGTCAGCAAGTCAAGGTAGAACATCAGAAACCATGAGGTATGACTCAAGAGATCTATTCCTACTTGGAAGGTGGGTGTGATCAATATGGACTTCATCACATAATTACCTCGTACTCGCAGACAACATGACTCAATTTGGGTGATACTTGATAGGATGACTAACTCTTCTCGTTTTTTGGCGGTCAAGACTACAGATTCAACAGAGGACTATGCCAAGGTGTACACTCATGAAATTGTGAGGTTACATGGGGTTTCTTTGTCTATTATCTCAGATAGAGGTACTTAGACCGATGGACAGGCAGAGCGTATCATTAAGACCTTAGAGGATATGTTGAGATCTTGAGTGATCGATTTCAAAGGTAGTTAGGATGATCACTTTCCTCTTTTTGAGTTTTCCTACAATAATAGCTACCATTTCAGCATTCAGATGGCCCCTTTTGAGGCTTTATATGCGCATAAATGTAGATCTCCTGTTGGTTGTTTTGAATTCGGTGAAGCAGGTTCGATAGGGCCAAATTCATTATTTTATGTTATGCAGAAAGTGCAACTCATTATAGATAGACTTAAGACATCCCAAAATCGTCATAAATCTTATGCAGATGTAAGGAGAGGGGAACTAGAGTTCTAAGTTGATGATTGAGTTTTTCTGAAGCTCTCATTGAGATTTGGAAAGAAAAGGCAGATCAGTCCTAGATATGTAGGCCCTTACAAGATCTTGAAAAAGGTTGGCAATGTGGTATATGAGTTAGAGTTGCCAGCAGAATTAGCAGCAGTGCTCCGGTCTTCCACATCTCACTCTTGAAGAAGTGTGTGGGTGATCCAGCCTCTGTAGTGCCATTAGAGAGTGTGGCGCTGAAAGATAGTATTTCTAATGAGTCTGTACCAGTCGAGATTCTTGACCATTAGGTCAAAAGGTTGAGCAACAAAGAAGTCGCTTGAGTCAAAGTTTTGTGGAGGAGTAAGTCCGTGAAGGGAGCTACTTGGGAATCATAAGCAACCATGAAAGCCAAGTATCCTCACCTATTTCTTTCCGATTCCACTTTAGGTTGAGGTAATAGATCCTCTTCAGTTGTCCAATCATTCATGCGTGAATTCATCTTAAATCATGTTCCCTCAGTTTGTACTTGCATTTTCAGCGTATTTGCATTTTATCGAAACTCAATTCAATCGGAAACTCAGTTCTCAGTGGTTAGTAGTAGGGTTTGCCTTCGTTTGAGGATGGATGTTCTCAAGGGGGAGATAATGTAACACCCTGTAGCCAAAACAGACCAAAAACCAGCTTTACAGAAAAACAATATCTACAGGTGCAACCAACGGTGGCATCAACGGACCGTAGCCTGATTCACAGTCCATCCTGCACAACCGTCGATGGGATCAGAAACTCCTAAAAATTTCAGCCCAGAAAAATTAGTTAAGTCTTGGACGACGAACGGACTTACGGTCCGTAGGTCAGATGATTGTCCGTAGTCCGTGACGTCGATCAGTACTCCCTTCACTCACTTTCTGACAGGATTTATGGATGACCATCACGGTTCGTAGGTTAAACTACGGTCCGTAGGTGGAAAATTTGCAGACAGTTAAGGGAAAATGCAGTTGGGTCAACTTCAAATGGTCATAAATCTTAGAACAAAATGCATTAGGTGTCCCATGACCTACCAACAGAAAGATAATTTAATTATATTTCCATAGCCACCGACCTTGTTAAAATCAGACCTTCGAGTAAAAAGTTATGCCTATTTTAGTAAAAGCATGTCGAACAAGCCTAGTCAACGAACCCAACGACGGGGCATCGGTCAGACGATGGACCATCAGTCCTGGCCGTCGTTTGGTACGAAAGCAACTTAGCTAAGGGTTTTTTGGTCTTTTCCCAGTTCATTTAAACCTTGAGATACATCATTTTAACCCTAAATCATCAGATTTTAGTCAGTTTAAGCCTAGAAACATAATTATAACATATCTAAGTCAAATCATTAAATCAAAACTTAGAAAATTAGAAGCAAGAGAGGAGAAAAAGCTCAAGAACCCTATTTTAAGAACGCAACAAGCTCCAGCAATTCCAGCCCCGAGACATAAATATTTTTCCATCGATTTCATCACCATGTATGTGGTATTTCACTAGTGGGTTCCTTTCATCCATTGGGTCCCTAGTTTTCAGTCAGATTCTTGATTCTATTATCATGATTTAAGCCTAGGGTTTCTAGAACTTTGATAGAACGACCGATTAAACATATGTTCCAAATCAAATATCATGTTATTACTCAGATAATCGCATGAATTTCAAGAACTCTAGCTTTGTACTTCTTTAGTTCTTGAATTACACATGCTAGATCAAATATACATGCCTCAGTTATAAATTCATAGATACAAAATTAATTGTTGCATTCTCAGTTTGCATGTTCAATTTCGAGCTATCCAGTATTTACAGAAACTTAGACATAATCAGTAAATTTACAGAATTCATGGGAGTAGCATAATACCGAGTTGGACTAGGGTTTAGCGTACCCAATAGTCCTAGAACTACTAGCCATGTAGGTTGTAAGTCCCCTCTGCCGGCAATCAGTTTAGTGATCACACCAGCATGCCTTTATACCTTTGGCAGGGTATATTTGGTCCTCCCGATGGGGCGTATACATCAGACTCCATATTTAGCTCATGTGGTTTTATTATCGGTTATTAGTAACTCCCACATATCAGTCAGACTCTCTGCGTTGACCATTTATCAGTATATTCACTATTGAGTTTCAGCATGTTATAAATTGGTCATTGCATCTAGTTAGATAAGATTTCAGTTTATCATGTCAGATTATTATACTTGCTTTTATGCTTGTTTAGTTATGTTTTATTTCAGCTTTACTCTATCCTACATGCCCAGTACCACAAGTAATGACGCATACGTGCGCTATATCTTCTCGTGATGTAGGTTCAACTTCTCAGCATCCAGATCACGCATAGATCAATTTCCGATCTCCAGTTCAGCAGATTCAATGGTGAGTCCTCATTCTCCGAGGACAACAATCATGAGTGTCATTTTAGTTTTTAGTCATTTAGTATCAATTTTTTCTAGATTTAGCTGGGGTTTGTTGATACACTCAAACTTACTTCTCAAATGAGAAGTAAAGCGGTCGCGTCAAGTAAATAACCCAACTAGTGAGGTTGGGATCATTCCCACGAGGAAAATAGTCTAGACTTAACTTTAACTTGTTATTACTATTGTTCGGTTGATAACTTCCTTAGAAAGTAAAAACATAAAAATGTAAAAGGGGGATTTGTATTTTCCTAATAGTAAAAAGAACTAACGAAATTGAAAGAGACACTTAACAGCTTCTAATGTTGGGTTTAATCAATTAATTAAAGTAACTAGGGTTTACGTGTTCCCCACAGGTTCATAACTTGATAATTCTAACTATAACAATTCTTTCCTATATCTTGCATGCAAAGTGATAAGTTATGTATTTCTAAATCCTTGGTCCGGCATCTAGAAAATCTCACTCCGCACATTGGTCCGGCTACGTGTGTTGCTTTCCTAACCCTTATCGTTTACCTCATATTAAGCATCGTATTCGATATTTGACTAAGTTACTACCTCGTACCAATCAATACTAGCCTATTAGATAGTATACACTAAATCTATGTTAATAATTCTTTTCCTATTATCTACCTCCTTGGTCCGGCAAGTAGCATTAAGGCGAGTTCTAACGTTGATCATCCGTTAAAAAGACTTCTAAGCGAAAGAATTATTAATACATGCAAGACACTATTCTAGAATTGTTATTTTAGCTAGGGTTTATCTCATTATTTGCCTATGGTTCCCACAACCCTAGTTATGGAGTTTAGTTACTCATCGCCATAAACACAATATTCAAATATATTAAATAAGAATTCATGTACTTACTTCAATGAGAAAGAGTAAAGTCCAAAAGATTGCTTGATTAATCACCAAAAATTACTTGTAAGAATCTCCAAAGAATCCAACACTAATCAATAAAGTCTAATAATATGATTTCTAATATTGTAGAGTCTAACTATAAGGTGTCTAACCTCAAAAACGAGGTTTTTCGAACTATTTATAAAAAATACAAAAACCTAATTAAACAAGAATTCTAATTACAGGAAATCTGCCAAAACGCGGCTGGGTCGACGGACCACGCGACGGACCGTCGTGGTCTTGACGGACCGTCGTGGACTCCGTCGTCCCATACTTGGTGCATGTTCTTCTGCTGCTTTCTTCATTCCCCTCAACGGCAAGTGTGACGGACCGTCATAGGCACGACGGTCCGTCGAGGGTCTCGTTTCAAAAGACTTCAACTCTTGGAATTTGGGTACTGGGATCACTTCTCTGATCTTCACGACGAACCTGCAGGACGGACCGTCATGGCCATGACGGACCGTCACACGCTTCGTAATCCCACATTTGTCAGACTTCCCCATCTTCCTTCAGCAGCTTCTCTACGCTGCCACCTACGGACCGTCACAGGCATGACGGACCGTCATAAGCTCCGTAGGTGGTCTCTTCTGCATTTCTCTCTCAAAATCTCCGCATTTGGCTCTGGACAGATTTCCTGCAAAACAAAGAGAAACTTGTATAAAAATTAGCACAAAAAGGGCTTTTGGACACACTAAACTTAAGGAAAAAGTATTAATTATACCGTGAAGCCACGGTATATCAACACCCTCAACTTAAATTCGTTGTTTGTCCTCAAGCGACGCACTATGACTCACTACACACTCTTTGTACAATAGTATTCATGTTTTATCCTTTGCAATCATTTGGATATCAATCCCGATTAATCTCATCAAATCTATGCATGCTATCACTATTAGGCTTGAATTTTGTGGGATTCAAACATGACACAGACTCACCACGCACTAACACCTATCCTCTTCAATTTCTCACCGAGGTGCTAACAATTCTGGTATTGCAACTAATGTCCTCACTTTAGAACAAAATCCTCATTTTTCACACAATGATTTCAGTTTGAGTATAAGGATTACATTTCAACACTCGCTCTCAAAACAAAGTCACACTCATTCATACCTATTGCAATAAGCTTGCCCTTATTTTCACTGCCTTAAGTTCGCTATACAACCCTTAGGATCACGATAGGACTTTTTTAGCTTGTAACATAGGCTCAGGGTCAGGTAGGGTACATTTTTAGGTAACTCTAGTGACTTTTTGCCCTCCTTGACATATCGGCTAAAACCTTCCCTTTTTATCATCTTATCTCTCCCAGTTTCTCATATTCTTTCCCTTTGCTCAATTTCTCTTCTTTCTTCATTTGTGTAAGTGACTCTCTTCTTTTTCTTTTTTTTTTTTTTCTTTTTTTTTTTTTATAATCCTTGTATACTTTTCTTTTTCTTTACTTTTCTTTCAACTACTTTTGAGTCACTTTACTTTTGTTCTTTCTCTCTCTTTTGTTCTTTCAACCCCACTTTCCAGGGCATTCCTCGTAATAGCCACCCTCAACTCATGGCTTTGCCATGAGTCAAGGTACACAATACCCAAAGTTGGGTCAGGGCCAGAACGAAGGTTGTTTACTGCATTAGCCACCCTCAACTTATGCTTTTGGCATAAGCTGAGGTGCACATGTCCTAGGAGGGACCAGGGCCAACACGTTGTTCCCAGAAAAGATCAGTTGGGGTGAAAAAGAAAGGTCTAATTAAGCTCAAATTAATTTGGATCAAAGAAGGATAACTTTCATTTGGTTTCTTTTATTTGGGTTAGAAATGGGCTTTCTTGAATAAGGGCCTATGATCCTTTCCTAATTGTTTGTTACAGCTTACTTTTAGCAGGACTAACCAGGCAAGTTCTAGCTCAGTACCAATAGTGGACTATTCAAATTTCCTCACCCTCACTTAACATGTCATCACTATACCAGATTATTAGACACCTAGTTTGAATTAAAGACTTAGGGTAATGCAATGGTGTAACTCTATTTCACGCTTAGAGCCACACAATTGTCAGTTACTATGCCTAGTCATGCATTATTTTCAGTTTATCAGGATATCATTTAGCCATCATGCTTCAGAGTTAACTATGTACAAAAGATATAAACATGCCGGTTCAACAAAAAAAAATAATCAGTCTTTTGGGGAAAAAGAACTCAGGCAAGAAAACCCCAAAAGAGGATAGTGAGTTGGGATACTCAGACTTCACCCTAACACTCACTTTCCATTTACCCCACCCCCAACAAAAAAAACATGCAATTGTCCCCAATGCATCAAAAAATCTAAAGATTAGAAGGGTAGGTGAAGCAAACATGTGGCGCATAGCGCCGTCGATCAACAAGCTGGTGGGTCCGGTTTCCCAGAACCCACTCCTCTGCATCTGGACACCCTCAGTGATGTCCTCACAGCCACCGCACATCAGTAGTGCCTCCTGCTGTCTCTACAGTGCGGGAGCTAGACGCCCCAGCCGCTAACTGTGATGCTCTGATCTGATGTGCCTCCGCCTCAGCAACTGAGGCTCTCCTCGCGGCCTCCATCTCTCGGTGCTCCTTCTTCCTTGCTCGCGCCTCATCCCCTGATCGACCCCTTCGCCTCTTAGCACTCTCTCTCGGGGAAGATGGGGGAATGTCTGGAGTAGGAAACAAGGCCGCCAATACAGTATCCTCAGCAGGCTCGATAGACTCCAGAACTCTCGTCTCTAGGATCGTGCTGATGTCTGCACGAAGACTGTCTACTGCAGCCTGAAGAGTTGACACATCTACCGGAGGTGCTGGTCGGGCTAACACTCTCAATTCAAAGGCATCTAGGCGCTGGTTAACCTCAGCAATCTTCCGCTGCATCTGCCTCTCCATACGCGCTTCAGACTCAGCAATAGACTTCTGCATCCACGGCTGGATATGATGCAGAAGAGTGGCCATTTGTGCCTCCAGTTTTTGGACTCGAGCAAGCGGGGCCGGTGTCGGTAGAGGGGCTGTGCTACTACCCGGGATAGACTCGACCGGGGTAGTATCCACAAGATCATCAGCTAGTGGTGGCAGCTCTGGACGGGGCCCTCGATGTGGGGCCAACTCAATGGCCTCGTCTCTGATGAGGCCGACGTCAATGGTACCCGGCGGGGTCCTCAACTGATCTATGTGCCATATGGGCACACCTGCAGACCTGCAAAGGGAAAAGATCATGCACGGAAAGGGGTAGGTGGTAGTGACTTTGAAGGCCCTCTCGTGCATGACTACCTGGAGAAGCCATGCATGGTCCACCTCGAAGCCGGCTATCATCGCCGCCATCAGCACTGCTTGATCCCAGGTGACTATGTTATCAGCAGCTGTGGGGGAAAGGCAGTGACGCACGAGCAGCCACAAGAACTTAGCGACGAACGTTCGGTTGGCCTTCTTGATGGCCCCCTTCGGCTCGGTGACCCAATCGGCACCCTCTCCGTCGACTGATAGGTGCAGGGCCATCCACCTCTTGGTGGTCTCCCTCAGTGCTGACTCTCGCAGGAACTGTCCATCCTTCACTATCTGCCAGCGATAGTCAAACTCGGCAGTGATGGGGGTCCGAGTAGCATCTGCACTCTCGCCGTATAGGAACCGGCGGATGGCTGGCAGGGAAATGTCAACCTGCACGCCCCGGACTCGAACCTGCTCCAATGGGGCCTGTTTAGCGGGAGCAGCCCGCCTGTCGCTACATAGGACGCGTAGAACTCTCGGACCATCTCCTCGCTGTATCGTCCCAATGGACGTGCTGTCCACTCTAAGCGATGCCTGGTGAAGAGGTTATGAATCTCCGGCATCGTGGGAAGGCTCCCTGTGAGTACCCGCCGCTCCAGGGTGAGTGTGCGAGTCATTACTCCTTTATCGGTCAAGAACTTTGCGTCGGAGTAAACTTGAAACTGACCGTCGACACACCACCGGTTTGGCTGGTCAGCGGCTGGAGTGGGGACCTGAACTGGTGCGCCGGATGTGGAGTCTGAACTGTCAGCCTCATCAGACGAGGCCGACGCTGCAGCAGTGGCGGGTGCAGGAACCTCAGTCAGATCCTGAAGCTTCCTCGGACCAGGACTCCTAAGGAGCCAGACGCTCCTTCCTCGTTTGTGGCTACCCAGAGGGTGTGTGCCGGTCAGTGTGCGCTCTCATCAGACTGGGAGGCAGTGACTACGCCGGACGCCACCTTCTTGGGTGTGGCTCTGGGCACGTGTAGCACGGGAAGGGCGGAGGTGCCTGGGAGCACATTTCAGGGTCCCTCTCATCATCAGACCCGATGATCAATCGTGCAGACGGGCAACAGACTTGGATCGCCCGCGTGCGTAGGCTCGGTCTTGCTTGGGTGCCATAGTTAGATAGTACCTGCAAAGGATCACTATTAGTACGAGTAATGTCAAACAAGACAGGCAAGCAGCTCATATGACATTAAAATTTGAAATAGTGTGTTAGTAATATTGAAACTGTATCACACGACGGACCGATGACGTACTCGTGACTATGACGGACCGTCATGAAGTCCGTCGTGTTATACTTGGTATATGTATATATAAGGAACCCTGAAGGAGGGATCTACCATCATGACGGTCAAGCAGGACGGACCGTCGTGAGTACGACGGTCCGTCGTAAGAGTCCGTCGTAGGACACTTAGAAAATGTTGAGAGACCCTTATCAGTGGGGTCTCTGACCATTATGACGGTCAAGCAGGACGGACCGTCGTGGTACGACGGTCCATCGTAAGAGTCCGTCGTAGACACTTAGAAATTTTGAGAGACCCTTATCAGAGGGGTCTCTGACAACCATGACGGTCGTGCAGGACGGACCGTCGTGGGTATGACGGTTCGTCGTAAGAGTCCGTCGTAAGACACTTGAAAAATTTGAGAGACCCTTAGAAACAGGGTCTTGACAACCAGGACGGTCGTGCAGGACGGACCGTCGTGGGTATGACGGTCCGTCACAGGCGACGTTTAGCAGGGGTTTAGGGCTTGTGCGACGGACCTATGACGGTCCGTCGTGTGGGCGACGGGCCGTCATCGGGGTCTCGTTCTGAGTAGCAGTCTTAGAACTGGGGGTACCCTACGCATCCCCGATGAGCCCACATGGTTGTGTAGTTATGTGACCTATATGTGTCTATACCCACGACCTAAGAAACTACCAAAGCAAAATCACCTATGGCTTGGGTTATCAACATGGCACATATGAACATTTTGAACCTAGGTTTAGACATAAGCAGATAAAGGAAACAATATACGACTAAAAACTAAGCTAATACTAACTACAAAACCAAAATGCAAGATAAATAAGTATAAATGTTAGAGACACATACCTTGGAAATGAGAGAGACAAAAAAGGAGAATGATCCTGGCAAGGTCACCACCGACAGTAGATGATAATGATAAGGCTGAGGGATTGTGGGAGCAATGAGCAGTGAGGGGAAGTGTGGAAGTTGAAAAGAGAGGGAGATGATGGGAAAATGAAGTAAATGGGGTGGAATATGGGGGTTGTGGGGTATCCGGTTAAATTGTGAAAAGGGTCCAGCCGGTCGGGGTCGGGTAGATTTCATTAACACGCGACGGTTCCTCGACGACGGACCGTCGCATATGTGACGGGCCGTCCGTAGGTTCCGTCGTGTGTGCCCTAATATTCAACATGACAGAACTGTACCTGGTGTGACGGATGCCACGACGGTCCGTCACAGTTGCAACGGTCCGTCGTTGTATCCGTCAGTGGCTACTGCGAAGTAGTGTTCTGCAGAATTTCCTGGTGATGTGCCTGCAAATTTAAAACCCATTAATAGAAAAAATGCTATTATTATAAAAAAACGATAAGTATTGGGTTGCCTCCCAACAAGCGCCTGATTTAATGTCGTGGCACGACTGGGGACACTTGATTACTCAGACTTCATCAAGATGGTACGTCTCTATTACTTTATTCCTTGATGCTTTATGCCCAAAATAGGGTTTTATTCTGTCCCTATTCCTCTTAAACCTCACTCCCTCCTTGGAGTTTAACTCAACTGCTCCATGAGGGAATACTTGGGTAATCAAATAAGGGCCTGTCCATTTGGGCTTGAGCTTGCCCGGAAGACAAGGTACCCCAGAACTGTCTACAAACACCAAATCCCCCACCATAAACTCTTGTATTGCATTTTTCTGTTCAGTCTCCTTCTTCATATTTTCTTTGTGGTCTATGGCAGATACCGATTGGAGTTCACCACTCTGCCTCGTGGTCTTACAAATGTTGAAGGTCGCTTCTTCTTTATTCAGCCGGAAAGTCATCTGCCCCTTTTCCATATCAACTAAGGCTCTACCTGTAGCAAGGAATGGCCTCCCAAGAATAATAGGCACTTCAAAGTCGACCTCACAATCAAGAATGACAAAATAAGCCGGAAAGATGAATGATTCCACTCTTACTAGCACATCATGGAGTATCCCTATCGGCCGTTTCACTGTCCGATCGGCCATCAGTAGCCGCATCGTAGTGGGTTTCGGATCCCCCAATCCCAACTTATTATAAATTGAGAGGGGCATGAGATTTATGCTTGCCCCCAGATCACATAATGCTTTCGCAAAATGTAATGACCCAACTGTACAAGGGATAGTGAACGCACCAGGATCTTCTTTCTTTTGTACGAGGGATCTAGTAGCGATAGCACTACAATGTTGTAGTCTATCATCATCCTCGAAAGTGACCCATCTTTTCTTTGTGACCAGATCTTTCATAAATTTGGCGTAACCGGGCATTTGTTCTAAAGCTTCTACCAAAGGGGACATTGATAGAAAGTTGCTTCAACATAGTTATGAAACGCCGGTACTTACCATCCTCGGTCTTTTTCACTAATCTCTGAGGGAAAGGTGGTGGAGGCCTAGGCATGGGAATTACCTTGATGGGTGCTTCTGCATCTTTTCCATTACTTTCCTCTGCTTCACCACTACCCTTCACCACCTTATCATTATCCTTTCTCTCATTTTTCTCGGCCGATGGAATAGGTGGGTCAATGGTTTGCCTACCACCCCGAGTAGTGATTGCCATACAGTGTGCATCATTCTTTGGGTTTTGGACAGTGTTGCTAGGAAGAGTGCCCGGTTGCCGTGTGTTCACTGTCGCAGATAATTTGGCCACTTGCAATTCAATCTGCTTAATCGAAATTGCGTGTGTATCAACTTTTTGCCCAATACTAGCTAAATCACCCCTTAATTCTTTAATGTGCTCATCACTAGCATCGAACCTCCTCATCATTTTGTGCAACATATCCTCAACTCGCGCCATACTATCTCCACCATCCCTAGGAGTAACTTCCCGATTTTGAGGAGGAACATAGGGTCCATTCCTGTCGTTTCTATTACCATAGTTACCCCTGTTGAAGTTGTTGTCACGATTGTAGTTTCCATCTCTGACATAATGACCCTCGCGATTGTAGTTACCACAGTTCCGACCTTGGTTCCCTTGACCTTGGCGCCAATTATCCTGATTTGAGCCTTGGGCGCTTGGTCGGAAACCCCCCATCTGTTCATTTACTGCATAGGAATCCTCCTCATAATAACACTCATCGATTGGAGGTGGTGGTTTAGCCAAGTAGTTGACTGCATTAACCTTTTCTGCACCCCTAGTGACATGTTTTAGTACCAACCCAAGCCCAGTTCTCATTTGAGCCATTTCTTCACGAATATCATCTGTGGATGGGTTGTGAGTGGACTGCACTGCAAAGGTGTTTCTCCCTGTATCAGATTTTCTAGTACTCCATGCTTTGTTATTCCGGGAGATTTTTTCTAATTTTTCAGCGATCTCAGCATAAGGACATTCTCCATAAGATCCACCGGCTATAGTGTCCAATACCGCTTTGTTGTTATCATCTTGTCCCCTGTAGAAGTATTCTTTCAGTGACTCATCATCTATACGGTGATTTGGAACACTTCTCAAGAATGAGGTGAATCTATCCCAAGAACTACTAACTGACTCTCCTGGTAGTGCCACAAAGTTATTCACCCTGTCTTTGTGGTTTAGTTTCTTGGAGACCGGATAGTAGCGTGCTAAGAAGACATCCCTCAGTTGATTCCAAGTAAAGATGGAGTTGTATGGGAGCTCAGTGAACCACATAGCAGCCTCTCCCGTCAGTGAGAGAGGAAACACTCTGAGCCCTATCACATCTAGATCCAAATCAGGCCTCCCCACACAACTTTTACACACTGCCCTTACCTTAGCTATATGGGCATGTGGATCCTCAGAAGGTAGCCCTGAAAACAAACCTCTGGCAGTGAGCATTTGCATCAGACTACTAGTTACCACAAAAGTGTGGCCTGTGGGTAGAGGAGGCAAAACCAGTGGCCCATCCGAATCTGCTATGTTATCATAGCCTCTGTAGTATGCTTGGGGCCGTGGAGCGGGATTCTGTCCCCTCTGTTGATGTTCACCCAGAGCTTCGGGTAACATCTGACCATGAGCATCAACCGGAGCTGGGATGTTCTGGTTTGGATCATCATCATTGATTCCCAAATTACGATTCATGTTTCGCAGTGTACGCTCTAACTCGTGATTGTAGGGGAACAATGGTTCTCTTTCTCTCCGTGTATTTGGCATACAAGGAGGATAGTTCTGAAAAGAAATCAAAAACAATAAAACAAAGTAAAATCAAGAAAATATCAACTAAAATATAGTAATAAGTTAAAATTAATCTAAAAGCTAAAATCCCCGGCAGCGGCAACAATTTTTGATACGCTCAAACTTACTTCTCAAATGAGAAGTAAAGCGGTCGCGTCAAGTAAATAACCCAACTAGTGAGGTTGGGATCATTCCCACGAGGAAAATAGTCTAGACTTAACTTTAACTTGTTATTACTATTGTTCGGTTGATAACTTCCTTAGAAAGTAAAAACATAAAAATGTAAAAGGGGGATTTGTATTTTCCTAATAAGTAAAAAGAACTAACGAAATTGAAAGAGACACTTAACAGCTTCTAATGTTGGGTTTTAATCAATTAATTAAAGTAACTAGGGTTTACGTGTTCCCCACAGGTTCATAACTTGATAATTCTAACTATAACAATTCTTTCCTAGTATCTTGCATGCAAAGTGATAAGTTATGTATTTCTAAATCCTTGGTCCGGCATCTAGAAAATCTCACTCCGCACCTTGGTCCGGCTACGTGTGTTGCTTTCCTAACCCTTATCGTTACCTCATATTAAGCATCGTATTCGATATTTGACTAAGTTACTACCTCGTACCAATCAATACTAGCCTATTAAATAGTATACACTAAATCTATGTTAATAATTCTTTTCCTATTATCTACCTCCTTGGTCCGGCAAGTAGCATTAAGGCGAGTTCTAACGTTGATCATCCGTTAAAAAGACTTCTAAGCGAAAGAATTATTAATACATGCAAGACACTATTCTAGAATTGTTATTTTAGCTAGGGTTTATCTCATTATTTGCCTATGGTTCCCACAACCCTAGTTATGGAGTTTAGTTACTCATCGCCATAAACACAATATTCAAATATATTAAATAAGAATTCATGTACTTACTTCAATGAGAAAAAGTAAAGTCCAAAAGATTGCTTGATTAATCACCAAAAATTACTTGTAAGAATCTCCAAAGAATCCAACACTAATCAATAAAGTCTAATAATATGATTTCTAATATTGTAGAGTCTAACTATCAGGTGTCTAACCTCAAAAACGAGGTTTTTCGAACTATTTATAAAAATACAAAAACATAATTAAACAAGAATTCTAATTACTGGAAATCTGCCAAAACGCGGCTGGGTCGACGGACCGTCGTGGACTCCGTCGTCCCATACTTGGTGCATGTTCTTCTGCTGCTTTCTTCATTCCCCTCAACGGCAAGTGTGACGGACCGTCATAGGCACGACGGTCCGTCGAGGGTCTCGTTTCAAAAGACTTCAACTCTTGGAATTTGGGTACTGGGATCACTTCTATGATCTTCACGACGAACCTGCAGGACGGACCGTCATGGCCATGACGGACCGTCACAAGCTTCGTAATCCCACATTTGTCAGACTTCCCCATATTCCTTCAGCAGCTTCTCTACGCTGCCACCTACGGACCGTCACAGGCATGAAGGACCGTCATAAGCTCCGTAGGTGGTCTCTTCTGCATTTCTCTCTCAAAATCTCCGCATTTGGCTCTGGACAGATTTCCTGCAAAACAAAGAGAAACTTGTATAAAAATTAGCACAAAAAGGGCTTTTGGACACACTAAACTTAAGGAAAAAGTATTAATTATACCGTGAAGCCACGGTATATCACTTGTCTGAGTATTTCTAGTCCATTTGAGAGGCTTATGTCAGACATAGTTAGATTCATCTTAGTATTGAGTTAATATTTCCTTTGAATTAAACTCATTTGTTTTCAAATATCTCATTTATAGAATCTGGGTATTTCCCATCATTTTAGATTTAATCATGATTTAGCTTCTGGAATCAGTTTATTATCTTTATTATGCTCATGATCATGCCAGCAGGGTTAGCTTGGGATCACTTGTGGTCCTAGGTTCTGTATACGCATCTCGGGTGTAGTTCGGGGTGTGAAATCAAATCACATTTATGCCCTTCAACTTTGGATGTTCACAATTAGATACTTAAACTTGTATAAAGTTGAACAAATAGACACACATGTCCTATATGGCATCATGCATGTCATTTGTGGTCCTACGTAGTGTCCTACGTGTATATTGTCATGTAGGACTCGTGTGTTTACTTGTTTTATTTTATACAAGTTTAAGTGTTTATTTGTCCATATCCAAAGTTAGAAGACATAAACATAAAATGAGTCTATGCTAAAGGGAACATTTATACTTTATGCCTATAAAATATATAGGTGTAATGTCTTCAATATTTCCTTTAGAATGGGGGATAAAAGAACAATTTTGCGAAATTAAGTAAGAAATTACCAACAAACAAGTGCAATAACCAAAGATAGATTGGAAGGGAATAAACCTTACCAAAGTTAAAACTAGACAAAAACTAGCATAAGAATGCATTGTCAAAAAGTCTTAATTATTCATAATCTAAATTATATTGACATTTTACGTTGATACCACTTCCATTGCTCACACTTTTATGATACTAGAAAAAAGAAATATACATATTTAATGAATTTTATAGGGAAAACGCATAAGTACCTTCCTAAACTATGCTCGAAATCTCAGACACACTTATGCTATACTAAGGTCCTATTACTCCTCTGAATTTATTTTATAAATAATTTTCTACCTCTTTTCGGCTTACATATCACTATCTTGTGGGCCCAACGCGTGTTGATAATTTTTTCAGTTATAGTGTCACGTAAGTCGAAAAGGGGAAGAAAATTATTTATAAAATAAGTTCGAGGGGGTAATAGGACCTTAGTAAAGTACAAATGTGTCTGAGATTTCGGGAATAGATTGGGGGATATTTGTGCATTTTCTCAATTTAATATTAATATAACAATTATAAATAATACATTAGATTTTGTGACAAAATGATAAAAATAATATTTTACATTATAAAGAACTTGAATAAAAAAATTAATAACTACTTAGATTAAGAAAAATAAATATTCTATATGATATAAAAAATATTATTACATAGATAAGAGATTGAAATTAGATAAAAACACATAAAAGAACTCATGAATATAGCAGGACAACTTATTTTAGCATTAGAACTTTACGCTTAATTCTTTACCCTGTAATTTCTTATTAAGTGAATTTAAATGCACTCAAATTATTGACGTGACAAAATTAAAAAAAAATAAAAGTGTGTATTTGCAAAAAAATGAAAGAAAAAAATTATAAATGAGTCTCATTTTTTGTTCTTCTCTTATTCTTCGAACCCCACAACCCAACCTCTTTCTCTTCTTCAAACCTCTCTGCATTCAACCACTATTTTTCTCATTTTTTTCTCTTGACGAACCCCCCTCCCCCTCCCCCTCCGCCACCCTTCACCCCACATCTTTTTTTATTTATGTTTGATATTTCACTCATTCAATTTTGATTTTAAGAAGAGAGTTATTTTTTTAAGATTTGAATCACTAATTTTGAAAATTGAAAATAGAAAATTGATGGTTTTGAAAATTGTTGTTTGAAATTCACTATTTATGGTAGTGTTTATATTAATGATGATGAACTTGAATTTTTTATATAAGATTAATCTTCATTTTTTCCTAATTTTTTTCTAAAATTGTTAATAAATAAAAAGAAATAAGGGAAGAATTTAAATATCAAAATTTAAATAATTTTCAAGGTGACATTGATGTGGCACTTATGTGGCGTTGATGGGATGGTGCCTGAGATGCACTTGTCACTATGAGATTGGTATTATAATCTTAAGTTGATATAAAATTCACTTGAAATAAGATTAGAAAAATAAATAATTATGTGTAAAGTTAAAATGTTAAAGTAAGTTGTATTGTCAAGTTCAGGTTTTTTATGTCTTTTCTCTTGAAATTATTACGCACTCTTTTTCAAAAAGAGTGACTTAGTTTAACTTGAGTAAATTGACTATATCAAACAAAATTTAACCAATTTTGATGGAAAAATATCGATCCAAAAGAGGAAATAAAAGCTTTTTCCCCCCGCCTCCAATCGTTGTATTCGTCCTCTTCTTCTTCTGGTGCTCTCGTCTTTGCTTGCTTGCTTTTTTTTCTTCCTTCTCTCTTCATCTTCCTCTTCTTATTCTTATTATTTTCGTACATTGCGGGTCTTCGCTGGTAGTGCTTGTGCTTTCTTCTTCTTGAATCAGTTTTTTACCTAATCTGTAACTGGTGGATCTAATTTTGTTTTGTTCAATTGGAATTACTGCATATGCGTTATACACCATTGTTTCTTGTAAGTACAATTAATAGTTATTCAAAATCAATTCATTATCATCTAATCTGGGTACCTGTAATTTTTTCAATAATTTGTATTCGCGTTTCCAACATATTGGTATATATGTTGCAATAGTTGACCATTATACCATATTATAGTCATATGTAGCAATATATGATTTATTTTCACAATAGAACAGTCATATGTAGCAACATATGACTTACATCTCGCAACAGAATAGTCATATATAGCAACATGTGATATATTTTCACAACAGAACAGTCATATGTAGCAACATATAACTTAATCTCACAACAGAATAGTCATATGTTGCTACATATGATATACTTAAAAAATGTATCAACATGTGATTTATTTTTCACAACAGAACAGTCATATGTAGCAACATATGACTTGCATCTCGCAACAGAATAGTCATATGTTGCTATATATGATATAACTATAATAGGTAGCAACATGTGATTTATTTTTCACAACAGAACAGTCATATGTAGCAACATACATATGACTCAAATATCTCCACAGAATAGTCACCTGTTGCTACATATGCTTATTCTTCATAATTAGTAATTATGTTTTTAATTATTTTCAGGTACAATGTCATTATTTGTAGGAATTGATTGTTGTGGTGAATGGGTCGAGATGAAAAATTGATTCATATGGCATTGGGAGGATAGTAAAAAGTGAGGAGCCGGTTCAGTAGGAATGTATGTCGAAAGAAAAATTTTGTATGATGAGTTCTTCAATTTAGTCATGCAAAAGTTTGGATACAATTGTAAACCGCAAGATCTTGTCATGAGTTACATTCCCCATTTTTTCATAATGAGAAGGTTTTATCTTTTAGAATAAATGATCAATCTACTTTGAATGTTTATTTGGGAGGAACAGAGAAACTGCCAATATTAAGAGTCTACGTGGAAGAAACTCCTATCGAGGAGGATCATAATGTATACCAAGGCCAACAAAATATGTCTAATGATGAATTTCATCCTGCGGACATGAATAATTCTGATGATGAAATTGGAATAGGTGAAGGTGAAGCTCAAGCTGAAGGGTCGGACCTTGAGAGCAAGTTTCCTCCCACACCTATAGTTGTCTACAACAATCCATGTGCTTCTCAAACTTCACGTGTGAATAATGTTAGAGATTATGAAACAGAATTTAATAAGAGAATAACATTCAAGAACAAGCAAGAACTGGCAAATTCATTAAAAATTGCTTGCTTGAAAAAAGATTTTAGACTGAAAAAGGTGATCAATTTTCGTGAAGTGTTTTCCTTTAAATATTCATATCCATATTGCAATTGGTGGTTGAGAGAAGTGAAATTTACAAGTAGTGAAAGGTTTGTCATTAAAATCTATGGAAAGTACCATACGTGTGGTTCGGAGCATCTTACAAGCCATAATCCTCACGTTATGGCAAAAGTCATTGGTAATTACTTTGAAAATAGGTATTCCAATGGTAAAGGCCCATCCACAAGAGACATTTCAAATCAACTCCGCACAGAATTAGGTTGTAAGGTAAGCTATTGGAATATTTATAAGGGCATGGAGCATGCTAAGTCTAATGTTAGGGGAACACATGAGCACGGGTACGAAGTTCTTAATGCATACCGATATATGCTCGAAGTTGTAAATCCAGGATGAAATACGGCATTGTCACTCGATGAAAATAGGAGGTTCCAGTACTTCTTTGTATCATATGCTGCTTGGATAATTAATTTTCAAGAAATGAAAAAAGTAATAGCCGTTGATGACACATTTATAAGGAGCAAGTATGGAGGAGTTCTGCTATCGGCGGTGACACAAGATGCTGAGAATCACGTATTTCCAGTGGCTTTATGTGTCGTGGACAAGGAATGTGATGCCTCATATGAATATTTTTTTTCAAAATATGAGAAGCTTTGTACATGATACTGATGAGTTGTGCATTATCTCTTATAGGCATCCAAGTATTCGAAAGATGGTTTCAATAATCTACCCTGCATCTCATTATGGTTGTAGCATGAGACACCTTGGAGAAACTATTCGAAATAACTTTCACAATTCAAAGGTAGTATCCCATTTTTATAAAGAAGCAAAGGCGTATGATATATGTGAGTTCAATGACCATTTCAATCAAATAAGAGATTTGGTACCAAAGGTCGTTGAAGCTCTTGGACGTATTGGATTTCACACATGGAGTAGGGTATTTTGCCCGGGAAATAGGTACATATCAATTGAGTTTATTTTTACTTTATGTGTTTTTTTTTATTTTTATTTGTTGTTTTGTAAATATAACATTTTGATATCAAACATCGCGGAACGGTGAATGCTATGTTTGATGTTGAAAGAGAACTTTCATTGTCGCTCTATTTGATAAAATATACAGGAGATTTGCATTGTTATTTCACCAGAGGCGTATGGAACTGGTGCACTCCGTAAATAGATTTGTTCCTTCAATTGAAAAAGACTTATCAGAGTATGTCAACGCAGGCAACAAGTTGTTGGCCCATCAAACAACTAATTACAAATTCAGTGTCGCTGGTCATGGAGATGTTGCTAATGTGGATCTACAAAGAAGAACTTGTACTTGTAGAATTTTTTATTAGGACAAAATACCTTGTCCACATGCCATGGCAGCGATTCGATCCCAACATGGTGATGATTTTGGAAATCATATTTACTTGTAATCCTCTCCATATTATTTAGTGGAAAAATACATAATGACATTGTCAGAAAATTCACCCGGTGCCAACTGAAGATTCTTAGATTGTCCCTTTGGATATCATATAGAGAAATACCTCCTCCATATGTTAATCAAAGTAAACCCAGAAGAAGGACATACAAGAGACGGCGTGGAGTGGTGAATCATTTCCAACAAGAAAAAATAAGTGTTCAGTATGTAGGGGTTTTGACCACAAAAAACTACATGCCCAAAATTGAAGTGCCCCATAAGAAGTGTTAAGTGTTGTATTGTTGAATTTTAATGAATTTTCTTTCTTATTTGAGGATGATCTCTATTATATAATCTTATTTAGAAATGCCCCAATGCGTGATTTGTTGCTCTTCTTTGTTTTTGTGTCAACACATGTCAAATGTTGCTACAGGATATACTAGATGTGGAAACATATGCAACAAACGTTGCTACAGACGAATCATTTGTAGCAACATATGCCACATGTTGTGATTCGCCTGTAGCAACATTTGTTGCATATGTTGTCACATATAATATATCTAAAAGCACACTTTTATGTAATCATTATTTAAAAGTACATGTTGCCACAGATGATCATATGTAGCAACATATGACTCAAATATTGCTACAGATAATCAGTTGTAGCAACATATGACTCAAATGTTATGACGGATAAATATTGCGATATACGCATCAGCTGTAGCAACATTTGACTCAAATATTGCTACATATAATCATCTGTAGCAACATATACTTTTAAATAATGAATACGTGGGAGAGTGCTTTTAGATATATTAGATGTGGCAACATATACAATAAATGTTGTTATAGATGAATCAGTTGTTAAAACATATGCCACATGTTGTGACGGATGAATATTGCTACATATAATCATCTGTAGCAACATATGACTCAAACGTTTCTACGTATAATCATCTGTAGCAACATAAACTTTTAAATAATAATTACGTGGGAGAGTGATTTTAGATATATTAGATGTGGCAACATATGCAACAGTGTTGCTACAGACGAATCAGCTGTCGTAACATATGTCACATGTTGTGACGGACGGATGTTGTTACATATAATCATCTGTAGCAACATATTACTCAAATGTTTCTACATATAATCATTCATAGCAACAAAAACTTTTAAATAATGATTACGTGGGAGAGTACTTTTAGATATATTAGATGTGGCAACATATGTAACAAATGTTGCTACAAGCGAATCAGATGTAGCAACATATGACTCAAATGTTGCTATGTATAATCATCTGTCCCAATATACTTTTTACTTATGATTACGTGGGAGTGTGTTATTAGATAATACCTTTTGTTTAATAATTACGACTCTTCAGTTTACTCTATTGAAACGTCATGTCTTGCACCATTTCGAAATTGTTGGTCTTTATAAGAACACAAGAAGCGAAAGATAAGTCAAAAGTTATCTTCTCTTCTTGTTCATTCTCAAAATGGCTTCAACTAGTTTAACCCTCTTCGAATCCCTCTCGACTTAACAAGTAATTCTTATTGTTGAAAGGGTTGTTTTCTACTCTCTAGAAGATTTAGTTAGTGTTAAATTGTGTCTAGGTTTTTTAATGAAGTTGGTAATGAACGTTTTGTATCTCAAAAGGTTACATTGGCTAGCTTTCCTACTAAACCTACATGGACGACGAATCAACATATCGTGTCTTTCATGAATAGTTGCATAGCATCGGAGAACTTAGAAGCCTTATACAGAAATGCGTGGTAATTTACTATTTTTAGTTCTTTTTCACCTTGCATCAATTTATTTTGTAATATTAATATATTGTTTCTTTTATAGTTTGATTTTTTCAATCGTAATGATCCAACCGCAGTAAGAATAATTTAAAAGAAGCAGAAGGTGTCCACCGTGGTGCAGAGAATGTGCTTGCCGTAATTTTAATCTTTGAAGGCGGTATTTCCATGATATAAGGCTTGATGTACATTGCCAACATGAAAAAATCCATGCCAGTAATAGTGAGAAGATGTCAACACCATTTACGGTGCATTTTAAATCGAATGTGGGTGCAAGAACCTAATATTTTGGGTGTAAGACCCATTTGTTGCAATGTGCATCAACCCCAACAAAATGCCCGCAGTTTGGTTGGCCCAGAGGAAGTGACGATGAAGACGATATTCGTTGTGAATTATGTATTTGTGATTTAGAACTAGATTATCTAGTTAAATTTCTTCCGTATACTACTGTGTGGGAATAATTCAATTTAATCTGTGTTGAAGACGATGTTGATTTTATTATTTTTTGTATTTATTTTGAAATTATATAGTGGCAACATATTATATTACATATGGTAAAAATGTTGCTTAAACTTGTTTTGTACTGATTTTCGAATTATGATATAACAAATTATGGTCATACACAACAGTCTCCATTGTTATACCTTATTGTTATTGATTATTTATGTTCTAAATCACTAAATTTTGGTTCAAATTTCTATTTTTCTTTCCTAAATCGACCGAATCGTCTATTAGTGTCTCCTTGATTTTTCATCTGTAGCAACATATGCAGTTTCTATTGTTGAATTTGCAACATATAACGAAATTGTTGCAACATATAATTATAATAAATGACTCTTTTGAGGCTTAATTCAATTAAATTGTCACGTAATTCAATATGTAACATCAATATATAGTCCTACAACATGTCTAAGTAACAAATTATGGTCGTTAACAACACTCTCCATTAAATTATAGCAATTACATTTATAAAGACAAAATCATCTCACAAGTTCATCATACATTGTCCTAGTAAATCCATATGATAGTTATATAACACCCTTCTAAATCGTTGTTCCAAATGTTATACCTTATTATTATTGATTAATTTTATTCTAAATCACTAAAATTTGGTTCAAATTTCCATTTTACCTTTCGTAAATCAATCAAATCGCCTATTAGTGTCTCCTTGATTTTTCATCTGTACCAACATATGCAGTTAAAGTTTTTAAATTCGCAACATATAATGAAACTTTTGCAACATATAATTATAAAAAATGACTCTTTTGGAGCTTAATTAAATTAAATTGTCACGTAATTTGATATGTAACCCCAATATATAGTCTTACAACATTCTAAGTAACAAATTATGGTCGTTAACAACAATCTCCATTAGATTATAGCAATTATACTTATAAAGACAATCATCTCACTAGTTCATCATACATTGTCCTAGTAAATCCATATGATAGTCATATAACACCCTTCTAAATCGTTGTTCCAAATGTTATGCCTTGTTATTATTGATTATTTATGCTCTAAATCACTAAAATTTGGTTCAAATTTCCATTTTACCTTTCGTAAATCGATCAAATCGTCTATTAGTGTCTCCTTGATTTTTCATTTGTACCAACATATGCAATTTCTGTTGTTGAATTCACAACATATAACGAAACTGTTGCAACATATAATTATAACAAATAACTCTTTTTTAAAAGTGGTCCAATGATAGGCAAAGCCTATTCTGTTTAACAAAAAGTAAAATAGGCCCAACCCATTCTAGAATACTTTTTCATTTTCATTTCAAGAATAGGGTTTTCAAATTTTTCATCTTTGCCGCTACAGTTTTGGCACCTTTTTCACTCTCTCTCTCTCTCTCTCTCCTGGGATGTCCTGTCTCCTATAGGACCTGTCGCTTCACATTAAAAGTAATGATCTTATTTGATTTTCTGTTAGTCACATTATTTTATATTTGATTGGCCGTTGGTTAAACCAAATTTCAGTACTCCCATGGTATGATGTCAAATGCTATACTATGTCGAATTTGTGATGATGAAAATGATACTATGTTGAATGTTAAATGTATTGCGAACATGGAGATCTACTTTCAATGCAAACTTCATGGTCAAAAGACAATTCAGGTTGCAGATTTTGGTCTTGTCCCATTATCATGTATGTATGTTTATTTCTAAAATATTTGGAGATTTCATATCTCTTTATTTTTTTTAATTAAAATTTATTTCTTTGTGATATTTTGGGAGAATTCATGCAACTTCTTTAGATGGAGGGATCGTGAAGATGATACGATCCAAGTTCGTTATTCTTCGATTGGCGAACAAAATTAAGGAGTTGGACACTGTTGATGAAAGTCATATCAAAAGAAGTATCAAATGGGGATGAAAGAGAAGAAAAAGATCAAATGTTGAAGCATCTGGAAGCTAATGTTGGTGTTCATTGTTTTTTTTTCCTTGTATTTTTAAGCATTACCAAGAAGAATTTTGTAGAGGATACAAAATTATTGTGTAGTTGTTTACAACCAATACAATTATCATAGTTGTGGAATTAAATATATGTAGTTTTGCACTCCTAATCAAACAACAAATTATTATGTAGTCGTGACGGACGAATGTTGCGATATACGCTTCAGCTGTAGCAACATATGACTCAAATGTTGCTACATATAATCATTCATAGCAACATATGATTCACATGTTGCTACATATAATTATCAGTGGCAACATATGCAACAAATTTGCTACATGC
The DNA here is from genome assembly GCA_027704765.1 of Solanum habrochaites. NCBI lineage: Eukaryota > Viridiplantae > Streptophyta > Magnoliopsida > Solanales > Solanaceae > Solanum > Solanum habrochaites. The sequence goes on from JAKWJA010002497.1 coordinate 58,617,874, forward strand.
GAATCATCTGTAGCACCATATGCAACATGTCGTGATGGACGAATGTTGCGATATACGCATCAGCTGTAGCAACATATAGCTCAAATGTTGCTTTATCAAATCTGTAAAAACATATGAATCAAATGTTGCTACATATAACAAAATGTATTAACATATGACTCAAATGTTGCTACATAAAATCATCTGTAGAAACATATGACTCGAATGTTGCTACATATAATCATTTGTAGCAACATCTGACTCAAATATAATTACCTATAGCAACATATGATTCAAATGTTACTACAGATAATCATATGTTGCAACATATGTCACATGTTGTGACGGACGAATGTTGCGATATACGCATCAGTTGTAGCAACATATGACTCAAATGTTGCTACATATAATCATCTGTAGCAACATATGGCTCAAATGTTGCTACATATAATCATCTGTAGCAACATATGTAACAAATGTTGCTACAGGCTAATAAACTGTAGTGACATGTGTCAAATATTGTGACAGACAAATTGATAAAATAAACATTGTCTTTTATTACATTATCTTTAAGATAAAATAAAATAACATAATTGATAAATTAAAAATTGTCTTTAATTACAAGCATAATGTCAAGGCTTTAAGCTTTGAGATATTATCCCATAAGCCCAAATATATTGCATCCGTTCAATTAGATTGTCACATAACAGTGAATTGGGTGGATGCAATTTTGTCACCACTTCTTTTTCAGCAACAGAGGGACGCATATAAATATTCAACTTTTTATACTCTTTCACCACTTACTCCATTACGGCCCTTGGAATTTCTCCAAACATCTTCCTCTTCAAATTTTGCATTGTCTTGGCAAATGATTCTTTTCTTTGCTTGGCCTTTGGATTATATGCATGTCGCATATTCTTTGATACAATGCCCTTCACACCCCTCTTGTTTTTTAATTCATTGACAGCTTCACTCAATTTTTGTAGATACATGATAGAATCTTCATCATTTTTCTTAAACTTCTCACAGAGAAAATCACAACATCGTCTACAAGAGGTAGCCCTTTCGTGTTGTCCTGCACCAGCAACACCACCACCACCACCACCACCATCATCATCAACATCAGCACCATCATCAGCATTAGTACCATCAAAAACAACTAATTCATTAATGACTTCATCGGGAATTCTCTCTCTTTTGATGGTTGTTGCTCCAGTCAACACCAATTTAACTCTATTCACAATAGGATCAAAAATGGTTTCAACCTATCTAGAGTTATTAGATATGGCATTTGCAATTTTTCTTCTGTTGGGATAATCCATGGATGGACAACCTAAAATTATAAAAATGAGTCATCAGTAAGAATTATCTATTAGAATCTCATCCTTCTTACTGGGATTTTCAAAAATGAACCTTCTTTTCAGAAGTTCATACACGATGATCATTTGAAAACGTGGAAGTGAATCAATGGGTAAATCAAGAAAATGACCAAAACAGTTATTTCTGAAAAAATCTTCCAATTGATTTCTCTTGAGGATATCCCTGAATTTGACGAAAGGTCTTCCCAAGACTGACCGAATAATGTTGCCACCATTAGCATCAGGTTGCAGATGCACAGGGAAAGTGACTGCATTGATGATTTTAATCTCATCATCACCACTAGCATTGAACTCTTCATGAAGTTCTTGTTCTTCTTCATGGACTTCATTTATTTTTGTTGTTGTACCACAACTACTACTTATGTATTTTCCCCTTCTTCTTCCTGAACTTTATGTATTTTTCCTTGTTCCTCAACTTCTTCTTGTTTTTCATCCTCTTCCTCCACTACTTGTCTTTGTTCATACTCCTTTTGACAAAATTCTACTTCTGCTTGAGAAGAAGAAACTGGTTCAGTTGCAAGATTTTCTAAAAGTGTAGTATTTTCGTTCCTCTTCCTAGCGATTTTAGACATAGCCTTCTTCTAGATCTTTGTTTGGTCAGATGTATCAATATCAAGTTTTCTTTTGAAATAAGTCATTATATTTGTATCTGCAACCACAAAAATAAAATATTGAAAGCCTCAAAATGAGCTACAACCACAAGTCAAAATAGGGCAATAAGGAGATAAGCAAGCAAATGCATTTCAAACCCTAATTAAATATTACCTGATAAGATATTTATCAACGATAAAGTAGAAATTATGAGGAAAACACAGCACCGCCTTTGCTGTAGAAGATGATCTGTGAAAGAAGGAAGAGAAGAAGAGAAGAGAAGGAGAAGTGTATTGTACTGGCAAAGTATAAATAAATAAATCTTGGAATACGAAACGACACATTTATAGAAGAAAGGAGAGAGGAGGAGAGAGGGGAGAGGAAAATAAAAATTAAAGTCATTTACTTTTTTTTAATTAGGACAATTCAAACTGTGACATATGTTGCCACATATGGACTATATGTTGCTACATATATACGGTCTGTTGCCACACATAATTCTGTCGTGTTTATTACTACAGAAATTACATATGTTGCGACGCATATACTATTTGTTGCTACAGATGATTCGCTTTGTTGCCACATATAATTTTGATCCTTTCCATCATAATTGACATTTGTTTAAACAAAATCGAAATAATCATAAAAAATATTTTAATATATCACTACCTATCTAATCAATGGTTGTAAACACAACATTTTCATCGATCTTACCCTTTTTTTTTTAGTTCTACGCATCTCTGGTTCTTCATTGTACCTAACATAACCATTTCGAGCCTTTACAATCCCATAATTCCATAGGAATGAAGCATATCTCAAGCGAAGGGTGTCAGCACTACTTCCGCATGATGGTACTTATAATTTATCACTCAAATACTCAGCTTATGCAGCAACAAAAATTCCACAATCTCTGTATGGTATATCATCAATCATAAAATATAATAACATCACATTTCGATAGTCGTAAGACAAAATAATATTATGATACTTACAGAAAACTACTTTCTTGTTGGGTAATACCAGTAACATGACCGACTTTGAATGGGTGAGATTTGTTCTCTCCTTGTAACATTTAAGAACTGACCATTTGGTTCCCTTATTTTGCTCAAAAAGTCCACTCAACTCAAGGTACTTTGGCAACATTGTAGCCATCTTTTAAATTTCGGAGGATAGTTTTCTATTAGACCTATTTGAGGACATGAAATCATACACTTTTATGCATCGTTACTTCAATGTAATGACTGCCAAGACCGAATGGAATTTTGCATTACTATTTACAGGGACATAAACATCATCCGTCAAGTGCCAAGGCATTCCAGAAGGTATATCATACCGTTTCATTATGTCAACGATTTCATCCTCATATTCACTAGAATTGTCAATGTATGTTTTGAAAAAAACAACTAGTGATGGTATTGATATTTACAATGAATCTGCTGCTTCGACCTCTTTCACAAATAGTAAAAGATGACATCCACATACTGCACACATAGATGAAACAAGTGTATCAATTCAATTGTATATATTCATGTACTAAACAATACATATAAAAGTGGGCATGGATTTACCTCATCATTCCAGCACCTATTGGGTTGAGACATTACGTAGAACCAGTCCTTATTCATTGAAAATGCAACTACTAAATCAAGTTGGTCAAATTCAAGTTTTGAGCAATTGGCTAAGTAGTGATCCTCCTTGTTTCCTCTGCAATTGTGTAATCATTATAAATCATTATTTATTGGACAACAAGAAGAAATTCTAATAATAGTTGAACGACCTTACTTTACTTACTTTTTTGCATGATGCTTGTAAAGACCCTCGTTTATCCATTGCGAGAAGGATGACATTAGTTCAGTTGGACCCTCGTCGTCAATGTTAAAACCTTCAAATGGATATTGTCGCTTCACATCACAACTGACAACTTCAACTTTCTTCCCTTTCTTTTTTGCTTTCGCTTTTTCTTTCTGCTTCACCTTCTCCTTCTATTTCTCTTTCTGCTTCTTCATCTCCTTTGCCTTCTTTTTCTTCTCCTTCTCCTTCTTCTTCTCCTATTTTGCCTTCTTCTCCTTCTCCTTCTCCTGTTTTGCCTTCTTCCCCTTCTCCTTCTCTTCGTTTGCCTTCTTCTTCCTCTCCTTCTCCTCCTTTGCCTTCTTCTCCTTTTCCTCATTTCCATTCTTCTCCTTTTCCTTCTCCTCCTTATTCTTCTCATGCTTTGCCTTCTTCTCATTTTCTTTCTTCTCAATAATCATAGAAAGTGTTTGAGAAATAGGTTTTTTCAATCTCCTACATTTCAAAGGATGTGAAGTCTTCTTGGATCTTTGCACATCAATATTATGAGACATTTCCTTAAAAATATCAATGAGTTTTTTAACATGACTAATAAAATAATCATGTTGCTGCTCCTATTCTTCGCATAGATAAAAAGAGCATTTCATGTTAGAAGATTGAGTTGTCGTCATGGATGAAACTTCTTGTATCATTTCATCTACAAGGTAAATAAAAAAATATTGAGATTTTACAATTTATTATAAAATAATAATAGCAGTATGTTGCAACCGATGGATATTCTGTTGCGATAAATTAACATTATGTTGCCACATATATACCTGTTGTTGCGTAACATATACATCTTATGTAGCAACAGATGCATCATATTTTGACACATCTATACAGATTATTGCAACATTTGAATCTTATGTGGCAACAAATGACCAACAAATCACTAAAATATGGCAACATACGCTAAATATATTTTGGACGCCTGAACAACACTATATTTCTAAAATCATATCAACAAAATGGCCAAAGAAAAGAACAGCAAAAAAATGACTTTTTACTGAATGATAACATTACAGATACATTTTATCAAAATAAGGATTTTTGGAGTTGGTTGATTTTCTTTCAAAAATGATAAATAATACACACCATTAAGTCTATTATTCTTTTTTTACACCTACAAAACATTTTATTGTTCATTAATCCAAGAAAAAAATTTCGAAAAGTGTAAAGTATTTCAAAAAAATAACTTACTCATTTCTAGTCGAACATGATTACTGTTTAGAAAAATGAGAGAGTGATGGAGGACTGGAGAGGATGAGTAACAACTGCAGAGGAAGAGTAACGACGAATTTCTAAATTTCTAAGGAAGAAGATGAACAATATCCCAAAGGAGGAAGAAAAGAAGAGAGGAAGGAAGATGAAAAGATTTTTTAAAAAAATTATTTGGTTTGAATTATAAAAATGTATTTTTTTGTATTTTATAAAAAATTAGAAAATTTTAAAAATATTAATTTGATCCCATAATTAGTTAATTACATTTTTAAAAAAAATTGATCAGCTATTGATCAATCTATCACCAAAAACAAAAACGAGACTTATTTGATACCTTTTCCTTAATTTTCTCAAGTAACTCGATTGGGGTTAACAAATTAAAGAATAAAAAGTTAAGAGAGTTCCAGAAGTCCGTTAAGAAGTTGCAAGAAGAAAGTGACTCACTACGCTATTAAACGTAGTCCTACCCAGAAAATTTTGGTAGAAGATGGAAGGGGATAGTAATAAGCAGATTGGAATCAAGCTACTGTGTCCTTTAGTATCAAATATGGTAATATCAATCATGGTTTGGGAAGAAGAAAGACTTGATCTTGGTTACATTGCACGCATTTTTGGGCTTAACCCATTAACATTGAAGATAAATGGTCACTTTATAAGTAAAGGGGTTGATTTTATTGCTTCTTCTGTTACATGGAAATCACTACTTTCCTTCTTCTCTGCTCGTGGCTTCTCCACTCACCCACTCATTATTCAAGGAAATCTCTCTAAACTTGGCTCCAAAAGTAAGCATCTTGAACTATTTCTTTAACTTTTTTGAGTGAAGAGATGCGTTTTAAATTGTTCAATATGTTGGTGAAATTTTGTTCTGATAGTTATATGGAGTCAAAATCTTGGGTTTTCTTTTAGGCTGAGAACTGGACAAGGAGAAGGTCTAATATGGCTATAAACGGTTTAGCAGTCACAATTTGATTTGGTTTCTTATGTTGTGTGTAAAGAATTTGGGTGTTTTGGTCTGAATGAAAATGTACTTATTTCGTACAAGGAAAACAAGAGAGTTTCTTACTATTTTCTAGTGTTTAGTAAGTAGGCAAGAATATGAGCATTTTTATGTTATCTAGCAAACATTAGGTAGGCAGAATGTGATGGGAAGTGGGGGTTCGAGGATGGTCAAGGGATGAGGGTTGAGGATTTGGTGGGTGCGGAGGGGATAATAAACTTGAAATGTCATTATGCAACTTGTTTTTCGTTAGGACTTATTTGTGACTTCAAAAACATAAGATGACTTGTTTGTTTATTTGAATAGGTTTACCTAAGCTCTGGATGGAAACCAATTATGCGACCATTCATTGCATAATATAAAATTTATGATTAATGGATTGATCCACTAAATAATATGACTATATATCCATGTTTTGGTCCAGCTATTACGGTTGACACAATGGCTGATGTTCTTAAGTGTGCCTACTCTGCAAGCTAACTTGTGCGGACTCTTAACTTTCAAAGTCATGCCCCTGTCAAATTCTCCAAAACTATACTACTTTTGGAGAATCCGACATGCACCCACTGACATTTTGAAGAGTTCGACCAGCATAGTCTGCAAGTATCTCCTGCTCTCTGGTTTGGGCAGGAGAAAAGAATATTTCTTGAACCCGCGATGAAAAGGAAAACTGAGTACACAATTGCATGCCTTTCTGCACATCAGCTTTTCAGCTACTAGTCTTTCTGCAGAACTTCTCGTTAGGTCTATTAGCTACTGCCTAACCAGTTGAAGGTTGATTGGTGAATAGTAGGTGAAAAGATAGTAGGTTTCAAAGATTTATTAATATCGTTTTGGAAGGATGGATCACCTGCTCCCCCTACAGTCTGAGATCCCCTGTTGCAGCTTGCTCTCATAATATATCGCAGAATCAAGCTTTTGAAGCTATTGAGTAGTAGTATTCCTTCAGTATATCACGGAAGACTTCTAAGGACTATTTATTGTTTATTGTGGTTAACCTATTGACCTCCCACCACCATTCTCTGCATATGAACCATGTTTCAAACTATTCTTCTGTTATTGTGCAGGATCACATAGTCCAACACTAGTTGAAAATGGGCTGCTCTGCAAGAAGGATCTCAATGATGAGAGAGAGAAATGTCATGAGGAGACCAACTCCCTCAGTAACAAGAAACTCAAGGAAAGCACAAGAGGTAATGACAGACTATACAACTTTGCTTGTGCAGGAGTAGCATTGAACCTAAAAAGGAAGCTTTGTTTGGAAGGTTCGGGTCTGTTGAAGAGATCAAGAACAGATGAATATGATTCAGGTTTGTTACTATAGAATTGGCTTAATGGTGCCTTAATATTATCTCAATCTTTGAGCTCATGTTCCACATTAGGAAGCTCAATGTGAACTGTTGTACTCTTATCTCTTCTTCTCATATTACCGTGGTTATTCCTGGTGTATTTTCAGGTTTAAGAGAGGAACGAGTGGAATTCCCAAACGCTGATAGACCACTTTTATGCAATTTAGCTAGTGAAAAGCTGAAAAGGTTTAGAGATGATGAGATGGTTGTAACCACCCCATTCAAGAGGATACGATAATTGGGCCAAACACAAAGTTGTGTGTGTTAGGTAGTTGTATATTGAAGTTACAGTTACCATTGTACTCACCTGTAAATACTTGCCAATCGGTTAAAGTAGTTGCTGACAAATTGCAACAGCATTTTTTGAGTTTTGTCAAAGTAGATTATGGCTTGTTCTATGTAGTTTCCGATGGGCAACATGTCCATTTACCTTTTCTAAATGCCTACATTATTCAGGGTACAGTTAAATTTGTGGTATTTGAAGACCACAACCACATCATTGTGGTATCAAGCCATCCAATTTCATAAGCAAGTCCTTCTCACAAGATTCAAAGCAACTTTTAGAAGAGCAAAAGTGTATGAACTTGTACATCTAACCTTCCTTTTTGAAACATTTCTTAGTTACAAGATCGAAAATTCTGGTACCTGATAACAAATGAAGTTGAGGATGTCCGATGCAGGAATCAGACACGAAAAAAAAAGGAACTGGCCATAGTGGTTGACAATTAATTTGGATGATACAATGCAGAATCCTAAACAAGGGAGATTTTGTTTGATTGATGAAATCTATGCTCTAAGTCCCGTGGCAATCATGTAACATATAGTACAAAACTTCTTTCTGTAGCTTCTTTTGGAGGTCATCCATAGAAGTACTGCCAAGCAGCAGCAATACCAGCCACCAGTATCACTCTGAGAATCAGCTTATAACTGACTTTTGATGAAGAGGATGGGGGCGGTGGTTCCAACGGTTTTCCTCTCAATTTAGCTGATAACTTGGACAGTAGCACGCCTATCGGACCACTGGGCTTGGCAGCTGTAAGCACGCAGAAAAGAAAGATCGAGATCAACATCTGAAAGACTCACTTAATTACCCAATCATATATCAAACAACTTCATTCAAGCTAGTTGGTGTTAGCTATAAGAATACTGTCTATATCCTTGTCCATTTCATTAAACTGCTAAACAAAACTAGTATCAAGATCAATATCTGAAACGCTAACTTAAGCTTAACCTTATCTCAGCTACAATTCCACATCAAATTAACTGTGCAAGGCTTTAAGCTAAAAGGATTCTCTATTTATTTTATTCTAATCGTATCCATTTCATTCAACTACTACATAATTTGTAGTTTAAGAAAAATTAGGATTCTGTAGGACTAAGGATTCTCCAAATGGCACCCTTAACCCTACGATGACATATCAGCATCGATTCTTGGGAAACACCAAGACTGTAAGTTGAACAATACAATAGCCCAAATTCCAACAAGATGGTAATAGATCTTTTGCTTTCATTACTGGAACTAAAGATATTAGGTCGACTGCGTGAAGATAAATATACATCCATGCAAATCCAACTGAGACTGACTACTTTCACCATTCAGTAGAATCCCAGTGAAATGTGCAGTTAAATTTTCAGAATTATAACATCTTAGTCTTTACCAGAGAAAATTTACCTTTATTTTTCAGAAGCCTCTCCTCCTCATCAACACGCCTACGTAACGCATTAAGCAGTGATCCAAAATATAGAGCAAATACAGTGCATGTAATCGTGATGACATTGTATGGCATGCTAAAATCAGGAGTGGTCAAGGGTACAAGCAGTACTTCTGTGTACCATAGAACAGGGCTTTCTTCCTGAAAAGAAGCAGATGCTCAATATAATGCATATCCAATACAATATCATACTACATCAGAGCTTCACTTGTTTAACAATTGGTACCTGTAGCTTGGATAAGATAGGTGACTTGCAAGCAGATTTATCCTCAAATAAATCCATCTTTGTTTTGATCCCAGGAAACCTGATTAAAGCTGATGGAATGTCAAATCCCTGGTTAGCATCTGGAGGATACTCATCGATGTGCAGAAAACCCTGTGAAGGAATCCAGAGAAAATAAAGGTAATGTTAAACGATTTTCAGTCTATCACTAAAGTTTATATGCATGTTGCTTTCTACCAGTTACATTAGATTCAGTTCCACATAGATACAGGAGTAGAAATAAAAGAGATCACCTTTATGTTTCAACCATCCCTATCCCTTGCCCAGACAAAATTACAAGCTAACCACACAAGAGGATATAAAGAAGTTTAGAAGTTGAAGACGACAGAAAGACCTGACAGCATCTGATATCCTTTCAACTTATAAGGTACTTTATCACTCCTCCATGTACAAATATTTTCATGTGAAACCTGCTTGGGCCACAAAGATTACGTCTATACATACCAATCTCTCTCCTATACAACTACTAAATGAGATAATTAGATAGCTCGTTTTGAGAAGAGCTTAAGAAATATAATGAGAAGATCAGATAGCTATCCTATCTGACCACTGTTCTTTGATATTGGTAATCAAACTCCAATCTCAATAAAACTTAGATTTTAGCAGATTTATTCTAGATAAACTGTAAAAGGGGATAGGTACCTTATCAAACTCCAATGTCAATATCACCGAGTGCACATCACATGGCAACCGCAATGCTATTTCCATTAGCCCAGGGGAAACCTTGTCTTCAGAAGGCGAAACGTTTGTCCTTTCTACAACATCTGCTAAACTGTGAAGACGTTCATCTAGAAACACTTTAAGTGTATGGTAATAAACCTTGACATACCAAGGCACAACTTGGAATACATCAACACGTAACAAGCATCTTCCTTCCTCGTTGACAGAAGATTTTGCATACTCACTTCTACCTACAGACTTCAAGGAGATGGCTATGGCACCCCTTTCATTCCCACTTCCCATAAGGAACCTGCGAGCCTGCAAGGGTGCCAGTTGAGATGACCATGTCACGGGACGCTTCCACCTGAACTCCAAGTCGAATGGCCTTGAATCACTATAATTTTCTAGAGAAAATTCATATAGAAGGGATGACTCCTTCAGAAAGCCATTAGCTTCTTTAATTACCCTGACTGCGGACTCAGACATTTCAAAGCTCATGTCACTCCAAGCTTCAGATATCAAATTCCCAACATCAGATTGCTGTTGCGTCTCTGAAGTAGTCTTCAATTCAGACACCAAATCCGTCTCTAATTGGACATACACATTACTAGCATTTGAAAGAACACACCTTCCACTAACTTTTCGTCCAAACAATGTGCTCAGTGACCAACTTGGCTGCTGTATTGAGCCAACAGATGATGTCATGCCACTTCCTAAAGTAACCGGTTGGAGAACAACAGTAAGTGTCTGTTCAAGCACCATTACAGAACTTGCTGCAGCTAGATCAAATTCATTTGAGATTAAATGCAACCTCTGAGAGTGATAAAATCCTCTGTAGATAGAAGGTCTGTCCATCAATGCAGAAAGTCCAGCTTTGTCTCGGCAAGGAAGCAACTTTAGCCAGGGAGTGAGGTTCTCTGTGCAAACAGCCTCACGGGGCAAGGTGCCATATCTGATATTTGTAGCAAATGACTTGAAGCTCCATTGAGGAGAAGAATAAGCAGTTGATGACTCTAGGAAGTTAATAGAAGCACAAAAGAGCCCTGAAAGAGCATGTGTTAAATTTCTCCACGAAGCGTCGACCTGATGTTGTGGAACATCAAAAGTAGCCCAGAGTTCAACTCCAGGAGGCTTCGCATTTCTACTTGAAATGGGATCATATCCACCCCAGCGTGCATAATTCCAGCGACCTTGTGTGAATGACAGCTCCATTTCTTGAACTCTAAATTTATGGACCTAATTACACAGTGAGTGTTACGTTTTCATGCAACCAACTGCTTGTCATGAATGAGAAAAAATAACAACCTAGAGCATGCAAGAAGCATTCAGACAAAAACTCACGCCACCTCACTATTTATTAGTGGTAGGTAAGTACACAATATTTTTAAGGATTATAAAAGACAAACAATTAAAACCATAATTGCAACTTTCCTTTTCATCATCCTATCTTAATTACCACAATTCCCCTGTTCTACAGAAGTTGCATTTGTATACAATGATCAACAGTTATCATATCCGTTACGGAAAGATACCCATCTTTGATATTAATTATCTAGATAGAAGACACTTATAGTATATCATCCACCAATCAATTAGTTATGTCTCCATCCCTAACTAGTTGGGACTGGCCACATAAATGCCCTGTATCCCTTCTGCTCCATTTGGTCCCATTTCATTCTAATACTAAATGATTGGTCTTTTAAGGTACATTATGTCTTCCTTAGAGTTAAAAGTTCTTAAATCTCAGGCCTATCTCTACACATTTATACTGATAAAAAAAAACTGGGAAATAATGTAAATATGATACCCTTAATTCCAACTAGTTCGTATTACTTCCATTGTGCTATGGTTTCAGCTAAGTAAGCATTGATTCTAATTTTCTGAGATATACCTACAGAACTAAAAATTGACATTATCGTTTCAGATAAGAAGATTATTAAGAAACCGAAAATGAAGAAAAAGAGATTGATGCATCCAAAAGTGTACCAGCTGATAAATGGATTTGGGGAAAAGATGGTGGTGGCTGCCATGTGTTCGAGTTGGTGGGACTTTACTTTCGAAATGAAAATGAGCAAGCACTTTACGATCTGGCAATGGCCTCAACAAGAGTGCTTCTGAGAACTGTTCAATTTGATCTTCCTCTTCGGCAATAATTGACCCGAAACTCTTAAAGAGCAGAAGAAAAAGCAAAATTGATCTTAACCGAACCATTAATGGAGCTCCTGTGTTATCGTTGATATTGAAACTGGGAATATGTGAAAGATAAATCGAACAATTCCGCCATTACAAGAGCTTCAAGGTGTGTTAAAACTTAGATCAAAGGTTTGAACAATTTTGGATCCATGGGGTTTTGGCTGGTTGACCCGTTTAGACTTATGCTATATTAATTCGTCGATCCGATCCCATTTGGTTCTTTTTGCTTATATACTAATCTATTCTTACATTCTCTTTTAAAATAAACGGAAAAGGCTAAAAAAATATCTTGAACTATTAGAATTAGGTCACATATATTCTTAATCTAAATTCTTGCTCAAAAATACCTTCTATTAAAGTATTGGGTCACTTTTACCCTTACTTTTGACAGAGGTGTATTAAGTGTCATATAAGTGTCAAACAACCTCACTTCCACATAGACTCATAAAATCTAACTTACTTAATTTTCCCTCATTTCTCTAATAGATACAATTTTGACTCATTCTTATTTCTCTAAAAAATAATACGATTCCCCTTTCTTTCTCATATATGATTTTCCCTCTCTCTTATACGATTTCTCCTAGTGTTTCACAAATTTTCTCAGCATTTAGTAATGGAATGGTATCAAATACATCGAAATAGCCGTCAGTAACATTACTCATCAGTAAGTAATTGTGCAAATGAAACTCAATCGCATAAACAAAAAAGAAGAAGCAACAGCTAGTTGTTTTCGGTACTAAAATCAAGAGCTGATCACGTAATTAGTAGTTTCAAATCGTAATTCGTATCATTAGCGATTGAAGTACCAATGACAGAGGAAGAGTTGACTTGGAGAGAATTGGCAGACATTGTTGGTGATGAATGCTTCAGGAGAGCGGAAGTTGAGAAGTTGGAACGGAAGAAAGTGAGGTTGAAGTTGGAGGTTTGAAGATGGCAGCTTGTCCATGAGAGAAGATAAGAATGAGTGAAAATTGTATCTATTAGGGAAAAGACGGAAAAATTAGTGATTAAGATTTTATGAGTCTATGTGGAGGTGAGGTTGTTTGGTGCTTATGTGGCATCCACGTGGCGTCAATGTGGCACTCAACACACCTCTGTTAAAAAAAAGGGTAAAAGTGACCCAATACTTTAACAGAAGGGTATTTTGGAGCCAAAATTTAGTTTAAGGGTATATATGAGCTATTTCTGATAGTTTAAGGGTATTTTTGAGCCTTTTTCGTAAAAAAAAGAGTTAGAAATTCTAATTTTGAGATAAAAAATAGTCTCCCCCTTGTAAATAAATGATTTTTTATTGTATTTTATCACTCATGAGAAATAAAAAGCACTCTCTATTTTATTCATCTGCTTATTTTATTATTTCATAATATGTTATCGATTAAATTAGTTTGGGAATTGGATAAAAGTGCAACATGATCGAATATTTGCTATCTAATCGTTATAAAAATATCACTTACTTCATTAATTATGTACCATAGTTATAAGCTAAATGATACATAAAAATTTAAATTAGAGAAAAATATCATTACCCATTTATTGATGAGTGATAATCAATACGTTACTATCAACGATAAATAATAATGGTATCGAGAATAAAAATACTTAATACCTTGAAAATTTTTGTTGAGCTACAAACATAGGATGTGTGTGTAGAGTATTACTCCAAATTCTTTTTTGTTTTTAAAATTTTGTGATCGAAATTTACATATTATTTCTTGATTTAGAGAAATCAATTTATGATTTTTTTTAAAATTGTTTTGCCTCCTATGTCGTTGAAATAGATAGCGGTCGTATTTTATTACTCTAGCTGAATAGAAAGTGGACATATAGAAAGACCTTATAATATTTAAATGGTCCACATGTAGGTGAATATGCCCACATATATCACTTTGTATTTATTTAAAAAATGTGGGAGATTTCACTTCAACCTTAGCGTTGATAACCAACTTTTTTTTTGAACAAACAGTGTAAGGGAATTTCTTTAATTGAACAACATTTTGGTTCTTCAAAGTATGTCCATGTGAATTCTCAAGTATTCTGCGCATTATGTTATTATTGGGATGAACCAACTGGTTATGACAAATGATAAAATCATTAGAATCAGTAAATATTTATGTTACTACGACATGTGACTAGTGGCAGATTTAAAATTTCCATTAAGGTGGTTCAGAAGAAAAAAAAAAGTAGTGCCTAAGATTCAAACTTGGAATACCACTAAGTCAATCCCTAATTCTTTAGCAAGTTTAAAATCAATATATAAACATAAAAATTCTTTAAAATATTTTGAATTTGCAATTTTTCACCAAGGGGGTTTGAGTGAAACCCCTCGACAACCTCTAAGTCCGCCCTGCATATGATTCAACCATACCAATATTTGTATGGTACAACCTAGAAGAAAGTGCAGACAATATTTCATGCACATTTTTCTTTTTCGCATTATCGTAGTAATATAAAGGTATTCCACCTGTTCGAAATAAATTTTCGCAAGCGCTGAAAATTAACTTCAAGCAAAATAAATAAAAGATGATGTGTTTTTATTGATGAATTTTGCGAGTACAATTATGTGGTTCTTTTGATTCTTCTCTCCTAAGTTTCTTCGTGATTCGAGATCCTTCATTAGCGTATTTCTCTAATGTAGGATGATGTAGACCTCCTTAAGATGTATTTGATCTATGAAAACGTCGAGAAGCACTTCGTCGTTGCAAGTTGATCCCCGGGAAGAAATCAGTTGATCACTCCTTTGAAGAGATATGTAGTTGATAATATAGCTTATGTTGACCTCCTTGAGATGTATTTGATCTCTTGGAACGTCGAGAAGAACTTCATTGTTGCAAGTCGATCTCCGTGAAGAACTCAGTTGATCACTCCTTCAAAGAGTTATGTAGTCAATTTTGTAGCTTTCTCCAATTGCAAAATGCTTGTTGAAAAATTTTCTTCCCCCCTTAGAATGTCATGTCTATCCAATATTTATAGTTGTAGGGAGTGGACAAGGTTGCTTGTAATTGGTCAAAGAATGTCATTTTGACACTTGACCTTTGTGATTCATTCTTGCATTTGACTGGGACTACCACCTCATTTGAACATGTAGCTTCACCTTGTTGGTCTTGGATGCCTAGTCACAGTGACATGTGGCATGGGATTGGGCTTCAAGATGAAATGGACCTTGGACTTGAAGTAAATAAAAATGGACTTATTTGTTTGTAAAGTCCAAATTAATCCTTCAATCCAAATAAACATGAATATAACCCAAATATCGGATGAATTAAATCCAATAAATTTATGTGTCTACACCACCTATTCTTTGATTGCGGTCTCAACATGTTAGTCATTTTGGTGAATAACGTTGAAACTTAACATGTTTCTTTTAGACTTACTACAATACGTTGCATTATCAATTACCAATAATGTTCCTCCAGGCAGTAATAAGTCGTTCTTCCATAGCCCTCAATCAATTTTGTACTATCGAATATTATATTAACATATATATGCCTTTTTCATAATCAAATGAGAGAAATATTGATTTTGTTATCGTATGAGTTGTGACACTATTCAGAAGGCACATATCTCCATTACTCATCTTGGATCCAACTAAAAATTAGAAAATGTTATTTATCTTCGTAAAAGCAAAAATACATAATAAAAAGTATGCAACTTAACAAAAGAAATTTTAAGAGCATAAAATTTAAGTAAGATTAAAAACAAATAACAACATTATTCATTTCCCAATTCAATTATCAATCTTCAATTGCGATTCCCAAAGAAATCATCAGCTTCTAGATAAGTAATATCATCGAGCCCATCAAAAACATCATATTTCAGTGCTACATTTGATTCAACATTCTCATCATATTTTTTAGAATATCTTGCATATGCATCATCTTTGAGAGTCACATATGACTCAACTCGGGCATTGGAAGAGAAGTCATCGACTTTGTCTCCTTTTCTTTAGAGGAATTTTGACACAAACCGACACTCATTTTTTGAGTGATGATAGTTATCACCCTTTCTTTTTGAAGGATTATTTTGAAAGCTCATGTTGTTCTCCCTTTTGTTATGACCACCACATCGACGATTATTATATCATCTTTTTCCCTTGCCATGCCACACATATTATCATGACCTCAATTATTTTATCTTATTTAGACTGGTCGTGTGCTTATAACTTGTTGCTTCCAGTAATGGAGCACTTCCAGTGGAATGAGATTCATGATTTCTCATTAAAAGAGTGTTATGTTGCTCTGCCACCGAAAGACATGAGAACAATTTAGAGTATTTTTGAAAACTTTTTTCAAACTACTGCTGTAGTATCACATTAGAGGCATGGAAAGTAGTTAATGTCTTTTCCAACATGTCCTCATGATTTATAGTTTTCTCACATAATTTTAGTTGGAAAGTGATTCTAAATACAACAGAGTTATACTCAATTACGATTTTATAATCTTGAAACCATAAGTACATTCACTCATAACGAGCCCTTGGCAATATAGTTGCGTTAAGGTGGGCATACCACCCTTTCAAACCTATCCAGAATTCAAGTGGATCTTTAACTATCAAGTATTCAACCTTCAGAATTTCTTCAAGAAGATCACGAAGAAAAATCATAGCTTTTGCTTTATCCTGACTTGATGTCTTATTTTCTTCGATTATATTATCAAAAAGATCCATAGTGGTTAAGTGAATTTTAGCATCAACTATTCATGACAAATAGTTCTTTTCATAAATGTCAAATGCTACAAAGTTAAGCTTAGACAAGTTCGACATGATGAAAACTATCATAAAAGGATTAAGTTATTATGCTGATGTTGGTTTCTTTATAATGAATGATAAATTAATGTTCAAATAATAAAGTATAAGATGACTATAAATTATAGGCTTAAGTCATTTATAAACACTTAAAGTTGTCCACATAATTCACTTAGAAACTTAAATTCAGATTTGTACCTATTGAACACATTTACCCCGTAGAATTTGAACCGTTTGAACATTTTTTCAACAATCAACTAAAAGTATCAAATGAGTCAAATACACTTGCGGATGACGTGACACTTTGACAAATTAAATAATGACATGTGTTATTTGGATCTCATTAAATTATTTTAAACTGTAATATAATCATATAATATGAAAGGAAAAAAGATTACTGTTCAAAAAATTAAAAGTATTTGTAACCCTACTCTCCCATCTTCTCACCATTCAAATTTTATCTTCTCACCATTCAAATTTTTACCCTGCTATTCCATTAGCGTATCATTTTCCATCCCAGTCCATAAAGCTCCGACGTCCTTAAAACTTTTATTAATTAATTTCATACAAACTACACATCACATAATAAGATGAAAAAGGATAGTAGCTTTCTTATTATATATCTATTTAGATTAGTATTTTGTTGCTCCAATTGAAAAAATAAGAAGAACAGTAAATTAGAGAGAATTTTAATTCGAAAAAGGTGTTAAGGACAGACTAAAGCCCGAAAGATGGAGAAGGGTTAGGCTTGAAATTTTTTTATAAAGATTATATGAAACTTTATCATTTTCATTATCGTCGGAGTTGTAGTACAGAGGTTCTTGTTCTTCTTTCTCCGATAAGAAGTAGCCTTGTATGAGTGACAAACTCATTATCACTAGCCGACCGGATTCGAATAAGCTAGATGAAGAAGGAAGAAGAAGAAAAAGAAGAAGGATGTTATTGGTTGATGATTGTGGCGGCGACGCAATAGTTGCTTGGTTATAAGGTGGAGGAGTAATGTCAACAAGCACAAGGAAGAACAAAGGTAGAGGAGTAATGATGCATAAGGAGGAAGACGAAATCTTTTATTTTTACAAAATCTATGAAAATGCTTTCACACGCTCATTAGGTGTGAATCACATTCAAAATGCCATGTAGACAAAAAGTGTTCAAGTGGTAGTAATTTAACGTGGGCGAGGTGTTCAATAGGTACAAGCCTTAATTGAGGTGTCTATGTGAATAATGCAGACAACTTTAGGTGGCTGGAGATGACTTAAGCCTAAATATATTATACGCATGCATATGAAATGTCTTAAAAAATGTAAAAAAATAATAATAATAAAGTATTGAAACAATAGATTTAATATGTAATTTTAATTGTTCTATAATATTTAATAGTATTAGTTTTAATAGATATTAACGTCAAAATTTGTAAGAGTTTTAAGTCATATTTAATACAATAATATTCTTCTTTATGACACACAAATATACTTATCATAATATATGACGAGAAAATACTTACGAGTATTTTTAACTAGCATACTATCATATTACTTAGAATTTAATTTAGAGTCATAAACATGGACGGATCTGCGTAGGTCCAAGGGGTTTCACATGACACTCCTTTGTTGGAAAATATTACTAAATATGCATATATAATTAAAGGAAAAAAATGTGAATATATTAAATACAGTAACACTCCTTGACACAAATGTAGGCTGATCTTAGTTGATCAAGCCGTTAGTTCCAAGGTTGAGCTTGTGTGTTTGCATTCAAAGCTTGTCATTCTTTTTAGGTCTAACCCGTAAGTGCCCCCCTTAAGTTGGCACATACTTTCACTTGGACAACTTCAACTAATCTTTGTTTATTTTAGATACCTCATGTGCGTCTCGTTGTGTCGTTTTTGATACTTTTTGCTGACTAAGTATGTTACCTGTGCTACACAAATTTCAAGTGCGTCAAAGATATTTTTAAAAAACATTCTGACTTTCTTTGTAAATATTTTCTTCTCCTTTTTCTTCCTTCCTTTTTCCCTTCTATCTTTTCCACCTTCTACCATCTACCATCACAACTCAATTTTTTTTAAAAAAAAAATCTACAATACTTTATTAGGTAGCACTCTTTGATTCTTCCATCTTCTTTTGCAGGGTCGACTCAACAACATTTGGGGCCTAAAACAAAACTTAAGAGAGGGGTCCTGATATATTTTTTTCATCATATATACTTTTATTTAAAATCTACTTTTTTAGTTATTTTCAATGCAAAGTCATTATGTACTAAAGTCATTATGTAATGTTTTATATGCAAGCTCATTCGGGAGTGGCGCTCCTAACATGATTTTCTCCATATCCAGGGCTCAAACTCGAAATATATGGTTAAGGGTGAATCATTCCCACCAGTGCACCACAACCCATGTTGATGAGACATTGTTGATCTTAAAGAATGCTTAATCAATTTTAATTTCGAAAAAAACTTTTTTTGACTGAAGAATGATTACAGGAACGACTAACATTATTCTATAAGCAATATGTGTATTTGAAAAAAGAATCCAATCTTTTTATTTGATTGAATATTTTCATTCGTTCATTATTTTCTACTTGTATTATTTCTCTTAACATTTTTAATTCAGAAAATAAATCTAAATCATCAATATCAGAATAACTATTATGTGTTAAAGAATATTCAAGGTTAAGACAATATTTTTTAAAAATTCTCATCATCTAATGATCTCAATAGTTTACCACTAAATAAGAATCAAAAATATTTTCATATGCTTCAATTGATTCAAATCTATTTTGAAGAGAAAAAATAGGTTTATCGACTCTACATATATAAAGCAATAAACTCTAAAAGATTCTTCAAGGGACTCTGTAATTTCGTTATCCATATTTTCATTAAATTGTTCCTGAGTAACTCATGTTTATTTTCATCTCATATACAATTTTCTTGGTAGAAATCATAACACTCATAGTACATATAATTTTATTTTAGTTTTAAAAATAACATATATAAGTAATTATTTTTTTTAAATGCCCCCCCCCCCCCAAAAAAAAAAAAAATATATGGAACCCCAAGCGATGACTTTAGTGACCTACGGGTTAAGACGACCCTATTCTTTTGAAAATAAAAAAATCCCATCTTGATTCAATTCAAAAACAAAATCGATTTTCGGGGAACAAAATAAAAATCAGCTTCTTCAAATGGAAAAACTGATTTACATTCTTACCTTCTTCATTGAAATTGCAAAATTAAATTGATTTCAAGGGATTAAAAAATAAATAAAGAATAACCTCCAATTAAAAAAAATATTTATTCTACATATCCTTCAATGTAAATTCCAATAGTAGTAGCACAAGATATCAACTTCATTTAAATGTCATACAAAAACTTTTCAATTTGATATAATTTTTCTTATTTTCGATCCCAACGTATTTTACTTTGTGAACTACCTATGTTCTTGTCTTTTTGATGGAGAAGAGGATGAAAAAGGGAAGGAGACACAAGAAGAAGAAGAAAAGAGGCGAGGGCATGCGCTTGGGATATGGAAGAAAAGCAAAAGTAAAACTAAGTTTTTTAAAAATAAAATAAAATTTCTACGTGTCACATAATGATTCGTTTATTTTTCCATATAAGAGGCGCCTTGATGTACGCATTTAAAAGGTGATTTTGAAAATATAAAAAGTATCAAAATGACACAATTAGATTTGACATGAGTTACTTAAAATGAACAAAGCCTAATTAAAGTGTCCTAGTCAAAGTTAATGTCAACTTTAAGTGATCATTGATGGGTTAGACCTTCTTTTTATATATTTAAAGTTCTTCATTCATCATTCTTATAGACTAACTTTTTTATGTTTTTTTCCTTCCACCTTCTTTTTAGGTCTAAGTCATCGATAGCCCCTTAAAGTTGTCCGCATAATTCATTTAGACACCTCAACTGAGACTCTTACCTATTAGACACTTTAATATTAATAAATATTTATCTATTGAACATAAAATAACAACTATCTTTACAAATATTGTGCGTGTAATGCACACTCTTTATCTTGACAAAAATTACGAATAGAACTACGACACGTGGCACATGGGCCCATTATTTTAATTTTAAAAAATAAAGAATATTTTCCTTCTTTTAATAATATATAAAAAATTAAATTAATTAAAAAAAAATCTTTCCCCTCACCCTCACCCCCACCTAACCCCATCCCATCTAACTTACTGCCCTTTTTTCTTCATCTTCTTCTCTTCTTCTTCTATTCTTCTTCTCTGTTGTTCCACAATCACCATTCCTCTGCATAACAAAAAAGAAAATGCCTAACCCCATCTCATTTCGAATTCATCCACCAAATATTTTTCTCTTTCATTTTCTTCGTTATATGTTATTCCTTTGACGACTATTCCGATTTTATAAATATAATCGACCTTGATAAATTATTTTAAAATCGACAACAAAGAGAAATTAAAATTATATCAAATATTTTATAGCATTTCTAATAAGTTTATGAATGGTGATAGTTGCTCAAATGGAGTTATTGAAAATAAAAAAGTACAGATATTGGTCAATTTTTAACTCCAAATGTTTCAGTTTTTCTTCTTCTTGAAAATTCAGCAGGTATTTTGTTTACAAAAATTGAAAAAAAAAATGAATCATAACAAAAGGAGAGAAATTTGAAGTTTTTAAAATGGTGGGTTGAAGGAAGATGAGTGTGGGTTTTTTTTTGTTTTTTTTTATGATTTAAAAGATTTATGCTTAATTAAATTAATTTTTTATATATATTTAGTCAATGCATGCCAAGTGTCAACAAAGTAGGTATAAATATTTTTAAAAAAATTAAAAAAATGCATTCACGCGCTCAGCAGCAGTGAGATACACTTATTTTGCCACATCAGCGTTTTGTGTTTAATAGGCACATTTTTTGATAATTTAGGTGTTCAATTGGTATAAGTCCTAATTCAGGTGTCTAAATGAATAATCGGGACAAGTTTGAGTGGCCGCATATGACTTTGGCCTTCTTTTTATATATTTAAAGTTCTTCATTCATCATTCTTATAGACTAACTTTTTTATGTTTTTTTCCTTCCACCTTCTTTCTCACCAATAAAATTAATTAAGGATTTATGAAACACTTAATATTATTAACTTTAAAAAGAGATTTTGAATACATTTCAAAATTAAAAAAAAACTCATGGTTTTTTTATAATTTTTAAAATATTTTTTTAAAAGGCATAGTAGTGAGCGTGAATTATATTTTATTTTTTTACAAAAAAATATGATGTCACATTATTTTATTTTATTTTTTTTTCATTTAAAAGGTGATACCCTTTATAAAAAAAGTTTGTGTACGCCATTGCTCATAAGTTAATTAGTACCATATAAGTAGCATAATAATATAATCTAAAACGTATTGATTATTATTGCCTAATTAAGTATCGTAATAATATCTAAAACAAATAATTTACACAGTAATTAAATTACAGATCAAAAACTTATGTAAATCCTTTTGGAGATGTTATAAACATTAAAATGTATATCTAACTTGGTAAAAAAATTGATAAAGTTTTAGGGAAAAAGATAACTCCGAATTAAGTAAATCTCATTTTTTTAAAAACTCATGTTGATAAAGTTGATAAAGTGTTATAAAATATTAACAATATAAAATAATATAAGACCATATTGTATAGACAAGATATATAAGAGAAAATATTTTCTTAATTCTTTCTTCTATACTTTTTAATTCTTTTCAATTGTGTTTTTTATAAAATAATTATCACTTATTTGTAGTACACAATTTCTTTTCAAGTTACATGAATTGAATAATGTTCATTTTTTTGGTACGTGAACTTGAAAAAGAGTTACAAAAGATATCCACATTAATGTATTTATAATAAATTTTTAAATAAAAGTGATTATGCTTAATTAATGAAAGATAGTTTAATAAAAATGGATTTATGATAAAAATATTTACCATAAGTTTTTCTTTTTATTTTCTTTTTTTAAAAAAAAGAAGAAAAATTAATTCTCCTTTTTAGAATAGTAACTTATTCTCAATAATAAAAAACTCTTTCGGCTTAAAAGAACATGGTTCTTATTAGCCAAACATCTCAAAAAAGAAAATATATATACTATTTATTATTTTAAAAAAATATTTTCAGCCTCGAAAAATTTTAGCCTACTTTTAATTTGGTTTAATACATTGAATGACCTTTTAAATTTGTTTGTAAATTTTGTTTAGATATTCAGATTGCTCCTTCACATGATCTAGTGTTCATATTAGATATTTATGATTCAAATTTTGACAATTTTTTTGAGCTTGACCATATGTAACTGTTATGCAAATAAGTTAATTATTTAAAGTAAATTATATGTGTTTCCAAATTGAAATATACTTTAAGATAACCTATTTTATGTGCTCGATTTAACTATTATATAAATACTTAAAAAATAAGTACACATACAAAAGTCTTTTTATAAAATTTAATAATAAAAATTAATTTTTTTGGGAAAAAAAAATTATTCTTAAAAGACATAATACATAAATATGCCTTTTAACTTGGCTTCAAATCACATATATGCCCTTCAACTTTGGGTGCGTATAAGTAGACACTTCAACTTGTACAAAATTGAACAAATAGACACACATGTCTTACATGTTATCCTACATGTCATTTTTTGTCCTACGTGGTGTCCTACATGTATTTTGTCATGTAGGACTCATATGTTTATTTATTTAAAAATTAGATAGTTAAAGTGTCTGTTTGTGCATTATAAAAATTGAAGATCAAAGTTAAAATTTGAATTAAAATTTAGAATACAATATATATATTATGCGTTCTGAAAACCTTTTTGCAACTAGCTAAAGTAGTGGAGAATAGAACTCCAAGCGTATTTGCATTCACAGCCGTCCAATTCTTTCTTGGACGTATCTTGACCGTTATTCTCCTACTTTCCTGGTCAACATCATGGATTCCCTCGTTTTTCCTTTTCACCACGGAATTCAAATATATTATTAAATATAGTTTATAATTTTTCCTACTCTCAGCGTCCCCCACTCGCGATATGAAAATGCCACGTCATCCTTGAGCATTTTTGCACCGTCGATTTCGTAGATTGAACCTTTTCGCGCGTGGAAAGCTCATAGCAGAGAAAAACGAATGCTCACCGTATTAAAGGAAGGAGACCTTCAGCCTTTAGGTATTTTGCTTTGAAGAAATATCTCGGGCGGGAGAAGAAGAAGAATTAGTAAAGTGTGAACATAATGTCTGCTAGCGGCGGCACCGGAGATGAAGATAAGAAGCCTAATGATCAGATGGTTCATATCAATCTCAAGGTTAAGGGTCAGGTATAAACATTTATCGTCGTTTTAATTTTTTGTATGTATGGTATTCTAATATCTTTACTCTGTGTGTATATGGTCTCATATGTACTACTATTTTCGTGTTCATTGTAGTCTTTTTTGTGATTAGGTTTAGTTTTTAAAATAATTGAATGGAACGTTTTGTTTGGAATGAATGCAAGGATGAGAAACTGCGATTTCGCGGTTCACATTTGGCATAACACGTGAATATGCCTTTTAACTTGGGTTCAATATATATCTTTGCTCTCTAAGATGTCTGTGTAGACACTTCAATTCGTATAAAGTTCGAAAGTGATACATGACATATATGTAGGATATCAGGTAGGATGTGAGTAGGATGTGAATTGTCACGTAGCATGTCAAGTAGGACATGTGTGTATTTATTTAATTCTATACAAATATAAGTGTATACTTGTTTATATGGCATAGATGCCAGATGAGATTAAGTTAAAGGGTATGTTTATGCAGGACACCTTTTGCATTTTTTTAACAACTCCTAGTAGTCATGTAATCATAGTATTTATAGATGATAAAATTCTACATTCAATTTGCATGTGATTTGTTGATACATGATCAATCATCAAGTTTATTGGATTGGTCAGTTTTTCATGAATTTGCATTCTGGCAGACTCGGAAGTTCTATTACAAATCAATAAACTCTGAACATTGACTAAAATTTAGATGTTTAATAAAGATCTTACAAAATTTTATACTTTGTAGATCACAACTTACTGTACATAAATGGATAAATGCAGTTTGAATTATCATGTCTTGCCTTTTTACAATTGTATTCTCATTTTGATAATGTTTGACAATTGTCATGAGTATAACTCACGAGCATGACTTGGAATGAATAATCAGCTGTTTCGAAATGATCCAAAGCTCCATGTAATTGGATTATTTGTCTTAGAGTTGCTATTGGTTCAATGATTCCTACACTTTCTTTTACTCTGGTGTACCTTGAATCTGTAAGTTAACATTGGCATATGCACAAAATCAAATTTAAAGCATCATATTGGTTTTTCAAATATTGAAACCCAGAGTTATAAAGAGCGCGCTTAAAGCAGCAGCCCCTGCACTTTTATTTCCTGAAGCGAGGCAACATTGAAAAAGCAAAGCGCAAGAAAAGCGAAAGCATGAAAAAGCGTGCTTAATTTGAAAAAGCGCTAATTAGGTTTTTTTTGAAAAAAATTGTTAGTTTTTTTTTTTCAAGAAAAAATTCTGAAATCCTTACGCGACTTCACATACCTCTTTCGCGACTTCAAATTTATTTTTTGGCTGCTGCGAGGCTGAGACGGCTGCTGTAAGTTCTCTTCTTCTCTTCTTCTTTGCGACTGCTCTGCTACTCTTTTTTTTCAATTTTTGGTTGCAGCCAGGCTGCTCTTCTTCTTCTCTTCTTCTCTGCGAGGCTGCTGCGACTAATTCTTTTGTGATTTAATCATGTTTTTGCTTTATATGTTATGACTTATGAGGATTATTAACTATCTATTACTTTTAATCTAAACATTTATTACCTCTATTCAGTTATTTGATATTTTTTAATTTTTATACTAAATATCTCTTTACTTAAAAAAAAGTGCGCGCATCGCTTATGTGAAGCGATCACTCGTCGCTTTTTTCCGCTTCTCGCTTCCCAAAAACACTGTTGAAAGCTGTAAGTTGTAAAAAAACATGTTTTTGGGTAGTTGTCAAATATGTTCCATTTTATGCTCATAAATTTCAGGTGTTGGCAAATTGTCAAATATTATTTATCTTCCCTATTTATTTTCAACTTTGTTCACTATACATTGTAAGCTGCATAATTAAGTAACATACATGTGTTATTGCCTAGTTATAAGGTTTTTTGATTTCCATCTAAGAAATGATTGATTCTACAGCATGAGAACATATCCTTTTGATGTGGGAAGGTTGCACTTATTAATTGGACATGTGAATAGGATGCTAGGGATGGAAGTGTGGTATTTTAGGTGTGGGTAGTACTGGTAGCTTGAGTAAGGCAATGATGAAGTAAAGTGATTGTTTGCCTGTAGAGATAACCAGGAGAGGGGATTTAGTATGGCAGAAGACATATCTTATGCTCTGTATGTTCTGTGATAGCACGAATACAATTTGGCATCTTTTGGCCTGTTTTTGGGTGAAGTTGTTCAGTGAACAACCTTAGTGACTCTATGGACGAAACATGCATACCAACTTTAACATGATCAAGGATAACATGTTATCGCTGAATGGCTGAATGCAATTCCATACATAATGCAACTCCATCCATTAGTTAATGCCCATACATATTAAAGAGGGAAAAGATGACCAAGAAACCCTCCGTGTATGAATATTGTTGTTGCAAACTTCTTGGTGGTCTTCTATATCCTCATTAATGTCATTGGTATAGCAAACTCCATGCGTTGTATGTTCAGTATTATTTATGATGGTAAGTGTAATCTCCTTCTGCTGTACATCCTCTTGGGCTGGATAAATAGCTTCAATACTTTTTGATATTGTACTATGGTTGCTGATACTATGTCCGATGGTTACAAGTTCTTGAGGTGGAACAAGTATTGTCATTGTTTTGCTTATGTAAGATTAACCTAGCATCTTTGCGTGGATCAGTGATTGCTTGAAGCTTCCTAGCTCAAATGTGACCGATGATTACAGTCTAACTACATATAGTTGTATTACAGCTTGAGGCCTCTGCCTCTGTGGTACTTGTACCCATGTGTAAAATAGACTTTACTCTTCAGTTGACTTAACTTTGGTTTGTTTTTAGACACCTTATTCTCCCTTGACCGAAAAAAGGTGGAAGATATAGTTTGACTAAGAAGATGGAATTGTTGAGGGGCCAGTTTCATATAGAATCGTGTATCTTTTCTCATGGTACTCAACATCAATTATTACATGCAGGATGGGAATGAAGTTTTTTTCAGGATCAAACGTAGCACACAGATGCGCAAGCTCATGAATGCTTATTGTGACCGGCAGTCAGTGGACATGAACTCAATTGCATTCTTATTTGATGGGCGCAGGCTTAGGGCAGAGCAAACTCCTGATGAGGTATTGAAACATTTCACACTTGTTTTGCTTTTGCTAATGTTGTATGTTCAAATCTCACATTCTTTTCTTTAATTGTTGAAATAGCTGGAGATGGAGGAGGGTGATGAAATCGATGCAATGCTACATCAAACTGGAGGCAGTTGCTGCACTTGTTTCCCTAATTTTTAACTTGGTTTATGTTAGTAGATTGTTTAGGGTAATACTTTCAACTCCCTCATCTGCTCTAAGATGGGTAAATTTATGAATGTTTAGTTTTCAGTATTAGATGATGACACTACTAAATGGTTCAATTTTCATGGCATTTGTAAAAGTTTACTCTTAATATGGTTTCAGATGGTGTCTTGCAGCTCACTTTGCTTTATAATATTTCATACACCTCGTAATATTGTACATAAAATTGTGCAAAAGCCGAAAAATACGTTTCGGCTGCTATTCCTCTTGCAAAACACCGTATGGTTGATTGGATGTGCTTGGAAAGCCAATAGTGACTATTGAAGCAGTAACCTATGCAACCCATCGTGAGAAGCTTAAAGGGCATGCTACCTGAAAGAGGGTCGACTTATTTTTCTCGCACACCACTCTAGGCAGTCTTACAGCGTCTGTAATACTTCAGCCTACTTACACCCACGAAAATTGACTAAGTATAGAAACACTTAAAACAGTTCAAACAACCAACAAATTTATAGGAACCAGTCCCAACCTTTATTAACCTTTAAGTAATACAAAGGAAGGCTTCACGAATTAGTCTAAGGCTAGAAAACTCTTTGTTCTTTGCCTTAGACGAATTTCCACCTTAAATCAAAATTCTGCATAATGGCAGTTACATGCGGCAGTTACAAATGACACCTGTCCGACACATGTCAGCCCAGGGTTCAAAACTAACTTTCCAACAGCTATATTTCCAACAGATAGAATTTAATTCAAATTACATTCTTATCTACACGAAATACTAATATTCTAACACTTAGAATATTTCAGGCTTCATTCCAACACTTAGAATAATTCTGCCAGCTTCCAACACTTAGAATATTTTAGCTGTCTTCCACATTTAGTTTTATTTCAGCAATTTCGGGTGAACTGCCTTTGTCCTTGACATTGCCAAGTCTTCGCAGCCTTGCTTTATCAAGCCAACATGCTGTCTTGCCAACGCCCTTAGCCCGCACGTAAGCCCTGCACGTTCAAGCTGCCTTGCCAACACCCAAGCGCTTGAACTTGTGTTGCACTGTTTTGCCATCATCCATGTCAAGACCAATGCCCAAGTCCTTGACATGTCTGCACGTAGTTAGATCAAGTAGTTTGCGGGTCTAACAGACCACCCGCACCACTTGAACTCGATGTCCTCATCGAGACTGTTTTGAGATAGTCATCGATTTGAGCATCAAACTGCCATAGGTCTTTTGCTTTCTCCCAAACAGCATCTGCCGCACTCTTGCCTTTCCAGTGAACCAAGAACTCAGTCTTAGTATTCTTCTTACTTGTGCCCAAAACCCGGTGATCAAGAATCTTCTCAATTTCAGCATCATACTGTGTAGGTACTGATGGAGGAGCCCTCTTTGATCTGTTTCTATCCGGTTCATCTGCATCTGCAAAGTAAGGTTTTAAGAAACTCACATGAAAAGTAGGATGGATTTTCAACCTTTCTGGCAGCTTCAACCTATAAGCAACTTCGCCCACTCGTTTCACCACCTCAAATGAACCATCATACTTAGGAATCAAACCCCGATGTCTGGTTTTACTCACAATCTGTTTCCAGATTTGTGGGGTAAGTTTCAGCAACACCTTGTCACCCACATTGAACTCAACTGAGCGACGATGTTGGTCAGCATACTTTTTCATGCGCTTCTGAGCCTTGCGCAAGCTATCTTGTGCCTCAGATAACATTTCAAGTCTATCCCTTGCAACTCTATATGCTACTGGACACTTTCCCTGATTTTTAGATTTAGCAACATCTAGTGGCGTCATAGGCTGTTTGCCTAAGACGATTTCAAAAGGACTCATTTCTGTTGCAGACGACTTGTGCAGATTATAGCAAAACTGCGCAGTGTCTAACAATGCCACCCAATTCCGTTGACTTGCAGTCACATAGTGCCTCAAGTACTCTTCCAACAAATGATTAATTCTTTCCGTCTGTCCATCTTTTTGTGGATGATTTGCAGTAGAAAATTTTAATTCGGTTCCCATCATATTGAACAATGCTGTCCAAAATCTACCCGTGAACCTTGTGTCTCTATCACTCACAATGTCAGCCGGAACACCAAAGTATTTAACCACATGTTTATAGAATAACTCAGCAGCAACTTCAGATGAGCATAACTCAGGAGCAGCAATAAAAACAGAATATTTTGAAAACCTGTCAACTACCACCATGATAGATGCTTTGCCATCTACTTTAGGAAATCCAGAAATGAAATCCATGCTTACCGATAGCCATGGCCTTTCAGGAATAGGCAAAGGTTGCAACAAACCTGCTTCCTTCTTACGTTCTGTCTTGTCGACTTGACAAACATGACAAGTCTTAACGTACGCCTCTATATCGTCTTCCATTTTCGGCCAAAAATACACACGAGACAGTAAGGCTAACATCCTTTCAACACCTGGATGTCCAGCCCAAGTAGAGTCATGCGCTTCTTTCATCAAGTCTTTGCGCAACCCACCTTGATTTGGTACAACGATTCTCCCCCCTTTAAAATAGAGCAGATCGTCCTCGATCCAATACCGTCTCATTGTGCCCTCCTGCACCTGACTCATCCATTTAACATATAATGAATCATTTGCAGCACACAACCTGATTCTATCATAGAAATCAGTTTCCAGTTTTGAAATTGAATATACTGCAACAAATACTTCTTTCCTACTCAGCGCATCAGCAACCTGGTTCTGGTTGTGTTTTCCTGGTTTATGTTCCCACATGAAATCATATTCTGCCAGGAATTCTTGCCACCGTGCTTGTTTAGGACTCAACTTTTTCTGTGTTTTGAAGAATGTATTTGCTACATTATCAGTTCTTACCACAAATCGAGTGCCTAAGAGATAAACTCTCCAAGTCTGCAAACAGTGTACCACCGCAACCATTTCTTTCTCATGTGTTGAGTATCTTTGTTCAGCATCATTCAACTTTCTGCTTTCGAAGGCCACTGGATGACCTTTCTGCACTAATACGCCACCAATTGCCTTGTCTGACGCATCAGTGTGCACTTCAAATGGTAACTCAAAATCAGGCAATTTGAGTATAGGTTCAGATGCAATAGCATTCTTCAAATTCTGAAATGCTTCTTCACACTGTTCAGACCAAACCCATTTTGTATCTTTCTTCAACAAATCTGTCAAAGACGCTGCCTTCTTTGAGTAACCAGCAATAAACTTTCGGTAATAGTTAGCCAAGCCAAGAAACGACCTTAAATCCTTCACATGACGAGGTGCCTGCCAATCAACAATGGCCTGCACTTTCTTAGGATCCATTCGAACCTGGTTTTTACTAACAAGATGCCCCAAGAACTTTATCTCTTGTTGAGCAAATTCACACTTTTCCATCTTGACATAAAGCGTGTATTTCCTCAATTGGGACAGAACCAGACTTAAGTGATTAACATGTTCTTCCAACGTTCGACTATATATTACAATATCATCTAAGTAAACGACAACGAAGTCATCAAGATAGTCAAACAGTACATTGTTCATTAAATTGCAAAATGTTGCCGGGGCATTAGTCAGCCCAAACGACATTACAAGGATTCATATGAACCATATCTAGTTACACATGTTGTTTTTGGTTCATCACCCTCTGCTATCCTAACCTGCCAATAACCTGCCCTCAAATCAAGTTTTGTGAACCAGCATGCCTTGCTTAACCTGTCCATTAAATCTTGCACCAACGGAACCGGGTACTTGTTCTTTATAGTTGCCTTGTTCAATGCCCGATAGTCCACACACATTCTCATTGTTCCGTCCTGTTTCTTTTGGAATAGAACAGGAGCACCATACGGAGCCTTAGACGGCTGAATCAACCCAGACTCTAGCAATTCATTCAATTGTTTGCGTAGTTCAACCAATTCTTTAGGATCCATACGATACGGAGCTTGTGTAGGAGCAACCGTACCAGGCAGCAACTCAATCTTATGATCAATGTCCCTCCTTGGTGGTAATTTCTTTGGCAATTCAGGAGGCATAACATCAGCATACTGTTTAAGCAATTCACCAACACAATCAGGCACTTCTATTTTCACATCAGGTTTAATTTCGACCAAAGCAGAAAGTATGGTTTCGTCACCCTTTTTCAGCCCTTTGTCGATCGCCATAGCAGACAACAACATTCCCTTGTCTTTCTTCTTTGCAACTTTATTAATATTTCCAAACGGATGAACACCCTTCAGAAAACCAGCATCACTTCCACTCATTACCATCACTCCATCTAAGTGAGGAAAAGGAACAAACTGGTATTTTCTTAGGAAATCAATCCCAAGTATAATTTCAAAGTCTCCAAGCGGCATTACCATCAAGTTATGTTTTCCCACCCAATTTCCAGTCGACATAGACACCCCATAAGCCATGCCCACAATGGCTTGTGCCTTAGCATTGACTGTTTTGACATAAGAAGGGCTTTTAGACAACTTCAGCCCCAATTTTGCAGCAACCTTCACATCAACAAACGTGTGTGTGGCCCCTGTATCAACCATTGCCATCACACATTGTTCTTTTACTTTCATTTCTATATGAATTAAGGAAGCATGAGGATTTGAAGTGCTGGAGATTTCCCCAACAGTGTTGATCCCCATAATGTGATTAAAAGACAATCCCAATGGATTTGCCATTGCAGCCACAACTTCTTCGTCCTCCTCCCTTTGATTCATATTTCCAGCAAGCATAGCATTCACCTTTTCTCGGTTTGGACAAGATTTGGCCAAATGAGGACCACTACAAGTCCAACAGCCCTTAGAGTTTCCATCTTTACTCTTGGGTCTGTCTTTCCCATCCTTCATTTGTGCCTTTCCTTTATCGTTTGTATTCTCTTTACGACTATCCTTTCTCCATTCCCCTTTCTTCTCATTCTTTTTCTTATTCTTTGAAGTAGAAGGGACATCTGTCGAAGGACGAGTCGTCCGAAAATCTACCAACGAATCAGCAGCAGCAATTGCCCCAGGCAGATCTTTAACATTCTGCCTTCGTAATTCGTTTTGAGCCCAGCCTTGCATGCCCGAAATGAAATTGTGAAGTTTGTCCTCATCAGACATATTTTGTATGTCTAACATCACAGAGGTAAATTCTTTTATGTATTCCCTCACTGAACCGTCTGCCTTAACCTTTTCAACTTGTCCCTTGCAAGCCAAGATGCATTGCTAGGAAGAAATTGATCGCGCATTTCTTTTATAAGCTTATCCCATGTATCAATTCTAGGACGACCAGCACTCACATCATCTGCATTTCGAGTCCTCCACCAAAGTTTTGCATCACCCGACAAATACATTGTGGTAATATTCAATTTATCAGCGTCTGGCACTCTTGCTGCAGTAAAGTACTGTTCCATGTCCCATATGAAATTTTCAAGTTCTTTAGCACTCCTTGCGCCACTGAAGGCTTTAGGGTCTGGAATCTTAACCTTAGATGATTCAACACGAGTCGAACTCAACGTAGTCATAGCCCGACACAAAACAACGAGTTTTGCACGAAGGTTTTCATTTTTCTTCTGCAGTCCCTCTAGTTTCTGCGTAGTTGTGGTACGAAAGTCCAAGATTTCAGTAATGTGGTTATCAACATTCGATATCCACCAATTTCCACTTGAACTTTCTCAGCGTCCACTCTCAACTCAATGATTTGTGTGAATAAATCCATAAACGTAGGGTCTGCCAGGATATCTTCAGTAAACCCGACGAAGGATTCAATTCTTCTTGCCAATTCCCACAATTCTGCGTTCTTCACCATTGTTTAACCTTGCTCTGATACCAATTGAAAGAGGGTCGACTTATTTTTCTCGCACACCACTCTAGGCAGTCTTACATCGTCTGTAATACTTCAGCCTACTTACACCCACGAAAATTGACTAAGTATAGAAATACTTAAAACAGTTCAAACAACCAACAGAATTTACAGGAACCAGTCCCAACCTTTATTAACCTTTAAGTAATACAAAGGAAGGCTTCACGAATTAGTCTAAGGCTAGAAAACTCTCTGTTCTTTGCCTTAGACGAATTTCCACCTTAAATCAAAATTCTGCACAATGGCAGTTACATGCGGCAGTTACAAATGACACCTGTCCGACACATGTCAGCCCAGGGTTCAAAACTAACTTTCCAACAGCTATATTTCCAACAGATAGAATTTAATTCAAATTACATTCTTATCTACACGAAATACTAATATTCTAACACTTAGAATATTTCAGGCTTCATTCCAACACTTAGAATAATTCTGCCAGCTTCCAACACTTAGAATATTTTAGCTGTCTTCCACATTTAGTTTTATTTCAGCAATTTCGGGTAAACTGCCTTTGTCCTTGACATTGCCAAGTCTTCACAGCCTTGCTTCATCAAGCCAACATGCTGTCTTGCCAACGCCCTTAGCCCGCACGTAAGCCCTGCACGTTCAAGCTGCCTTGCCAACACCCAAGCGCTTGAACTTGTGTTGCACTGTTTTGCCATCATCCATGTCAAGACCAATGCCCAAGTCCTTGACATGTCTGCACGTAGTTAGATCAAGTAGTTTGCGGGTCTAACACTACCCTACCCTCTATTTTACTCTCTCAATATAAAGTTCTCTATTTTTTTCAGACAATTAATTTCAATCCATTTCTCTATTTTATACTCAAAAATGAGTTTTTTCTTTCTCTTCAATATTGTATTATTATTTTTATTTTTTATTTCATATTATAAATAATTTCTCTTTTAGTAAATAATTATCCTATAATCTTTATAATTTTCATGTAATATAAATTTTATTCTGTTCAATTTTTCATTAAATATAGATTATATTTTATTCTAAATTTCTAAATAAAAGAAATTACAACAAATATTATGTATAATACATACTAACAAACAATGCAAATAAAAGTGAAATCATTGATAAATACAATTACATAATATTAAATTTTGCATAAATACTTGACTTTCAAGACTATTATGTTGCTCCCATAATGCTTTATTAATGCATGACAGAGTTCAAAATGAGTAATTCTTTGTCCATTTTTTTTATGTGTAGCTAAAAATTATTTAAATTAACAATTTCATCTTGTATCAAATTATTTCGAGTACTAATTTAATTCCCCTATTCCATTTTGAACTATAGCAAAAAGTATTTTCATGCTCATTAAAAAGTGTAGCTTAATAGTTTATCACTATAACATAAAAGTAGATTGTTTGAATTATCATGTAGATTTTGTGTATTCTTCATATTGAAAGATAATTACTCTTTCCGTTTAAAAAATAATGGTCTAGTTTGACTTGGAACGGAGTTTAAGTAAAAAAAGAATACTTTTTAATCTTGTGGTTCTAAATTAAAGTTATATCAGATTTACCAAAATGCCCTTTGATCTTGTGGTCTTAAATATGTCACGTGGAAAGTTAAAGTTAAAATATTGCCAAAAAAAAGGGTGATTCTATCATTTTTTAAACGGAGGGAGTATAATTTTAAGGTAAATATTTAAAGTAACATTTAAAAAGAATTTGTTAATTCGGGATGAAAATAGTATACTTATAAATAGTATGTTTTTTTAGATGTTATATTACTTAGATAATAATTCAACTATTAAAAACTTAATTATAGTCTCATATAATATAAATAATATTAAAATAATTTAAAATTACATATTTTAAGTGACGATTTTTTAGAAAATAATATAAAATTATTAATTCGGATAAAATAATAATTTGTCAATAATATGTTTTTAGATGTTATATTATATTAGACAATTAATTATAAATAATAAGACTTAATTAACGAATACAATGAAAATAATATTAAAATAATCAAAAAGTGAAATAGAGAGGTGATAGTAGTTCTCCATTAGAGAGTAAAATGAAGAGGGATTGGAGAGTCCATTCTCTATTTTACACTCTAAATATAGAGAATAAAGAGTAAAATAGAGGTGGGTTGGAGATGGTCAAAGTTAGAGTCCCTCTTTAAAAACATGTCAAATCGGATAAATAAATTTTAGTCTATCATTCTGTTCACTTTTGAATAAGAAAATAATGACAGTGAATTTATTATTTTATCCATATAAATTATAAAGTGAATGAATTGAAATTTTAAGAATTTTAAGAAGTTTTACTTTTTTAAAAGTAATAAATTGAGGGTATAATATGTAATATTTTTTATTTTTTTCTTAATTTGTCAAAATGGATAAATAATTTGGGACAATTAAAAAAAATGCACAAGTAATTAGGGATGGAGGGAGCAGTTTGAATTTGGAAATATAGTTGATTAGTTATTATCTAGTATTTTTTAGTATCGCTAGCTAGTAGTTTGAATTTGTCATGTACTCCATATGTTCTTAAATACTTGTCAATATTTGAATTGACACACCCAATAAGAAAACAATGATTGGCATAGTAAGTTTATCATGTTACCCATATTAATTATGAAGTGGATAAATCAAAAAATTTAAGATTTGACATAGTATCATTTAAGTGAAAATTATCATCCTTAATGAATGGAGGTATGAACAGTAATTATTCATGAGAGAATGAGTATTTCAAGAATTACTTTGGATTCGGATATGAACTTGTAATTATTTTAAATTTTATGGCTCATTTATGTAGTTTTCCCATTACATAATGAGGTTGCAAGGTGTTTGCGTTGGATATCAGATTGGGGTTATGGGGTCCTATTGATTTGAGTTTTATTGGGTTTGATATAACTTGTACAATTTCAGGCTATATTAGTTTGAGTTTCAACTATTTTTTTAATATATATTTTTAAAAAGTTTTTTTTTAGTAATTCATGAATGTTAAATATAATTTTAAATTTTAGACTAAATAAATCACAAACAACATTAGATCATTTGATTTCAATTATCGGTTTGAGGTTCGTGCTCAGTTGATTTAGATTTTCAAGGTGAACTGACACATCACGACCCATAAGTCCTAGCTACTATCGGATCCAATTTGATTCTAGAATGACTCGACCCAGTTGACACTCTTAGATTTAAGACGGAACCCATTGGTGGCCCCCTAAAGTTGACGCGAATTTTCATTTAAACACCTTAATTAAGATTTTTTTCATTCTAGATACCCATAGTAAGATTTTATTGTGTCATTTAGACACTTTTTGAACAATCAACAAAAGTTTTAAGAAGAGTGTAAAACACTCATCAAAGATGTTTCAAAATAATGAATTAAATAAAGACACGTGGTATATATACCTAACAAAAATAATTTTTGAAAAATATTGTGGGTAAAAATTTATTTTTAAAACTATGTAGTTATTTTTATTTTAAAGAAAATGTATATTTCAGTGATTAAAATAATAAAAAAAGTTGCAGCAACCTTCCTCTTTTTTTTTTCTCCTCTCACATTACTCCTCCTCCTCCTCTTCTTTCTGATTCAATAGAATTTGAAATTGTGAATAAAAGAGATTAGCAGTAGAGTCAGATCTGAAATAGTTATAAAAAAACAGATTCGAAAGGAAAAATTTAGCAAAAACGAGGAGGAGAATGTAAAGAAAAAGAAAGATCGTGAACTCATTCTTTAGTAACGTCAAAGACTCCATTTTTGATAACACAATTCATTTTTATATGAAAACACCAGTTTTTGATTTTATAATTTTATGTGTGGGTTATGAAATTTGGTTTTTCTAAGTGATGGTTAAATGTATTTTGTGTGTTTCTTTTATTTTGTTTGTTGTTAATGAAGTCGAATTTTATGTTTAAAATGGTGAGAATTTTTTTCCGACATAATCAATCGATGAAGATATTGCCGGATTTTATGGTGAAAAATGAAGAATAAGGGATCATATTTTTAAGTATTTGCATCTTCTTTTATTTAAACAAAAAAAGCAAGTCTTTTTGTTTTTTTTTTTGCAAATTTTAAGTTTCTCATGAGCTCAAAATGATTGCATCACATACAATGTGCCAACTCAGCGAAAAGTGTCAAACTGACACAATAGAATCTTACTATGAGTGTTTAAAATGAACAAACCCTGATTAAATTAAATTAAAATTGTGCATAAAGAGCTTTTAGGTGATGAATCAACATGAAAGTCACATATCATATTTTTGTACCTTATTTTATCGGTGGGAATCCAAAAAGAAAATAAAAAAATTAAAATGATACATTGTATATATAGGGTTTTATTTTATGTATATATTAAATGTTGAATCACATTGATACTGAAAGAAGATCGAACATGTAATAAGTATAGTAGATTTATGATATCTTTCACCAAAGAAATGACTATTTTCATTGCGTCCAACTCCTTCTCTACTTATCTATGTTCGAGTGAAGCTATTATGTGTTTTAGAAAGCTACTTCATTCAATTCTTTACCTCATTTAATTCAACTACTTCGGTGTTGATTCTAAATCTAGGATAGTAAAATTGTATAGAATTTTCAAATTCTCCAAAATTCATTTTGAAATAATGCGAGTCTTGATATAAACCCAATGTGTAAATTCATAAAATGCACGAATTCTCTAAGCAATGGTCGTAATGCTACAAAAACAAAAAAAATAAAAATGAAAATGACATTTAGCTTTCTAGGGAAGGAACAATAAAAATGACATTCTTTTTTTTTTAACGAATTTCCAATATTATTATTTAGATATATTTTTGTCTTAAATTTCAATACGATCATAGATAAATTATTTAAACTAGTATACTCTATGATATCTTTTCATTAAAGCAACATAATCAAGTTTTCTAACATAAAAATTGCAAAATTTTCACACTAATAACATAAAAATCACTACTACTGAAAATGCATCTTTCAATTGATTGGTGATATATAATATCATAATTATGTCATCATTTATCTATTTTAAGTTTGAATAACTATAATTAAATTAAATCACTGCACTAACTAGTTCTCAAGAATATTATGTACAATATCATAAATTAATTTTTTTTTTATCAATTTTATGATTACACCTAAAGATCATCATCTCAATGAGAGTTGGAAACCAAAATAAGCCACAAAAATATAAAAGTAACCAAAATAAGCCACTATTTTAGTAAGTAACTAAAATAAGCTTAGTGGAAAAAAAAGTTTCACTATATTCAATTTTCTAAACGTTTTCCGTTAGTGTTTAACATTTATTTTTAATATATACCGGAATTTTTTCTTCCACTTTATAAAGTGAAACTTTTTATTCCACTTTATAAAAAGTTACCTTTTCACCTTCTCTCCCTTTTCTTTTCATGGCTCCCAAAAAAAATTCACTTTGAAGATGGTCTCAATCCGACAGTTTGAAGAGGCCCCACACTAAACAAATCGAAATTTTGGAGTAGCACAACCCGATAACATTCAACTCATATTCTTTGCTTTAGGTGAAAAAATAGGTAAGATTGCAGCCTTGTACTTGTAGAGAAATTTTATCTTTTTTAGAATGTGGTTTTGGTTTGATTTACTTTCAACCTTAGACTTAATTGAGTTTTGATTAGGAAGGCATCTAAATTCATTGATAGAAAACTTTAGGTTTACACATCCTATAAAAGTTTTAATAGTAACACTACTTCAAAATCATATGAAAATAAAATAAAATAAATTAAGTGCCAGAATAGCGTAAAATATAAGACAAAATAAAAGTATCATGTCATAAAGTACACAAAAATTTATATTTTTGTCTAGCTTTAAGTTGAAACATTTTATTATTAGTTTTTTTTCCCGAAAAAATATCAACAAATCTTCCATAATTTTCCTATATGATGGATGTTATTGTTTGACTATTTCTCCACCAATATGAGTCTTGACTATCAACATACAATTGACTACTATTTCAGGATTGAAGGTTTCAAAGCTTCCATTAACCTCGACAACTCGGCAAAAGTACCCTCCCAAGTACCATAAACTTTTTCAAAAGCCCGCTTGCAACCAAGATAGACTTTTCTTTTACTTACTGAAATGTTATATGCTTTAAGAACAATTGTTTGACAGTCTTTGATGGAAAACCTGAAATTAATAATAATATTAATTATCAAATAAAAAATGAATATTTTCTTATTAAATAAAAATCATCTAGGGATAAAATAGTACCTTGGCGTTCTTTCTATATTAACACGGAGGACTTAGCAATCATCTCAAAAACCAAGTTGAAATGCCCTTCGAGGCACGTACCCATATCACATGTATGTTCTTTAATGTTTCTTCCAAATTTCTTCATGTTAGTATGTTTATCAATAAAAGAAGGCCACCTAAATTACATCCTTGTTTTACACGCCTGCAAACAAGTCGCCATGATCTCTTTGTCAATTTAATAACAAAGCACTCCCTTGCTATCTTTAAATGTAGAAGATTAATTTCTCTTGGCAACTGCTTCTTTGAATTTAATAACATGTCTTTTTCAATATAAATAGCATCATTCATGAAATCTTCTGGTTCATGCCATGTACGTTGTGACCTATACTCATCCTGTGTATCACCAAAGAAATCTGGACTATCCGGGAGATGATCAAGATAAGAAATTTCATGATACGAAACGGACTCATGGACATTAGTCTTGGCGATCGATTGGGAGTCAAAAAATCATCATCACTAGATGATGCCTCAAATGGAACATTATCTCCTGATTCCTCAACATTAGGCAAATCATTACTATCACTAGCTGAAGGTGAGCCGTAATTAGGAAGGTCACGATCATCGATATTCACAGGATCAATGGGCCCATCTTGTGTAATATTTTCCCTATATATGTAAAAATATATATAAATATTTGGCTCATGCAATTAACTTACTCAAATTAAAAGTGTTAGACATAGCGATAATCATCTGCATCAAAAGTAGGTGAGACATGAAAATTTGAAGATGTCCCAACATTTTTCGTCATTTCAAAGTGTGAGGACTGACCAAAATATTTATTTAGTCAATAACTTGGAGCAATATTCCTATCTTTTGCTGAGGTAAACTACTACAAAATATATAATAATAAGAATAAATAATATAAATTAATAAATAATTGATAAAATCAACAAACAATAATCGAAATATAATAATTGAGCATTACCGATCACTTTCATTGATAGTTTCGTTTAAATCAAAATCATATCGACTTGGTAAGAATATTTTGATAATGTGTCATTTTAGGAAAATCAGTAGATTGAGTTATCGAAAATCCATCAATGCTATTACGATTTTCTAATTAGGGATGGACATCGACTGATAAAGGAGAACGCTGTTGACTAATCTTAGGCTCCTTCCTAACAAAGATTTCAAGTATTGTTAACTTGATTTGATCTATATAGTCATTTGGAACCCTCAAAAAGTCGGTCAACAATTTGTCATTATAGATAATCCACTCTCCAAAATTTACTTGTCCTTGTGATAAAAATGAAGTAGGGTATTTTAGGCTATAATCAAATTATAATCCGTACTATTTATACCCATTCTTTTATAAATTGATGAAATAAATTTATGATATCGGACATTAATTGGATATTTAGTATTGTGTTAGGGAGGACAATTATAATAAATGGTATTTCCGTCATGTATAATTTCGTCATTCCAATAAAATGAAACTTTAATTTTAGGTCTAGAAGACATTTATTTAGATCGAAATGAACGAATATAGAAGACTTTATGTTGTAGGTGCTATCAACTATATATAAACGTCCTTAAATAGAGATTGAAAGATTTTTCAGAATAAAAAAATAAAAATACATGATGAATATTTTTTCCCCATTTTAATGACATATCAAAATCAATATAATTTATATGATAACACTGAAAAAACTTCTTCAAGACGTGAAAAATATTCTTCTTATAAAGTGTAATAAAAAGTTCCACTTTATAAAGTGAAATAAAAAGTTTCACTTTATAAAATGAAATAAAAAGTTTCACTTTTTAAAGTGGAAGAAAAAACTCCACTTTATAAAGTGTAAGAAAAAATTCCGTTATATATTAAAAATAAACGTTATGACACTAACAAAAAACGTTTAGATTATTAAATATAGTGGAACTTTTTCTTTCACTAATCTTACTTTAGTTACTTACTAAAATAGTGACTTATTTTAATTACTTTTATATTTTTATGGCTTATTTTGATTCCCAACTCTCTCAATGATAATGTTTCAGCAATCTCTTTGGTGGTGGTAGCGTTAGTAGTTAAGCTAAGAAAAAAGA
This sequence comes from Solanum habrochaites, assembly GCA_027704765.1. NCBI lineage: Eukaryota > Viridiplantae > Streptophyta > Magnoliopsida > Solanales > Solanaceae > Solanum > Solanum habrochaites. Next base: position 58,659,447 of record JAKWJA010002497.1, read on the forward strand.
CAGTTAAAAGGAAAGGGGCAAGGGGTAGAGGGGAGAGAATATGACATGGAGGGGAATATATTTACTATTATCGTTGTTGTCTAATTTACTTTGATTATCATATTGTTGATTATTGTTGCTATATTTTTCTCCATTTTATTGTATATGACATTCCACTTTTTTTTTTTTTCAATTCAAAAATGATTGTTTTAGTTTCAATTTGAGGCAAAGGTCTATTAAAAGCAATCTTTATGTTTTCATATTATCCAAATCAACTTCTTAAATGATCAAAATTGCTCAAATTACAGCTAAAGAATTATTTTTAACCTAGCACTCCCCCATTTCAAATTAATTAAATTTTTGAGATATTTTTCATGTTTCAAATTAAGTTAATTGTTCATTTTTTTAAAAATGTGTAGAACATCTCAATAATTAAATTAATTTAAAATGGAAAGAGTAGTGTAGTACATAAGAAAAGAGAACATTTTATAATTTTTCCTCGCAATTTGGTATTTTAATTTCCATATGAAAAATAGTTTTCTTTAGCAATTTTTGACATTTTACTTTCATGTGACCAATAATAGTTTTGTTCATGGCTAGAAACAAACACATATTAGGTAATTTTATATAGATATCAATGTTATAGTGCTCTATTTAGTATTTGAGATTGTGTTTATTTAGACACTTCACTAATAATAGGGTCAAATGAGGTTATTGAAAGCAACAAATTAATTAAATCTTGACTGCTGTTGTGATCAATGTTCAATTTGAGCTTTCAAATCCTTTAGCAATGTTACAAATTAATCAGAATTTCCCTCTGAAAATATGACTATAAAAGTTAAGAGTTAGAAAGATGAAACTATATATAGAGAGAGAATAGCTGATGTGGCCGCGTTAATTGTTCAACAGTCATAATTATCTATTTCTATCTTTTTAATTAAAATAAAATCTGAGTTTTTTCCTAAAATGAAAACGTCAATGAAAGATCACATTAAATAGGAATAATCAATTACTCATCAGCCCCCAATACATTTTTGTCAATTTTTTTAGTTTTATCTTTTTATCACTAAATTAATACAATCTTCATAAATTAATGAAAAAATTAATCTTATGAATGATTATTACCGTTACAGCCTTTCATAATCCATATTTATTGGCCATTACAATTTTTTCATACTAATTCATCATATTTATGAAGAATTAAGTATTTCTAATATACGAATGAAGTTATAAATCATTCATATCCTATATGCATACATAGATGCAAAACGGATAAAGTCTAAAGATGTTCTCTTTTTCATTTCCAAATAATACCTCTCTGTAACAAGATAGAGATCAAAGTCAATCCAATGAGACAGGAGACAGGTAATCAAAACAAGAATAAAAAAGAGAATCATAGAATGAATAAAAGGTTTTCTCTTTTTTTTTTTTTGTTTCATTTGTTAATGAGTGTTTTTTTTCCTTTGCATTTTGCAGGAATAACTGTTTTTTATTCTTTATTTTTTGGAATATGTTTTTTTTTTTCATTTACTGATGATTCTATCAATGAAGATTACTAGACACTTAATTTTACTAATGATATGACTGCATTGGTGGAGCTAGAATTTTCTTAAAGGGTGTACAGAAATATCAAATTGTTATGTTAAGATTGTCCAAAATAGGTATTTTGATCATTTGTATATCATTTTACTTATATATACACTAATTTTTTTTTGACGAAGAGTGTCCAATTGGGACACCCTTGACAGTATGTAGCTACGCCGCTAGATATGAGTTTATTTGTTTTGTATTTGTAATATTTTAGATTTATTTATCATATTGTAATATTATTTTGATTAAGACTTGATTTTCAAGAACAAGAAAAGTTGGTCATAATTGAGTAAAGTTACTAATTGAATTTATTCAACGGAAAATGGCCTAAAATACCCTCGAAGTATTAAAAATGGTACACAATTACCCCTATTCACCTATTGGCCCCCAAATACCCTTCACATCCACCTTTGGGTCCAAATTTACCCCTTCCTTAACGGACCAAAATTAAAAATAATTAAATAATATTTTCTTAATTATGTGGCACTCAATCATTGGTTGTAATTTAATTATTTAAATTAATTTTAAACCACCCATTACCCACCCATTTTAACTAAACCCGCCCCACTTGACCCAATTTAAAAAAATAACCCATCTAATTAAAATATCCTAAAACCTTATTCCTCCCATTTTCACAATTTCCATGACTCCATTGTCTTCTTCTTCTTCACGAAGAAAATTTCAGCTTCTTCTTCGATTTCTTCCCCTGAAGAAATTTAATCTCGTACATGTAAGTTCAATCGAAGCACATCAATAATAATAGTGAAATGGTGGACCGACAGATCAAAAATTAGACGTATGATAACATGGACTGTCTAACTTTTTTTTTATAATCTTGAAAAAATTATATGTTCCCCATGTGTGTAGAAGGGACTGAATATTTTGCTAAAATTGGTGAAAACATTATATCATTAATTTTATTTTTAAAAAATAATATATTTGTTGTAAGGGAAGGAAAGTGCACGTCTTATTCTTGGAAAAGTTTAGAAGAAAAAGAGCCATAGAAGTACATCAACTACGTGTGTGTACGAGATTAAAGTTCTTCAGGGGAAGAAATCGAAGAAGAAGCTGACATTTTCTTCATGAAGAAGAAGAAGACAATGGAGTCGTGAAAATTGTGAAAATGGGAAGAATGGTTTTAGGATATTTTAATTAGATGAGTTATTTTTAAAATTGGATCAAGTGGGACGGGTTTAGTTAAAATGGGTGGGTTTAAAATTATTTTAAATAATTAAATTACAACCAATGGTTGAGTGCCACGTAATTAAAAAATATTATTTAATTATTTTTAATTTTGGTCCGTTAATGAAGGGGTAAATTTGGAGGGTATTTTAGGCTCTTTTCCGTTTATTCAATCGTTATTTATAATTTATAGTTGAGCTCTGAATGTAGATATTTTTTTATACAATTTTAATTTATTGAATCGAAATAGAATTTTCACGCAATCTTAAACTCCCATCCACCTCCTAAGAATCAAGTAGCAACAAACAAACTAATTAAATGTCTACCGTATTTTCTAATACTCAAAATGCGCAACTCCAATTTCTAGAAAGCCGTATATAACGTAAGTTTAGGAATGATATTATAGAATCTTATTGATAAACTATTACCCAGATAGCAATAGATGATTGACTATAAAATATAAAATCTTATACATCACGTATATAAGCAAATAGCTAAAACACAAAAGAGTAGTCTTTTTATGATTTTTTAATCTATTCATTCTCTTAATATAACATATAAAATCTTGATCACTTCTCTCACATCTCCACCATATAATGAAATTGAATCTCATACATTTAACTAATATGAGACTTCAATATTGAACATAATTTATCGCCAAATTTATATATGATAATAAATCTAGAAATAGAAAAAAAATCAATGTCTCTTTAATCAAAAAAATACATTTTTCTTCTTTCTCCGTTTAGGGGGTTTCTCTATTTTTTTTCTTATTTATATTATATAAAAATAGTTGTTGGTTTTTTTGAAAAAAATCTCTTTTAATACTCTTAATTATATTAAATATATACAATGTTAGAAACTAAAAGGTCATTACTTGAAATTCCTTAAATGTAAAACTTAATGGGTCTTTATTTTCATTATTCCTAGAAGTTTTTATTATCATTTCTAACATAGTTAATAGTCATGTTGATGACATTATCTGTCATTTTATTTTGGAGTCCAACAATAAATACATTAATGATCAGTTCATCACATTAGCCTTTTAAATTTTATGTTTTCCGTGTTATTATATTCATATTATTTAATTCAAGGAATAAGATAAAGGCTATTGAGTAGTGATTTGGTTGTGGAAGTGAATATCGATAAGAGTTCGAGAGATTGCGTACTGATTTTATATTTTCTTATTGATTACAGTAATAAGAATTATGTTGCATTATTTATTTCTTATATATTCTCCCAATAATTTCTTTTTATTTTATGTTTTGTATGAGTTTTTTTTATCAGCGTAACTTTATAATTTCCTTTGATTCAAAATACTTACTTATGACTTTGTTAGATGCCACAAATAGACTGATAGATAAATAAATAGACAGATAAAAATTATAATATATATTTTTTAAAAACTATATTTTACTATCTTTTAAGACGACGCGAAGCACAAACAAATTTACTAGTTGTAGATAAATTTAAAATATATATTATTACCTTAAGTTTAAATTTTATGTAAATCAATGTAGTATATAAGCATGTCTCTTTAAATTTAAATAATAACACTTATCATTTAGCAAAAACACTACTTATAAGAGTTTTTTTTCCCAAAAGAATTATGAATTCATGTCTTGAACATCATTAAATCAGCGTACTTTTTCACCAATTTTTATGTTAAAGTTATGTCACATGATTGTGACTACCAACAATATAATAGACCCTTTTTGAAGTATAATGATGATAATTCACCTGTATATAGGTAATTTTTTTTTGAAGTGTACATGATGGGCTATTACTAATATATGTATTCTTATTCATTAGCTAAAACACTACTCATAGGGGAACATATAGTGACTCACTGCAACTCGTATTTTGTCCGAATATTTGCTCTTTAAGTAGTCTATTTTTAATCATCCAACAACTTAGTTATTGGATGGGTGCAAAAATTTGAAATTAACATGCAAGTAAAGAGTTTTTCTTACTATTAATATAAAGAGTGACACTGTAAAAAGATGAAAAGTTACGGAATAAACTAACAAATCGTATTGACCAGAGGGGTTAAAAGAACAATGAATTCAATTATAAATATGGGATAAAATGAAAGCCACATTACTACAAGTATAATGGACATAAGTATTAATACATTATTATCTTTTTGCTTTTTTGATGACTCGAACATACAACTTTAATATTGTAAGTTGCTTAACATCTAAGAAACTCGGTTGAGAAAGGAGAAAGATTGCAAAATGGTACTAAAAAATTCTTTGACTTATAACATGTAATTCCTTCCTAGCTATTTTTCCCTACTCCATCTAGTTTTTAAAAATTTCTTTTGCATTTTAGGTAAAAATAACTTTGAAGAATAAAACAAAAAATAATATCTTCTTGATATCTTAAAAAAAATTAACTTATTTTGAAGAATATTACAAAAGCTAAAATATCTTTTAAAAAGAAATGAAGAAAGTATAAGATTGTATATTCACAAAATGAATATTTCTAAATGAGAAAAGATGATAAAAAGAAAGCAATACCATAACTTAGCTAAGGATTAAAATGTTACTACAATTACTGTCACGACCCAAATCGGATCGCGACTGGCACCCACACTTATCCTTCTATGTGAGCGAACCAACCAATCTAAACCTTAACATTTCAATGTAATATCAACAGAAAGTAATGCGGAAGACTTAAACTCATTAATAAAAACCAATTTAATAACTTCTAAAGTTCAACATCTATTATTATCCCCAAAATCTGGAAGTCATCACCACAAGAACATCTATGATCAAATTACTAAACTAAGAGTATTCTAAGAAACTAAAATAAACAAAAGCTAGTCCATGCCGGAACTTCAAGGCATCAAGACATGAGGAAGAAGATCCAGTCCAAGCTAGAAGCGTTAGCTCACCCTGAAATCCGGTGTAATGAAGACTGGCTAGAGTTGCGGTTGAGTTGAAGACGACGGTACGTTTGCTGCACTCCACAATAACAAAGAAGAAAACATAAAAGTAGGGGGTCAGTACAAACACAAGTACTGAGTAGGTATCATCGGCCAACTCAAAATAGAAAACAGTATATATCAAGTAACATCATAAAATCAACTAATATTCTTAGCATGCAGCATTTACAATTACCATAATCCTTGGTTACAACACCAAGCACATCAATGAGGACTCACGCCTCCTCATCATACTCATTTGGGAATTAGGTTCATTAGATTGAGTATATTAACATCTTTCAAGATTCATTATATTATTTACTCTCGTGTCGGTACGTGACACTCCGCTCCTCATTCTATCCTGGTACCGGAACGTGGCACCCGATCCATATACTATCCTGGTGACGGAACGTGACACTCCGATCCTCATATACTATCCTGGTACCAGAACGTGGCACCCGATCCATATACTATCCTGGTGTCGGAACGTGACACTCCGATCCTCATATACTATCCTGGTACCGGAACGTGGCACCCGATCCATATACTATCCTGGTGTCGGAACGTGACACTCCGATCCTCTATTCTATCTTGGTACCGGAACGTGACACCCGATCCCCTAATCTCACTACTTTCGTTCATCAAGCCTTCTTTTATACCAAGGCCTCATCATTAACAAAGTAGATTAGGGTTTCTTCAAGATTTAAGATTCAATAGCTTCATCATGCTTATTTTATCACAATCATATATATATTTAAAATCAATCATGCATACACACAATTAAGCATATAGAAGACTTAATAATACTACCCAACACATATCATTCGCTATTAAGAGTTTACTACGAATAGTGTGAAAACCATAACCTACCTCCACCGAAGATTCGTGATCAAGCAAGCAAATTCCTCAAATTCTTGTTGTCTCTTCGTTTTCTCTCTCTCTTGCTCGATTTCCCTCTCTTTCTGTTCTTTTTATTTTTCTTATTCAAACCCTCTTTCTTTTACCCTAATTAGCATATAATTAAGTATAAAGATGGCACTAATAACCCACTAATTAACTTAAGGTTGCCTCTTTTAACCCCCAAGTAATTAGACTTATTAACATTAACCCACCACTTTATAATTAAAGCAGGAAATAGTCCAAAATGCCCCTTAAATAAATTAACAGAAATCCGACCCAGCCTGGGATTGCGCAACCTGTGATGGCCCGTCGTGCCTGCGACGGTCCGTCCTGCAGGTCGTCGCAAGGTTCAGAGACAATTTCCACCAAGGGTCTGTGACGGCCCGTCACGCCTGTGACGGTCCGTCCTGCCATTTCGTCACGAAGTTCAGAGAGTCGATTTTCAGTACCCAATTTCAGAATTTCTAAGTGTTTTGAAACGAGACCCCTCCCTCGACGGTCCGTCGTGCCCATGACGGTCCGTCGTGGGGTCCGTTGTCTCAGCCAGTTTTCCAGAAATAAAATCTGCTGCTCAAAACGACTAAACAGGTCGTTACAATTACATATTACCTAGGTAAGCAATAATACAAATGATAGAAAAATTCAATTCAATAAAGATGACATTCTTATAAAATCAAGCCCATAAGAATATAATTATAAAGAGAAGAAGACAAGAGAAGTAGATAGAAGAAGGGAAATTTTCTTCTTATTCAAGTGTATATAAGTTTCATATGTCTATCATACAATAGTGAATGAACAATCCTATTTATAGAGTGAGAAATCACTCCAAAAGTCACCATATTAAGTATCATAATGAATAGATACATTCTTATCCAAAAAGGTTAATGAACCTAGTGAATATGGATGGTTGTTCATGTACCAACTTTATGGACTATCCACTTAATTCAATGTATTTATAACACTCCCCCTTGGATGTCCATAGATAATGTGCCTCGTTAAAACCTTACTAGGAAAAACCCTGTGGGAAAAAATTCTAGTGAAGGAAAAAGAGTACACATATCTTTTGATACGCACTATTTGTTGCCTCATTAAAAACCTTGCCAGGAAAACCCAGTGGGAAAAAAACCTCGGTCAAGGGAAAAATAGTGCAACGCGTATTATACTCCCTCTGATTAAAACATCACTTAATTTCTTGTGATGATGTCTCCAATCTTCGTACATTGTGGTTGGTATATTCTTTTTCGAAGAAAAACCACACATTTCTTGAATATGGTGTGTCATTTATCTCAACCAGACACACTTTCGACTTGCTTCATGGAGTACTTTTATTTCTGCATAGCAACATTTGCTTCATTGATCGCCAGTATATTATTGTGCTTCCACATGCAAAAACATAGCGTGCTTGAGATAGAGCTTTATGCGGATCAGATAAATACTCTGCATCTGTGTAACCAATCAATTTTGTCTTGGATTCCTCGAAATAGAATAAACCCATAACTATGGTCCTTCGACGATATTCAATTATGTGCTCCACACCATTTCAATGTCCTTTTATCGGGGAGAAACTGAATCTTGCCAGTAAATTTACTGCAAAACAAATATCTGGTCAAATATTGTTAGAAAGATACACTAGTGCCCTGATTGCACCAAGATAGAGTTTCATTACCAAGAAACTCTTCATCCTTCTTTTGAGATCAAACTGAATCATCATTTATGTCAAGTGATCTCATAATCATTGGGGTACTCAATGAATGCGATTTATCCATATAAAATTGTATCAAAACTTTTCAGTGTATGTGCACTGTTAGACAAATATTTCATTTATCAAATTATCAATCTATTGGTCAAGATAAAATTTTGTCTTACCAAGACCTTTTCATAAAAATACAAGGACAATTAGGGTCATTCTTTTGTACCCTTTTTCTTCCTTGACTATTTCAATCCATATAAGAATTCTTGAAGCTTTATTGAAAAAAATTCTTTCAAACTCTTATATGCTTCAGACACCTCTATTGTTTCAAGGATTTTCATATAACCTTCATTGTCTAGCTAGACATTACAATTATTCATTACATGCATTCAAGTTTTTCATATGTTGCTAGATCAAAACAAACCTCATTGCATCCACCAAAGGAGAAAACATCTCCAATGATGTCAGGATTTTTGCGATAAACCTTTATGCCCCAAGGCACAAATCGTATTTGATATCTTACGGTTATACTATCGCATAATAATTTATTTGTACCCCACTGACATTATACCTTGATTTATGGACTACTAATCCAAAAATGTCACTTTTCTAAGTGAAACAAAATATACTTGAATTGTGCATTTTACTTGGCAAACCATTTATCTGTCCACACTATATGAGAGATTTGAATTCAAGATCCTCGTCACAATTTATATCATTGAGCACTTCCTCATATCAAAGATACCGTCGACGGTTATTTGATATCAATTTCAACAAGACATACCTTATCGAGATCTCTTCATTTTTCATTATTTCAGGTACCTGAACCTTTTTCAAGATTTTATGAAGTGTTATGTCAATGTGCTCCTTTATAGCACTTGCCTCATTATCATGACCATATTGATCATTTGCTCCTTCCTTCTTCAAGGAATTTTATATTTGGAATCGATTGGTCTATTACGCTTCCGGCGTATCATATACTTGTCCTTCAAGGACTTCACATTGGAGCATTTGCAGCTGAATTATATCATAGGGTCAGTGCATTCATCTGACAACTGATTTGCAACATTATGCAATTGAATTATCCCTTGAACTTTAAGTTCACATATTTATTTAACGAGGATCTAGATAATTCATAATTAACCTCACACATAATTTTCAGCTGTCAATCATCTCTCCCCTTAATGTTAGAAAATCTAACATTCATTCCAACCTTATTTGGAAGTTCATCTTTGTGCGTGGTGGAGCAATTAAAATCATAACCGCACATTCAACATTTTAGATGAAAATTATATGGTTCCTGACCCTGAACCAATTTTAATGGGGAAACCTTGTTGGTTTTGATGCATACATGTGTTGCTACATGTTAAGTAAAATTATCTCATAACAAATCTTATTTGGGAGTTTTGTTCTCATAACCATGATTTAGCTATAATTGGAGGCATACAATTTCTGCTAAATCAACCAGCATTATCAATATAATTTCATAGTTTGGAACTGTGCTCTTAATTTTAACAATTCAAGCAAACAACCTTACAAAAACCAATTTGTAAGTTGACAACAAAATACATGTGACCATCGCATAGATGCATCAATCATATAGTTGCAAATGATCCACATGACAGGTGAACGGGCCCATATTCACCCGTTTATATGTTCCAAAAATTTTAGGGGATTACAATCCCAACCTTAGCGTACAATGATCATTTTATCAAGAGAACAAGCTACACAAGAGAATTCTTGAAGAATCCTTATTTCTTCATCATATAAATCACCTGAATTCTCAATCACGTTTGCATCACATTTAATCGGAATGGTCAACCAGTCATGCCAACTGATCTTTATTTTAGTACACTTATAATTTACTTTTACATGTGATTTCATCAGCATGTACATGTTTGTCTGCAACAAACAAGAGGAAAAGTGGGGTAATCTTTTACATAAATATTTATAACCCTCTTCGGTTGTAGTGATTTATAGTCTCAATATTTATTTTCAATTCATCCAAAACTTAAAAAGCTTCTTTTGAGACTTACTACAACCCCAATATTATTCTTCTGATAATAGCACAACTCGTTAGAGCTTGCAATTAATTTTGTGTACTATCACATATTGCATGACACCATCCCTATGGTGAGCATCTCCTTTAAGGAGGAAATTATATTATTATTGTCATGGATAAAATCATTACGAGCAAGACGTCTTTGTTGCTTTACTTTTGTTGTACCATAGGTACACAACCAATGACAAATTTGTATTGCCACACAATAATGACCACAATCCTTATAGGCAAGAATTATTTCTTTCTTTTTCCCTTTCGGTAGTTCACAATAAACATACCATAGTGACGTATAAAACGTCCAATACAATTAGCCATTTCTGCCAAATAAAATCTATTTCCTCTCAAATCTTCCGTAGAGATGAGAAGTGACATATATCATTTTTCTCAAACCTTCCATAAAGGTGAGTTGTGACATATATCCAATCTATAATGATTTTATCACATCTAGATCTGTTCTCTTATAGAATGGTCGAGTATTCATGATACTCATCACAAGTCACATTCTCTTCAAGGAATGGACTAATTATTTATATGTACTTCATAAATTTGCATTATAAGCACATTGTCATGGCTTTAAAATTCATCATATTTCCATGACACACCTCAACATCACTTTGAAAGATCAAGTGTACCATCAGTTTCTCTTCTTGTATCATGATACAAGATTTATAAACTTGTCAAATTATTAAGTTGACAACATTCACAAGTCTAATGCCCTTTCATACCATTTTGATAATAAAAATTGCCTTCACATTTTAAAGGACTACTTGAAGAACTCATAGTGTTCTTACTTTTATCATTACCACAATGATGACTATTATGATTCTGTCCCTCCACGCCCTTATTCATATCATTAATTATTTGTCATCTTTTAGACTAATCATTCACTGCTACCACATTCATATGATTGAATGGAGCAAGTCAACAGGCGGATTTCAGAGTTATCACGTGTTGCTACCACATTCTTTTCAAGGAATGGAGCAAATTCAATATGATAAATTTCAAGACATTTCATCAAAAATATATTATTTTTCTTAGTCATCATTTTATCATCGCTATGGTGCATTGACTCAAACTCAATGTCTTACCCATATAAGACGTGTTACGCCATAATTCTATAGGACTTGAACCCAATCACGGTGCATCAAAACTCTAATTGATGTCTTACCTTTTTGGTACGATAGAACTTGAATCTATCGTCTTATCCTCAATTTTTTTTTCATTATGGTGCATCCAGACTTTAACCTGATGTCTTACCCTTTTGGTACGATGAAACTTGAATCCATCGTCTTACCCTTAACCAACGTTATAATAGACCGAAGTACAACATGACTCACCCTTTGAGTCTTTCAAAACAATCAAAATAACATTCAAACTCATGCTATTAAAATTTTATACTTCTTCAATTTAAGAAATTTTGTATAGCATGTTATATTCAACCAATAGTAGTATATGTCTTCGGTTCCTGATAATTGTTAGAGACTGAATACTTTTTTTAATTCTAAATCATAAAAATATTCTAGAAAATACATACCTGATTTTATGCATATAATACCTTGATTCTCATAACAAGATCAACCAAAACATGAGTAAAAGAAAAACAAGAACTCACTCTCAATTAGATAGAGACTCGTGCTGATAACGTGTTATAAAATCAAGCCCATAAGAATATAATCATAAAGAGAAGAAGACAAGAGAAGTAGATAGAAGAAGGAGAATTTTCTTCTTATTCAAGTGTATATAAGTTTCATATGTATATCATACAATAGTGAATGAACAATCCTATTTATAGAGTGAGAAATCACTCCAAAAGTCACCATATTAAGTATCATAATAAATAGATACATTCTTATCCAAAAATTTTCATGAACCTAGTGAATATGGATGGTTGTTCATGTACCAACTTTATGGACTATCCACTTAATTCAATGTATTTATAACAAACATTTAATTGTTAAAAAAAAGCCTTTAAAAATAACAATTTTGCAATAAAAACATGCAAATGAAAGTATACTTTTACTACAATATGAAGTAGAAATTTTGTTAAGCTTGGATAACACTACAATATTAAGAAAAAGTAGAACTCTTCCACTAACAAGAAGAATTGCCGCCTACTCGTCACCTTCCGTGACTCAAGGAGTTCACTTCTTCTATGTTCATCACCTTTGCAATGGCCATCACAAACAATTTCTGCAGTATCCTTCTTCCATATCTCTAGATTGTAGCTTTACTTTTTGTCCATAAACTCATTAGATTTTTAAAGTTTTTTAATGCAGGAAATATAATGACGTTTGTCACTACAATTATAGTTGTATGTGCTCAATGCCAACTGATTATAGAAACACATTATAATGCGGTTATTTCTAAAGATGGGACCGAAAATTTCAACACAATTGCTGGAGCAATATTGGCAGCCTCTGATCACAGTGTCAAGCCATTCTTCATAAAAATCAAGAAAGACACGTGTCAGGAATATATTAGAGTTGATAAAATGAAGACTAATATAGTGTAACGACCTGTTTAGTCGTTTTGAGCAGCAGATTTTATTTCTGGAAAAACTGGCTGAGTCGACGGATCCCACGACGGACCGTCATGGGCACGACGGACCGTCGAAGGAGTCTCATCTCAAAACACTTAGAATTTAGAAATTTGGGTACTGAGAGCGACTCTCTGAACAACACGACGAGGTGGCTGGACGGACCATCTCAGGCATGACGGGCCGTCACAGACTCTTTAATGAATTGGAGTCTTTGAACCTTGTGACGGAAGCAGCAGGACGGACCGTCGCAGGCACGATGGGCCGTCACAGGCTGCATAACCCTGACTGGGTCGGATTTTTGTTAAATATTTTAAGGGGCGTTTTGGACTATTCCTGCTTATAATTATAAAGTTAGTGGTTTAATGTTAATAATTTAATTACTTGGGGGTTAAAGGAGACAACCTTGGAATAAATAGTGGGTTACTTTTACCATCTTTTATACTTAATTATATGATTATTAGGGTAAAAGAAAAAGGTTTTTGAATAAGAAAAAAATAGAAAGAACAGAGAGAGAAGGGAGAAACGAACGAGAGAAAGAGAAGAACGAAGAGGAAAGCAAAGACCTTGAGGAATAGCTTGCTTGATCAATAATTCTTCGGTGGAGGTAGGTTATGGTTTATGCTATTTCATAGTAAACTCTTAATAGCGAATGATATGTATGGGGTAGTATTGTAAACCCTTCTATATGCTTAATTGTGTGTATGCATGATGTGTTTATATATAATTGTGATGAAACTAGCATGATGAGGCTGTTGAATCTTAAATCCTAAATTTACTTTGTTAATGATGATGCCTTGGTATAAAAGAAGGCTTCATGAACTAAAGTAATGAGATTAGAGGATCGGGTGTCACGTTCCGACACCAGGATAGTATATGGATCGGGTGTCACGTTTCGGCACCAGGATAGTATATGGATCGGGTGTCACGTTCCGGCACCAGGATAGTATATGGATCGGAGTGTCACGTTCTGACACCAGGATAGTATATGGATCGGGTGTCACGTTCCGGCACCAGGATAGTATATGGATCGGAGTGTCACGTCCGACACCAGGATAGTATATGGATCGGGTGTCACGTTCCGACACCAGGATAGTAGTAGTGGAGCGGGGTGTCACGTACCGACACGAGAGGGATAAAGATAATGAATCTTGAAATATGTTAATATACTCAATCCAAAGAACATGTTTCCCAAAAGAGTATGGTGTGAAGGCCTGAGTCCTCATGGATGTGGTTGGTACTCGTGTTTTGTACTGACCCCTACTTGTAATTGTTTTTCTTTGTTATTTGTGGAGTGCAGCAAACGTACCATCGTCTTCAACTCAACCGCAACTCTAGCCAGTCTTCATCACGTCGGATCTCAGGGTGAGCTAACGCTTCTAGCTTGGACATGATCTTCTTCTTCATGTCTTGATGCCTTGAAGTTCCGGCATGGACTAGCTGTTTATTATTTTAGTTTCCTAGATATTCTTAGATTTAGTATTTGAAGATAGATGTTCTTGTGGTGATGACTTCCAGATTTTGGGGATAATGATTGATAAATTTTGAAGTTATTTAATTGATTTCGTTAATGAGTTTTAAGTCTTCCGCATCGTATTTTGTTCATAATGGTTAAAATGTTGGGGTTTAGATTGGTTGGTTCGTTCATATAGTAGGATAAGTGTGGGTGCCACTCGCGACCCGTTTTGGGTCGTGACAAACTTGGTATCAGAGCATTAGGTTCGTTGGTCTCATCACACAAGAATGAGTCTAGTAGAGTCTTAAGGAACGGTAGGGGGACACCTTTACTTTTCTTTGAGAGGCTATAGGACTTTAGGAAAATTCCATTCTTTCTTTCGTTCGTGCTATTACTTGGATCCAATTGGTATCTAGGTTATACAAATTGGTATCTGACCATCTTCATTCTATTTCGCAGATGGTTAGAACTAGAGCAACAACCGCGCCAACACCAGCACCGGCAAGACAAGATACGTCTGAGCCAGCCACTGGGGCTGTAGCTCGAAGAGGAGCAGTGGCAAGGGGCCGTGGTAGATGTCGTGGGAGGACGTCCTCTAGAGGAAGAGGACAAGCACATGTCCCATCTAGTATTAGGGCGGTAACTCCTCCACCGACTGAGGAAGTAGTAAGAGAGGGTGAGGAAGGGGAAGGTGAGCAAGTGCAGAATGAGGAATTACCACCCCAACCTACCCCAGAGATGATTAATCAGGTTCTTACTTATCTTAGCGGGTTATCTGATCAAGGCCAGACACCTCCAGTGTTTTCTGCACCAGCACCTCAGGTTCCGAGAGTACGACAGGCCGCTGCTGAGGCTCCTCGCATGGATGCCTCATTGGAAATAGGCACGTTTCCTCGTTTGACTACATGGCCTATAATGACAAGTGATCAGCATGAACTTTTTAGTAAGTTCTTGAAATTGAAACCTCCAGTCTTCAAGGGTGCTGAATCTGAGGATGCCTACGATTTTCTGGTTGATTGTCATGAGTTACTACATAAAATGGGCATAGTGGAACGATTTGGCGTTGAATTTGTAACCTATCAGTTTCAGGGAAATGCCAAAATGTGGTGGCGGTCACATGTTGAGTGTCAACCCGCACAGGCACCACCTATGACTTGGACGTCATTCTCTAGCTTATTTATGGAGAAGTACATCCCCTGGACCTTGAGGGATCGGAGGAGAGATGAGTTCTTGAGCCTAGAGCAAGGCAAGATGTCGGTGACTGCGTATGAGACTAAGTTCCGTGCATTATCCAGATATGCCACCCAGCTTTGTTTCAGTCCACAAGAGCGGATTCGCCTTTTTGTGAAGGGGTTGAGGTCGGATTTACGGATTTCAGCCTTACAGGTAGCGGCTACAGCGAAATCCTTTCAAGAGGTGGTAGACTTCGTTATAGAGGTGGAGGGAGTGAAGACAGATGACTTCACCATGGCATCGACATCTAAAAGGTTTCGTAAGGGAGGTGAGTTTAATGTTTCTTACTCCAGAGGGCAGGGTTCAGGAGGTTATCCAGCCCGACCTATTCAGTCTTCACTGCAGACTGTAGTTGGGGGTCCACCGCAGATCGGTCAACACTTCTCTAAGTTTGGAGGTTATCTCCAGACCTCGTCATTCTCATAGAGACCTATGCTTGAATCCAGAGAGTGTTATGGATGTGGAGAGACTGGGCATATCAAGAGGTATTGTCCAAAACAGAGTTACAGACCTCAAATAGTCAGAGGTAGAGGTGGTCATGGAAGAGACCGTCATTCTGGAGGGCGTGGTGGCCGAGGTAATGGTGGTCACCACAACGGCCGGGGTGACGGGAAAACTGGAGCTACTACAACAACACATGGTAGGGGCAATGGGCAGACAGGTGATAGGGCCCACTGTTACGCTTTCCCTGGGCGGTCGGAAGCGGAGACATCAGATGCTGTTATCACAGGTAATCTTTTGGTTTGTGATTGCATGGATTCTGTATTATTTGATCCTGGCTCCACATTTTCATATGTATCTTCCTCATTTGCTACCGGTCTTAATTTACATTGTGAATTGCTTGACATGCCTATTCGTGTTTCTACTCCGGTGGGTGAGTCTGTGATTGTTGAAAAGGTGTATAGGTCTTGCCTGGTGACTTTTGTGGGGAGCAACACTCATGTAGACTTGGTTATCTTAGAAATGGTTGATTTCGATGTAATTCTGGGTATGACTTGGCTTTCTCCAAATTTTGCAATCTTAGATTGTAATGCTAAAACTGTAACGTTGGCCAAGCCTGGGACAGATCCGTTAGTATGGGAGGGTGACTACACTTCCACTCCAGTTCGTATCATCTCCTTTCTTCGTGCTAAGAGAATGGTTAGTAAAGGGTGCTTAGCTTTCTTGGCACACCTCCGGGATGATACTACCCAAGTACCTTCAATTGAGTCGGTTCCGGTAGTCCATGAGTTTCTGGACGTGTTTCCTGCAGACCTTCCTGGTATGCCACCGGATAGAGATATTGACTTTTGCATTGATCTGGAGCCGGGTACTCGCCCCATTTCCATCCCACCTTATAGAATGGCTCCAGCAGAGTTAAGGGAGTTAAAGGCCCAACTTCAAGAGTTGTTAAGTAAAGGTTTCATTAGACCAAGTGCATCCCCTTGGGGTGCTCCGGTGTTATTTGTGAAGAAGAAGGATGGGAGTTTTCGGATGTGCATAGACTACCGGCAATTGAACAAAGTAACTGTTAAGAACAAGTACCCTCTTCCCCGCATTGATGATTTGTTCGATCAGTTACAAGGTGCTTGTGCCTTCTCAAAAATTGATTTGATATCTGGTTATCATTAATTGAAAATACGGGCAATGGATGTGCCCAAGACTGCTTTTCGGACCAGGTATGGGCATTATGAGTTCTTATTAATGTCTTTTGGGCTTACGAATGCCCCTGCTGCTTTCATGAGCTTGATGAACGGGATTTTTAAGCCATATCTAGATCTCTTTGTGATCGTATTTATTGATGACATACTGATATACTCCAAGAGTAAGAAGGAACATGAGGAGTATTTGAGAATCGTGTTGGAAGTATTAAGGGAGAAAAGGCTTTATGCCAAATTCTCCAAGTGTGAGTTTTGGCTAGATTCAGTGTCCTTCTTGGGGCACGTGGTTTCTAAGGATGGAGTGATGGTGGATCCTTCTAAGATTGAAACAGTGAGAAATTGGGTAAGACCTACTAATGTGTCAGAAATAAGGAGCTTTGTTGGGTTAGCCAGCTACTACCGTCGATTTGTCAAGGGATTCTCTTCTATTGCCTCCCAACTGACGAACTTGACTAAGCAGAATGTTCCATTTGTATGGTCGGATGAATGTGAGGAAAGCTTTCAGAAACTCAAGACCTTGCTGACTACTGCACCTATCCTTACCTTGCCTGTAGAGGGTAAAAACTTCATTGTTTATTGTGATGCATCCTATTCTGGTTTGGGTGCAGTGCTAATGCAAGAGAAGAATGTAATTGCTTATGCTTCGAGGAAATTAAAGGTGCATGAACGTAACTATCCGACCCATGATTTAGAATTGGCTGCAGTCGTGTTTGCATTAAAGCAATGGAGACACTATCTATATGGGGTTAAGTGTGAAGTCTATACGGATCATCGTAGCCTACAGTATGTCTTTACTCAGAAAGATTTGAATTTGAGACAGAGGAGGTGGATGGAACTACTGAAGGATTATGATGTTACCATCTTGTATCACCCAGGAAAGGCTAATGTTGTGGCAGACGCCTTAAGTAGAAAAGCAGGGAGCATGGGTAGTTTAGCCCACTTACAAGTTTCTAGACGCCCATTAGCTAGAGAGGTTCAGACTCTGGCTAATGACTTTATGAGGTTAGAAGTAAATGAGAAGGGAGGATTGTTGGCTAGTGTGGAGGCGAGATCTTCTTTTCTTGACCAGATCAAGGGAAAACAGTTTGATGATGAGAAACTAAGTCGAATTCAGGATATGGTGTTGCGAGGAGAGGCTAAAGAAGCGATAATGGATGTGGAAGGTGTTTTGAGAATTAAGGGAAGGGTATGTGTGCCCCGTGTTGATGATTTGATCCACACTATTCTTACAGAGGCTCATAGTTCCGGATATTCTATACATCCTGGTGCAACCAAGATGTACCGTGACCTAAAGCAACACTTTTGGTGGAGTAGAATGAAGTGCGACATTGTTGATTTTGTTGCCAAATGTCCAAATTGTCAGCAAGTAAAGTATGAACACCAGAGGCCCGGAGGAACACTTCAGAGAATACCCATTCCTGAATGAAAGTGGGAGAGAATTGCAATGGACTTCGTGGTTGGTCTTCCAAAGACATTGGGCAAGTTTGATTCTATTTGGGTAATTGTGGACAGATTAACTAAGTCTGCTCACTTCATTCCGGTCAAGGTGACTTACACCGCAGAGAAGTTAGCCAAACTTTATATCTCAGAGATTGTTCGATTGCATGGAGTTCCACTGTCCATCATATCAGATAGAGGTACGCAATTTTACTTCTATGTTTTGGAGAACATTGCATGCTGAATTAGGTACTAGGTTGGACCTTAGTACTGCATTTCACCCTCAGACCGATGGGCAGTCTGAGCGAACAATTCAGGTGTTGGAAGATATGCTTCGTGCATGTGTGATAGAATTTGGTGTTCATTGGGATAACTTCTTACCCTTAGCAGAGTTCTCATACAATAATAGCTACCACTCAAGTATTGATATGGCCCCGTTCGAAGCATTGTATGGAAGGAGATGTAGGTCTCCCATTGGTTGGTTTGATGCATTTGAGGTTAGACCTTGGGGTACTGATCTTTTAAGGGAATCATTAGAGAAAGTGAAGTTGATTCAAGAAAGGCTTTTGGCGGCGCAAAGTAGGCAAAAGAAATATGCAGATCGAAAGGTTAGGGACTTGGAGTTAATGGAAGGTGAGCAAGTCTTACTGAAGGTTTCGCCCATGAAAGGGGTGATGCGGTTTGGTAAAAGAGGTAAGCTAAGCCCAAGGTATATTGGACCATTTGAAGTACTTAAGCGAGTAGGGGAGGTGGCTTATGAATTAGCCTTGCCTCCAGGGATGTCAGGAGTGCATCCGGTATTTAATGTGTCTATGCTGAAAAGATACCATGGGGATGGAAACTACATCATTCGTTGGGATTCAGTTCTGCTTGATGAAAATTTGACTTATGAGGAGGAGCCTGTTGCCATTCTAGATAGAGAAATTCGCAAGTTGAGATCAAGGGAGATTGCATCCATCAAAGTTCAATGGAAGAATCGACCAGTTGAAGAGTCCACTTGGGAGAAGGAGGCTGATATGCAAGAAAGATACCCACACCTGTTTACAGATTCAGGTACTCCCTTTTGCCTTGTTTTTCTTCTTGTGATCGTTTGAGGACGAACGATGGGTAAATTGGTATCTATTGTAACGACCTGTTTAGTCATTTTGAGCAGCAAATTTTATTTCTAGAAAAACTGGCTGAGTCGACGGATCCCACGACGGACCGTCATGGGCACGACGGACCGTCGAAGGAGTCTCATCTTAAAACACTTAGAATTTAGAAATTTGGGTACTGAGAGCGACTCTCTGAACAACACGACGGGGTGGCTGGACGGACCATCTCAGGCATGACGGGCCGTCACAGACTCTTTAATGAATTGGAGTCTTTGAACCTTGTGACGGAAGCAGCAGGATGGACCTCGCAGGCACGACGGGCCGTCACAGGCTGCGTAACCCTGACTGGGTCAGATTTCTGTTAAATATTTTAAGGGGCGTTTTGGACTATTCCTGCTTATAATTATAAAGTTAGTGGTTTAATGTTAATAATTTAATTACTTGGGGGTTAAAGGAGACAACCTTGGAATAAATAGTGGGTTACTTTTACCATCTTTTATACTTAATTATATGATTATTAGGGTAAAAGAAAAAGATTTTTGAATAAGAAAAAAATAGAAAGAATAGAGAGAGAAGGGAGAAACGAACGAGAGAAATAGAAGAACGAAGAGGAAAGCAAAGACCTTGAGGAATAGCTTGCTTGATCACGAATTCTTCGGTGGAGGTAGGTTATGGTTTATGCTATTTCATAGTAAACTCTTAATAGCGAATGATATGTATTGGGTAGTATTGTAAACCCTTCTATATGCTTAATTGTGTGTATGCATGATGTGTTTATATATAATTGTGATGAAACTAGCATGATGAGGCTGTTGAATCTGAAATCCTAAATTTACTTTGTTAATGATGATGCCTTGGTATAAAAGAAGGATTGATGAACTAAAGTAATGAGATTAGAGGATCGGGTGTCACGTTACGAGACCAGGATAGTATATGGATCGGGTGTCACGTTTCGGCACCAGGATAGTATATGGATCGGAGTGTCACGTTCCGACACCAGGATATTATATGGATCGGGTGTCACGTTCCGGCAGCAGGATAGTATATGGATCGGAGTGTCACGTCCGACACCAGAATAGTATATGGATCGGGTGTCACGTTCCGGCACCAGGATAGTATATGGATCGGAGTGTCACGTCCGACACCAGGATAGTAGTAGTGGAGCGGGGTGTCACGTACCGACACGAGAGGGATAAAGATAATGAATCTTGAAATATGTTAATATACTCAATCCAAAGAACATGTTTCCCAAAAGAGTATGGTGTGAAGGACTGAGTCCTCATGGATGTGGTTGGTGATGTTATAAATGATTTTTATACTTGTTGCTATCATCTGTTAAGAATATTAGTTGATTTTATGATATTATATGAAATATATTGCTTTCTATTTTTAGTTGACCGATGATACCTACTCAGTACTCGTGTTTTGTACTGACCTCTACTTGTAATTGTTTTTCTTTGTTATTTGTGGAGTGCATCAAACGTACCATCGTCTTCAACTCAACCGCAACTCTAGCCAGTCTTCATCACGTTGGATCTCAGGGTGAGCTAACGCTTCTAGCTTGGACTGGATCTTCTTCTTCATGTCTTGATGCCTTGAAGTTCCGACATGGACTAGCTGTTTATTATTTTAGTTTCCTAGATATTCTTAGATTTAGTATTTGAAGAAAGATGTTCTTGTGGTGATGACTTCCAGATTTTGGGGATAATGATTGATAAATTTTGAAGTTATTTAATTAATTTCGTTAATGAGTTTTAAGTCTTCCGCATCGTATTTTGTTCATAATGGTTAAAATATTGGGGTTTAGATTGGTTGGTTCGCTCATATAGTAGGATAAGTGTGGGTGCCACTCGCGACCCGTTTTGGGTCGTGACATATAGTCTTGATCGGGAAGGAATGGATACTACGGTAATAACGGGTAATAGAAGTTTTATCGACGACAACAAAACCTATGAAACTGCAACCGTTGGTAAGTCACTCTCTCTACATATACATGACTTCTAGTATTAATTTAGGATAATGTACAAGTAGCCCATCAACCTATGACCAAAATCTCAGAGACACAATTATACTATACTAAGGTCCTATTACCCCCTTGAAGTTCTTTTATTAATAATTTTCTACCCCTTTTTGGCCTACGTGGCACAATCTTGTGGGCCCAATGTTGGTTGACTTTCTCTCAAGCTAGTGCCACGTAGGTCGAGAAGGGGTAGAAAATTACTTATAAAATAAGTTCAGGGGGTAATAGGACATTAGTATAGTATAAGTGTGTCTCTGAAATTTGGGGCATAGGTGGAGGGGGCACTTGTGCATTTTCCTTATTAATTTTGATGAACTATAACTGTTCTTTCTTATTTAATTTGCAAGGGTTCTTGGTAATGGCTTCACAGACCAAGATTTAACTATTAGGAATAGTGCCGGACCTATAAAGCATCAAGCAGTGGCATTAAGAGTTGAAGCAAATTTAGTGTCGTTTTATAAATGTCGCTTTGAAAGGGTATCAAGACACTTTGTATGTGAAAAGGCAACGCCAATTTTATCATGATTGTAAAATATATGGCACGATAGATTTCATATGTGGTGACGCGACAACCCTGTTGCAAAATTGTTTAATTGTAGCACGCTTTCCACTGTTTAAGCAGTATAACACAATTATTGCACAACAAAGAGAACATGAGGATTCTACGACTGTAATCATTCTTCAAAATTGCTCTATAAAGACTAGCCAACATTTGAGCAATGTCACCACGTATTTTGGTTGACCATGGGGCGATTCTTTCGGATAGTGATGATGAAAATTGTTTGTGAAAAAACTTACAAGATAATAAAATTGCAAGATTACAATTGAAAATAAAATGAAGAAATTAATCTCTTCAGGCTGAGACGGGGATATCTCGCTCTCTTTAAGGAGATTCAAGCCAACTGCAGCAAATGTTTTCACCGGTCGAGCAGTAGTCCTCTTTGACTTGTCCCCTTCAGGATACAACATCCTTTATAAAGTATAACTCAACAACTCTGGACAAGAGTTCAGTCCAAAGCTCCACAAAAAAGAACATCTCCCTTCAACTAATAAGAACTCTCTTTGTTTTCTCTTATGTTTTGTGTGTCCCAAACCAAATGAAAACCACCAGTATTTATAGGCATCCGTCACTACGGATCTAAACATTGCAATAAATTATACTGTTAGGAATTTTATAAATGACAATCATTGAATTTCGATCAATATCCCTCATTATCTAGATTTATCTTGAAATAAATTGTACTCATGTTTTCCTACTAGTAATCAGATTATAAAAATAGTACTACTATGTACACCTTATTTTTTTTTGTTTCAAATGAATATTGATTATCTAATTTGAGTAATTTATCTTGTCATTGTCCAATTAATCGACTGACCATTAAATTACCAAAATGACATACTTATGGACACTAATTGAACCTAATTTTTTCTGCCAATTATTCAATACAAGTATTGTGTAGCATAAACGCAAATGAGTTTATATCCCTCAATTTTGTTACACCAAATTAGAGGAGGATTTTTTTTACTTTTATTTTTTGTATTTCTTCGATAAAATATCATTTCCTTCTCAGCCAAATGTAAGTCCATCACTTATAGAGGCAATGTGCAATTGTAGGAACTTATTTTAATCATGGAGCGATTATAGCATTTTTGCTGCTTATGTATATTTTCTAATTTCAGGTCTTTTTTGGCTCGTGACTTTTAGTAGAGAATTTGAACAAATTTTATCAGCTGAGCTTTTAATTTATGTTAAAGTGAATTTCATATTAATATATATATAAATTTAAATTTAAATTTTATACATAACAAGTAATTTTAATTTTATTTGGAAAATAATACCCCATATTTTGAACCATAAATTAAATTAGTTTTAAATTAATGGTTTTATATATATATATATATATATATATATATATATATATATATATATATATATATATATATATATATATATATATATATATATATACGAGAGGAATAGAGAAAAACTCGTGATTGAACTGGCGGAATGCTCTCGAAACCAATTCACTTGAGTTTACAATACTGATCGTGAAACACCATGAGCAGCAGGTTGTTGAGGTCCGAAATTCGAAGTGAAATTTTGGATTTGCCTGGATCTAGTAGGTTGGGTAGCTTTTGCTATCTTTTTTTCCATTTGGATTTTTTATGCTCCTAATGTTTTGGGGCAGCAAGTTGGCTAATTCCCCGTCTTTTTAGTTTAAACCTGCCTTTCACTCATAGAAGTCTATTTTGAAACATCTATTTTGAGAATTCCCAGAAAAAGGCCCCGATCTCGCAGATATTTCAATTCCAGCGATTCTTTGGCTGAGCGGCATGTATTTCCACGGTGCTCGTTTTTCTAATTATGAAGCGTGGCTAAGTGATCCAACTCACATTGGGCCTAGTGCCCAGGTGGTTTGGCCAATAGTAGGCCAATAAATATTAAATGGTGACGTAGGCGTTTCCTTTTTATTTGTTTCGAGAAATCTATCGATCAATTCCGATTCTTTCTTTTTATCTTGATTCTTTTCCGATCGAGATGTATAGATCTTGATTATTTTCAACACCTCGAAGCATTTCGTCAATTACTACTCCCTTCCTCGTCTCTGGATGCCTAGGTATCCACCGTAAAGAGTATGTTATAAAGAATTAATTAATCAGTTGGACATTCGAGAGACAAAAACTCGTTAATTTGAAGAGTTATTTCATTCCTCGGGGTAAATGCATTAAAAAGGGACAAATTTTAGCGGATGGTGCTGCTACTGTTGGGGGCGAACTTGCTTTGGGGAAAAACGTATTAGTAGCTTATATGCCGTGGGAGGGTTGCGAACTGTAGATAAACTCATTAGCGGGGAATAACAACGACTAGCAGTACGATGAAATCTGATAAAAAGGCGGAGTAGGTAGTCTTCAAATCATCTCCGATTACTCGATAATGTCCACAAGCACAGCAAATGCTAGTTACAATATGGGTTCCAGCGAAACCAATTTAGTCATTAGTAAAGCCGAAGTCAATGAAGGTACTACTGTGAAGAAATTGAAACCTCGAGCTCGAGGACGTAGTTTTCCAATAAAAAGATCGACCTGTCATATAACTATTGTAATGAAAGATATATCTTTAGATTTGATAACAAGAAAGACTGTTTTAATATTTGAATCCAAGATGCTTAAGTCCTTTTTTTATTAAGATTAAGACAAAAGTGATAAATATTCCCTTTGGCTATATAATCGTGCGGTTTCTGGGAATTTAAAACCCGATTTCCTCCATAAAT